>OX459014.1:2402500-3002500 GCA_949774965.1 Diarsia brunnea | reverse complement strand
ATTTGATGCTTTCGTATCTACGTGAGGTTGTTCTAGATCATGGGGGTGGCGACCGTGTAGCACTTTCTTTTTCCAGTCTTCTACCTTTTGCTTCTGTGGGTCTTCGTTATTAGTGTAATGTGTGTCTGTCTGTTCGTGTAGGTTAAGTGGGCTGTAATTGAGATCATTCATTACTGTTGCCTTATGGATGCTACTTGTGTGTGATTTAGAGTGAAAAAATGTTCTTAGTCTCGTGATTTGTTTCTGCCATAGGTGATGGATATCAATTAGGCCTCTCCCTCCGTTTTGTCGTTTGATAGTCAGTCTTTCTATTGCAGATTTTGGGTGTAGGTTGTTATGTTTAGTAAGAGTAGTGCGTGTTGTTCTTTCTATTTGTTGGATGTCAGTTTTTGACCACTTGATCACCCCAAACGAGTATGTTAGAATTGGGATTGCATAGGTGTTTAATGCTTTTATTAAGTGTTTGCCGGATAGTTGAGTCTTACATACTGCAATCACTCTTCTCTTGAATTCTATGTTTAATGTGTCTTTTATTGCTGTGTGATCTATTCCTTTGAGTTGCTTGTATCCTAAGTATTTATATAAGTCCGTTGGCTCCAAAGCTGTGATGATGTCTGTATTGTTGATAGGGTAGTCACCCGGTTTAACTTTGCCTCTTATAATATGAACTGTTTTACATTTATCTAATCCAAATTCCATGTTTATGTCTGTACTAAATTCTGTAGTGGTATCGATTAATTTTTGCATCTCTTTTTCAGACTTCGCATATAATTTTATGTCGTCCATATAAATAAGATGTGATATAACGGTTTCTTCTGAGGCATGTTTAAAGGAATATCCCGCTTGGCAGCGCCGCAGTAGGTGGGATAGAGGGTTTAAAGCGAGGCAAAACCACAATGGACTCAGAGAATCTCCTTGATAAATACCCTTCTTAATAGGTATTTGCCGAGTTGTGATAGCTGTGTGTCGGTAATTTAACTGGAGTGTAGTTTTCCAGTGAGACATAACATTTCTTAAGAAGTTAACAATTTTTGGGCTTATTTTATAAATCTGTAATATTTGAATCAACCATGAATGTGGAATACTATCGAATGCTTTTTTATAATCTATGTATGTACAATGTAGGTTTCTATTTTTTGTGGCGGCATGTTTGTGTATTATTGAATCTATTACTAGCTGTTCTTTACATCCCATATGTCCCCGTCTGCACCCTTTCTGTTCTTCTGCTATTATGTTATGATTTTCTATGTGTTTATTTATTACAGGAGGGAGGACAGGTGGATGTGGCGTATTTTGATTTCCGGAAAGCTTTTGATACCGTGGATAACGATGTGCTTTTGTGCAAACTCTCAGCGATGGGATTCACACCGCAACTACTTAAGTTTTTTGCTAGTTACCTTGGTGACCGCCGACAGTACGTCGAGTATGCGGGACTGGAATCAAATCCTTATTACACTTATTCCGGGGTGAGTCAGGGCACTAATCTTGGGCCATTAGAATTTATTTTATTTGTTAACGACCTGCTTAGAGTTGTCAAAGAGGCCAAGTGTCTACTGTTTGCGGATGACTTGAAGTTGTACCTAAGTGTTAAAGACGCTGCTGACTGTAATCGGCTCCAGTCTGATATCGACAGTGTGGTACAATGGAGTAAATCTAACAAGCTGCAATTTAACGTGGATAAATGCTGTATAATGAGCTACACTCGTGCGCGGGCTCCTGTAGGGCATCAGTATCTTATGGACGGAGTAGACATGCCGCGTGTCAGGCATGCACGGGATCTGGGTGTGCAGATGGTACCGGAGCTGACTTTTCGCAAACACATAGTGGAGGTGTGCGGTAGGGCTTTCAAAAATCTTGGTTTCATCATAAGGCAGTGTAAGGATTTTACTGATACTGCAGCTGTCAAAGTTTTATATAATGCGCTGGTGAGAAGTCACCTAGAAACAAATGCATTTATCTGGAATCCACATGAAGCAAAATACAGCCTCATGTTGGAAAAAATGCAAAATAAATTTTGTAGATTTCTCTACCTTAAGCAGTACGGAGTCTATCCCTTTTATCCCCTGATGTACCCAAGTCTGTTCGTATTAGGCATGGTTGGGTACACCAGGCTGGCAATAAGAAGGGACGTGGCGCTAGTCAAGTACGTGGTGAGCGTATTGCTAGGGTTGCTGCATCACCCCGAGGTGTTGGCTGAGCTGCGGCTGCGTGTGCCGGACGGGTTCGTGGGGGCACGCCGCCGCCCTACATTATTAGACGTGCCACCGGCTAGGACTAACCTACTCAAGTTTACCCCTATGTCGCGAGCCGCACGTATTATTAATATTATAGCGTTATCGGAAGATTTGTTTGGGCAAAACCTGCCGAAGTTTCTTCAGGGGGCGCAATTCATCATTGAAAAAGGGGTGCAACTTTAAACTTTGTCATGTTTAACGGATATGTTCTGTATTGGTTTTCTATAGTTTAATTTAATTTGACTACTTTTTTTATGTTTTCCTTTTTTTGTTTCTTATAGCATCGCATTGGATCTAATCTGTAATGTTGCTATAATTAGTGGTAAATAAATAAATAAATAAATAAAATAAATATTTTGGAAGTAATTGCTGATGTTAAAATCTTGTACATTGTGGGTAGGCATGTAATCGGTCTGTATTGGGAAGGTTGTGGCGAGTATTGGGTTTTTGGCAGCATGTAAGTTATTCCGGTAGCAATAAATTCCGGAATGTGTTGTTGTCCTAAAATGATTTCTGTAAAATTTTTGGCTAAAATTTTGTGCAAAGATTCTAATTTTTTATACCAATAGTTATGTATTTTATCTATTCCAGGGGATTTCCAATTGTGTAGTCGCATTGTAACACTAGTAATGTCAGACTCGGATAACTCTATGAATTCCATTTCTTCAAGTGAGCCCCATTTAGTCTCTTCTTCTTGAATCCATTCAGATGTTTCCGTATGATGTACTTGTTCTTCCCATATGCCTGCCCAAAAAGTTTCTAATTGTTCCTTTGTTGGTAGTTGTATGTTATTTTCGGTTGTCGCTGTGTCAGTGTCTGTTTGTGGTTTCTGTAATTTTCTGTAAAAGCTCTTTTCGTTGGTAGCGAACAAAGCGTTGTCACTTTTACGTTCTTGTGCTTTCTTATATCTTCTCAGTCTGTGAACTTTTACGGCTAATTTCTGTTTTAATGTATCTAAAAATTCTTCTGGTTTACTATTGAGGGGTTCGTGTTTAGTATGAACAGCCATATTTTTGAAAATTATTTCTACTCTTTTGACTACTTTGTTTGATCTATTGTTGTTAATATATTGAGTTAATCTACCGCAGTCTGCTCTAAGCTTTTCTATATATTTTTCAAGCCTGTGCTGCCATGCTGGTTTGTTAGCATTTGGCTGCCTTGTATTGCCTATAGGTTCTATTATTTTAAAATTGAGTTCTTCGGAAATGACTAATGCTGTGCAATATATCAGAGTATGTACGTCTATAAGTTGAGTTTCTTCGCTAATGTACTGAGTGAGAATATTTTGATTAAATAAATGAACGAGCTGAGCAAGTTTTGGTGTGTACCTAAGTTTGGGAAGTTTTGGTCGAGATGCCGGGTCCATCCCGGAATATTTAGTGAGAGCTGTTTTAAACTTATCGTTGATTTCTTGGATATGTGTATCT
Organism: Diarsia brunnea; assembly: GCA_949774965.1. NCBI lineage: Eukaryota > Metazoa > Arthropoda > Insecta > Lepidoptera > Noctuidae > Diarsia > Diarsia brunnea. Next base: position 2,998,839 of record OX459014.1, on the reverse strand, counting down.
GTGGGCGAGTTTTTATCTGTGTTTGCAAGGACCTCAATGTCATTTTCTAGCATTATGGTTACATTTTCGGTTTGTGTGGATGTATGCGTCATTTGTGAAAATGCATGTGACTGATAGTATGATTGAGATTGTGTGTATGGTTCTGATTGAGCGTACGATTGTGGTTGTTCTTGTTGAGTGTCTTCGCTTGTGTTTTGAGTTCCTGCGATAGTGTTAGTGTCTTCATCATTTACTGATTCTAGGTGTAATTGTGTGCGTACTTCTACTCTTAACCTATCTATTTCTTCTAGTGACAATAGTTTATTCCTAACGATAGTTCTTCTTTGATCCGAGATCCTTTGTTCAGAAACGGTAATCTGTGGATATCGACGTGTAAAAAGTTCATGCAGTTGTTGTCTGTAGGTAGTCATATCTGTCTCTAATTTAGTGATGTGTAGGTAAGTTCGCATGATAAATGTGTTTACTTCTTTGCTCCATTTCATGCGAACTCTTGCTTTTCCAGCCTTGGTGGACGCGGGTAAAAAGGTAGATACCCCCCGCGCAGCATTCAAGGTCGGAGTGGGTGAAACTGTATTTAAGCTAATTATGGGGAGTGATGAAATTGTAGGTGACGATGGTATGGATGGTGATGATTGCCTAGAAGGTGTATATGAGACTGTGCTTGGACTGTACGGTTCTACAGGGGTGTCTGTCCTGTCCGTCAGTCTGTCACCATCGTCAATGATTTCGGCTGTAGTATCTTTGTCGGTGGGAGCCCGCCTGTTCAACTCCTCACCGCTGACGGTTCGCATGCTGTGGCACCCAGCGTCAGCTCCAAGTGCGCCCCGGCGATCGCCCCCGGGTAGCGGTCCTATACGTTTTCTCTTTGAACGAGTCTCCATTTTTAGTGGGTTTCCAGAGCCACGTTAGCCACGCCAGTAATTTCTCATTCGTGTGTCCGCCCCCCACGTGATTAGATGGTCAATCAGGACGTGTGGTTGTTTAGGGGGCTTATTATTATTATTATTATTATTGGTGATTTAAATTACCAATACTACACACTACACACCACTACCACCACCACTACCACCACCACCACCACCACTACTATTACTTATTGGTTTTTTATATTTGTATGGCCTACAGATAGTTGTTTCGGGTCTGGGTGTGTTTGTGTATGTGAGTTTATATGTTTGTAAACGCACCCACGATACAGGAGTAATTCCTAGTGTGGGGCAATGTTTTTTTAAACAAAAAAAAAAAAAAAAATATTACGAATTTCGCGGGCTACCTTGTCACATCAACCTTAAGCTGAGCTTGCCTAGTTTAGTCCGAGGATTGGCAACCACTCATTATAGACGGGGTTTCCTCCGTGCCTCGGAAAACACGTTGAGCTGTTGGTACCGGCTATCAATTGAAGATCTTTCTTTTAGAGGCAATGCTTTTGTTATTTGTTAGCGAATGGTATAAACATTATAATATGGGACTAAAACATAACTGGCACAATGTGTGTACTTATAGGTACACATTTACCTGACCCTTCGGGGATTACAGGCGTGATGTTATGTTATCACTATCACTATATATTATAAAACAATGTCCTTCGCCGCGTTTGCCTGTCTGTTCGCGATAAACTCAAAAACCACAGCACTGAATTTCATGCTATTTTCGCCAATGGATAGAGTGGTTATCGAGGTAGGTTTTAGTATATATAATTTGCCCGATAACCACGCGGGCAAAGCCACGGGTATCAGCTAGTGTTGTATAAACAATTCCATACTACACCTCCGAACTGCTGGATTGCCCTGAGAGATGTTTCTCGACAGTATGAAAGAAAGAAAAGAAAAAAAAAAAAAAAAATTGTCGCAGAAACATGACGAGCATACAATAAGACAATAAAAAGCAATAGGTACACTACACAAATACAACGTCATAACAAATATTAAAAAAAAAATACAAGAAAGGAAAATAAAACGAAAGTTACACGTCGTGACTGCGCCAAGCAGGTTACCACTCAGCATGGTGCTGTGCTATGGGGACCCACAGCACAGCGCTGGTTTTCATTTCAGACAGCATTAATATTAAGTATAGAGGTATATAAATAAGAAAATAAAATAAACAGTGCTTGTAATCTAAAGTACTACAATTATTATGACTTATGTGATAAAAAAATAAAAAACTAAAGGTATGATTTGCACGCTAAATAGAACAAACATTTTACAAACAATATCAATGATGTGATGAGTTTAATTAAAGTATTCCAAATCAGAGGCCCATGACAGACCCCAGACAACAGACTGGGTTCTAACCACATGATAAAGAAGACCTACACCTCCATATTTTCTTCAGGGCAACAAAAGAAGCCTGCTACAATAACAAAGCATAACAATTGCAATGGAGTGTCATTAATCTCATAATCTTTATTGCACACTGCAGCTCTAATGGATTTCATTGTTTGTTGAGTAGATGCGATTCTATTCTTTTATTTAGTCTGAGAGGGTAAAACAATAGCAGGTTTCTGCTATAATAAGCTAGTAAATAGTATTTTGTCGAAACGCTATTGTTTTTGGATTACTTACTCGACTTTGCCCTCGATGCTGTTCGCGTTATGGTCGCTTTCTCATTGGACTATAGCCTATGAGAGTGGAGAATAATTTAGCTTCCCATTCGGTGAAAGAATTTTAAGATTCGGTAGACCGAGATTACCTTTTTTTTAAAAAAATAAAAAAACTCATACTAATGCCGATAATATTTTTTTTTTTTGCGGGTATATCATCAAATAACCCCTTCCGCTCTTGGGCAGAGCGAAAGGAAGTGTCAGACTTCTACTGACTAAAAACCACCCATGTTCCTTCTTAGCCCTTCATGTCGAGGCCGCGGTATCTCTTGCGAACAACCCGCAGCCCCGACGGGAAATTATTATGCCTTGTGATGTAGTTTCGCATTTCTTTTATAAATTACTAGCTGTGCCCGCGACTTCGTTCGCGTGCTTGTCGGAAACTAAAATGCGTCGCTTAGATAAAAGTACGTTAAATCATTGCCCTGCTTACTGCCGCTGTAGAAAATAAGAAGAGGGTAATGCAAAGTACTGACTATGTCTAATACTAAAGTTTAGATGGATGGGTGTTTGTTAATCAACCACGTCAGCACGGCCGAACGGATCTTGAAGAAATTTGAAACAGGTACAATATAGTCGACAGGTACTGTCGTTGGCGCGTTCGTGTTCCACGCGCGCCTCAAAGATATTTTTTTATTTTATTTATTAGGGGACAAAAAAACAGTTACATGTTAAGTTTAACAATTATGAATCGTTGCACAAATAGGTAAACATATAACCCACACCATTGTCCACGGATTAATATATGAACAAATAAGTAACGGAAATGTATTTATAATAATATCTTGTTATGAATTAAGTGAATATTATTAGTTAAGATTATGTTGAAAGAGAATTTATAGCTAAGGTTTTAAATTTGATATTAGAAAGAGAGAATATATCTATATCGATGAAGTGTGTGTTATAGGCTTCCACAAGTTGACGAAGAGGTACTCGTGCCCCGGCGTTAGTCCTGCATGAATCTACATGGAACAACCGTGGCACGCGTGCCGCCCGTCTGATAACGGTTCTATATGTCAGCCGTCGTCTGCCGGGGCTGACGGTTGTCCGCAAGAGATACCACGGCCCCGAAACACAAAAAGCTAAGAAGAAACGTGGGTGGTTTTTAGTCAGTAGAAGTCTGACACTTTCTTCCGCTCCGCCCAGAGCGGGATGAGTCATTTGATAATTTACGAACCACAAAAAAGGGGGGATTAGAGGCTGTTTCGAGAGGTACCTGTACCGAGTCCGGGACATCGAATCTGAAATGGAACGCCGTCACCTCCTTCTGCGAAGCAGTAATGCTAGCGAAAGAGGTGAACGTAAGAGGGACACAACCCCTCTTCCCAGCCGCCGCGGGAGACGCTCCGGGCATCGGGGGCCACGTGATGGCTTCCGGCCACCGTAGGCGCGGGCCTGTGAACGGTGAGTAACGGGCTAGTTAATCGTTCGTCAGTCCTATGACGATGGAGGCGCGTTCGTGTTCCACGTCACAGAAGGATATCGGCAACATTGAAGGGGCTCCGAAGGACCGACGCCCGTCGGGGCTGCGGGTTGTGCGAAAGAAATACCGCGGCCTCGACACATAGGGCTAACAACACAACACATCTATATAAAGACATGTTTGGTGCAGTGGCTGGACGATTAACAGTAGCACTGCGTGTCGCAGGTTCGATTCCCACACGGTACAAACAAAATATGCCGTGGGTTTTATCCAATTTTAATTTAGTTTAAAAAAAATAGTATTTTTATACTGTGTAATTGGTAAATCTTTATTTGTTGACTATTCATGAAACATATGTTTATTTAATAAAACCGCGGTTTAGAAAATGACATCAAATGAATAACGCCATCTGTCGAAGACGAAGATAAACTGCTAAAAAAGAGCGATCAAACACACTATAGGGTTTAGGCTATGTAGATTTTGAAAACAGCGTCATTTAGACTAATATCTACGTACCTTTTGCTATCATTACTTATTTAAAGTTATCTTGTGAAGGCATTTATTAATAAGTACCATATTCGTTCAATAGATGTCGTTGCTTGTCTCATTCTTGACCATAATGATAAGTTCTTCTTGAAAACTATAAATGCATAATTATATCTTTTGATAGAGAGCACCGATTACGATGAAACAAAGACTAAGTAATAGCCCAAGTTACGCACAATATTTATGTATAAAAGTTATCTATATTCGTTTCGTAAATTTGACGTGATGCTTAGTCATCGAAACAGACAAACAGACAAACAGATAAACAGACAAACAGACAAAAATTCCAAAAATGCTGGAAATGTGTTCTGTTGGTTATACTTTAATACCCTGACAATTTTTTTTTTAAATATTTTCGATGTACAAAAAAGATTTTTCTACAGATTTATTATATGTATAGATATAGAAGATTTGACATATAAACTTTTTAAGAGAAGAAGCACGCCATCGTAAGAAGTGGAAAAAATGAGGTAAGGCCTGTGCCGTAGGGTGGGACCGTGGGTTAATATAGGCTAATAAAAAAAAACTTTTGAATGTGTCATTTCATTACAGGCATTTGGCTGTTATTGTCTAATTGCAATAAATGCTTTGCGTTTGAGGTTTGTTTTTTTTTTAATTTTGGAAGTTATCGAATCGTAGTGTCATGGTAGAAATTGATATAGATCTGTGGATCTACAGTAAAACATTTTTTGCTCTAGTTTTATTTTTAGGCTTTTCTATTAAGGATCCGTTTGGCAAGGCATTTGACATTATTTTGGCTAAGTTAAGCAATCTTAACCTAGCCAAATGAAAAGGAAGGTACCTGATTCTAAACCTTAGGTATATTTGGATAATACAACTTATCGTGTGTGACGATTTAATCTAAATAATAATTAAATGTAATTTTAGATTATCTTACCTACGTGTGTAAAATTAATACAGGGATTTGGTATTTTTGTAAACAAATGATAAGGAAGTCTAAGAATAAGAAATGTTATAATATATTGTGTTATCACAATTGATTAGTTGCAATGTTTATGACCGTTTTCGGATGCACTCATTATTATAGTCATGAATAATTTTTGGATGTGTGCAAAAATTTGAATATTCTGTAGGTCTTATAAATCTCTTTGTTTTGGGTATTTTCAATTCATATGGGAGGTCCACGTCTGAATACTTAAGACATTGTTCACGGCGTAGGGGGTTGCGACTTGCGACACAATTTGCATCAAGCGACATATTAAAATGGCTTCCCTTGTTTCGCTCTGGAAATCGGAGAGCGATGAGCCGTGTCTAAAAAACGTATTAAGTATGTCCATATTAATATATAATATATGTCAAATCTAGAAACTGAATTTCAAACCACTTGCCCCCAACCGATTGAGCTGAAATTTTGCACACACCTTTGGTTCTGGCTTACGGGGACGTGATATTAGGTGTTACACTTTTCTGAGTCACGTATCACACTCGGTGACAATACATTTTTCATGATGTGCGTTATATGACATATAACACACATCATCGTGAAGTATCGCCTCCTCACGAGAGAACTCCTTACCAGTCAAAAGAATGACAATAATAGCTCAATGTTGTTGTTCTTCTGGGTTATCTCCATCCATTCCATTCCATCGTTGTCCTCATTGCTGCTCTCAGGACAAAACTGAGATCAAGAGACATAATTTTCTGTTTTTCATTCTTGTTTTTCTGAGGTTTATCTGCAGTCGCTGTCACAAGATACGCATTGCTTGACACTAATCACGCTTCACCAACTTTAAACAGCCACAAACTAAAACAAACAAGAAATACTGAATAACACACATTACTAAGACATAAAAACAGAACAAAAGATACCTAAACTGGCTTATTTTATTACCTAGAAACCCCCTCAGGGAACTTTAAATACGTTTACCTTAGATATAACATATGATTTCTCTCTTATCTATTATCTTAGATATGCATACTCTGAAGTCGCGACACAACTTTCTGTTCACAACGTGAAAGGCCTGAACTTCTTACCTACGTGTTTGGGATCTAAGAAGACAATTTGATATGGTAGCATGACATAATATTATGGCCTTTGTTTACTGGCTCACATACGTTTTACATTTTTAAACATTCCTGTAGGAAACGATATACTATAAATAAAAACATTTGAAAATATAAATATCACCGATGAACAGGATCCAAGCTTCCGGTGGATAGATTTCCAGGGGAAGGAACCTCCTCACAATTTCGGCCATGTTACTTCTCGGTACTGCTTTCTGAATCCAGCACATGATCCAAATCCAACCCTTAAGCCAGAGCTTCGAGAAATTTCGAGGCTCTTGGCCGTCAGGTCATTGAGCGTAACGACAGTCGGTACAATGATAGCCAAGCTCACACTCCACTTGCCAATTGCCAACAACGTCGTGCGCCAAGTCGAGACATTTTATTTACTTCTCTTCCTCAGCTTTCACGAGGTTCTCAGAATTAAATGAAAGTAGTTCAAGGAGATTACTATAATGCAACGTTAAAATCAGCGCGAATCTGAAAATAAGAAATAGAACCCTTCCTAGAGAAACCGTACAATTTCAAATAGCATAACTTCGCTTTTCTGAATATTTTTATTTTCGTAGGTCATTGCTAAAGATAGTAAAAACTAAAAAAAGTTCAATACCTTCAATACCATGTGAATAATATTAATTTTTTATCTTGACTCTTATTCGTTGTCATTTCAGCAGCTACTGAATGCATGTTTGTGATTCGGGTTATATTTCAAAATTCTGACGACCAGCCTTCCAAGACTAAATTTATTGTGGAGGTCAGATAGGCAGTCACTTCATGTAAAATACTGGTATTTAACTGCATCCGGTTAGACTGGATGCCGACCCTAACATAGTTTAAAACGCTAGGCAAATGATGATGGGATTTGGGTGGCTACTAGCTATATATAATTTGTATGTGTTCAATACCACATCCAACTACCTTCTCTTTCTACACCATACCTGAGAAAACCCCAACAAAAGTTGTGGAGTACGTAACAAAATGTGAGTGAGCAGCTTTGATTGCGTCTCTCTTGGTATTCACAGGACGCTGCCTCTGTTTGTCTCAGATTCACAGATGCTGGCTAAACGGTCTTGGCAAGACTAAGATTTGTTGGATGTTGGTTTTGAATAAAAGTTAAATAAATCATAGAGTGTGTGACAAATGGATTGATTGTCAAAAAGGGGCTTTGATAAGTGAGAGGACGGGATAGTAGAGAATTATAGCGTACGATTATGAATTCGATCGAGTCTAAAGACTTGGGACAAGCCTGCCACACTATTCCCAATACACTGTAACTCCTGTAAGCCAGAATCAACAGTGGCGACCACAAGAAAAGTGCCGAGACAATGAAGCCCGACGAAGTCCCAGAGAAACGATTTAACTGTCTTGGATCCCGCAACTAAATTAATCAGAAAAGAATAGCGGAGGAGTAGGAAAAACATAATCGAGTCGAGTCTATGGGTTGACCGTTGGCAGGTCCACCAGGTGGACCGATGACACATAGAGCTCAGTGGATATCTGTGAGAAGCTGAAGTTTGAGCGGTAAAAAGAATGAAGGAATGGACGTCGTTTGATTGACATAATAATTAGGATTACAAACCCAAAGAAATGGATAGACTAAACAGAATATGTCTAGCTTTCCAGATTTATTATTATATTATTATTTCATATCAATATTAATTATTGGAACGAAGTTCCTTATCGCGCGTTGTGAAAGGGGGCTAGACGGAAAAAATTCTTACGAAAAGTTGTCACGACACTTTTTGCTATAGTAAGCTATTGTAAGCTGTGCGGCGTCGCATGTTTCTCTGTCTGTCTCTCTCTCTCTTATAGAAAGCAAGCCAGATATGTATTTTCATTTCTACATTTCTTTTTTTTCTTTTTTTTATTTATTTTTTTTTTTTTTTTTACTAATAAAAAATCATAACAATAACTTCGTTCCATCCTTGACACCTCTCAAGTTTTTTAATTTATTACATTTATTTAACATTATAAAGGACCCCTCCAGAGCCGTGAAGAGTATTCCAGTGCCTCATAACCGGGCAGTCAACCCTTCCCAATATGGTGTGGCGACAGCGACATCTATCGCAACACATGCGAACTAAATTAGCAATTCCTACATCGCGCTATCAACATTATCCGCGACATTAGCCTATATAGAAAATCCCGACTTACATATGTCGGGCAGTTAGCCCACCAGACACAACACTCGTCTGGTCGGAGGATCCTCCCTTTTCTATGGGGGATGAGGAACTTTACACCCTGTTCCTCATACCCCCAAAATGGTATTCAGAAGGCTGTTGGTGCTGCCTCGCACGCGGTGCATCAGGGAGGCCACTCTTTTCCGTACAATAGCCCTAAAGCAGTCACTTTCTTGGTTGCTGTTGAATTTAATTAAGGTCCTGTTAGGTAAATAGTCAAAAACATGACTTAAAGAAAACTCAAAAATGGATCGGACAATATACGACAACAATTGTTTATATCCACAAATCCAAACATCGAATATTCTGATAATCCCGCCACCAGGACTTAATTTAGTATTGCTGAAATGTCACCGTGATTTACACCACTCATCTTCCATGATTATGAATTATTCTGAGCTCCCGATATTTCGAGCGCCATGATCGCGGGATGACAACATCGGACGATCCCGCGATCATGGCACTTGCAGCAGTGTTAAAATATCAGGCACTCAGAATCCCATCGTGATTTAGCAAACTCGATAAAAGTAACAAAAACACACAGCAGTATAATTGGAAATGGGTAAATTCCGTTTATTTTTAAACGAAAACTGCGGTTGAAACTCCTTAATGGGCTGAAACTTTTAGAACCCATAAAAAGTTTGTTTTATAGGGTTTAAAAAGTTCTCTCGAATGGGTTTGTATTTGTTCAGAGGTGAATGACATCGAAATAAAGTTTAAACGAAATATAACTTGTTTAACCGTCTGGGGAATAGTGAATGAGAAATATTTTTATTAGATTTGTTTTAAAGATTGTACGAGTCATAGTTCAATAATAAACACTGTTTACAAAATTTATGTAAAGTGATACAGTTAACTTAAACATAATGGGGTTAGTTTTTGAATAGTTTTGTTAAAATTGTTTAGGTGCAGTTATGATATTTATTTCAATCTGTAGCTGTTCAATCTGAAACACAGGTTTAAATAAACCTAGTTCGAGGATGTCGCTACATTGTCTTCAGAATTATTATTATTACATGAGTATAGGGTTTTAATGAATATCTACAACAACTGTACCTACTATAATATTATACATTTTTTTAAAGAGTACTTTATTTAATCCTTTCGAGGATTTAATATTATATCACGCCTGTACTAACCGAAGGGTTAGGCTGAGGTGTACAAAAATTTCACCCACATTTATTTACACCAGTTATGTTTAAGCTCCGTGTAATAGAGGGCGAGCCTATTGCCATCAACTTAGCACAAATCCATACTCTTTTGCTGTTACTGAGATATCTTTATAGAAAAACTACCTACTAGGCAGATGATAAATTATTTTTTTTTGTAGAGGAAATGCGTGCTGCGAAACATTTCGAAGAGTAATCACCTCAAACTTTCGCTGTTTATTATGGTACATCATACAAAATATTGTTCAATAATGTCCACAACATAACAAACAATTTCACTACACATACACTATACAGACCTGGAAACCATCGAACAAGCACTTCATTAAATGCATCGGTTCACAATTAACTATTGGTATCACAGCTTCATTCTGTGTACAAATATTGGTTCGTTTTGTTTGGTACTTACTGTGATAATTGCTGGTTTGTAGTCGAGGTGTGATTCGGGTCAATAATTAACATGAATTGGGATTTGGACGTGATTGCGGGTTTCGGTTCTGATAAATGAGCCTTTTGAATTTTTAACCGACTTTAAAAAAGGAGAAGGGTATATTTTAAACGTAGAGAAGTCCATCGATTTCAGCATGATTACTGGTACGATTTACGTGATTCTTTTTTCATATTACTTGGGTAGTTTAATTTCAACCACAAACGTTATATTTACGCCGCTTGAGGTTCTCTGCAGCCGCAGCGACACCACCTGCGCAGCATGATGAACTTGAAAGATGTGATGGCGCAAGAGTATCGACACATGTTGCGTCCCACACTAAAGGCCTACCCATCTTTTTTTTTTTGGGGGGGTGGGAAATCATCAAATAACCCCTCCCGCTCTTGGGCAGAGCGAAAGGGAGTGTCAGACTTCTACTGACTAAAAACCACCCATGTTCCTTCTTAGCCCTTCATGTCGAGGCCACGGTATCTCTTGCGAACAACCCGCAGCCCCGACGGTCAAGGCCTACCCATCTTCCAAGGAAACAAAGACATGCCGTCCGGTCTTTTGCCATCGCTTTTTAGGGTTCCGTAGTCAACTAGGAACCCTTATAGTTTCGCCATGTCTGTCTGTCTGTCTGTCCGTCCTCGCTTAATCTCTGTGACCGTTAGCACTAGAAAGCTGAAATTTGGGACCAATATGTGTATCAATCACGCCGACAAAGTGCTAAAATAAAAATTGGAAAAAAATGTTTTATTAGGGTAGCCCCCCTATATTTTATAAAAAAAAAACACTTCCCACTTTACAGTGGGAAGTGTTTTTTTTTTTAATTTTAACCCTAATGTGTGATATATTGTTGGAAAGGTATTTAAAAATGAATAGGGGTTTACTAAAATCATTTTTTGATAATGTCAATAATTTCGGAAATAATCGCTCCAAAAGTAAAAAACAAAGCGTCCCCCCCCCTCTAACTTTTGAACCATAAGTTTAGAAAATACGAAAAAAATCTGAAAAGTAGAACTTTATAAGGACTTTCTAGGAAAATTATTTTGAACTTGGATGGAAACAACAGATGGAAACTGCAAATAACCAATATAATTTGGTCCCTGAATCGTATGAGCGCCTATACAATCCAGAGGTCAAGTTTCATTTGCCCGTATTTTTTTTTTAACTTCGTTTACATAATATTTTATTATCTACGGAACCCTACACTGAGCGTGGCCCGACACGCTCTTGGCCGGTTTTTGTTAGTTTATTTAATAGTTAAATAAAACCTCCACGCGGGCGAAGCCGCGGGCAACAGTTAGTTATATACAGGGTGGTGCCGACAATACGACAATAAATGAAACCACTGGTAGTTCTAGTTCATAGGAACATTTTTAAACTGTCAAATAAATCCTAACACCGTCGTAGTGCCGACGATACGACAATAAACTACCTAAATGTCTTTGCCAAATTCGTTTGTAACATTTTATAGGCTCCTCTCTCGAAAAAGCTTAAAAACAGCGTGCAGATGAAGCAGTTTTTCACCGGCACTTACAGAGAAATTACATCTGAGAAAAATTGTTAGTAATATAGGTACATGATATGACACGTAATTTGGTTTAGCCATAATTTTTGTATCGGTATCACATAATAAGAAAAAAAATCCACAAAATCACCTCCAAATCGTTGAATGGAACCATTTTACTCCTTCATTTTTTAACAAAATAATATTAAAAAAATATCTACTGCTTTGAAATACAAAGGAAAATAATTTGGTTTTGTTACTTTTTAAAAACATGTATTATTTTAATTATAATAAATGAAAAATGCGTCCGTTTAAAGTCCGTATCTACGACCGAGAGGGGTAGTTTGTATGCACAAGGTCATTGGCGTGAATACAAGCCTTAATCGGTGCAAATTATTCCTAAGGTTAGTAAACCATATATATACCGTATTTCGTTTACAGTTTTATGCTACTTACTTTTATTGTTTTTTTTTCAAATTTATTTTTGTTAATATTTATTTGATGGTTTAATAATGTTCCTATAAACTAGAACTACCAGCGTTTTCATTTATTGTCGTATTGTCTTCACCAGCCTGTATAAAGGCACAAGAAACAACAATACCTCTTTTATGTACAGGTAACATTAACAAGGTTTTCTTCCATATAATTAGAGCATGCCTGAGGCTTCCATATTATGTTTTATGTAGGTATTTGTATGTTCTATGTCGGTATGTGTATGTTCAAAGTTCAAGTATATAACCATGTTATTGATCTAAATTAAGCCGGATTACCTCGAAATCTTGAGGTGAACTTTAGTTTGTTTTGTCTTAACATCATGAATTTAACAACGTAGAGAAACAGAGTTTGTTTTGGATGAATTTGGGAAATGCGAAAGAAGAAAAGGCTGAGTGGTATTAAGGGTTTGTCATAACATATTATAATATCGCGCCTGTAATCTCCGAAGGCTTAGGCAGAACTGTAAGTAATAGTACACCAATATTTTGCCAGTTATCTTTAAGCTGAGTTATTGGGGGTGAACCAATTTCCCTCATTCAGACACAGATTCAGTCTCCGCGGCTGTAGCTGAGAAATTCCTGATTGAAAACCCAAGTGTTATAGGTTCGGTGATCGCAAGCGCGACTGCTAAGATATGAGGTCCTAGGTTCGATATCTTCACAGTCAGGACCATTCGTTCAATACTTTTTTTTTTTTTTTTTAAAAACGTTGCCCCACACTAGGAATTTCTCCTGTATCGTGGGTGCGTTCACAAACATATAAAGTCACATACACAAATACCCAGACCCGAAACAACTATCTGCAGGTCATACAAATATTTGTTCCGTGCGGGGATCGAACCCGCGACACGCAGCGTAGCAGTCCAATCGCTTAGCCACTGCGCCAACCGTGTCGTCAAACTTGCCCTTGATCAGAGTTCATCGTGACTCAGACTTAAGCCCTTTTTTTTTTGGCGGGTGGATATCATCGAATAACCCCTCCCGCTCTTGTGCAGAGCAAAAGGGAGTGTCAGACTTCTACTCACTAAACCACCCATGTTCCTTCTTAGCCCTTTATGTCGAGGCCGCGGTATCTCTTGCGAACAACCCGCAGCCCCTAATTAAGCCCTTAATTTTTTTTCAAACATTAAACTTAATCATCTTGGCTTAGTTTGCGTCATCGTTTTGAAAGGATTAGTCAGCTAGGCTCTGCATTACTGAGTGCTAGCTGACCTAACTTATTTTGAGTTCATCGACACGTAAAGAAGACGAAGAAACATCTTGGAAAAATAATAATTCGGTTCCACGACAGCCAAAGTGTGACCTATTTCCAAGTCGCATACATAAACTTACACAAATACACACAATTCCTTTTACTGGCACAATATATGATGACCGCGTGGAACGTCCCAGCATTTATCTTAGTGATTGTACAACCAAACGACCCCCAAGATGTCGGGAAATTTAAATAAACCACTATTTCTTGGGTGTTTTACTAGACAAGTAATTGGGAGAAGGATAACTTTGCTACCTTTCTAAATATATATAGAGCTCGGGCAAAGGTGTATTTAAAAGAACACCCATCTCTTCAGTTATGTATAAGTTTTGTATTGCAAAGGGGCAATAAGCTATGTTCACCAATGGACTGGTACAGTCGAACAAGCTAATAAGTATACAGGAAGAGTTTTTTTATAATTCTAGTACACTGAAAATATTGATTGCAATTTTGTTGTATAAAGCGTTTCGCATTAAGCGAGCATGTCGAACGCTGTTTATCGTTTAGCATCAGTCTCTAAATGTGTCTGTATAATCTTAAAAGCAAATGCAAGTTAGCTGGCTGTATTCTTATTAGCTTGTTCGACTGTACTACAGCGAGAGAAAGCTGCAATCTACTGATTTTTATCACCATCATTCAACGCTGATTATAAATATAATATTATGCCTTGCTTGCTTGCTTTTTGTGGAGATTAGATAGGTAGTCCCTTCATGTAAAATAACGGCATTCTACCTGCATCTTGGGCAGATAATGATGGTGATTATGCCTTTTCAATCGCACACCATCGTTCAGCTGTTTCTACAGCAAACCCACGAGAAAATTGTATAAAACATCGACGAATATTTTTTTTACACTCAGTATATTCAAATCATCATCTGCCTAGCCTTTTCCCAACTATGTCGGGGTCGGCTTCCAGTCTAACCGAATGCAGCTGAATACCAATATTTTACATGGAGCGACTGCCTATCTGACCTCCACAACCCAGTTAATACTAGGTAATACGATACTCTTTGATAAGACTGGATGTCAAAATTTCAGGTCACTGACTACCTGTAACGACTGCCAAAGATCTATATGTGGCAGCCGGGACCAACTGCTTTACGTGCTTTCCGAGGCACGGAGGAAAGTCGGTATGTCGGGCGGTCACCCATCCACAGACCGACCTAGGCAAGGACAGCTTTACCTAAAGATCGACCCGAGTGGCAGTTCTTATTAAGCCACGAGCTCCTCACTATATTTACATTGGTATCATTAACCTTCTACAGCATCCCTGAAGTGTGTTCCCGCGAATAGTCTCAGCTACGAAAGGACGTAGATTTATATGCTTTACCCCGTGATTGTCATGGGGAGATGCCAAATGGACGGGTTTATTGTCATCCACAGAACAGCCCTGATGCGACTCTAAATTATATGCGATGTTGTAAATATATTTCTTGTTGATCACTGACGTTAATACATATTTATATTAATATTTCACTGCCATTGGTTGGTTGTGAAGAGTTGTAAGATGATTGCTTCGGAAAACGTTAAATTCCTTTACAGAAAGAATATGTCGTTACTGTCTAATTAGGCAAAATGTACTATTAGGATCTATTTCGCCATCGCTCTCCACCTGTGAACCGAGATACCGAAGTCAGAGGAGACAGCAAGAAAGCACTAATTAGCGCCTATGACTCCTTGGTCGCGAAAGGCCGCTGAAATCGCAGAACATGCATTCGGTTTTAGTTTTGCTGATTTTCAAGCCAACATTCTCAGTCTGCAATCTACTTTGGATCTTTTTTTTTTTTTTGGCGGGTGGAAAATCATCAAATAACCCCCTCCCGCTCTTGGGCAGAGCGAAAGGGACTGTCAGACTTCTACTGACTAAAAACCACCAATGTTCCTTCTTAGCCCTTCATGTCTAAGGCCGCGGTATCTCTTGCAAACAACCCGCAGCCCCGGCGGGATCTACTTTGGATGTCAGGCCCATCTTCACCGACTATTTTTAAGAATAACTGCATAACTACTAACTATTAATTATAACTTTCTATAGAAAGTCCATTTACAGCTGTGACCAATTCCGATCTGATATTAAGATAATCTAAATAAACCCCACCAACCGAATAATATTAAATAAACAATACAATTGTTAAGCCCAGTTATTATTCAAAACCGCTCTCTGTTTATCAATGCAACTGATACCAATTGTGTTATAAATAGCGAACAGAACGAACCCGGAACTAATTCTATTAATGGCCATTTACCTTTCAACAATGGCAACCCTTTTCACTTCAGCTTCTGAGAAATTATTTTGCTAATAATATCTCGGTATAATTGTAGACAATGCTATTGATACTGTGTCAGCGACACGGTTCCCAATAATAGTTTGTTTTCTGTGAGTTTCTGACTTATGGATCCCAGACTCGGTCTTTGACAAAATTCAAAAGTTCAAACTCAAGGTCTGCCAACGTGTAATGGAGCGCAGCATTCTAGGCGTCAAACTAACCGACCGGGCGACCGTATATGCAACACAACAGTGCGCTCCAAAACAAAAATTACTGATGTTGCTCATAAATTAATGAAGCCACTTAAGTGGGACTGGACTGGGCACGTCTGCTGCATGTCATGCCGCTTTCTGGAGTCCTGACACAGTCAGAAGGCGTCGCGGACCTTGTAGAAGATGGAGGGACGTTCGGCGTCCACATTGGCCTTAGATTGAAACAACTGGAAGACATAGGAAGAGGCCTTGGCCCGGCAGTGGGATGATACAGGCTAACAGAATCAGTATCAGGGAATAAGCTATAATCTAACTGTTGTCAGTATTTGTTGCTCTAGCGGCAACAGAAATATCTACATCATATTCTGTGAAAATTTCAACTGCCTAGCTATCACGGTTCATGAGATACAGCCCGGTGACAGACGGACAGACAGACTGACGGACGGACAGTGGAGTCTTGGTAATAGGGTCCCGTTTTACCCTGTGGGTACGGAACCCTAAGATTGAGCACTTAGTCGTCATTACAAGATCATCACATAGGGCTTAAAATTGTGAAACTCAAATCTTTTAGAAACACATCCTCTCAATTCCATTTTCCAATCTCGACACATAGCATTATGCTTCAGTCTTCAGCGCCAATTGTTGGAATCGTTATACATTCATGAGAGTTTTTTTGTTTTTTACCAATCAGACGTAATCTAATATTCTACACAAATATTCTTTTGCGTACCGCATTTGATTGCATGGATTGGAATATTTAAATTTGGGGGAGAAATTTTATGGGTTCAGAAACTAGAACGAGAGCTTTGTTTGATAACAAATTGAAGCTTTTGCTTTAGGTGTATCTCAAGGATCATCATCACGGCTGCGAGTTGTTCGAAAGAGTTACCGCGGCTCCGGAGTCTAGACACAAAGGGCTAAGAAGGAACATGGGTGGTTTTAAGTCAGTAGAAGTCTGACACTCCTTTCGCTCGGCCCAGAGCGGGAGGAGTTATTTGATGATTTCCCGCCTTTCTGGATTGTAATTTATTAAAAAATAAAACTAAATGATGCTTCATCTAGCTATGAAAAATTCACTGAAAATGGGATATTTTCTATGTTTACTATTTATTTTTAGTTTTCGATATTTTGGCGCTATTGTAAGCACTATGATCACGAAACTCAACTCTTTTTGTTTCAATAAATGTTAAGGGGATATGTACCATTCATGTAATATGTTAGTATTCATTACAAGAAAACTATCTTCTGCCCATCATAACGCTCGAGTCTTATAGAACTGTGGCGACAACGACATCTATCGCAACACATGCGAACTAAAATGACAAATCCTACATCGCGCTATCAACTTGATCCGCGACATTAGCCTATATAGAAAATCCCGACCTACATATGTCGGGCAGTTAGCCCACCAGACACAACACCCGTCTGGTCGGAGAATCCTCCCTTTTCTACGGGGGATGAGGAACTTTACACCCTGTTCCTCATACCCTCCAAAGAATAAATCAGGACAATGCGACATATTATATTTAATTTGACTAATCTGTAAATCAATTTGTATTTCATTAATCTTTTAGGTACATGATTTCTTAATTCCGATTTCACTGTCTTGTCTAATATAAAAGTTTCTATTCTGTTCCCGTTCATGCAGAAACGCCTGCACTAATTAAAATGTATCATCTCCAGCTAAGTCTAGACACAAATTGGTGATGTCAGCTAATCTGAAGCTCATAGAACATGTTTCACGGATTGATTTAGTGGTGTAGCGTTTTGGCATTTAGCTTAGCACGAGAAGCCGTATGTAATTACTGTTTCATACTATACATCATATCGACAGTGGAGAGAAGTCATAAGGGATATTGAACGTACTAATGGATTTGCTACTCTAGTATTGGCGCCCAAAGAAGAAAATTGAACCGCTCAAACTATGGCGGTTACGGCTTTCCAACATCGATATTGTGGGTGTATGTTCATTTTGGTATTGATAGTGAGTTCATGAAATATGGTTTTAAATCCATTTTCCATTGAAAATAGTGTTACTTGATTTCCATGCTGGTGAATAACAGACGACAATTTTGATATCAATAAGAAATGCGTACATTAGAGGAAGTGTGACAGTGGCGCCGGTCGCTGAAAAGTTTTGTGGTTGTCGTTGTATTGGCATGCATGTTATGAGGTAGAATGAGGAAACTTTGAGTATTAATGTGGCTGGTCATAAGTGTAGAGGAAGACCAAAGAAATGATGTGACTGTGTAAAAGATGATATTGCAAGAAAGAAGTAGTGTATGATGAAATGACAACTTCACAAGTAAAGAAAAAGTATTATAGAAGTGTCTACTTCTACAATACTTTTTCTTTACATGTCTATGCTGCGGCCCCAAATGAATTGGGATAATGGCAAGAGAATCATCATCTTCCTGCCCTTGTTTTTGGGATCGGCGCAACACGTTTTTTTTCCATTCTGCCCTGTCAGTCGTTCCGCTATCATTTATTCCTTTTTCCTTCATGTCATTCCTCACACACTCCATCCATCTTTTCTCTGGTCTTCCTCTCCCTCTCCATCTATCTACATTTATAATCATTACTCTTTAAGCTACATGCGATTCATCACTCCTCATCACATGCCCATACCAGTCGATTCCCTTTTAACTTTTCTGTAACTGTTACAACATTGTTTATTGGTTGACCAAGATAACCACTGGTGGACAACAGATTTGAAAAAACAAGTTAGGAAAAACTGAACAATTCTTCATAATTCTATGGGTTCTATGGGTTTCTTTCTATGGGTCTTTGTTGCCTGTAAATAAATATATTCTATTCTATTCTATTCTATAATTATTTACTAAGTATATACTGAACAATATACACCTGATAAGTACTTTATTTGAGCATAACGAACTTTTGTATCCAGAAAAGAAATATTCTTATCCATTTATATGAAACCTATTTATTATCACAGACATTAATATACAAGTATTTATTATCCTAACAAATGCTTTCGGCAATCATGCCCCTTTTTATGTGACAACCTCATCCTGTTTTCCGAAAATAATATAATGTAATGTTGCCAGAAACGGCACAATTATTTAGTTTGGCAACTATTTTTGTGGTATTATGTCTTAATATTTTTAATGTTTTATGAGTAGCTATTACGGTTGTTATTTATTTTTATTTTTGTTTATAGACCAAAATAAATGTTATTTTGTTGTTTTAATCAGACGTATTGCGAACCTTTGCAATATGGAATTTACTGTACCTGAAATGTTCAATATTACGCCCCGTTCATCATGCGATTTGTGTCAAGCGACACGTAACACGTGTGTCGCTTGACACACCTTCGTATGACTACTGTCGCGTCTCGTCGCGTTGACTTGTGGCATGCACTTAGCAAGTATGTTGAAATTGATTTATGATTGTGATTTTTATTAATTTATCTTGGGATAGTGATGGTATATATTTTAGTTTTTTTATAAATCCAGTTTCTTATGCTGGTTTTACTATATTTTTTGTAACTCATTCAAACACAATGTAAATTATTGTTATTTAATATCATCACCTGCCTAGCCTTTTCCCAACTGTATTGGGGTCGGCTTCCAGTCTAACTGGATGCAGCTGAGTACCAGTATTTTACATGGAGCGACTGCCTATCTGACCTCCACTACCCAGTTAATACTGGGAAATACGATACCCTTTGGTAAGACTGCTTGTCAGACTTTCAGGTCACTGACTACCTGTAACGACTGCCAAAGATCTATATATGGCAGCCGGGACCAACAGCTTAACGTGCTTTCCGAGGCACGGAGGAGACTCGATATGTAATCCACAGACTAATCTAGGCTAGGGATTTATTTAATAAATAAATCAAAATTAATGAATAATTTATATGATTTGTTTTCTCAGCAATCACTGTGTCACTTGAGCACGTAGATCTACTCCACCGATCCGTAGACGAGAAGAGTCGATATGTGTTGTAAACCACGCACAAAATTTCGTTATTGTTATTAACACTTCTCGTCTCCTCTTAGCTTTAGTGAAAACGGTTGTGCAGAGAGGAGTCGATGTTTCGTGTTTTTTTATGATATAGACTGTGAACGGTAATCGGTGTGCTGTGTGCGATGAGATGTGTGTTGTGTGTAGCGTGCGATGAGATGTGTGCTGTGTGGCGTGCGATGAGATGTGTGCTGTGTGGCGTGCGGTGAGATGTGCCCAGTATCCTGTAATGTGAGCAGCGTGCTGCATTGCTATGGAGGGTAGAGAAGATGTTTTTCTCCTTTCTACGTTTTGTACATCTCCGCACAGTTCCTTCTCCGTGAATGAGCCCTTAGGCTGCGTTCAGATTAGCAAACGCGCGGCTCACGTGTTTATTCACCCGAGAACTGACGCTCCACATACGTGACAGTCAATCTAATGGCTATGTTGTGTTGTGCCTTTGGTCGCCGCGTTGGTCTCGCGTTAACAAATTTACGTATAATGTGTTTGGACTACGACACACGCTACGTGGCTTTTTGGGTGTCTAACTAACCTACCTATGTGTATTAAGTTATATGGATATGAAGAAAAATAAAGTGAGAATAAACTAGTATGCACCGATTGACATCATTTCAATTCACTTTGTTTACTTTGCGCGTTCTTGTTAGTTTTGAAAGGGTGTTTATTTGATAAGCGTTTAGAGAAATTATATTAAAAGTATATATTTTGATTAAGACTTGTACAAGGTTACAAAAGTCTTAATTAAAATATATACTTTGATAATAAGTAAAATAACTTCATAAGTCCTTAGATTCTCTAGTAGGTATCGATAAAATTTAATAGATATTATTGTTCTACTATTGATTGCAATACAATTCCATTATGTATATTTTAATTAATGTATTTTTAGAAACAACTTACACAACCATCGTTCATCGAGCATTATTAGGATCATAATACAAAAATTCCAAGGCAAACTTATACCAAAAATAAGTAAAAAAACAAGGCTTTTTCTTTAAGAATTTAACCAATATCTCCAAGATTAGTTTCCACAGAATTAAAAAGGCCTCAGGCGTATTTTCCAATTTGTTCGCCAAGTCTAACTGAAGAGTTAAGTAATGAAGATATTCCATCTAATAATGAAAAATGGTCTAGAATTTTCCACAATGCTCGTTCAGATTGGATTGCAACGGTTGAAGGGTCTTACCATAGTTTTGAAAGAAGGTTTCTGTTGGATATTATTATCTTTTCGTGTATCTTTCGGGTTACCTAGTTTCAAAGATTCTTTTTTCTTTATTTATTTTGTACATACAAAAATACGGATGAAAAACGATTCCATAAAGCGGAGATGCGAATGTTGAATGGCAACAATGGATACAGTAAGGATTTTCTATATTACAGGAAGTTTGCGCTTGTTACAGAAATAATTAAAGGAAGTCGTGTATATTGTTAAAAAAAAATGAATTTTTGGGGGGTATGGAGGAACAGGGTGTAAAGTCGTCTTTTCAATCTAAATAATGTTATGGAAAACATTGTACACAAACCTAAAAATAAAAACTTGTTGAAAAAAGCTGAAACACAAACATGCACTTTGGCAAGTGTGAACAGCACTCAATTTTATTTATTTATTTATTTAAACTTCATGTACAAAAGTGGTACATAGGCGGACTTAATGCCACAAGGCATTCTCTACCAGTCAACCTTTGGGTCAAATAGGACGGCACTGTGGTAGAGTACAAAAAAATAAATAATAATAAGGATAAAACCATTTTGTAAACATAATACATAAACAGGTGCATACCAGTACATATATATACAGATAGAATTAAATAAACTAATAGATATTTTAATTCATTCAGTAAAAAAAAAACGAGAAACCTTATAATAATTACCTACTAAGACTAGTGACTTGATTGAGAGCAATTCAGTCCGATTTCAAAAAGTATTTCCAAACTTTCCTTTTGAAAGCCAACTTGCTTTCTGCTTTTTTAATACCAGAGGGTAGCGCATTCCAGAGTTTTATGGTTGAGACAGCGTAAGAAGAGGACATAAAACCAGTAGTAAATTTTCCTCTGCATGAGAAAACCCTAGCCTTGCAGTGTGACAAATTACTGGCTGACACTAATTGGCTACCGATCTACAAATTAATCA
Organism: Diarsia brunnea; assembly: GCA_949774965.1. Taxonomy (NCBI): domain Eukaryota; kingdom Metazoa; phylum Arthropoda; class Insecta; order Lepidoptera; family Noctuidae; genus Diarsia; species Diarsia brunnea. The sequence continues at coordinate 2,976,618 of OX459014.1, read as the reverse complement.
CTGCAAAAAGCTAATTAAAAATCAAATTACAACATGAATAAATTGCTTATTACGAGTTAAATATACGTTCAATAAATCAGTGTTTCTTTCTACTGATTTGTAATTAAAATGTCTGAACGTAGACGCCACTATCGATGTCATTTGATATCATAACTGTTAGTACTTCTTTTTTTGTCTGGTGGAAATTCATCAAATAACCCCTCCCGCTCTTGGGCAAAGCGAAAGGGAGTGTCAGACTTCTACTGACTAAAAACCACCCATGTTCCTTCTTAGCCCTTCATGTCGAAGCCGCGGTATCTCTTGCGAACAACCCGCCGCCCAGACGGGCGTCGGCCCTTGCGGGCCCCTTCCATGTTGCTGACATCTCTTTGAGGCGCGCGTGGAACACAAACGTACCGTCGACACGGCCTGTCGTCGTCATAAGACGGACGGACGGCGAGCTTACCCATCACTCACCGTCCACAGGCCCGCGTCTACGGTGGCTGGAAGACATCACGTGGCCCCCGACGTCCGGAGCGTCTCCCGCAGCGGCTGGGACAAGAGGTTCTCTCTCTCTCACGTTCCGCCACCTCCTTCGCTAGCATCACTGCTTCGCAGAAGGAGGCGACGGCGTCCCATTCCTCCTCGCCCCGGACCATGTCTTGCACCAGGGCCGGACGCGAGAGGTCGCCGCCGCCGATCGCCGCTACGAGAACACGGCGGGGTTCCGCCCAAGCGGGACACACCTCCACGGTGTGGTCCAGCGTGTCCTCCGGCCGATCCACACAATGGTGGCATCCGGGCGTTTCCTCCCGCCTGATTCGGGGCAGGTACCTCCCGAAACAACCGTGTCCGGTAAATACCTGCGTCAGACGAAAGGTGAGGGCGCCGTCGCGCCTCTCCAGCCACTCCTCAAAGAGGGGACTTACCGCCACTATCGTGGCGTGCCCCAGATAAGCCTCACACACTGTTAGGCACTAGAATTTGAAACTTAAGTGACCAAATGCCTGTCGATCACCAACACTGACAAACCTTTTAAATACTCTTAGTAAAAAAATATCTGCTCTAAAATTGTGTTCTCCAAAAAAAAGATATGACCTGAAAAGACATCGGCAACTTTACACGGACTGCCCGCATCTGACTCCTGAATTTCTGAAAAGTTTGCAACAGAATAAGAAAGTTTATTTGCAGTACCAGTATGGTATGCAGCTGATTTCAAGAATAGCAACTATAATCTTTACCTATACAGGGTGTAAATCAACCCATCACACACCCGTCCACCACGCATTCTGTACATCAAACTAAGTACCTCTAAATACTAGTTTTTCAGGTTATAACTTTACATAGATTAGCTCAATGGCCCGTTTACTATTCAAAGCATCCACTAGCACAATTTTTAAAGAGTGCTACTTTGAGTTTTACCGTAAAATGTGATTTTTGACCCCAAAAAAAAAAGTAATTTCCCACCAAACATTTTTGCCTATGGGTACTTAGTTTGGTGTACAGAATGCTTGGTTAACGGCTGTGTGATGGGTTGACTTACACCCTGTATATACGTGTGTACAGAATTACAACAAAATACTTTTAGGGAAGAATGGTTTTTTAATTTTTTGGGGGGTTGGGAAATCATCAAATAACCTCTCCCGCTCTTGGGCAGAGCGAAAGAGAGTGTCAGACTTCTACTGACTAAAAACCACCCATGTTCCTTCTTAGCTCTTTATGTCGACGCCGCGGTATCTCTTGCGAACACCCCGCAGCCCCGACGGGAGGGAAGAATAGCTTAGCTATTATTTATTAAAAACTTCGGGCGCCATCAGTGGGGACTGGTCATCTCTTTGCTGCAACGGTTTAATTGTTTGAATGGTTAATTTCATCTTTTTACTCTGCATGCCTTTTACGTGCAAGTCTTATTACCATAATTACTCATTACATGTTTTTATAGTCACTACATGATTGATGGAACCGAGTTTTTGTATCAATATCTTCAAATACAAAAATATCTCGTGTTACGGTGTTTGTGGTCGGACTTCTCCGAAACGGCTCTACCGATTTTTCAGTTTTTTCACTCTCCTACTCCCACCCGTGGATAGGTTAGGTGCATTGCAACGCATGATTGATATAAAACAGAGTCCATGGAGTTTCTTTCTCATTCTTCTCCACAGAAATCCCTGCTTTGAATTAAGCGACTACAGTACTTACACAGTAATTACGACATGTGACTGGGATTGTACCTTCATCTTTTGTTGATAAAATATGAGTACAAGTTACAACACTGCCTGTAATGGTATATTTGAAATATGTTTTGAATTTGAGACAAGCTATGTACGGGATTCGTGGTCTTAAATTATCTCAAAGTTATGTAGAACGTGCAATAGTACAAAAAATATCTTAATCATTTTCATGTGTAGCAGTTTCATAATTGAGCGATTAATTTGGCGGAACAAATTGTAGTGAATTATTAATAGAGGCAACAAAATAACTTCGCCGTTCATAACGACACTGTTTTCAACTTAAAATTAGCTACATTTGGATTCCCATTTTGCCACCTGTTTGAATAAAACAACAGCAATCTAGACTGTCCAGTACATTTTGGTATACGACGAAAATGGCCCAAGTTTGGTATTTTCGACTGTGTTGGTGTTGGATGGTTTTTTTTTATTTATTCAAACTAGGCTGATAATCTGCACTTTTCGAACGTCAAAATTTACTTCACTTATTTACAAGAGACAGTCCCCCAAAACGCCCACCCTTCGACACTTCCTAGCGTTTTAGCTGGAAAGAAGAAGTGGCGGAACAAACTCCCCAGCAACATTGTTGATAAGAGTGCCTCATTGGCCGAAAGGTTCCGTTAAGCATTTTTTTTTTTTTTTTTTTTTTTTTTTTTTTTTTTTCTCTCTCTTTCTATCTGCAATCGGCTCATCAGCCATAATCAGATGTGTTCTGGGGGATGAGACTTAGGAGCAGTTCCATTGAGTTGCCCTAATTACTGTTGATGAACTTCTTAGTTCCTCTGGTCAAGCGAGAGGATATCCCATCTCTTAAGGCGTTTTATTGTGCTTTGATCATTCAGTAAATTTTTAGCCAAATCGTTAGTGTGCTTGTTGAGTCTTTCCTTATATTTTGTGCAGTAGTTATTAACTTCTTCTTTGACTGTTGGCATCTCGAGGTAGTCGTGGATTTCAGAGTTTCTTACAAACCAATGTGCACTGGAAACTGTTCTTAAGGCAATATTCTGAAATCTTTGGAGGATCTCCAGGTTGGAGTTGCTAGCTGACCCCCAGAGCTCTATGCCATAGGTCCAGATTGGTTTTATGATTGCCTTGTAGATCAGCAGTTTGTTGCTGAGTGAGAGACGGGACTGTCGTCCTAGTAGCCAGGAGAGACCTCTGAGTTGCAAGTTTGCTTCTGTTCTTTTAGCCTTGATGTGGTTTGCCCAGGTGAGTCTTCTGTCCAAATGCAGACCAAGATATTTTACGGTCTTGCTGGTTGGTAATATATTGCCACCCATGCTGACAGGTTCGCAGTCTCCTTTCCGGAGAGTAAAAGTTACTTGCGTTGATTTGGTGACGTTCGGTTTAATTCTCCATTTTTGCAACCACGTGTCTACTTTGTCTAGCTGGGCCTGCAGTCTAGTAGAAGCCTTTTGTGGGTCCACATCGCTTGAGAGGCACGCAGTGTCATCCGCATAGGTTGCTGTTATAACATCTGCTGTTTCAGGCAAGTCTGCCGTATATATGGAGTACAGTACTGGGCCAAGTACTGATCCTTGTGGTACTGATGCCTTGATATCATATAGTTTGGAGTAGTCTTGTTCATATTTTACTTGGAATCTTCTGTGTGCTAGATATGATTTAAGGATCATGTAGAATGAGTTCGGTAGCAATGTTTTAAGTTTGTAGATTTTATTGGTTTCAAGTATTGGTTTTAGTCTGCATAGGAAGAGTTTCTCGAACAACTTTGATAGGACAGGGAGCAAACTTATTGGCCTGTATGAGCTTGGGTCAGTTGGTGGTTTTCCCGGTTTTGCTATCATGCATATTTGTGAGATTTTCCACAACTTGGGGTAGTAGTGCAATCTGAAGATAGCGTTGATAAGCATTGTTAAAAATACTATTATTTTTTTAGGTAATTGCTTAAGTACCTCTCCCGTTATCAGGTCGAAGCCCGGTGCTTTTTTGTTTGCTAAGTTGCGGATCATTTTTACAAGTTCCTTCGGAGTAGCAGGTGATAGAGGCAACGATAGTTGTTGATCACTGTTGACGATTCTATCAACTTCCTCTTCAAACTCCGTCAATGGAGACTCGTTAGGGGTGAAAACTCCACTTAGATATTTGGCGAAGAGCTCTGCTTTTTCGCTTCCGGTCTTGGCCCATGGGTCATTAGGGATTGTTCTCAATGGCGGAGTATGAATATGAGGTCTTTTAAACTGCTTTGTTATTTTCCACAGCGAGTAATTGTCTCTTTTATGAGTGGAAAGAGTTGACAACTTACTCTGAAAAGTCTCATTTTCGTTCTCTTTTATGAGGTCTTTCAGATCTCTTGATATTTTGTTGTATCTTGCTCTGTCTGTAGCTGATCTACTTAGGTGTAATTCTCTTCGTATTTTTCTTTTTTCCTCCAGCTTCTTGCGTATTTCTAGTGGAATGTTGTTTTTTGAAGTAATGCCATTCAATTCTGGGGTAGCACGCCAAGCTGCAACTTGAATGAGGTTTGTTATGTAGAATGTCGCCTCGTCTATGTCTTCTTCTGTTTTAAGTTTGAGTTTCAGATTGACTTCCCTCTCCAGGTAATTGGCGAATGATTCCCAATCTGTTTTGTGGTTATATAAAGTTGGTGTTGGTTCTTTGTATATTGCAGTGGCACTAAATGTTGCTATGATTGGTGTATGGTCAGAGACTGAGTCGAGTGACGATTTTACTTCAAAGTGCAGGTCGGACAAGCCTTTGATAATGAGGAAGTCTACGAGATCAGGTGTCTTGTTTATATCAGTTGGCCAGTAGGTGGGTTCGCCTGTTCCTAGTGCTGAAAGTTTGAGTTTGTCCATACTCTTTTTCAGTTCTCGACCTTTTGTAGTGGTCAGTCTCGATCCCCAATACGTATGCTTGCAGTTCCAGTCCCCTCCGCTAATGAATCTGTTCCCAGGAGTCTGGAAGTAGCGGTCAAACATGAGCTGTTTTGGATTGTGTTTCGGGGGGCAGTAGATGGCGCTTACATTAATAGGGCCCATTTTCTCTTCTACGGTGATGGTTATAGCTTGCATCCAGTCTTCTTCGAACGCGCTATGAAGATGATGCTTTATATTATTTTTAATAATAATTGCTGCTCCACCGTGTGATGTGGTGTCGGGGTGATTGGTGCAGTATACATTGAAGTTATCAATTTTAAAACTTTTTCGGTCATTGAGATGTGTTTCAGAAATCAAGGCAATATCTATTTTGTTGATTTTAATTAACAGTTCTAGTTCGTTTTTATTTGGTACTATACCATTGATATTCCAGGTGGCAATTCTTAGCGAGAACATTATGGTAGTTTATTAATCAGGGTGAAAATGAGGTTCATCATGGTGCTTAGTTGTGTTATGAGCTTGTCAATTTTTTCTGTCTGGGTTATTATGAGGTCTTCTAGACTTAGTCTGTGTTCTCTGGAGATACTTTCAGCATTTATTCTTGTTTGTTTTCTATAGTCATGATTGTTATTCATGCTATTTGTTCTCTGAGACATTGGATTGTCTTCGTTGTTATGTTGAGTTCTTTGTAGCTCATACTCTATGTTGTGTGTTCTTTGAGACTGTGTGATGTCTTCATTATTTCTTGTGTGTGCTTTTTGTGGCCTTTTATAGTCGTTAGTTTGGTTTTCTTTTTCAGAGGGCATTTTTGGTCCGTTTTTCAGTATTTCACTGTAGAGTTCTAGGGATTCCGCAAAGGTTAAATGTCTTGTGGGTTGGGTAGTCAAAGTTTTGTTAACATCCTTAGATGCGGGTTCTGTAACTGTGAGTACGTCGTCATTGATACGTGGTTCGTACCCTTTTATATTGGGATTGGGCTTTGTACGTGGTCGCGTTTTGTTTATAGATTGTTTTCTTGCTAGTACTTCCTTATATACTTGACACCCCTTGTAGTTAGCAGGGTGACTTCCTGTGCAGAGGGTACAAGTAGCTGGGGTGTTTTTGTCAATTGTACACCTAGTTGTTTCGTGTGTACCAGCGCACTTAACACACCTATATGGTCGCATACAATTATTTTTGCTGTGTCCATATTGCTGACATCTTTGGCATTGGATTACATCAGTTTTCCTTTTTGGGTCTTCTATTGTTACTCTTTGGTTGTAGATTACTCTTATATCTTTAACTAGTTTGTTATTTTCATGTGGGACTACATTAACAAAAAACGTGTTAAGAGGCTCCTTCGTCTTAGGTTTCCTGGCAGTTACTATCTCCCCTTGTACGGAGTTTCCAGTATTCTCTATTGCTGCTACGATTGCATCTTTGGGTGTGCTAAAGTGGAGGTGCTTAATGACGATTCTCATGCATTTTTGATCTTTGCGAGTAAAGGTATGTCCTATTAGGCCCTTCTTTCTTATGTGTTCTATCATAGTTTTGTACGTGTCAATAGAGTTTGAAGAGATGATAAGTTGGTCTTTAGACACTACTCTATATGTGTACTCGTCATTATCAACAACTTCTTCGATGAGTTGGGTGAGTTTACTTAGATCATCAACGCCATAGAGGATAATTGGTGGTGGTTTTGATATACGTTTGGTTGGTATCTCACATTCTACGTCGAGGAGGGCAAAACTATTGGTTGTTTCTACATCAGTGGTAGGGTTGCTTTCAGGGTTGTTCATCCCTCTGTGTAAGTTGATCAGTTGGTTTCGTCTTTGTGTTCGTTTTGCTTTATTGATCTTGGTATCTTGGTCATCTGGAGATCGAGTTCTTTTTTGGTTTGGCATTCTTTGCCATGGTGCATTTGGGTTAAAATTGTTGTCTTCTACAGCTTCCAATGATTGTGTGGTGTTTGTTTGGCTCCTGTCAGTAACCTCACTAAGAGATGCGGATCTTTGTCGATTGAATAGGCCTGGGTGAAAAAGTTGTTGGGTCAGTGTTTTTTTCTTTTGTTTATCCGGTTGACTTTCCTTGGCTAGCAATCCTTTGCCCCCCCCAGAATACGTGGGGCAGCCCGAGCAAAGCTCAGAGAGGGATTCTCCGGATATTCCGGTACCCTCCTGGGGTAGATTCTTTTTAAGTCTTGCTTCTTCCATGGTTTTTGTAATTTATTGTCAGGGTTTTCTTCCCTTAGCCAAGGTATCCGGTTTTAGGGCGCCGGAGGCTCGCCTTTCGTCCATCATATTCAGCTACTGTGGTCACGAGGTGTGTGGTAGTGTGCGGGGCTCGTTTTGTTAAGACCACAGTATTGCCCAGGAGGGACGACCCACATGGATGAAGATAATATGTGGGCCCATCAGTAGACCGAGGCGTCAGTCTAAAGATGGCGTGGACGTATATGATGGACTTGTCGGTATGCGCCTGTTAGCCTAGCTCCGCACACCTAGACGTACGCTATTGGTATACTTAGCACTTTATAGGAGCGTATTCCCTGGCAAAGGAACACGCCCCACTAAGACCTACCGACCCCCCCCCCCGTTAAGCATGAGGTCCTTTTTTTTGGCGGCTGAAAGGTCATCAAATAACCCCTCCCGCTCTTGGGTCCACAACCACCCATGTTCCTTCTTAGCCTTTTATGTCGAGGCCGCGGTATCTCTTGCGAACAACCCGCTATTTTTTCAGTAGTAGCCACTGAGTCTGGATTGGTGGGGTTTTAGGCATTACTCTCGCCCCCAATTACGTGAGATTTAAAACATAACTTAGGTATAAATACCTCTACCTTACTTTTTTTTGGATTACAGGTATGATGTTGCTAATGACAACTATGTCAAAATGTATGTCCATAGTCAAGCTACATAATCCATTAAACGTAGAGTACGTTTGCTGGACTATAGTATAGACTTACCCGAAATTCGCCATAGCAACCAATCATGCGTTTCCACCTTTTTTCTGTTTCTCACATAATGTGACCCGCCCACTGTCATCAATCCTTGGGATTAATTTTACCTTGAATTTCCTGCAACCTTCTTTTGTCTGATTCGATTCGACTACACATAAAAACTCTGAGCACAGACCAACGTAACTACATCCATTAGATGCGACCATAAAGCTTCAATGTTTAACCGACTTCAAAAAAAGGAGGAGGTCCGCAATACGGTTGTATTTTTAACGCTAATAATTATGAGCATCAAAACATTCATCATTTTTGTAGCCTTTTCCCAACATTATTATGGATCGGCTTCCAGTCAAAGCCGATGCAGCTGAATCCCAGTATTTTACATGGAGTGACTACCTATCTGACCTCCATAACCCAGTTAATAGTGGGTAATATGATACTCTCCTATTTGACCCAAAGGTTGACTGGTAGAGAATGTTTTGGGGCATTAAGTGTGCCTATGTACTTGTGTCGACAGCGACATCTATCGCAACACATGCGAACTAAATTGGCAAATCCTACATCACGCTATCAACTTTATCCGCGACATGAGCCTATATAGAAAATCCCGACTTACATATGTCGGGCAGTTAGCCTACCAGACACACCACCCGTCTGGTTGGAAGATCCTCCCTTTTCTAGGGGGGATGAGGAACTTTACACCCTGTTCCTCATATCCCCAGATACTACTCTACTACTGTTACGTATGGTGGCGGACGTAAAGAATACCACCATCCCATGTCTTCCTGTGGGTGTCGTAAGAGGCGACTAAGGGACTTACCAGAGAATGGGCAGCAGCATTCTCTGTGCCTTTGTAACAACCATACTGCGATCGCCAACCCGCCTGCCAAGCATGGAGATTATGGCAAATTCTCCCCTCCTGGGCGAGGCCTATTTCCAGCAGTGGACGTCTTTTGGCTGAGATGATGTACTACTCTAATTGCACATGAAGTTTAAATAAATAAAGTACCGCTTGGTATGACTAGTTGTCAGATTTTCAGGCCACTGGCTACCTGTAACGATTGTCAAAGATCTACAAAAGCCGGAACTAACGGCTTTACGTGCTATCCCAAACACGGAGGAAACTCGGTATGTTAAAAGTGGTCATCCATCCAAAGACCAACCTAGACGAGCAGTGCTTAACTTGAAAAGTGATCCGCTGTTATTATTTAACCACGATCTTCTCAATAGCTTAGTTAACAAGAAAAATCTAATTAGTCCGTCAGATAGATTACCAAAAAATATTGGACACGATTTTTTTCTTTTTTCACATAAACAAACAATGAAGACGATACAGTGCTTTGAAAACTCGTGTGACGTCATATTCTAAGACATTTTTACCGCTGAGTGACGTCACAAACCCCCACTCAAATCTTTGACGCGTTTTATCTTCGTCAATTTTTATTGATTTGATAAAACAAAAAATACGTATCCAATATTTTTCGATTATCTAACAGACGGACTAATTACAATCATGTTTTTTTTAGTCAGAAAATATCCCTATTAACATCAAAAAATGACGTAATCTAAAATCACAGTATCAAAGCAAAACCTTAATACCGAACTAGAGTAATTAGCGTATCAATGGAGACAACTTGGTAGAGTTTATTGAAACCAATATAAAGTGGACGAGTCCACAGCGACCGGCTGGCGAGTAATTAATCAATTTCATGCAATAACGTTTTATTCCGAGACTTCAGTAGTCTAGTTTAAAAAGAAAATTAGTTGGGAATTAATTATCTTGTGGATGTTGATTATATTATGGCAGGGATGGCGGTATTTTTTGCAGTTTTTATTTGAGATTTGAATTATTTGTATTGCAAAAGTTGACAAAGAAAGCTATACAGGGTGTAAATCAACCCATCACACAGCCGTTAACCAAGCATTCTGTACATCAAACGATTTTTTTTTTTGGGGTCAAAAATCACATTTTACGGTAAAACTCAATGTAGCACACTTAAAACATTGTGCTATTAGATGCTTTGAATAGTAAACGGGTCATGGAGGTAAGTTAAGTAAAGTTATAGCCTGAAAAACTAGTATTTACAAAAACAGCTGTGCAAAATTTGGAACTTTGACCCCCAATATCTCCGTAAATAGGAGGTTCCCAGGTATGGTCTAGAACAAAAAAGTAATCGCAGTGGTGGGGAGAACAAATGCCCTTCGTTTGCGTTAAGGGTACTTTTACACCCTATATAATGGCACATTAATTTCATCAATGAAACTAAACGCTGATAGCTTTTACTGTTTACATTCGACAGCAGTCATGACACTAACATTCGTATCTATAAGCAAGTCTTTATTACTTGAGTAAAAGTAATTATTTAAGATAAGATTTTTATTCTGTAGTTTGGTCATTGTTTGAAGTAAGAACTGACAAAAGTTAGAATTTTTTAGCTTTGTTTTTTTTATATCATTTCATTTCTTTGACGGTTGTTGCTGTCGTTCAAATTACCTTATATTGTATCAAAGTGGTTGCACTAGCAATAACTTAAACACAAGCCTAACCTTTAACTTGACTATAGATACAAGTGAGACAGCAATTGAACGCGATTGTGTAAGTAATATCACGACAACAAGCCCCTAAAGACTGTTACTGTTTGTCTCTGTATCACCTTAAGGCTATGTTTTAAACCATTTTAAACCTGGCAAATAAAGAACAAGCAATTACCCGATAATGTGCTAATGGGGTTTATGCTGTTATGTCAAATTCGGCATCTATGGACTAGAATACACCTTGGCAATTTTTTTCAGAATTTTCCTAATGATATTTACAAAGACACAACCTTTTATAGATTTTTACGAAAAAAAAATTTTATTTTATTTTGGTAAGCTAGGGTTTTGAATAAAACAAATTTCATATTAATGGCACAGTTATATTTCGATAAAAAAATAACTTTCATTTAATACATCAGTGACTTCAATAGTCTCTCTCGTTGAAAAAAAATTCTAAAATCAGTAAATCTTTTCAGATTCTGATTATTCGATTACCGGCTTATTGCTTGGGAGCGTCGTTTTGAATGTGGTAGACAGACCTACCTAGTAAACCTTAACTAAAAAGATCACCTACTCAAGCAGACAGTTTTATAAGAATTTATTTAAAAGAATATATTTCCAGACAGAAATTCAGAATGTTTTAAAAGCTCGGAAATAGCCACAATACGCTCAATACGTGGATGAACGAGCTAAGCCCTGCAAGAGCACTTGCTTTGAGCACACGTTGAGTACATGTAAAAGCATCCGAAGAATTCGTGAAAAGTCAACTCCAAATAAGTCTCTCCAAGCGAATCGTCAGAATTGCCTTTGTTGTTAAACTCAGGTCATAGAGGTAGAATAAAATATTTAGAAGGAATTATTGTAGAGGATCGTTTAATCACTCATCAATCAATTGTTTCAATATTAAACAAAACAAGAAATAAAGTAAAAGAAGTTGAGCACTCAACAGCTACCGATATAGCAACAAGTAGACAAATCAGAATTCAGAAAGCAAATCAAATTCACTTTAAAAGTAATCAAATGTGTATCAACATTAACTGAATAAGTCTAAAAGAATCCATTAAATACCGTATTAGCATTTCAGACAAAAAATAAAAACTTTTGCATAGCCGCGTCCTAACCAAGGACAAACTAAAGATGCGACGATCGCGTATTTGCACGACCGATAGTCTTCAATAATAAATAATGTTCGGTTTCGGAAGAAAAGTACAAAAAGTTTAAGTTTACATCGGCTAGCGACCTACCTACCACCCACCCGGATTCCATCCGAACTCCAAAAAAATGGATTATTTTCTGCAAAAGTTTCTATTATACGCATTTAAGATCTTTCATAGATGATGAAGAAAAATAACGTTGTCAAAGTGATACCTTTTATATTTACGCTGTTAAGCCAACGATACGTTTTCATTACTGATACACACCTAACTGCGGTACTCAGAGATATTTAATGATTACTTAAGCCGTCACTTAATAAAGATTTGACATAATTTTGTATGACAAAACTGTCAAAACCTTTACTAAGTGATGGCCTAAGTAATCATTAAAGCTCTCTGAGTGCGGCAGTAAGTGTCGACCTACCTCAAAAGCTACTGAACCTATTTTAAATAAACTGGCACTGTTTCTGAGCATCTACAGTACTTTCACCAGTCATTATGCGTTGTGACTGTGACTGTAGCTTTGTTTTATTTGTTTTTCTGACATTCAAAGGGCCTGTAATGTTCTAATTGAAATCAATGTTTTGATTTTGAGTTTCCCACGTTGCATTTGGGTTCTCCGAACAAGATAAAGGCGAGAGTTCAGTGTTCGCTTTGTTTAGGACGTAGGTTAGGAGTTTTCACGATTAGGCGTGAAATGTTTACTATCTCGTTGTTTTTTATCTGCTAGAATAAATACATCGTAAAAATATTATGCGAGTGTCCCCATTTTATATTGAGGCTATTGCAAATAGGTACTTATTAGTATTGACCCACTTCCGCATAGGATTACATAGATCTAGTCGTCTAGATGGTAATAAACTTATGCATGAGGAGACAAACAAAAACAATATTGTGGTAATAAGGAGGTGTAAAAAGAAGATATAACTTCGTGTTAATAAAACCATAATTTATCTTAACAAACCAGTATCTGATAAATCTTCAAGATTTAAGTAGCTACGTAAAGCAGATGGTTAAAATAAAGGCAAAGCATGCAAAATAATAATTACTTGATGCGTTACGAAGGTTGTTATGCCAAAAAAACGTTTAATTAGAACAGAAAGCGCCAGAGTGGACGGCGAAATAAAAATTTTCGCAAGGTTTTTTTTGCAATCTCTTTAAATGTCAGTGATTATCATAGTGTCCATCGATTAACTGTCAAATGGTTATGGTTTGGTATACTAACCATTTGACAGTTAATCGATGGACACTATGATAATCACTGACATTTAAAAAGATACGTAATAGCCCTGCAGGTCAGTTTTAGGTTGTATGTTGATTAAAATATGATTACAAATATGACTTTTCAGAAATATAATTAATCAAATCATTAATCCAGCCTCCTAAATTCATTTAATTGCATTTATTGATTACCTATTTCACGACAAAGTCATGCAATGGGAGTGAGCTTCATGGGTCACCCTTTTTTTTTTTTTGAGGGGAGGGAAATCATCAAATAACCCCTCCCGCTCTGCCCAAGAGCGAAAGGGAGTATCAGACTTCTACTGACTAAAAACCACCCATGTTTCTTCATAGCCCTTCATGTCGAGGCCGCGGTATCTCTTGCGAACAACCCGCAGCCCCGACTTCCCTCTTAAAATATTCTTACTCTCTGGCTGCTTGACCAGTGCCAATATTGTCGCAAAACTAAAAGCACTTAAAACTGTTGTCGATATCCTAAACTCCACAAAACATGACAAAATAGGTAAACAAGTTTATCATAAAAACGTAAAAATTAAATTCGAATCACATCAAAATACAGGAAAGAAAATAAAACATTCTCCGCTGAACCCTGGCAAAGTTTGCAGCCACTTGGCAACAGAAAGCGACGAGAACGAATGTGGTGTAAGTTATGAGATTTCGAGGCAAAATCTTTGATTGAGTTGCATTACATCGTCTAGCATCGGCGGAGCAGAGGTGGCGGTCCGATTTAAGAACAGTAAGTCGTAGGTTTGAACTCAGGCAGGCGCATTACTTTGTGTAATTTATTTCATCAGCGCTGCTCTCAAAACGGTGAAGGAAAACATCGTGAGGAAACCATGTCCTAGAACCAAATCAATTCGAAGACATGTTACATCTACCAACCCACACTGGGCCCGCGTGGTGGATTGTAGCCTGATGTGGGAACATTATAGACTGATGATGATGATAACGTTGTATAGCCTTTTCCCAATGTTTGGGATCGACTTCAAGTCTAACCGAATGCAGCTGAATACCAGTATTTTTCATGGAGCAAATGCGTGTCTGACTCCACAACCCAGTTTGTACTGTATAATACGATATCCTATAGGAAAACTGGTGGTCAGCCTTTCACGCCACTGAATATTTGTAGCAACTGTCAAAGACTGTCATGCTTTTCGACGCACGGAGGAAACTCAAAATGTAATTGGTTGTCACCTGTCCATAGACAAACCTAGGCAAGCCCGGCTTTACCTGAAGATTGGTTGTTATCAATGTAGCCACGAGCTCCTCCTTACTGAAGACTAAAGTGATAGAACCCAAAAACATGCAAACAAGTTTTTTGTTAGCATCCAAAATGCAATCAAAGGGAGATATCAATCGGCACTGTGCTGCGGGTTGTTCGAAAGAGATACCGTGACCCGGACAAAAGGGCTAAGGAGGAACATGGGTGGCTTTTAGTCAATAGAAGTTTGACACTCCCTTCCACGCGACATAGAGCGGGAGGAGTCATTTGATGATATCCAACACACCAAAAAAACAAATTTTGTAAAAAAAAAAGAGATTTCATTTCATTACGTTTACGTTGTTTATTTCATCATGTTAAATAAAGACTGCTAGTCATAAATATACACCTGGCTTGCAAAAAACCGCTATATCTCACCTCTTAGACCACTCCATCCCCGACCAAGCCCCGCTTGGAGTAGTTCCAGCATTGACCGATTATAAAATCCATAAAACGTGTCCAAGTTTGTTTTGAGCGGTCTAACCGTGCGATTTGGAACCGCCCGTACGATTTTATTCCGCAATATTGTTAACGAAACAGAAATGCTCGTGATCGAGGGTCGAAGGTGCTTGCCAAAACATCTTGGGGATGCTTCGGGATTTGCTTAAGTGGCCCCGGTGCCGAAATGTCTGATGGTAAGATGTTTTTTGGTCCGGATGGCTGATTTTTATGTGCTTTGGATCTGGCTGGATTTATTTGGTGGAAGTGCATTGGACTGTGGACTGTGAGGGAGAATTAATGAATCTGCAGTGTGTTAATAAATTCGTGGTAAATTCTTTGCAGTACGTTGACTGTAGGGAGCAGCGGTGGCTCAGTGGTAGCGGCCCCGACTTACGAACAGTGAGTCGTGGGTTCGAACCTAGTCAGGCGCTACTTTGTGTAATTTATTTCATCACCACTGCTTTCGAAACGGTGACGGAAAACATCGTGAGGAAACTGGCATGTCTTAGAACCACAAAGTTCGAAGACATTGTGACATCTACCAATCCGCACTGGGCCCACGTGGTGGATTATAGCCCATCCCTCTCCTAGAGAGGAGGCCTGAGTTCCTGCAATGGGAGCATTATAGGCTGATGATGATGACGTTGACTGCCTCGCTGGTATAGTGGTCGGAAATGCGACTACTGAGCATGGTAGATTCCCGGGTCGGGCAAAGTGTTACTGAGTTTTTTCATGTGTGAAATGAAATGATGATGCACGATGAGAGCAAATTAAGCCCATAAATAACTTTTACACTTAAATAATAAATAATAATAATAATCTATCTATCTATCTATATCTATACATATAATAAATCTGTAGAGAAATCGTTTTTGTACATCGAAAATATTTAAAAAAAAAATTGTCAGGGTATTAAAGTATAACCAACAGAACACATTTCCAGCATTTTTGGAATTTTTGTCTGTTTATCTGTTTGTCTGTTTGTCTGTTTCGATGACTAAGTATCACGTCAAATTTACGAAACGAATGTAGGTAACTTTTATACATAAATATTGTGCGTAACTTGGGCTATTACTTAGTCTTTGTTTCATCGTAATCGGTGCTCTCTATCAAAAGATATATGAATTTATAGTTTTCAAGAAGAACTTATCGTTATGGTCAAGAATGAGACAACCAACGACATCTATTGAACGAATATGGTACTTATTACTAAATGCCTTCACAAGATAACTTTAAAAAAGTTATGATAGCAAAACGTAGATATAAGTCTAAATGACGCTGCTTTCAAAATCTACATAGCCTAAACCTTATAGTGTTTGATCGCTCTTTTTTAGCAGTTAATCTTCGTCTTCGACAGATGGCGTTATTCATTTGATGTCATTTTCTGAACCGCGATGATAGTAAACATACACACATTATGTTTCGTGAATAGTCAACAAATAAAAATTTACCAATTACACAGTATTAAAATACTATTTTTTTTTAAACTAAATTAAAATTAGATAAAACCCACGACATATTTTTTTATGTACCGTGTGGGAATCGAACCTGCGACACGCAGTGCTACTGTTAATCGTCCAGCCATTGCGCCAACCATGTCGTCATATAGATGTGGTGTGTTGTTAGCCCTATGTGTCGAGGCCGCGGTATCTCTTTCGAACAGCCCGCAGCCCCAACGGGCGTCGGTCCATGGGGGCCCCTTCAATGTTGCTGACATCTCTTTGAGACGCGCGTGGAACACGAACGCGCCTCCATCGTCATAGGACGGACGAACGATTAACTAGCCCGTTACTCACCGTTCACAGGCCTGCGCCTACGGTGGCCGGAAGCCATCACGTGGCCCCGAAGCCCGGAGCGTCTCCCGCGGCGGCTGGGACGAGAGGTTGTCTCCCTCTCACGTTCCGCCACCTCTTTCGCTAGCATTACTGCTTCGCAGAAGGAGGTGGCGGCCATTTCAGATTCGATGTCCCAGATTCGGTACAGGTACCCTCTCGAAAAACCCTCTAATCCCCCCTTTTTTTGTGGTTCCTAAATTATCAAATGACTCATCCCGCTCTGGGCGGAGCGGAAGAAAGTGTCAGACTTCTACTGACTAAAAACCACCCACGTTCCTTATTAGCCCTTTGTGTTTCGGGGCCGTGGTATCTCTTGCGGACAACCCTCAGCCCCGGCAGACGTCCCTTTGGGGCCCCTTAATTGTTGCTGACATATCTTTGAGGCGCGCGTGGAACACGAACGCGCCAACGACAATCTGTCTGCCTGTCGACTATAATGTACCTGTTTCAAATTTCTTCAAGATCCGTTCGGCCGTTCTGACGTGGTTGATTAACAAACACCCATCCATCTAAACTTTAGTATGAGACATAGTCAGTACTTTGCATTACTCTCTTCTTATTTTCTACAGCGTCAGTAAGTTAACGCAGGGCAATGATTAAATGTACTTTTATCTAAGCGACGCGTTTTAGTTTCCGACAAGCACGCGAACGAAGTCGCGGGCACAGCTAGTTTAAACTAAACATTAACTAACAACTAAACATACCATACCACCATACCACCACCATACCATACCACCAACCATCCACAACCATTAACTTAAACATTGCTTTATAATCTTTTCAAATTATTTTTTATCAACTACATTCTGCTATTTTTTTTTTTATATCGTTTTCCACGCTTCTATTTCACAAAAACTTACAACTAAATTCCCCAACTGACATTGTCACCAGCGAACCATTAATCTTTGAAAAATTCCTACAAAAAGCACCTGTGATGTGAGGAGGCTGCATGTAACCTTGCGCAGACGTCTTAATTTCCGCCCGCACTACTTCCTAAGGAAATTCACCCCTTTCCGAGGCAAGGTGACTTTGTACGTGCGTGCCTCTGAAATATGCTTTACTATTGGAGTTTATTGAGATTGTGGCAACGTTGGAATTTCGAATATTCCAGTTGAATTTTGGTGAATATTCTGAAGTGGGTTATTGGTAGAGAAATGTTTAATAATTTTGTAGTTTGTGAGAAAATGGGACGGTATATATTGGCGGTCCGTCCATCAAGCGACGTTAACTCCAATCAGAATATGAAGTCTACTCTTCAAAGCAGACATAGAGATAAGTGTTTTTTAATTTGTTATTATTGTACACAAATTTATTTTTATACCTATTCATGCACTTACCTAATTAGTAACATAAAGTACAATACTGTTGCCCGTCGGTCCTGCGGGTGTTCGCAAGAGATACTGCAGCCTCGACATGAAGGGCTAAGAAGGAACATGGGTGGTTTTTAGTCAGTAGAAGTCTGACAGTCCCTTCCGCTCTACCCAAGAGCGGGAGGGGTCATTTGATGATTTTCCACCCACCATAAAAAAAAAAAAGTACAATACTGTTTTACGTCCATCATATCACCATCTCAGATCCAGTTGAAAACCAGCGTCGGGCACGAGCTACTGGTCTGTTTGCTGAACTGTCTCTGATTTTTCTGTTTAGATTTAAGTTTTATCATCATCCGCCTAGCCTTTTCCCAACTATGTTGGGGTCGGCTCCCAATCTAACCGGATGCAGCTGAATATCAATATTTCGCATTGAGCCACTGCCTATCTGACCTCCACAACCCAGTTAATACTGGGTAATACGATACCTTTTGGTAAAACTGGTTGTCAGACTTTCAGGTCACTTGCAACCTGTAACGACTGCCAAAGGTCAACATCAGCCGGGACCAACAGCTTAACGTGCTTTCCGAGACACAGAGGAAACTCGGTATGTTATGTGTGGTCACCCATCCACAGACTAACCTAGGCAAGCGCGGCTTAACCTAAAGATCGACCCCGAGTGGCAGTTATAATTAAGTTTATTTTATTTCATTTCTTGTTGTGTGCACTTGTGGTAGGTATGTGCCAAATAAATATGTTTTTTGTCTTTCCTTTTTTCCATCATTTAAGTAACTTATTACAAAATATGAAACAATGTTGGACTCAGAACGTAAAACACGGCACGCTATAGAACAATTAACTTTAGTGTTGCACTTTGAAATGCACCCATAATAACTAACTTTATAATCGGTACTTAACCTTTAATTAAACTCATTCTAACGTTCTCCATAATCAAGAAGTTAGCTCAACTGTTTAATCTTAAGCAATCAAATATTAATTCCTCCAAAACGTGTGACCCTTACCTTTAGCATATATATTAATCTACAATCCATTGAACCTGCTCAATTTGAATCCTTTGATAGAGAAAAGAAGGTCCACTTTAAACAAACACGTAAACAAATAACAGTCAAAATTTTATTATACACCAATATATTGGGTGACTGGTAATTAATGACCGATTTATGTTCGCCTTTTTTTTTGGGGGGGGTGGGAAATCATTTAATAACGTCTCCTACTCTGGGCAGAGCGGAAGGGAGTGTCAGACTTCCACTGACTAAAAACCACCCATGTTCCTTCTTAGCCCTTTGTGTCGAGGCGGCGGTATCTCTTACGAACAACCCGCAGACCCGACGGGATTTATGTTCGCCTTACTGGTCAAAATGTACCGAGAAAATTTTTTATTCAAATCCGTGTAGTAGTTTTTGCGTGAAAGAGTAACAAACATACACTCTCACAGTCACACACAAACTTTCGCCTTTATAATATTAGTGTGAAATGTGATTATTATAGTAGTATACAAGTTTTAATTGTTAAACGTTATTTGAAATACCACCACGATCCCTGTATCTTTCAATGCATCCTTCAGCATAACGGTTTCCCGTCGGGGCTGCGGGTCCCATCGGGGCTGCGGGTCCGTCAGGGCTGAGGGTCCCGTCGGGGCTGCGGGTCCGTCGGGGCTGAGGGTCCCGTCGGGGCTGCGGGTCCCGTCGGGGCTGCGGGTTGTTCGTAAGAGATACCGCGGCCTCGACATGAAGGGCTAAGAAGGAACATTGGTGGTTTTTAGTCATAGAAGTCTGACACTCCCTTTCGCTCTGCCCAAGAGCTAGAGGGGTTATTTGATGATTTTCCACCCGCCAAGAAAAAAAAATGCATAACGGTTTGAGTGCAGCACATTGAGTCCTACCGTAAAACGTGATTTTTCACTCCCAAGAAAAACCACGTTTCCCAGAAGAGTTACTTAATACGTGTGGTCCTTTTGCCTGTAAACTTTACGGTGAATTTCACACAATAAAGTTCTATTTGGGTCAAATCAGCGACAATGCCTCAGGGCGTTGCGTCGATTCCCGCCTTCAACGGAGTTCAACACAGTATGTTAGAGGGAGTTCGCTCTTTGACACTTTTGTCAGCAAAAACTGACAGTCGCAGCTGAACTTTTGTAAAACTTTCCGCCTTTTATGGATGAGAGAGCAGATTTTGCTTGCAGTTTCCTTTTATCTGTTCATTGCTCAATCTAAAGAGAATTATTAGCTAACATAAGTGTTGGGAAAATAAATAAAAACTAATAACTGACTAGTCTAGGAGTAATTATTGTATTCAAAGTCAAAGTCAAAGTCAAAGCATTTATTTCAATTAAACCATTACTGGTACTTTTGAATGTCAGAAGAACAATTCATAAAACTAAACTACGAGTGCAATACGTCATCCCGAAAGCCACCACGCCGAACCACACGCCGCCGAACGCCCGCAACAACGAACACTGCGAGCACGAAAGCACGCAGCGACGCACACCGCAACAACGAATGCACGAGACTCCAAATCACGGAACAACGAATGCACGCCGCAACGCGCAACCGCCACCCCGCGACCCGGAGCCCCGCGCACCCACCGCCACGGCACGAGCCGCCGCGCGCCCCCGCACCCACAGCACTCGCCGCCGCAGACATCCGGCGACGCGCAACCCGACGCAGCAACCCCCGGGACGACGCATTGCACTCCTAAGCTACAGTCACAGTCACAAGGCATAATAACTTGTGAAAGTACTGTAGTTGCCCATTCCCTAGCGTAGATCTCTATGGAGAAGAACGGGCAAGAAACTCCATGGACACTCTATTAAAAACTCTATTAAAAACTAACTGTACCCCGGCCTGCGTTGCAATGCTCTTTTTCCTACCTACTACTTGCCTACGTACCAAATACCTACCTACCTACCACCTACCTACCTACCTACCACCTACCTACCACCTACCTACCACCTACCTACCACCTACCTACCACCTACCTACCACCTACCTACCACCTACCTACCACCTACCTACCACCTACCTACCACCTACCTACCACCTACCTACCACCTACCTACCACCTACCTACCACCTACCTACCACCTACCTACCACCTACCTACCACCTACCTACCACCTACCTACCACCTACCTACCACCTACCTACCACCTACCTACCACCTACCTACCACCTACCTACCACCTACCTACCACCTACCTACCACCTACCTACCACCTACCTACCACCTACCTACCACCTACCTACCACCTACCTACCACCTACCTACCACCTACCTACCACCTACCTACCACCTACCTACCACCTACCTACCACCTACCTACCTACCTACCACCTACCTACCTACCTACCACCTACCTACCTACCACCTACCTACCTACCACCTACCTACCTACCCACTACCTACTACCGACCTACCTAACCTACCTACTATCTACGTAAGAACCATCCTCGTACTTCAAGGAATATTCTAAAAAAAGAATTATCGTAATCGACTCAGCTGTTCTCGAGATTTGCGCTTAGCAATACATTCAGCGATTCATTTTATATTATAGATAAATAATGCCAAATAATGCAGACCATCAAAAAAAGGAAAGTTGCCTATCTGGGTCACGTATGAGCACGACAGATACGAACTCCTGCAACCTAATAATGATGGGCAAAGTGGCAGACAAAAGAGCAGTGGGTCGTAGAAGGAAGTCGTGGCTGCGCAATATCCGGGAATGGACGAAAATTAAGAGCGCCGCGGAACTTTTTAGATTGGCAAATGACCGGATCGGATATACGGAGCTGACTGCTAACCTTCACTAGTTGGAGAGGCACTAGAAGAGATAGATAAAAATATTTTATTACACAGACCTACCTGGTCACTTGTAAAACGTCAAAAACGATGCATGGTTCGGGTTAGTCGTTTCCTGTGGATCTTCTCCATAGGAACCGACCAACTACTTCGACTACTTCTAACTTACGACTTTGTGGTTAATCGTTTCCTATATGGAGAAGAACCGGTAAGAAACTCCACGTTTGCTTTTTTAATGACAATCACGTTTTATTTTGAACTTCCAGATCTGAACAATAGATTATATTTACCTCTGTACATGGAGGAGCTCGGGGCTTAATAAGAACTGCCACTCGGATCGATCTTTAGGTAAAGCTGTGCTTGGGTTGTCTGTAAATGGGTGACCACCCGACATACCGAGTTTCCTTCGTGCCTCCGAAAGCGCGTTAAGCTGTTGGTCCCGGCTGCTACAGGTAGTCAGTGACCTGAAATTCTGACATCCAGTCTTACCAACGAGTATCGTATTACCTAGTATTAACTGGGTTGTGGAGGTCAGATAGGCAGTCGCTCCATGTAAAATACTGGTATTCAGCTGCATCCGGTTAGACTAGAAGCCGACCCTAACATAGTTGGGAAAAGGCTAGGCAGATGATGAGCATCTAACTCTTTCTTTATTCGGTTGGCTAGATTGTTCGAAATCACCCTATGAAACAACTACTCGTCCAAATCAGCGACAATTTCTCAGGTACAAAACTTTAAATTTTACCAGTATCACTAGCATCATCAAGTAAATTCTCTATTAAGTCTACCATCACGTTGTAAGCCTCTCGTTCCAGCTCCCATGTGCTTCCCGAGCTAAGTAATAAGCTAAATAACCCCCAACTCCAGCTTTTAATGGGAAAAGTTAAACAATTTTGCACTCGTGAAGTATATTAATGGTTTTGACGTTTTAATTTCCACAGCCAGCGAAATATGCTGTACTTTCCTTGCTTTCTGGAGTACCTAGGATTTTGGATGGAGTTGTTTCTGTCCTTTTCAGTTTTTGTAGGTGTGAAAAGGATGGTTTGTGGCCACGCGTGAGATATGAGATCGGAGTTGGTTTAGCACTTTTTGTAGGAGAATAGTGTGGTTGAAACTCACTTATTCTAAGTGGCTTTTAAACCCACTCGTTCTTTTCTAGTGACTTACGTATTTCGATCTGCAAAACGGTATATCTAACGTCTAACTGACCAAGGTGAAATATACAGCGAAGAGATATGAACATGTATCAATGTAAAAGAAAAAAGTCTGTTCACACCAATCTACTTGATCGTTAAGGTTGAAATCAGAAATGCTTAATCCTAAATAATGGAAAGGATTTTTTTTCTTGGGCGTGTGGAAAATCATCAAATAACCCCTCCCGCTCTTGGGCAGAGCGAAAGGGAGTGTCAGACTTCTACTGACTAAAAACCACCCATGTTCCTTCTTAGCCCTTTACGTCGAGGCCGCGGTATCTCTTGCGAACAACCCGCAGCCCCGACGAGGAACGGGTTACGTTTAAAATTGGTTACTCGATCCATCATCTTCCTGCCCTTGTCCCATTCCACTTGGGGTCGCCGCAACACGTTCACCAAGAGGCCTATAAAGAGATGACTAGATGATCTGTACGCACTTAAAGAAGGCTGGCACAGGTAAAGAGTACCTACCTAGACAGCTAGTGAGCTGTCTATGTGTATTATTGTCATTAATATTACTGGGTTCTAAGTAGTGACTTAGAACCCAGTAATATTAATGACAATAATGTCCGTGGTGCTAGGGAACTGGGCATAACCCAGTTGTATACGTCCCTGTGTACCTATTGGCCTTGTTCTGTTCTGTCTCCTGCTGATACGGAGAGAAATTATGTTTTTCCTACTCCTCCGCTATTCTTTTCTGATTAATTTCGTTGCGGGATCCAATACAGTTAAATCGTTTCTCTGGGACATCGTCGAGCTTCATTGTTTCGGCGCTTTTCTTGTGGTCGCCACTGTTGATTCTGGCTTACAGGAGTTACAGTGGTTTGGGAATAGTGTGGGGGCTTGACCCAAAAAAAAAGGTACACAGGTAGAAATCTAGGTAAGTACAAAAAAAGTACCTACCTAGAAGGTGACGGGGTTTTGCCCAGCATTGGAACAAACAAAGCTACTAAAAAACAACGTTTACTTGCACAATAAACCTATCCAGACCACTGCAACAGAAAAGAAATTAACAATTCATCAACTAAAATACAACATAATTACGCCCCACGAAAATTACCGCATATTATTACACACATTACCCTCAGTAGCACTAGTTACGAAATATGAACGGACCAGGTTTAATAACACGATTCGCTGCGATACCGTACGATCTACGATACCGTGCGATCAAATTCCGTGCGAATAATTACCGTGTGGTATGTGTATCAGTGGTATTATCAGTAATGAGGTATCGTTATAATATGAGGTCTGAGCTAATTATGATGTTATTGATGGCACTAACTTAGTTACAATTAATTTGCTTGCAATGTGAGCTATGTTTAGCTCATATTCTATTTGCCTTCTCTACTAGGTTGTAAAAGTACCCTTAACGTAAACGAAGGGCACTTGTTCTTCAACTATAGATCAACCATACCTGGGAACCTCCTAGTTACGGAGATATTGGGGGTCAAAGTTTCAAATTTTTCACAGCTGTTTTTGTAAATACTAGTTTTTCAGGTTATAACTTTACTTAAATTACCTCCATGACCCGTTTACCATTCAAAACATCCACTAGCACAATGTTTTAAAAGTGTTACATTGAGTTTTACCGTAAAATGTGGTTTTTGACCAAAAAAAATGTCGTTTCCCAGCAAAAATTTTTGCATAGGGGTACTTAGTTTGATGTACAGAATGCTTGGTTGACGGCTGTGTGATGGGTTGATTTACACCCTGTATGTATATTCACTGACTGGCCGAATTCGCAACTGCTGAGCATGAGGTCTTAGGTTCGATTTCCGGGTCGGCCAAATGATTGAGTTTGGATTTGTGCCCGGCTGATCACAATAGGCTCGCCTGTTAGTTATGTTTAAGCCCTATTTGGGACATGGGAATTAAATATAACTAGCTAAATGGTTAAAGGGGATTACAGGCGTAGTGTTATTATGTTAGAAGAAAAAACTAAAAAACCGCAGAGTTCTTAATCTGAACGGGTAATTGTTGATCTCATAATATACAAAATTAAATACTTTTGGGGGGTAGTGAATAACAGCGAGTAAAGTTCCTCATCCCCCGTAGAAAAGGGAGGATCCTCCGACCAGACGGGTGTTGTGTCTGGTGGGCTAACTGTCCGACATATGTAAGTCGGGATTTTGTATAATAATATAGGCTAATGTCGCGGATAAAGTTGATAGCGCGATGTTGGATTTGCCAAATTAGTTCGCATGTGTTGCGATAGATGTCGTTGTCGCCACATACTCATCACATCACCCCTAGTGATAAAGTGCAGTGTATCAATTTGATCTAACGAGCCTCTAGTATATTATCGTACACAAAATTCCGTTAAAAAAAATCCGTTTCTTATCTCACAACAAATCCCAAACACGATTTACTGAGACAACTAACAACCACCTTTAAGGGAATTAAAACCTCTTTTTCCCTATCTAAAAGCCCTTAAACTTTGTACCAGCACCACTAAAGTTACGAGAAAACCTCAAGTAAGCCATCAAACATAGTTTACTTTTAAAACACTAGAGGGACACCCCGCTCGTAAACTAAAGATTGGTTACATTCAATTTGAAACCGACACTGTCTGTCCCCAAGGTACAGATTCCATGTTTTACGTTTGACAGCCGCAATATATATAGATAAGTTACTGCAGAATATCGGAAATGTGACGAAAATGTTTATTAATGTTGTACTTAATTAGGAATTATTTATGGAGTGTTAGTTAAAAGCGATTGTTGGACTGGACTTTTTCTGTTGGAGGCAATAAACAAAGATTTGGCCGAAATGTGAGAAATAGGAGAATACCTATTGTCTATGAGACACTGACCGCATATTTACACTTTAAGACACAACATTTTAGTTGATCTTTTGGTTAAGCCCTACTGGCCTAG
Source organism: Diarsia brunnea (assembly GCA_949774965.1). Taxonomy (NCBI): domain Eukaryota; kingdom Metazoa; phylum Arthropoda; class Insecta; order Lepidoptera; family Noctuidae; genus Diarsia; species Diarsia brunnea. The sequence continues at coordinate 2,950,973 of OX459014.1, read as the reverse complement.
GTTGGTCCGAGGATGGGTGACCACCCATTACATATCGAGTTTCCTCCATACCTCAGAGAGCACGTGAAGCCGTTGGTCCCGGGTGTCATTTGTAGATTTTTGAAAGTCGTTACAGGAAGTCAGTGGCCTGAAAGTCTGACAACCAGTATCGTATTACCCAGTACTAACTAGGTTGTGGAAGTCAGATAGACAGTCGCTCCATGTAAAATTCTGATATTCAGCTGCATCCAATTAAACTGGAAGGCGACCTCCACATACTTGGGAATAGGCTAGGCAGGTGATGTGGTCCTGTCGAGGCTGCGGGTTGTCCGCAAGGGATACCGAGGCCTCGACATGAAGGGCGAAGAAGGAACATGGGTGGTTTTTAGTCAGCAGAAGTCTGACACTCCCTTTCGCTCTGCCCAAGAGCGGGAGGGGTTATTTGATGATTTCCCACGCCCCAAAAAAAAAAAAAAAAAAAAAAACAGCTTCTGAAGTCGGTGACATTTGTTTGTTTGATTTCGATTTTTTACGTTTAGTTGTAATTTCCTATACAAATATTTACAAAAAATGTTCATAAAATGAAAAGTACCAGGGACATGGGACCAAATGGCAACTATTCTGCATCAAACGGAAAGAGAATCACGTAAATCGGATCATAAATCTCAGCGTAATCGGTGTAAATACATTAAAAAAAAAACATGCCGATCGAATTGAGAACCTCCTCCTTTTGGGAAGTCGGTTAAAAATAAAAATATTTTATTACACAGACCTACCCGGGCTCCTACTCCTCCGGGCGACTACTTCTAACTTACGACTTTGTGGTTAATCGTTTCCTATATGGAGAAGAACCGGTAAGAAACTCCATGGTTACTTTTTTATTGACAATCATATTTTATTTTGAAGTTTCAGATCTGACCAATAGATTATATTTACCTCTGAACATGGAAGAGCTCGTGGCTTAATAAGAACTGCCACTCGGATCGATCTTCAGGTAAAGCTGTGTTTACCTAGGTCGATCTGTGGATGGGTGACCGCCCGACATACCGAGTTTCCTCCATGCCTCGGAAAGCACGTTAAGCTGTTGGTCCCGGCTGCCATATATAGATCTTTGGCAGTCGTTACAGGTAGTCAGTGACCTGAAATTCTGCTTACCAAAGAGTATCGTATTACCTAGTATTAACTGGTAAAATACTGGTATTCAGCTGCATTCGGTTAGACTAGAAGCCGACCCTAACATAGTTGGGAAAAGGCTAGGCAGATAATGAACATCTAACTCTTTCTATATTCGGTTGGCTAGATTGTTAGAAATCACCCTGTGAAACAATTACTCGTCCAAATCAGCGACAATTTCTCAGGTACAAAACTTTAAATTTTACCAGTATCACTAGCATCATCAAGTAAATACTCTATTAAGTCTACCATCACGTTGTAAGCCTCTCGTTCCAGCTCCCATGTGCTTCCAGAGCTAAGTAATAAGCTATATAACCCCCAACTCCAGCTTTTAATGGGAAAAGTTAAACAATTTTGCACTCGTGAAGTATATTAATGGTTTTGACGTTTTAATTTCCACAGCCAGCGAAATATGCTGTACTTTCCTTGCTTTCTGGAGTACCTAGGATTTTGGATGGAGTTGTTTCTGTCCTTTTCAGTTTTTGTAGGTGTGAAAGGGATGGTTTGTGGCCACGCGTGAGTTATGAGATCGGAGTTGGTTTAGCACTTTTTGTAGAAGAATAGTGTGGTTGAAACTCACTTATTCTAAGTGGCTTTTAAAGCCACTCGTTTTTTTTCTAGTGACTTACATATTTCTATCTGCAAAACGGTGTCTCTATCGTCTTACTTACCAGGGTGAAATATACAGCGAAAAGACATGAATATGTATCAATGTAAAAGAAAAAAGTCTGTTCACACCAATCTACTTGATCGTTAAGGTTGAAATCAAAAACGCTTAATCCTAAATAGTGGAAAGGATTTTTTTTTTTGAGCGGGTGGAAAATCATCAAATAACCCCTCCCGCTCTTGGGCAGAGCGAAAGGGAGTATCAGACTTCTACTGACTAAAAACCTCCCATGTTTCTTCTTAGCCCTTTACGTCGAGGCCGCGGTATCTCTTGCGAACAACCCGCAGCCCCGACGAGGAAAGGCTTATGTTTAAAATTGGTTACTCGATCCATCATCTTCGTGCCCTTGTCCCATTCCACTTGGGGTCGGCGCAACACGTTCACCAAGAGGCTAATAAAGAGATGACTAGATGATCTGTACGCACTTCAAGAAGGCTGGCACAGGTGAAGCCTAGCCTAGACAGCTCACTACTTAGAACCCAGTAATATTAATGACAATAATATCCGTGGTGCTAGGGAACTGGGCTTATCCCAGTTGTATACGTCCCTGTGTGCCTATTGGCCTTGTTCTGTTCTGTCTCCTGCTGATATGGAGGGAAGTGGAAATTATGTTTTTCCTACTCCATCGCTATTCTTTTCTGATTAATTTCGTTGCGGGATCCAAGACAGTTAAGGCCGTTGCGTCGCTAAAATCCCAAAAACGACGTATGTTTAAAGAAATTTGTTGAGGAATCCTTCCGTACTATTTCCATATAAAAAATATATGTTATACTTAAAGTCATCACAAATAATTCGTATTGTTTAAAATTTTAATAAACCTTCACATTATTTAATAAAAAATCGTAGTATGTCTTAACCTAAATCGAATTTTGTCTCTGAAACGGCTGAATAGTTCGGTATGAATTTTATACCCAAAAATACGTAGTGATGTATTTATCAATCCGTATTGTTTATTTTCTCTGATTTGTAATAAAATTTTGAAATAATAAATTAATTCCCGACATTTTGAGGCAAATGCGGCGCAAGACCCGTCGCGCATACTTGGAACGCGCTGCGCCAGTGTCTCGATGACTGTTGTCACGGGTGGACTGCACGCATGTCATTACTTCACAAATAAAATTCAAAAGTTCACGTTTTTAATGTTTTCTGAATTAAAACATATTGTAAATTGTATAGTTATCAATATTTCGTAAAATAAGAACAGAAAATAAGTTTGTAAATATATTTAAAGTAGTTTGTAATTTCATTTTGTTGTTTGCACCTATCATAGACTAAGCTGACTATGCCTAATAAACGTAAAGTGACGCGTGGCCGAGCTCTCCAAAACTGTTGGTAAATTACTTACGTTTCTTAGTAGATATTTTGGTATATAGAATATGTATGATATTATTTTGATTTTGGACTGCCTCGTTGGTCTAGTGGTCGTAAGCACGATGCTGAGCATGAGGTCCTGGGTTCGATTCCCGGGTCGGGCAAAGTGTTATTGGGTTTTTCCATCAGGAAATTATAAGTAACAGCCACGGAGTCTGGATTTGTGCCCGGTTGATGGCAATAGGCTCGCCCCTATTTTATGGGACTTAAACATAACTGGCGAAATGTGGGTGTACTATTAGGTACACCTCTGCCTAACCCTTCGGGGATTACAGGCGTGATGTTATGTTATCTAACCATTTTGTCTTGAGATTTTCGTTTGATGGAAGATGGAGATCTAGATGACTGATGATGTCTCGTACCTAATGATGGACTCTCATACTACATGATACATTTTGAAGGTCTGATGAAGACCAGGTAACTGCTTATCGGTTCTCAGTCACGGAAATAGTCAGAATGCTCCAACTTTCAGCTTTTATCTCATTGAGCACGGATGCTACTACATGATACATTTTGAAGGTCTGATGATGATCAGCTAAGTGCTTATCGGTTCTCAGTGACGGATGTAGTTAGAATGACCTAGCTTTCAGATTTTATCTTATTGAGCACGGATGTTACTACATGATACATTTTGAAGGTCTGATGATGACCAGCTAAGTGCTAATTGGTTCTCAGTGACGGATATAGCTAGAATGACCTAGCTTTCAAATTTTATCGATCTGAGCACAGATGCTACTACATCATACATTTTGAAGGTCTGATGATGATTCCCTAAGTGCTTATCGGTTTTCAGTGACGGATGTAGTTAGAATGACCTAGCTTTCAGATTTTATCTTATTGAGCACGGATGTTACTACATGATACATTTTGAAGGTCTGATGATGACCAGCTAAGTGCTAATTGGTTCTCAGTGACGGATATAGCTAGAATGACCTAGCTTTCAAATTTTATCGATCTGAGCACAGATGCTACTACATCATACATTTTGAAGGTCTGATGATGATTCCCTAAGTGCTTATCGGTTTTCAGTGACGGATGTAGTTAGAATGACCTAGCTTTCAGATTTTATCTTATTGAGCACGGATGCTACTACATGATATATTTTGAAGGTCTGATGATGACCAGCTAAGTGCTTATCGGTTCACAGTGACGGATATAGCTAGAATGACCACCATCAGGTAAATGGCACCATCAGTCTCCAAGGCCTCTTCGAGCTCTTTCGAATGAGTCCACACACGACGGTTCTACGTGGTGCCATCAATGAGATCCTATACCCACCTTCGGAGTCCACCATCAGGTACGAGACATCATCAGTCATCCAGATCTTCATCTTGCATCAAACGAAATTCTCAAGACAAAATAATTGTTTTTTTTTTTTTTTTAAACGTGGAACACACTACCCCACACTAGGAATTTCTCCTGTATCGTGGGTGCGTTCACAAACATTTAAACTCACATACACAACCAAACACCCAGACCCGAAACAATTATCTGTAGATCATACAAATATTTGTTCCGTGCGGGGATCGAACCCGCGACACACAGCGCAGCAGTCCAATTGCTCAGCCACTGCGCAAACCGTGTTGCCAATTAAAACGATAAAACAATGAACACCATTAAAATAATAACATACATTACATAACATCGCGCCTGTAATCCCCAAAGGGTTAGGCAGAGGTGTACCTAATAGTAGGCGTGATGTTATGTATGTTATTATTTTAATGATTTTAATTTATTTTATCGCTTTTAGCGATAAAACAATTGTAGCAAAAAACAATTGTAGTCGTTCTTGTAGCACGGATGCTACTACATGATACATTTTGAAGGTCTGATGATGATCAGCTAAGTGCTTATCGGTTCTCAGTGACGGATATAGCTAGAATGACCTAGCTTTCAAATTTTATCGATCCGAGCACGGATGCTACTACATGATACATTCTGAAGGTCTGATGATGATCAGCTAAGTGCTTATCGGTTCTCACTGACGGATACAGTTATGAAGCTACAGCTTTCTGTTTTTATCTTATTGAGCACGGATGCTACTACATGATACATTTTGAAGGTCTGATGATGACCAGATAAGTGCTAATTGGTTCTCAGTGACGGATATAGCTAGAATGACCTAGCTTTCAAATTTTATCGATGTGGGCACGGATGCTACTACATGATACATTTTGAAGGTCTGATGATGATCAGCTAAGTGCTTATCGGTTCTCAGTGACGGATGTAGTTAGAATGACTTAGCTTTCAGATTTTATCTTATTAAGCACGGATGCTACTACATGATACATTTTGAAGGTCTGATGATGATCAGCTAAGTGCTTATGGTTCTCAGTGACGGATGTAGTTAGAATGACCTAGCTTTCAGATTTTATTTTATTGAGCACGGATGCTACTACATGATACATTTTGAAGGTCTGATGATGACCAGATAAGTGCTAATTGGTTCTCAGTGACGGATATAGCTAGAATGACCTAGCTTTAAAATTTTATCGATGTGGTCACGGATGCTACTACATGATACATTTTGAAGGTCTGATGATGATCAGCTAAGTGCTTATCGGTTCTCAGTGACGGATGTAGTTAGAATGACTTAGCTTTCAGATTTTATCTTATTAAGCACGGATGCTACTACATGATACATTTTGAAGGTCTGATGATGATCAGCTAAGTGCTTATCGGTTCTCAGTGACGGATGTAGTTAGAATGACCTAGCTTTCAGATTTTATTTTATTGAGCACGGATGCTACTACATGATACATTTTGAAGGTCTGATGATGACCTGCTAAGTGCTTATCGGTTTACAGTGACAGATATAGCTAGAATGACCACCATCAGGTAAATGGCACCATCAGTCTCCAAGGCCTCTTCGAGCTCTTTCAAATGAGTCCACACACGACGGTTCTACGTGGTGCCATCAATGAGATCCTATACTTACCTTCGGAGTCTACCATCAGGTAGCTGGTATCATCAGTCTCCAAGGCCCCTTCGGCTCTTTCAAATGAGTCCAAACACGATGGTTCTACTCAGTGCCGTCAATGAGATCCTATACCAACCTTTGGAGTCCACCATCAGGTACGAGACATCATCAGTCATCCAGATCTTCATCTTCCATCAAACGAAATTCTCAAGACAAAATAATTAAAAGCGATAAAACAATTAACACCATTAAAATAATAACATACAATGCATAACATCACGCCTGTAATCCCCGAAGGGTTAGACAGAGGTGTACCTAATAGTAGGCGTGATGTTATGTATCTTATTATTTTAATGGTGTTGAGACCTCGAGGACGCCTTGGAGACTGATAATGTCATTTACCTGATGGTGGACTCCAAAGGTAAGTAAAGGATCTCATTGACGGCACTGCGTAGAATCGTCGTGTTTGGACTCATTTGAAAGAGCTCGAGGAGGCCTTAGAGACTGATGATGCCATTTACTTGATGGTGGACTTCGAAGGTGGGTACAGGATCTCATTGACAGCGCTGCGTAGAACCATCGTGTTTGGACTCATTTAAAAGAGCTCGAGGAGGCCTTGGAGACTGATGGTGCCATTTACCTGATGGTGGTTATTCTAGCTATATCCGTCACTGTGAACCGATAAGCACTTAGCTGGTCATCATCAGACCTTCAAAATGTATCATGTAGTAGCATCCGTGCTCAGATCGATAAAATTTTAAAGCTAGGTCATTCTAGCTATATCCGTCACTGAGAACCAATTAGCACTTAGCTGGTCATCATCAGACCTTCAAAATGTATCATGTAGTAGCATCCGTGCTCAATAAGATAAAATCTGAAAGCTAGGTCATTCTAACTACATCCGTCACTGAGAACCGATAAGCACTTAGCTGATCATCATCAGACCTTCAAAATGTATCATGTAGTAGCATCCGTGCTCAGATCGATAAAATTTGAAAGCTAGGTCATTCTAGCTATATCCGTCACTGAGAACCAATTAGCACTTAGCTGGTCATCATCAGACCTTCAAAATGTATCATGTAGTAGCATCCGTGCTCAATAAAATAAAATCTGAAAGCTAGGTCATTCTAACTACATCCGTCACTGAGAACCGATAAGCACTTAGCTGATCATCATCAGACCTTCAAAATGTATCATGTAGTAGCATCCGTGCTCAGATCGATAAAATTTGAAAGCTAGGTCATTCTAGCTATATCCGTCACTGAGAACCAATTAGCACTTAGCTGGTCATCATCAGACCTTCAAAATGTATCATGTAGTAGCATCCGTGCTCAGACAGATAAAATTTGAAAGCTAGGTTATTCTAACTACATCCGTCACTGAGAACCGATAAGCACTTAGCTGGTCATCATCAGACCTTCAAAATGTATCATGTAGTAGCATCCGTGCTCAATAAGATAAAAGCTGACAGCTGGAGCATTCTAACTATATCCGTCACTGAGAACCGATAATCACTTAGCTGGTCATCATCAGACCTTCATAATGTATCATGTAGTAGAATACGTGCTCAGATAGATAAAATTTGAAAGCTAGGTCATTCTAACTACATCCGTCACTGAGAACCGATAAGCACTTAGCTGGTCATCATCAGACCTTTAAAATGTATTAAGTAGTAACATCCGTGCTCAGACAGATAAAGTTTGGAAGCTAGGTCATTCTAACTACATCAGTCACTGAGAACCGATAAGCACTTAGGTGGTCATCGTCAGACCTTCAAAATGTATCATGTAGTAGCATTCGTGCTCAGTTAGCTGAAAGCTGGAGCATTCTGACTATTTCCGTGACTGAGAAGCGATAAGCAGTTATCTGGTCTTTATCAGACCTTAAGAATGTATCGTAGTAGGAGTACCCGTGCTCAGTGAAATAACTAATAAATAAAATAATGAAAGCTAGGTTATTACATCATTAGTCAAAGTGTATAATTTATTATTAAATATTTTATTCATACGTTATGATGTCGGTACTCCAAGAGATACAAAATATGTTAGGCAAATACGATGACCGCTCTGCGACACATTTCTGTTCTTTGGTACGTTTTTCTGTAGTACAGTCGTTTGCCGGTAGGGGCCGAAAAATAAACAAAAGCCAGTACAGAGGTCAAATCGTCAAAGTCATCTAGTGCTGCGATCCCCTTAAATCGTTTCTCTGGGACATCGTCGAGCTTCATTGTCTCGGCGCTTTTCTTGTGGTCGCCACTGTTGATTCTGGCTTACAGGACTTACAGTGGTTTGGGAATAGTGTGGGGGCTTGACCCAAAAAAAAAGTATACAGGTAGAAATCTAAGTAAGTAGAAAAAAAAACCTACCAAGAAGGATATGACGGGGTTTTGCCCAGCATTGAGACATATAAAGCTCCTAAAACACAAACTATACTTGCACAAGTATATATTACATGAACACTGCACACCATTAGTTAATATTAGAGTATAATGTGAATTATTGTGATATTTTGTTTGTTTCGCTGACATTAAAATTTAACTTTTGTTCCCTAAATGCATAGATAATATGCTGCGCCGGCGGCGTCCGTTCGTTTGTCAGTGTTGCCATTTACACTCTTGGCATAGACAAATACTGTAGCTCGTTGGATGTGACATATTATTTTGATATTTATAAATTATGATACATTACATATTTATCCTCGCATACCATATTGTTTCTATCATATTTTTATTTCTGTGAACGTGGCGTCACCTGGGGCCATTTGTCAAAAATGTTGCATCATCATTCTGAGATAGTGGCCTTTTGGCCTCGTACGGAACTTATTTTTAATACTGTTTTATTTTTTAAGTGTTCCTCTTGTTTTTTTTTTTTTTTGTTAATCTTTTATTATTGATTTATTGTCCTGTGTGAGACCAATGAATACTTTTTCTTTCTTTCTTTTCTTTCACAATAAGCTTTTCCAAACCACTGCAACAGAAAAGAAATTAACAATTCATCAACTAAAATACAACATAATTACGCCCCACGAAAATTACCGCATATTATTACACACATTACCGCCAGTAGCACTAGTTACGAAATATGAACGGACCAGGTTTAATAACACGATTCGCTGCGATACCGTACGATCTACGATACCGTGCGATCAAATTCCGTGCGAATAATTACCGTGCGGTATGTGTATCAGTGGTATTATCAGTAATGAGGTATCGTTATAATATGAGGTCTGAGCTAATTATGATGTTATTGATGGCACTAACTTAGTTACAAATAATTTGCTTGCAATGTGAGCTATGTTTCACTTATATTCTATACTAGCGGATGCCCGCGTCATCGCCCGCGTGGATGTCGGTCAAATTATATACCAAAACCTTCCTCGAGAATATCTCTATCCATTGGTGAGAACAGCATGAAAATCGATGCAGTAGTTTTTGAGTTTATCGCGAACAGACAGACAGACAGACGCGGTGGAGGACTTCGTTTTATAACATGTAGTGATGATGCCATTTCGAATATATTCTGCCTGGTTGCAATCGCTACTGCTAAGCATGAGATTCTGGGTTCGGTTCCCAGGTGGGACCTAGTGTTATTGGGTTTTTCCATTTCAAATTGCTCAGTAGCAACACTAGCAACCATGGAGTCTGAATTTGTCGCCCGATTGATGGCAATAGGCCCACCCTTATACATAGCTGACGAAATGTGGCTTTACTAACGGGTATACCTTTGCCTAATCCTTCGGGAATTACACGCGTAATAGATGAGTAAAGTTACTATTTATTGACATCATAATCTACAAATATTACCTCAACGAACGTGGCAGTGGGCATTACACATTACTCGCTGAACTGGTGGCCGATGGAGTCGAATAGTTCTAGAGTGGTGACCGCAAACCAGAAGACGTTGTGAGGCCTCCCGCTAGTTGGACAGGTTGTGGGGATCCGCTGGATTAGAAACGCATGGAACCGGTCAATGTGGCAACACTTGGAGGTGACCTATGTCTAGCAGTGGACGTCTTTCAGCTGAAATGATGATAATGATGTTGTCTTATCACCTCTAGTGATAAGGTACAGTGTACTAATTTTGATCCAACGAGCCTCTTGTTTATTTTCGAACAAAAAAAGGTTGTGTGTTGTGTTTTCCTCACAACAAATCCCAAACACGATTTACTGAGACAGCTAACAACCACCTTTAAGGGAATTAAAACCTCTTTTTCCCTCTCCAAGAACCCCTAAACTTTGTACCAGCACCACTAAAGCTACGAGAAAACCTCAAGTAAGCCATCAAACATAGTTTACTTTTAAAACACTAGAGGGACACCCCGCTCGTAAACTAAAGATTGGTTACATTCAATTTGAAACCGACACTGTCTGTCCCCATGGTACAGATTCCATGTTTTACGTTTGACAGTCGCAGTATATATTGATAAGTTACTGCAGAATATCGGAAATGTGACGAAAATGTTTATTAATGTTGTACTTAATTAGGAATTATTTATGGAGTGTTAGTTGAAAGCGATTGTTGGACTGGACTTTTTCTGTTGGAGGCAATAAACAAAGATTTGGCCAAAATGTGAGAAATAGGAGAATACCTATTGTCTATGAGACACTGACGCATATTCTCACTTTAAGACACAAGATTTTAGTTGATCTTTTGGTTAAGCCCTACTTGGCCTAGGTTAGTCCGAGGATGGCCCATTACATAATAATATCGAGTTTCTTCCATACCTCAGAGAGCACGTTAAGCCGTTGGTCCCGGCTGAGATTTGTAGATCTTTGAAAGTCGTTACAGGAAGTCAGTGGCCTGAAAGTCTGACAACCAGTATCGTATTACCCTGTACTAACTAGGTTGTGGAAGTCAGATAGGCAGTCGCTCCATGTAAAATTCTGATATTCAGCTGCATCCAATTAAACTGGAAGGCGACCTCCACATACTTGGGAATAGGCTAGGCAGGTGATGTGGTCCTGTCGAGGCTGCGGGTTGTCCGCAAGGGATACCGAGGCCTCGACATGAAGGGCGAAGAAGGAACATGGGTGGTTTTTAGTCAGTAGAAGTCTGACACTCCCTTTCGCTCTGCCCAAGAGCGGGAGGGGTTATTTGATGATTTCCCACCCACCAAAAAAAAAAAAAAAAAAAAAAGGTGATGTTACAACGAACAAAAAATTTTACAACAGTCCCTGAAAATTTTCAAGCTACATTGTTTTACACATTTTCTATAAAGCCTTAATAACCCACATATTTATAGCCGTACATAATGCGTTTATTGACCATCGATCCGTTGAGACCGCTCATAAAATATGTGATCTCCGAGATATTGTCTAGACCACGATTCATTGCTTGAGTCTGAAACTGTTCATCGGTAATTAACTGAGTGATGAATTGGTTTAGTTTCTTTAATATGACGTAATTAGTTTGAAAACAATAGTTATTTGTTATACAAGAGTGCAAAGTTGCTTTTTAACCGCGTGTTCAATTTTGATGACCGAGCAAGCGAAGGATTCTAAAATTGAATCACGAGCGCAGCGAGTGATTCAAAATTAGAATCCTGAGCGTTAGCGAGGGAATCAAAAGAGCACGAGGTGAAAAATCTTTGCACTCGAGTGCAACACGTAACTTTTCATTCCACCTCAGCGAGGAAATGACTAAATGCAAAAAAAAAACGTTTACAATCACAAGATAGGTACACTTTTATTTCAGTTTAGGTATTAATTACTACATTATGACAGGTAAGTATTACAGAATAATCTTTAAATTATAATAAAATAATACTAAGGTATAATTAAGAAAATTTTAAAGTAACGTTGCTACAGTTATTTAAATTGAGTGTAATATTTTTGTTTGGTACTGTAATATTGGTGTTAGTCACTTGTGTACTGTTTTTCGGTAAACTATCTGTCATACTTAATAGTTGTACCGATTCATCGGATTCCCTTGGCGTGAATGTTGGAGAGAGAGGGAGATGGTTAGGTGTTTCATAACGGCTTATTTTTGATGTAGAAGGGCCAGTCCAAGGATCCGATTGAGGCTCTTTCAGTGTAATGGCTCCTACGATGCCTTCACATATTTTAGACTTATTTTGGATGGAATCCTCTATGTATCCCTCTACAACTGCATTGGACTTCCAGCCTCCGTGGCGCTTAAGGGACAGGAGATCAGCTCCGGAATCAGCCAAAAGTGTGGCTGAAGTTCGTCGGAAACAATGACCCGTGTACAACAGGGGTTCTGGAAGTTCAAGAAATGTTGCTATTTCTCGTGGGATACTGCCAATTTTATTAGTACCCATAGGCTGTCTAACACACTTTCCATTGCGATACTGTAGAAAAAATCGATTGATTGGAGTGTTAGGCGGGCGTAAGGCTTGATATTTCTCAACAATCGTTACGTATTCCTTGCGAATGACGAAGTTGCGGTCTCTTTTTGTCTTTGTATTAGGTAAATTAATTAATAGTAAGTCATCTGAATGTTTCTCAATGTTTTTGACATTAAGTTGTGTTAGTTCATTAGTTCGACATGCTCCGTTTATTCCAATAATAAGAACAACCTGTAACGTAAAGAGTATTGTAGTAGATAAATGAATAAAATTGATATGAACGCATAATTATGCCTATCAACATCTACTAAGTATACTATTTAATTGAGATTAATATACTTAAGTAGATACTGAATGTGCAACTGACTTACTTTTGCCGCCAAATATACGGAATCGGGTGCTTCGTTAAGAAACTTTTCAATATCAGATACTGTGAAAACCTTCGATTTTTTTGGTTGATGACCAGATGAGGCTCTTTTTAAAAATGCCACTAATTTAGGATAGGTATCGATATGTTTGTCTTTTTTCATCTTTATTGTTGCTTTTAGCATCGAATACGTACTCCATAGAGTGCTTGCTTTCTTGTTCTCGGATAATTCTATAAAATATGCCAGCAAAACGTTTTCTGAGAAAGTTTTGGCTCCTTTTGCTAGTCGCCACGTGTTGAACATATCGTACTGTTTTAAATACTTCTCGCGTGATTGTTGAGGGAGAAAGCTCATTTGCGCATTATTAACAGTTTCAGTCAATTCTGTTGGCGTCAAGCAAACTTCCTCGTCGCTAGAATCACTCATTTTAGTTTTTTCACTTGTTTTCAAGTTTCTTGTTTTTAATATAAGGTTTAACAATGACGTGAAAAAATGCCGCGTAAAGAACCGCGTACAAAGCAAATTGAAAAAAGAACACCAAGAAGGTTCCGAGTCTGAGTTTTTAACAAATTAAAAAAAAGTTGTATGATATATTCGGCACCATAGAGGTAGCAGTAAATAGGTTTAATGTTTTTTTTAATTCACAAACTTAGTGCACACGATGTTCTAAATTCAATTTACTTTATCCTCTAGAGAATAAAAACGGCTTTTCCACTCAGATATTGAAGATTAAAAATACTCTTTCCGAGATGGTGGGATGAAAAAGTATTTTCATATGATATAATTGTAGAATTAGGTGAAGTTTTGTGTTGAAAACAATTGCGTATCAAATCGCGCATGATTTATTGGTGTGGACTAAATAATATTTAGTAGAAAGCCACATAATAATTATGGTACGTCTGTTGAAACTCTGATAAGACGTCTTACCAAGCGGTTGCACGTTACCGGGTAACTATGTAGATTGTAGAGGTTAGATGCATTCATCATCAGCCTATAATGTCCCTACTGCAGGGACTCAGGCCTCCTCTCAATGAGGGATGGGCTATTATCCACCACGCGGGACCAGTGCGGGTTGGAACGTTTTGGGGGGTAAGAGGGACAGGGAGTAAAGTTCCTCATCCCCCGTAGAAAAGGGAGGTTCCTCCGAGCAGACTGGTGTTGTGTCTGGTGGGCTAACTGCCCGACATATGTAAGTCGGGATTTTCTATATAGCCTAATGTCGCGGATAAAGTTGATAGCGCGATGAAGGATTTGCCAAATTAGTTCGCATGTGTTGCGATAGATGTCGCTGTCGCCACATCACTCCCCTTCGAGACCGGAGGTCGATAGCAGGCTGAGTCTTGATGCTTGCCAGGCCAGTGGTGGGTTCCAGTGAGTCGGAACCGAGTGCCGCATAGTTCTCGGTGAGTCGGAACTGTCTGCAGTGATGCCCCCAGTGAGTCGGGGTGATGCTGCATATTATTATGCTCCAGTGAGTCGGAGTGGTGCAGCATCACCCCGACTTACACCTCATGTCAACGTGTATCGTCATGTTCTCATGTCCTTAACGTCATGTAATGTCACATGTCTTCGAATTTGTTTGGTTCTGGTACACGCTGGTTTTCTCACGATGATTCCCTTCACCGTTTTGAGAGCAGTGGTAATGAAATTAATTACACAAATCTTACAGACCGTATAATTATTTTTCAGAATTAGGGATTTCGTCTTGGTTGCCGGAATTTAACTTTGTTTGATGTAGAGTATGCTAGGTTGGCTTCCTTTACTCCTTGCATGCAAGGTTTGTGGAACAGAGATGCTGAAAGTACTTGGAAATAGAACAATTTATATCCAATGAAGTGTCTTTCAGTGATTAATCGTTACAGTTTGAGAGTGGAGGTCAGCTGGCATTGGAAGGGAAGAACAAATAAATCATCTCGCTCAACCATGAGGGTTGAATCGTTTCTCAAGGATTTTCCTCGTCCGAATGGGCATCCATTTCAGATCAAATTCGACTTTATTTTATATATTTTTAAAGCCTTTTTCCTATGCTCAGTCATTAGCATATGCAGAATTAATTCTGTAAGCAAAAACGATGACGAAAAATATTTTAAATAAAGTTTTTTTTTATGTTAAAATAACATAAATAGCATCACGCCCGTAGTCCCCGAAGAGTTAGGCAGAGGTGTAGCTAATGTACACTCACATTTCGCCAGTTATGTGCAAGTCCCGTGTGAATGTGGGCGTGTGTGTGCATCGACATTTCGTTTGTCGGTTTTACTGCCAAGGTGCACCAATAGATACTTCTCATCAAGACTTTGATCAACGCTAAGACCTGACATTTTTTTTATATAAAACGTTGTCCCTCACTAGGAATTTCTCCTATATGGAAATGTTTGTAAACGCACCCAGTTTACAAACATTTAAACTTACATGTACAGAAACATCCAAATCTGAAACAACTATCTGTAGGCCATAGGTTCAAATATTAATTCCGTGCGGGGACCGAACCCGCGACACGCAGCGCTGCAGTCTAATCGCTCAGCTAAAGCGCCAACCGTGTCGTCACACTCGTCACGTACGTAAATGGTCTAAGGGTTGATATAAACGCCCGTTGGGGCTGCGGGTTGTTCGAAAGAGATACCGCGGCCTCGGCGCAAGGGCTAAGAAGGAACTTGGGTGGTTTTTAGTCAGTAGAAGTCTGACACTCCCTTTCGCTCTACCCAGAGCGGGAGGGGTTATTTGATGACTTCCCACCCCCCCCCCCCAAAAACAAAAAAAGGGTTGATATAAACAGCCGAACAGTTTATATCTATCTAGTAATAAGTCGTTCTAGATTGAAAGACATAGCAACATACGCATTTCTTGTCTTGTAACTGCAATAAATATAAAAACTTCTACCTACTATTTCCTGCTGTAACTGCAAGTGTAGTTTCAACCTGTACAAACATAGAAACATTTGAAACAACGCAGGGAGTAATAATTTCTCAAAACTTCCGAATGGACTTGAACAACATTGAAAAATATAACGGAACAGTAATACAAATGTCATTTCATTTGTTCATAAGAAATACTTGGTAGATATATTGTTTCAATAGTTTTGTCTCGAACCAAACGATTTGGTAGTTTGTTCAGATAACGTAGCAAGGTACCTGTCAAAACTAGACGTTTGCAAATAATGAGACAGTGTTTCAATTTCGTGTGCGTGCTTTTGTGCTCGCAGTGTTCGTTGTTGCGGGCATTCGGCGGCGTGTGGCTCGGCGTGGTGGCTTTCGGGATGACGTTTCGCACTCGTAGTTTAGTTTTGTTTTATGAATTGTTCTTCTGACATTCAAAAGTGCCTGTAATGGTTTAATTGAAATAAATGCTTTGAATTTGAGTTGAATGTGGTTAGTGGCTAACCTAGTGTCCATAATTTTATACCACCCATGGACCTCTTTTTTTTTGGGGATGGAAAATCATCGAATAACCCCTCCCGCTCTTGGGCAGAGCGAAAGGGAGTGCCAGACTTCTACTGACTAAAAACCACCCATGTTCCTTCTTAACCCTTCATGTCGAGGCCGCGGCATCTCTTGCGAACAACCCGCAGCCCCGACGGGAACAACCCGCAGCCCCGACGGGACCCATGGACCTCTAACTTGACTGTACATCTCGTGCCGTCGAGAAAAAATATCTCGGGCATACTGGTTTCCTCACGATGTTTTCCTTCACCTAATCAAATGATACCTAATTATACAATACGCACATACATACACTTATTTTCCCATGGGGGTAGGCATAAACCAAAGAACGCCACCGATTCTTACTTGAATTCGAAAAATCAGAGGTACGTATCTCGGGTTCGAACACGGGACCTGTGACTTGGCAGTGTATCGTTCACACCACTAGGCTATCACTCCTGTGGTGTGAACGATACACTGCTCCTCCTGTCGAGGCTGCGGACCTGTCGAGGCTGCGGGTTGTTCGCAAGGGATACCGCGGCCTCGACATGAAGGGCGAAGAAGGAACATGGGTGGTTTTTAGTCCGTAGAAGTCTGACACTCCCTTTCGCTCTGCCCAAGAGCGGGAGGCGGGAGGGGTTATTTGATGATTTCCCACCCCCCAAAAAAAAAAAAAAAAAGGCTATCACTCCTTTTTTTTTGGGGGGGGTTGGGAAATCATCAAATAACCCCTCCCGCTGTTAGCCCTTCATGTCGAGGCCGCGGTATCTCTTGTGAACAACCCGCAGCCCCGACGGGAGGCTATCACTCCTTCAAATACATAATGTACGAGTAATTTACTCATGATATGAAGATCACCTTTTAAGTAAGGAAATGCTTGTGTTAGGTAACTCCGCTCTTCCGCTTCACATTGAACAATGTAAGCAAATGAAAAAAAAATACATAAAAAGAAGCAAAAGCAAATAATCTTGTGACTCAAGTACATACGTTATTTTGTCAGTTTTCCAATAAGAGTAAATGATCAAAATACTAGATAAATACCAACACGAATTAACATCAAAATGGACGCTGTCGCATTTCTACAAATGTTAAAGTACACACGACAAAACGTACCATTTATACTGCTCATATGATACTCACCACTATTACAAGAAAAATATCAGAAGGTCTATTTGAATCAAGATCTTTATGATCCTTCCTAACATTACGAACACCCCCACACTGTTGAACGACAACCTAGTTATCACAATCTTACTACTATTGTAAATGCGAAAGTCTGTAAGCAATGACAGCCTTGTGGTGGTTGGAACCCATTATGTCACACCCATATTGTATATTTTATCACTTGCGTCTATGGTGGAAATATTAGTCGCTAGGTGCAAAATATCGAATTTATACAAGAGCGCGCCGAATGTATTTTACGACCTAGTTTATAATTCTGCTGATTCAAATATTTTTCCCTATAATAATTGAGTGTTTAGTTCTAAGCCAATAGAGTTTAAGTTAATTAAAATATATTTGTCGTTATGTAATGTTATACATTGTAATAACCCAAAAACTACTGTCCTAGATATATCATACTGTTTGTGCTCCTACAACCTGTGATACAGGATTATCCTAGTACAGGCATCTAACATTATTTTACTTATTTAATTTTAATTTAAGAATTATATTGTTATTTTACCTTTTTAGAATTTAAAGTTTTTTTTTTTTTATTGGAGGAAACTATGCCTAAGAGTTGCTTTGTTGAAGATTACAGGCGTGTTATCTAACACACCTGTAATCCTCAAAAGGGTTAGGTAGAGGTGTACCTCATAGTTCACCCATATTTTGCCAGTTTTGTTCTCAAGTCCCATGTAACAGGTGACAAGAAAAACTCAGTGGCATGCTCAGCAGTCGCACTTGCGACCACTTATCTGGACTAAGACAAGAAAAGTGAAACTTTTGCATTTATCTTTTTGTTGGTCATATAGTACGGCTGTGAGAAATTGATGCCATATATCAGTACGGTCCTTTGGAAAATATAAATAGTGGGATCATGTTCCCTACTTCCTTGTGAGGCTGGGCTAAATGGGACAACCTGAATGGTAGCACGAAATGTTGTATTTTCCACTCTTGTATGAAAAAGAAAATATTTTAGCAACCTACGCTTAGAAAATCTATACAATTGGAGTGTCTATTTGTAATTTCAAAAAACAAACTTTTACTGAATGCATGCAGGCACTTACATTATTTATCATTATTTAAAAAAATTGTCTGTGTGTTGGTCTGTCAGTCTGTTTGTTCCCGCTCATCTCCAAAACAGCTGAACCAATTTTGACGAGATTTTTACTGGCAGATAGCTGATGTTATGGGTAGCAGAAAGGTTGGTTTTTACTATATAAAACGGTTAGGGTTCTATGAAAAAAAAATTAAAACTCTTGAAGTTGTTAACAAAAACTGATCCAAATGTGGAAGTAATATTATTATAACTGAGTCTTGCAGACGAAGGTCACGGGGCACAGCTAGTTAAGGCTACATTTAGTAACTGTCAAATCCAGACTGTTTTAAAAACTCTTTTATATGTTTTTGGGAACAAAATGGTTTTTTTTTCATTTCAACATAACATTTATAACGGGTATTAGACCTTTTTAACAGAAAAGTCTGCTATCAAACATGGATCTCGTTATTTCTAATGAACCACAAAACTATTCAGGCTATAATTCAAACTAACCAAAAACTTTATCTTGCAAGATAACATAAACCTCGTTAGTGCTTTAAATTGGACCTAAAATATCTGTAATACCTAAAATCACTACATATTATAAAACAAAGTCCACCGCCGCGACTGTCTGTCTGTCTGGTAGCGATAAACTTAAAAACTACTGCACTGATTTTCCTGCTATTTTCACCAATGGGTAGAGTGGTCCTCGGGGAAGGTTTTAGTATATAATTATAAAAAGTATAAAAAGTGTAAAAATTCATTTTGAGGGTTAAAGTTCCATTCTGTTTTTTTTTTATTAATTTCGCAGGTCAATCTATGAGGCTGGCTTCTGCTCAACCGGAGAATCCTGTGGATGCCTGCAATGTAAAGCATCCAGCCAGGGCGTAAAACTGATAGACTAAGTAACAGCTCGCTAAGGGCACCTCCTGTGGGGCACAGACCTCGGCTTCGGATGTCACTGGGGTGGGCAATAACGGGACAAGCTGTATCGAAGAAAGCTCAGTTCCAACGATTTAACAAGTTTTTGTAGATTTCGGTCTTAGAACAGCCGCTAATTGCCTAGTTACAACCAACTTACATATTTTTTGTGCCCTAATTTTTGTAAAACTGGCCAAGTGCGAGTTGGACTCGCACATGATGGGTTCCATAACATTTTTTTTTTAAATCAGTTCCACATATGGGGAGCCCCCTCTTAATATTTTATTTGTTTGCTTTTGTATTTATAAATATCGTAAAACGGTTAACAGTATAAATCTATCTACCAAGTTTCAACTGTGTAGTCTTAATTGTTTCCGAATAAAGTGGCTGTGACATACGGACGGACAAACAGACATGACGAGTTTATAATGTGTGTGGATTTCGTTATTTGCCATTCGGCTACGGAACCCTAAAAATGAGCTCCAAATTAATACCTAAATAATATGAAGTGGAGTGAGTGTGTGTAGTGATTTAGTGTGGTTTATAATTTGTTTTGTTAATTTTTAAGGATTTTTTGCCAAATAAACACAATTTTCTTTCTTTCTTTAAGTGCATGTTCACTCACGAAGCAATCACGACAACAATTTGGATAAATGCCCGAAATCGACTTTTTTACACATTTTCAGCCACTTTTTGACTGCTTTTGTGCACTTTTACGGTGGCATATCAGAGTAAATGCGTGCTTTTGATTTTTTCTAAAATAAATGAGGGTCGTTTCAAGTGAAATATTCTGTGAATATAAATGGAGTTTCTAATAATTTGTTCGCGATTGTTCGCCTGTGGGTTTTATTACTGAACTTATTTTGATAAAGCGTTGTTTTTTAGTTGTTTTATATGGAAGCTCGTTGAGATTATTTGATATTGTGTTGTTTAATTATTGTTAAATCTGTGGGCTGTATTGTTTAATTAGGCATTGCTAAATGCGTGGGTTATCAGAATAAATTAGTCAATTAGATTATTGTTGATCATTATTTGCCTAATTTGAGCTGTCTGCCACGTAGCTAACTGCACATACAATACACGGGACAATTGTTTCTGACCCTGAATTTGTGCTACCGATGATATGACCAGAAAGGAGGTGTCTCATGAGATAACATTTAATGGAGAAGTATGGAACTGGACTCCAAACGAGTTGAGATAAGGGCAAGAGAATGGTGAATGATGATGATACTTAGGCTACTGGATAAATAGGTAAAGTCGCACGGTGACTACCTTCATGAATGACCATATTAACATACCAAGACCTCTAACTGCGGTACTCAGAGATATTTAATGATTGCTTAAGCTGTCACTTGGTGAAGATTTGACATACTTTTGTATGACAAAACTGTCAAAACCTTTACTTACTGCGGTACTCAGAGATATTTATTGATTACTTAAGCCGTCACTAAGTAAAGATTTGACATACTTTGTATGAGAAATCTGTCAAAATCTTTACTAAGTGATGGCCTAAGTAATCATTAAAGCTCTCTGGGTACGGCAGTAAGTGCCTCAGAAACCACGTAAACCCGCTGACTGACGTTTGTACGTGAGTTTGACAAATAGACAAACATCGTAATCATATCAACGGCATCTGTCACTGCTAGGTGTAGCCTCACCTTTTTTCTGACTCACTTCCCGGTTCTGTGCGTCAAATAAACAATCACTCCATGTAAAATACTGGTGTTCAGCTGAATCTGATTAGACTAAACGCCATCCCCAACATAGTGAGGAAAAGGCTGGACATATGATGTTTAGAAACAACATCAACTAAAAACACAGCAACTTTCATTCGTCTCTGAACGCATGTGTGATGCGCATTGTTCTGGGCGCTCACTGACACAATGTTGGTTTGTTTTTGAATTGAAAATTTGATTTTATTTTGATTTAATGTTTTATTTATTTTCGACTTTATTCTGGTTTATATTTTAATTTAATTGTAATTTTATTTTATTTATTGTTTTGTGCAATCTATATGGATGGAATAATCTGAAATAAATGAATTAATAATAATAAAACCTACACGAGAAATTTTCATTGGCAGACAACAAAAGGAACATACGAATGAGTCAGAAATCCCATTAGCTCGCGTTTTCCATTAAAATTGTGAACAAAAAACGTGTTGTAAACTAAACGGAGCAACGAAATTATTGCGAGAGTTTGTTTAACACTCGACGTGGTTCGCACTAACTAGTGTTTGGATTTATTTGTGGGGAGACGAGCTTTGTTAGTAATATTTTAATCTATCTATATATATAAAAGGCAAAGTTGACTGACTGAGGATCAACGCATAGGCCAAACCCTTAGGGCAACAAACTTAAAATTTCCCACACGTATTCCTCTTATGACGTAGGCATCCACTAAGGAAGGACTTTCAAAATTCAACCCCCAAGGGGGTGAAAAAGGGTGGCAAAGTTTGTATGGAAAATCGTCATTATTACGCGGGCGAAGCCACGGGAAAAAGCTAGTTATACAAATAAAAGTTGAAGGTTGGTAATGAAGTTAAGCGTAGCAGAAATACAGTCGATGACAGTCGAGGATAGACGGTAATGTTGGTTTCCATTTGTGTAAGAATGTCAAAATTGAATCTGTACTTCTGAAAATTATCCCCTACATTCAAACTTACGAACATAATAATTAGCTTTGGACTGCCTCGTTGGTCTAGTGGTCGCAAGCGCGACTGCTGAGCATGAGGTCCTGGGTTCGATTCCCGGGTCGGGCAAAGTGTTATTGGCTTTTTCCATCAGGAATTTATCAGTAACAGCTACGGAGTCTGGATTTGTGCCCGGTTGATGGCAATAGGCTTGCCCCCTATTACATGGGACTTAAACATAACTGGCAAAATGTGGGTGTACTATTTAGGTATACCTCTGCCTAACCCTTCGGGGGTTACAGGCGTGATGTTATGTTAATTAGCTTTATAAAATTAGTTAAGATATTAGGAGTTACTTGCGGCTAAATAAACTAGATATTCATAAATTATGTGTACCCCCACAAAGAATTAAACTATTTTCGAATAATGTTTACTGTATGGCAATTCAAATTTATAACAAATTACCTAATGTTTTTAAAAGTCTTAACATCACATCATTTAAAAACAAACTATTCAACTTTCTGTTGCAAAAGTGTTACTACTCAACGAATGAGTTTTTAAATGAAAAATTTGATTCGAAATTTAAATTAGACGACGACTTACCTCCTGATTGAATGGAATTTCAACTCTAGGACATTGTATTGAAATCTTTATTATCTTCTTTATTGTATTTAATTATTCTTGACATTATAATTGTCAACCCTGACAATGTATTAAATAATTCTTGACATAATAGTTAATAAACCCTGACATTGTATTTAATATTTAATAATTCTTGACATTATAATTAATAATCCTGACATTGTATTTGATAGTAGTTAACGTATTCCTTATTCTTGACATTGTATGGTTCATTTGTATTAATTCTATTGTAGGTATGTCAATTTTAATGTTAAAGTGTGAATGTTAATTCTTATTCTTTATTATTAATTCATTACAATTATTCTTTAAAATATTTGTACGCTGGAAACAGCAGAATATTATGGACATCAAATTATTTGTAACACCTATAGCAACAATATTCTGACAAATAAATTTATTATTATTATTATTAAACAGACTTACGCTTAAAGTGATTGTCTGTGAAAAAAAAATGACTTAGCTGCAATAGATAAAGTCGTTGTAGAGATACGATTGTATTTTGACTACGATAGGGGTCTAGAATCTTTGCTTGGATAAGATAATACTTCTAAACTGCCTAAGTTCCGCCTACTATTATACCCTTTTGGCCCCAGAACATGCAGCCGAGGTGACCTCTGTGCTGCCACTGTGAAAAATGTGAGAAAGAAAGGCAAGCCTTAAATCTTGATAACATATCATCAAAATATTCCATATCATGTAATCGCTCTTAACACCTTCCACGACTTGGTTTACCCACAAACCTGGTTCACCAAGACGGATGACTATAAAACCCATGTAAATCAAAATCCCCCTACTAACATTTCTTTTCACCCCATAAAAGACAAAAGTGGCAAAGACCCCATAAACTACCTCAAAGTCGGAAATTTTCAATATATCCTGTTTCCATACTCACAGGGAAAAGTGGGAAAACTGACAAATCATCGAAAATGGGGACACACGGAAAGTCCTTCAAATCGAAGTCTCCTTGTCACATTATTCATTCCATATATTTTTGGTCAGCGACTTTTTTGTTTCAACCGTTTTCGGGATATTTTAATAACTGGCAACACCGTTTTAATAACGTTGATTTGTGTTCTGGTTTAAAATTTTCGGATTTATGAAACAAGTTGGTAATAAATTGTTTTGGTACAAATACGTGTTTGGTTTGAAAAGGGATGGTTTAGCTTTTCCGGGTCAAGGGTCAGGATTGATGGCTTTTAAACATAATATATTACGGGATGTTTTATATACTTATCTGCCATGTACTTCATCAGGGAGGTTACTTTCAGAGTGCTCTATATTTCAGAGTACCTAAGGAAGTATTTTTATAAAACCTTTTTCTTATGAAATCTTAATTCTATCATCCCTGCTGGTCGTTTCCAGTGGAGACTAACAGGCAAGAAACAAAATGGTAACCATGTTGTTACTTTAAAAATGATTTGGTTTTACAATATTTAGTACCTAGTTAGGTATGAGGGGATTACGTAAGGCCGATTATAAGGCGTGCGGTACTACACAAAAACGTAAAACAACAAACAAAAGTTAACAAGCATCTAGGAATCTTAGTATATAATATATTTATACTGTACTATAAACTGAAATGTAAACTCTATAAACCATTTGAATCTCAGTACGAAGCTAGAATCTCCAGTAGCAACAAACGGTCAGTAAAAAAGCCAATAAAAATATGATAAACCTATCAAACGCAAAGCTCTTGGACAAAATATTCCTCAACATTCTTCTTCAATGTTCCCCGTTCTGATATCAAACGATATAGCCAACGGCGCCAAACGTCGCGACAAAAATTCTCTTTTTTTGTATCCCCGGATTTTATCCTTCGTGTTTAGTAGTGGTGTGCTTGGTTATCGATAGAGATTTAAGGTTGTCATCGACCCGTAGGGCCTCGACACAAAGGACTAAGAAGGAACATGGGTGGTTTTTAGTCACTAGAAGTCTGACACTCCCTACCGCTGGAGCTGGATAGCAGTATTTTACATGAAGCGGCTGGCTATCTGATCTCGACACCCCAGTTTGTACTGAGTAATACCCCCCCCCCCCTCTTTTGTATCTTCCCTTTGGCAAGGTTGGTTATCTGAGCCACAGACTACCTGCAACGACTATTTCAACACCACGATATATTTGTGCATCTTTTTTATTCGGCAAAATTTTAACTATTTTACATAGTTTGTCGATGTTGCAAGTAACATCACTAAACGCGCAACCGCTGTTCTTTTTATCGGACAACGCAGAGTGATTCACGACCACGTTTAGCCAAAATTTTACGTTCGAAGACTATTCTGTAACCCCGATAAGAAACGTTTATCTTTAAAATTCTAACGGTATTCACCCAAATTTTGTTTGAGTGAAAAAAGAAAAAATATGTTATTTTTTTGTAAATCTATCTGTCGGACTAACTAGTTTTTTTGACGACGGTACTCACACGAAAAAAACAAGTGTCTAGTGTTCCGTGAAAGTTTTATTTTAAGCCATTCAATGTGTTCAACTGGACGTAGTACTTTTCAATCTTTTTATAAGTTAATAATGTAATAAGTGTTTATAATAATAATACGTTTATTTCAGACAATACACTCCATTAGCAAATAGTTACAAAACAGAATAGTCAGCTCATAGACAGATACAAAACTCAGCCAAATACAAAAATTCAATTAAAAGCATAAAACATTCACAGAATTATACATCACACAATAGAAATGAAGATTATTAATAATATTAAAAATAAATATTTCTCCATATCTCATTCATCACCATAACGACCGACTCTATACTTCCCTCATCAAACGAGTTCCTACACAGATTACAAAAAGATACAAATTACCCTAAGAATAAAAAAATCTCTGTCCAAAATGATTTTACCTAACATTTTATGAAAGAAAAAACGAAAAATGCCTCTAATTAGTAACTGCCCAACAAAATCCATCTCTCTCACGGCCCTCGTATCATAATGAGAACCTCAATTGTTCCCATTCGTTCCTTTTTAATCTGTGGGTAAAGAAATAAACTCATAATATCATTCATATAAAATTTTCATTCATTCACCAGCTAAATGCGCTCTCTGCTTGTGTGATCACCCGGCTAACTACAAAGGTTGTGAAATATACAAAGAAATCCTTTCCCGAAGAAACAAAAATGTAACTCCAAGAGAAACTCTATCCGCCCCAACTACCAAGGCACTGCCAACTAACCCACTCTGCCCTACCTCGACAATAACAGAAGGAACCGTAAGACCCACTCACCAACGTACATACGCTGAAGTTACTGATGGCAAGAACGTCCAATCAAACCAACAATCCTACAACAAACTGGAAGGTATCCTACTGAAACAAAGCGAGAAAATGGATCTTTTAATACAACAAATAGGCTCCCTAGTGAGTCTTATCACCACTCTCGTCTCTAAGCTTACAAAATGACTTCTCTACACATTGCCACCTGGAACATCAATGGCCTTGCCCCCAATAAAAACGAACTAGAGATGCTCATAAAAACCAATAAACTTGACGTTTGCCTTATTTCCGAATCGCACACTACACCAAGAAGCCGAATATGCATTCCAGGATTTTCTGTGTATCACACTTGTCATCCCGATGGTGGAGCGCATGCTGGCACCGCAATAATTATTAAGAACAGTGTAAAGCATTGCCTCTTAGAATCTACTACGGCCCCCCATCTCCAAGCCACAACTGTAAGGGTGGAGGATCGATCAGGACCTCTTAATCTCTCTGCGATATACTGTCCACCGCGCCACACTATAAAAGAGAAAATGTTTACGGACTTCTTTACGTCATTGGGTAACCGATTTATTGCTGGTGGCGATTGGAATGCCAAGCACTCATATTGGGGATCAAGATTGACGGTTACTAGAGGCCGAGAACTAAAAAAGAGTATTGAAGCTAATCACCTATTACCTATGTCAACTGGGGAGCCTACGTATTGGCCCACAGACAGCAACAAAATACCTGATCTCCTTGACTTCTTCATCACAAAGGGCATCAGCAAACTGCACACTCTCATAAAATCAAGTCTCGACGGTAGCTCGGATCACTCACCTGTGTTACTAATGGTTAGTCCAGTGGCCTTACCCAATGACACCCATACCGAGTATCTCTTCAATCACAAAACTGACTGGCAATACTTTCGAGAATTCCTCGAATCAAATATCAACCTTAATGTTCCACTCAAAACCAAAGAGGAAGTTGACGATGCGTGTCTCTACATCACAAATCTAATCCAAGTTGCGGCTTGGTCTAGTACTCCTGAGCTAAAGGATTCATCGCGTGGAGCACCGGTCCCTTCTGCAATTAAGGAAAAAATCGCCGAAAAACGTCGCCTTCGCAGAATCTGGCAGACGACCCACAAGAGCGCAGATAAAACCAGATTAAATCGAGCAAATAAGGAACTCAAAGATCTCCTGGCTCATACTGCAAATGAATCGCTCAATCAGAGATTAATGAAAATGTCGCCAAATGCAAATGGGACTCACAATCTCTGGAAGGCAACAAAGTACCTTCCACAGCCGCAACAGTGTTCTCCGCCTATTAGATCCGGAAATACATGGGCTCGAACTGACCAAGAAAAATCTCAGGCTTTTGCTACATACCTAGCCGGGGTCTTCAAACCCAACGAGTCAGATAGTCCTGAAGATCCAGAAATAGATCAAGTCCTTAAGCAAGATCTCCAACTATGCCTGCCGTTGAGGCCTACTTCACCAAGAGAGATGGCTAGAGGAATAGCCAAAATGGATCCTAAAAAAGCACCTGGATTTGATCTGATCACACCTAGACTACTGAAAGAGCTCCCTAGGAAGTGCATTGTCTTTTTGACCATCCTTGTCAACGCCACACTGAGAACCTCACATTTTCCTGCACTCTGGAAAACATCTCAAATTGTTATGATTCATAAGCCTGGTAAACCACCTAACGAAGTCTCATCCTATCGCCCTATTAGCCTGACGCCTGTGTTGTCAAAATTGTGGGAAAGGATCATCCTTGCACGATTATCTCCTTGCCTAGATATGGACTATGTAATACCTAACCACCAATTTGGTTTTCGGAAGCATCACTCAACTATAGAGCAGGTACATAGAGTCTATTCTACAATAAGACAATGTCTGGAAAAGAAAGAGTACTGTTCGGCTGCCTTTCTCGATGTACAACAGGCCTTTGACCGAGTCTGGCACAAAGGTCTACTCTGCAAAATTAAAAAGTACCTTCCACACTCTTACTACCTGTTGATGGACTCTTATCTCAGTGACAGAAAGTTTCAAGTCAAGCTCCGTGACGCAAGATCTTCCCTTTATAGCTGCACAGCCGGAGTACCCCAGGGCTCCGTACTTGGTCCGGTCCTTTACAACATATTTACTTGTGACCTACCCCAGTCACCTGACACAGCTGTAGCAACCTTTGCCGATGATGCGGCCTTCCTCAGTTGTGACCGTGATTCCAAAGAAGCGAGCAGATTGTTGCAAAGCCAGCTCAATGCCACCAATGCTTGGCTGACCAAGTGGCGCATAAAAGCAAGTGCTCCAAAATCTCACCACATAACGTTTGCCCTAAGACGTGAAACTTGTCCCCCGGTCAACCTAGGCCCCGACACATTGCCGCAAACAACCTGCGTCAAATACCTTGGATTCCACCTAGACCGGAGGATGACATGGAAAGACCATATAAAAACGAAGCGCAATGAAATAAATCTAAGATTTAAAAACCTACTCTGGCTCCTCGGTAGACAGTCTGCCTTATCACTATCCAACAAGCTGAGGGTATATTGTTCCATAATAAAACCGATTTGGACATATGGAATCCAACTGTGGTCGACAGCCATCAAAACCAACATTATGTGCCTACAGAGAGCCCAAAACAATATTCTAAGGGTACTTTCCTCGGCGCCCTGGTATGCGCTAAACTCGGAAACTCACAAGTATCTGGAAATCCCAACGATTAAAGAAGATTAGAAGGACTACGATTCAAAACAACCAATGATTGTTTTATTTCAGCAAACAATTGCGTTCGCTATGTACCTAATGTAAGCCATACTAGCAATTGAATTCAAGATTATAATATCATCATAATTAGATTATGAATTATGTCGCATTTGCGATCAGCGTACCAACAAGGAAGGCTGCAAAATATGGAGCGCAGCGTCCAAAGAATAATTCACAAAAAAATCTATCTTTTTAAAATTCTCTTACACACATGCTATGTTACATCGCCTTTATTCCTGCTCACAACCCACATACTATCAGCATCCCGTCCATTGGGTCCACAACTTTATTCCTTCTCCATATTTCGCTCACGACGCCATTTTAAAAAGAATTTGTTGCGGCCATTCCTATATTTTTTGCTCTTCTACTTTCTGTGGTACCGCTTTATTTTACGTTGTTCCAAGGAAATATTTCTGTGCGGAGTTTTAAGCGACATTTTGTTCGTAAAACTGGTCTTGTTCTGGGTAATGGAGCGGCTAATTTGTAATTAAATTTTGTGTGTGTCGTAGTAGCGTGGAGTATATGTGTTGGTTTAATTTGAGTCTCGCTCTTGTATAGTGCATTGTTTATGAGGCTTTCTTCTTAAACATAATAACGTTGTAATTGTAATTTTGAGTTGCTAGTTTCTGTGAGAGAATGAACGAAAGATCTTTTTATTTTATAAGTACTTGTTTTGCCCGAAGAATCGCCAGACTTAAATGGCAATGGGTAGGGCGCACATTGTTCGTATATCGGATGGCCGATGGGCCGAAAAGTTCTGGAGTGGCGACCGCGAACCGGAAGACTCTGCATTGGAAGGCCTCCTTCTAGTTGGACCATCACCTGATGAAGGTTGCGGGAATCCGCTGGATGCGAGACGCACGGGACCGGTCTATGTGGCGACACTTGGGGAAGGCCTATGTCCAGCAGTAGACATCTCTCGGCTGAAATGATGATGATGATTTGTTTTAGAGATGATGCAAGAAAGGAAACTTTTTTTGTATTTTTTTTTTGCTGTGCTTTTTTTTGTATCTATGTGGATGTCTTGTCACGACGTTGTACTTCTTCTCGGACGGAAACCACCCAAGACGTCCCGCCATCTCTTCCTCGGTCTGCCGCGAACCCGTCTAGTTGAATGATGATGTAGTATATATACTGACATAATATATGTCATGAATGTGCCAAATATATATGTTTTCTTTCTATCTAATTTCACAGAACATTAAACATTAATCTGGTTTTTGGCCAAAATTAAAGTGTTTTGAAGAGTCGAAAATTGGACTTATTAGTTTATG
Source organism: Diarsia brunnea (assembly GCA_949774965.1). Lineage (NCBI taxonomy): Eukaryota > Metazoa > Arthropoda > Insecta > Lepidoptera > Noctuidae > Diarsia > Diarsia brunnea. The sequence continues at coordinate 2,921,127 of OX459014.1, read as the reverse complement.
TTATCTGCGACTCAATTGTTGTGCAATTATCGACGACACAATAGAAGTCTGGTTCTTCTAACCAAACACACAGATGTGTTGCTGGGGAGTTTGTTCCGCCACTTCTTCTTTCCAGCAAAAACACTAGGAAGTGTCGAAGGGTGGGCGTTTTGGGGGACTGTCGCTTGTAAATAAGTAAAGTAAAGTAAATTATGACGTTCGAAAAGTGCTGATTATCAGCCTAGTTTGAATAAATGACTTTTGATTTGATTTCAAGGAACAAATAAAAGGAGGGAGGAAATAATAAACAAAAGACATCTACTGGTCGACCTACATTCCCTCCCTCAGACATCCGTAGAATTTCCCTCCTGATTACCCTGATTATAGTATCAAAGAGAGCATAAAACCGAACAAGCCCTTAATAACTCATAAATTGAATTGTTTTACAAACAAAATACTTACTTGCATTCCCAAATGACACAGATAAATAATTTATGAAGCAAATTAGGTAAATATTTTCGCCTTTTCGGGATTCGAATTCGATCGCTATTTGGAAGGGAAGACAGTAAACCAATAAAACATTTGTTGGTTAAATGATTTTACCATTACATGAAATAGGTACATGTCATTACATAATTATTATAAATTATTAGTTTTAGTTAGCGTTGTTATTATTCGCTGACCCCCTCTTGGGGGTCAGCGAATAATAACAACGATACAGGCACAGCCTAGTTTGGGAACCTCTGTTTTGTAACAATGTTAAAAAATAACTTGTTACATTTATTATTAGCGCTAAGTTAGATTAAGAATTTATTGTAACAACAATTTAATAAAATTCTTATTCTTGTTTGTTTCAACGAAATATACTAACATGGTTTAATGAATACTAGATTTAGGGGTTATGTACCTGGAACAAAGATAAATGAATTAATAAAAATAACATAACATCACACCAGTAATCCCAGAAAGGTTAGGCAGAGATGTACCTAATACACATACACACTCACCATCACACACACACACCCACACGCTCACTTCACCAGTCATTTTAAAGTCCTATGTACTAGGCCTTTGTGTAAAGCCTTTTAAAGCAGCTAGCGTTTAGTTGCCATTTGGCAAAGGAAAGTGGAGAAAGCACCAGAAAAGAGAGGCATATACCCAGCAGTTGGTGAACATGGTGATGATGATGATGATGATGAGCGTTTCCGAATTCTCTTAACTACGCCATTCAAAGTTCAACTTCTGTCTTACCTCTTTTAGGTATAAAATCAGAAGTAACACTCGCGATGATTAAAGGGCCGTCCTTTGAGATATCTTCCTTGAATATATAACTAAGTAATTTATTTGACGAGAAAAAATACAAGAGGGGTACCGTCTGAAATATCTGCTTTATTTTCTTCTTCAATCTGACGTTTTTAGGCTTGCTGAAACTTCTTTAAATAATTTTCATGTTGTATTTTGAATTGGTAAACAGGCTCTCATTTTTAGGATATTTTGGTCACTTGCGGGTTCTGTTGTTCAATTGATTTATGAAAGCAAAAATATATCTCTAGAAGCAAGCACATAGGATCTCGCTCGACTTCGAAAGACAAATACCAATTCACCATTTATTACCAAAACTGTAAAGATTTTCAAAAACTTGGTAGAATTGATTGTTTACTAAATTACTTCATGTAAATAAGCAGTGGTGGCCCAGTGGTTGCGGCCCCGACTTACGAACAGAAAGTCGTGGGTTCGAACCCAGGCAGGCGCATTACTTTGTGTAATTTATTTCACAACCACTGCTCTCAAAACGGTGAAGGAAAACATCGTGAGGAAACCGGCATGTCTTAGAACCAAAATATTCGAAGACATGTGACATCTACCAACCCGCACTGGGCCTGCGTGGTGGATTATAGCCCATCCCTCTCCTAGAGAGGAGGCCTGAGTCCCTGCAGTGGGAACATTATAGGCTGATGATGATGATGAATAAGCAAAAAAAAACTAAATATATTATCTAATTTAAAGACCACCTCTCTTACATGAACAAATCAAAAACAATCATAAATAGTAATACATATCCCAAATAGTAATGAATTAATATTTGCATAGTATATAACGGGCTGGTGTCAGAAACGTCCAAGGCGCGTATTTTGCGTACGGTAATATATAGTAATAAATTTCTCAAATAGTAATAAATGTCACAATACCCTGAGCATCAATTCAACAACAAATTAAAACAACAGAAAAACTCAATTCCGTTCCCCTGACTTCCTAAACGATGCAAATCTCCCAGCTAATCCATCTCAAGCTTGCACCAACAAATTGAGAGGGTTACACCACTTAACCTACCAGATTGCGAGATTATCCTCCCCGGAAGATCTTATTTAAATTGCCTTGTAAAGGAAGATAATGCTCGATGTAAAATGTGGATTTTGGAACTCAATATCGGCGAGTTAGGGTTGGATCTTAAAATTTTACGGTGGACACAACTGTGTGGAGCATTTGAAGTGGCATTGTAGGCCCGGGATTATTGCGTCTGGATAGTGGATAGGTATTGGAACTCTTCGGCTGTAATAGGCTTTTCTTTATGTCAGTAAAGATAACTTACCTACTTTTAGCTCATGCCTACTGTTTCTATACTCTTTAGTGTACGTATTACCTCCTTCCGATTATACCTGCTATGTTTTTGAATATATTGTTAATAGCTACATCCATTGAGTCGACTTTCCAAGTTAAGCCGTGCTTTTCGAAGTTGGTCCGTGCATGGGTGACCATCATTACATACCGAGCTACTTTGTTGCCTCAGAAAGCCTTCAGCATTAAGCCTGTCATTGGTAGACTTTCGGCAGTCGTTACGAGTACCCAGAAGCCGAAAATCTGACATCCAGTTAAACTGAATGTAAGTCTTGCGGCTTAATACCTTTGATAAATCAAAGGGTACCATTTTACCCAATTACTGGTTGTGAAGGTCAGATAGGCAGTCGTTTCATGTAAATTACTGTTACTTAGTTGCTTCCGATTAGACTGAAGGCTACCCCGAACATAGTTGGAAAAACATTTGGCAGATGAAGTTGTTTTTGGATAATAAAGGTTGTGAATGTACGACTTAGTGTTGGAAATCCCATCAATTCTCAAGCTCGGTTTTTATCTGCTCTTCAAAGCAAAGCAAAGACAGAGTAGATAATTGGTGTCTATCAGTATCCACCAAGTGTTCAATTGTTCATGTGTTGTTACTTTAGTTGAATTTCACCATCTTATACGTTCCGTGCCCTATTGATAAGAAAACAAAAACACATCTCCAACCTCTAACATGTTCAATCTGATAATGCCTCCACCTACGCTAAGCTGTGACATTTGGTAACAGATATTTTATTTTGAAATCTTACTATGTATACTCATATTCTCTTAGAATATCCAATGAGCCAAATTGGCTGTACCTCAGGTGGTAGGCGTAGGAAGACTGTAGGCGTAGTAAACTCAGAAATGAGGTTTATATTTAAACTTAGGCAGTTATAACGGTGTGTGGGAGTAAATGGGTTAGTGCAGCTGGTGAATTGGCGATAAGACTGCTGAAAACGTAGAGTTTTTTTTTAAAGCATTTTTGTGTCTCTTTTATAACTGGTTTTGCAGAGACTTTTTAATACACTACCTGTTCCCCGCGACCTTCGGTTGCGTGAAATTATTGTAAAAATGTTACTTCGTAATTACGTGGAAGCTGTTAACTTTTTTTAACCGTTTTTTGTTATTCCAGTCTATTGTTTTTCCTAATATTTCTTATGCGTTGTATGGGTATTGCTTTTTTTGTGTCATTTTATATGATTGTCATGTTTCTGCGTCAAATAAATATTTTAACTTTGTTTCTTTCTTTCAAATTTAATTAATCGTATAGGACGTTTTTCATTTTAATTCTAAAATAAAAGTAGCCTAAGTTACTCCTTTAATCATAAGCTAACTTAAAGTCCAAGTTCCGTTAAAAAAGATTAGCTGGAACAAACAGACAGACAACATTTTTAAAACGTTATGTTTTTTTCTTCCACTTTTAAAAATATTCAAACATTCATCATCATCATCTGCCTAGCCTTTTCCCAACTATGTTGGGGTCGGCTTCCAGTCTAACCGGATGCAGCTGAATACCAGTATTTTACATGGAGCGACTGCCTATCTGACCTCCACAACCCAGTTAATACTAGGTAATACGATACTCTTTGGTAAGACTGGATGTCAGAATTTCAGGTCACTGACTACCTGTAACGACTGCCAAAGATCTATATTTGGCAGCCGGGACCAACAGCTTAACGTGCTTTCCGAGGCACGGAGGAAACTCGGTATGTCGGGCGGTCACCCATCCACAGACCGACCTAGGCAAGCACAGCTTTACCTAAAGATCGACCCAAGTGACAGTTCTTATGAGCTCCTCAAAATATTCAAACATTATTCCAACAATATCTATCCTTAATTTTATTGTAATATCAAGTTTAAACCGTCTCCGAGCACTGAAGGACACTATACTCCTCCAGTACTCCAATTAGCACCAAAACTTAATTGTGCCGCTGAAACTTCGGCTGCACCACGGAAGTGGGTCAATTGTGACAATAGCCTACATGCACCATTCATTATCTTATTTCACTCCATATATTTAAGATTTTCTCGTTTACTGAACAGTAATTCTTTACATTATTTGAGGAAAAGTTGTTTGCAACTGCCACTCGGTCGATGTTTAGGTTAAGCCGCGCTTGCCTAGGTTGGTCTGTGGATGGGTGACCACCCATAACATACCGAGTTTCCTCTGTGCTCAGAAAGCACGTTAAGCTATTGGTTCCGGCTGCCATGTATGAATCTTTTGTAGTCGTTACAGGTAGTCAGTGACCTGAAAATCTGACAACCAGTCTGACAGCCATTACCTAGCATTAACTGCGTTGTGGAGGTCAGATAGGCAGTCGCTCCATGTAAAATACTGGTATTCAGCTGCACCCGGTTAGACTGGAAGCCGAACCCAACGTAGTTGGGAAAAGGCTAGGCCGATGATGATTTGAGGAAAAGTTGTTAGGTTCCGCAAAACGTTATGAAAAGAAGTGACCGTATGCCACCAATAACACGACATCAACAATTATTTACAAGGCTTTGAAGACTAATGTAATTCTGAGTAGTAGCTGCATGTATCTTTATTGAGATAGTTAAACGTTTTGCGAGCGAGAAAACCTAAAAACTTTGAAACACTTTAAAAAAAAAATTACGGAAACCGTGTCTTTGTAATCATTAAATTGGCGCTACCCCATCGTCAAAATAGTAGAAACACTGAGCCCACTAAATATTTCAGGAAATTGCCAAACGGTTAGTCGACCCTTCACGGGACCAGAGGGCTGGCTTATTTTTGGACAAAGAATTGCCATCCAACGTGGGAATGCTGCCAGCCTTCTGGGCACTTTTCCTGTTGACAGCGATGTGGTCAATTTTTTTAACACCCTGTAATTCTTCTCCTTTTGATAGTTGTATATATTTTATTATAATTTTAGTTCTGTAAATTGTGGTTGGTAGATATGACATGTCTTCGATTTTTTTTGGTTCTAAGACATACCGGTTTCCTCACAATGTTTTCCTTTGTGGTTTTGAAAACAGCGGTTGTGACATAAATTACACATAGTAATAAGTTCGAACCCACGACTTAATGTTCGTAAGCCGGGGCCGCCACCATTAGGCCACCGCTGCTATTTTTAGTGAGGTACAAAACCGACTAATATTGCCCTAGTAATAATCCCGTGAAAACTCTAAAAAATAAACCGAAGAACACATTCCTCTACTTACAACGAAGAACATGTAAGTTCATTGAACTAAAACTAACTAACGTAGCTCGGCAGACGACGTGCTCGGCGGAGGTAATATCCGCCGTGTGGTAAACATTGTCACAGGTGACACAATACCATGTAGGTAGTTGGAACACACTTACCTAGACATCTTGATACTTTTAGTGGTATTGCTCTTGAAACATCTTGATACTTTTAGTAGTGGTGTTCATTTAAAGGTACCTATACAAAGGTATATAAGCAGATATAAAAAGCCGTTTGCAGTCAGAACATAAAAAGTTTTTTGCTTACTAATCGTAAGCAAACACTTTTTATCTTCAAAAGAAAAAAACGAAAATAAAAACGAATCGAGACGAATCGAGAAACGAACGAACGACGTCGAATTTTTTAAATACGAATTGAGTGTCTGTTTTTTTCGTGTGACTTTTTGTTAATTTGTCAAAGCCCACAATATTTTGCTAGTCTGGGATGCAAACCCAGCTACTTCTACCACGTTTAGCAATTACTGAACGTGCTAGAGCTGGCTGGGTTCATATTTTAAATAAGTAAGTTTGTTTGTTTGTTACCATATCACTACTAAAACACTGAACCGACCATCCTGAAAATATTTACATAACTTTCTTATGATAATAGAAGGCAACACGTGCCTTTCAGATCATGATTGAATTATATTATTATGTAAACTTTAGTAGTATTTTTATAATAATTATACTATTAGAGAATTCCTCAGCCAAAAGGGCAAAAATATCGCATGTTCGTGGTGACGCAGCGAGTGGAGGGGGCGATGTCTTTAACCCAGCGCACGCTCAGAGCGCACCCACTTTTGCTCGGGCGCTCAGATGCGACAGACGTCTATTTGGACCTGTAGTTATAGTTATGTCGGTTTCTTAATGTTTTTACAACTGTGTTGGTTTTGTGATGTGCTATTTAAAAATAAATAGTTTGTCGTTTCTTTTTAAAAAATTAAATAAGCTTCTGATCCATAAGAATACTTACACACAGATGAAGGTCGCGGGACTCAGCCAGTTAAAACATAATTACAAAAATCTTGGCACAGAGAAGCGACAATACTTCAATTTCTTATAGAACTAACTGAACGCTGAGACCAGAAAGCAATTCGATTGACATGGAACCTGTCCAATTCTGCTGATATTTTAACATTGCTATAACTTAGTATCTGATTATGCTTCGCAAAGTTTTTGAGCAGCATGCCAGAGGAAATTGGCGTTCGCTTAAAATTTTTGGGACACGGTCATAGATATTAATTTTGCTCGTCCTACAGTGGTAACATAGTGACCTTCAACTAGCCTACTATCGTGCGGTACGTCGAGGTAGATTTGGAGAATAACTTAGGTATACCTACTGATTTCTTTACCACAAACATAACCATCATCGAGGAGCTCGTGGCTTATTAAGAACTGCCACTCGGGTCGATCTTTAGGTAAAGCTGTGCTTGTCTAGGTCGGTCTGTGGATGGGTGACCGCTCGACATACCGAGTTTCCTCCGTGCCTCGGAAAGCACGTTAAGCTGTTGGTCCCGGCTGCCATATATAGATCTTTGGCAGTCGTTACAGGTAGTCAGTGACCTGAAATTCTGACATCCAGTCTTGCCAAAGAGTATCGTATTACCTAGTATTAACTGGGTTGTGGAGGTCAGATAGGCAGTCGCTCCATGTAAAATACTAGTATTCAGCTGCATTCGGTTAGACTGGAAGTCGACCCCAACATAGTTGGGAAAAGGCTAGGCAGATGATGAAACATAATTATCATCATATCAGCCTGCTGGGCCTCTCCTCCTGCCTCTCTTCCTCTGCCCAGGTGTTTCTCGCGACCACTAACATGCGTTCGACTAATAGGTACAACCCTATCCACACCAGCAGGAAACACGAAACTCGCAGCAATGTCTATGTATGTATTATAATTAATTTTTTCATCAGAAAATCAGCAGCAACAGCAGCCTCGAAGTCTGGATTTGCGCCCGATAGGGTCACCTCCCATTACATGGCAATTCAAACTATAACTGGAGAAATGTGAATGTACTATTAGGTACATTTATACAGATACCTTGTACCTCAAAAAAAAATTACCTTTCCGTATGTTGTCGGACGTAAAGAATAGCACCATCCCATATCTTCTCCGGGGTGTCGAAAGAGGCAACTAAGGGACTTACTAGAGAATGGGCAGCAGCGTTCTCTGTGCCTTCGTAATAACCATACTGCGATCACCAACTCGCCTGCCAGGCTTTGCGATTATGGCAAATCCCCCCCTTCTGGGGGAGGCCTATGTCCAGCAGTGGACGTCTTATGGCTGAAATGATGATGATGATACAGATACCTTCGGGAACTACAGGCGTGATGGTATGTTATGTGGCCTTCCCTCCCACTCTTTTACCACTTTGTCTGATTCGATGCGTATTTACTTTTATTGCAATATGTATACGTTTAACTGCCGCACTCAGAGAGCTTTAATAATTACTTAGGTCATCACTTAGTAAAGGTTTTGACATTTTTGTCATACGAAAGTATGTCAAATCTTTACTAAGTGAACGCTTAAGTAATCATTAAAGCTCTCTGAGTGCGGCAGTAAGTGTACTTGTTAATGTTGTACAGTCAAACAAGCTAATAAGTATACATGTAAAGATCTTTATAATTCTAGAACACTGAAAATTTTGATAGCAATTTTGTTTTAGAAAGTGTAAAACGCTGTATCGTTTGACATCAGTATCTAAATGTATCTGGATAATCTTAAAGAAAAAGAAGAAGAAGCCCTGTTCCCGGAACTTTTGCGGTACCGCACCGACTGGACCCAACATGCTGCTGCGCCCTGCTGTGCCTACGACGCAGCTGTACATTTCGCGTCTGCATCCCACCACAAAGATTGAGGAAGTGGTGCAGTACCTGAAAGTGAAGACCAACTGGACTCTGAGGGTCGAAAGGTTGGAATCGCGCCACAACATCAACTTTAAGTCATTTGTGGTACGTGTTCCAACCCAACATCTTCAGACCTGTTTGCAGGAAGGCTTTTGGCCGAAAGGTGTCGTTTTCCGTCGTTTCCAAGGACGGTTACGCGACACCTCGCAGCGAAACACGACGCCGACATTACGTGTTTAGTTATTAGGTTTACTGTTTTATATGTATTAGTTTATTATTATTGTTTTATATTATAGTGTGTATTTTACCTATGGGCCTTAGTTGCCTGAAATAAAATGATTATTATTATTAAAATTAAATACAAGTAAGCTGGCTGTATACTTATTAGTTTGTCCCACTGTACTAGTTTATATTACCCTCTTCAAACAAAACTACAAACCCGACATTCTCATACAAATAAAAACACAGAAACCAAACGTTGTCTTGCATCTTGTCGAAATATCGTGGGACATGAGAAAGAGCAATCACTTAGCGAAATGACTAGCGCTCAACGAAGTGAATTGGAGGGTAAGTACACACTTTGTGTAACTGAGGACTTTCGCCCGAGTTTGGAGAAACAAATGGTTCATGTGTACTGTTTGAACTTGTAATTGAATGTGTTTTAGGATTTTTAATGATGATAGAGAATTTTTTTGAGGATTTTCGTCTTCTTTCGTTTTGGTATGTCTTTCCAAATTACTTTGAATCAAACGCCAGGCAAAGTAAATCGTAACGCCAGTGATATATTTAAATATTTATGTCCTCAAAAGTGTATGGACACTTTATAGAAAACTAGCTCATGCCGCGGTTTTGTACGCATCTAGTTCGGCAATTTTCCCACGGGATCGCACTACCGAGTTAAAAATTATCTATGTTAATACAGTTTTTTTCTTTAAGTACCGTATTTACTTTTATATGTGTTCAGTATAATCTCTGACAAAATACCCCAAGATAACACACAAAGGGTTAAGAAGGAATATGGGTGGTTTTTAGTCAGTAGAAGTCTGACACTCCCTTCCGCTCCGCCTAGAGCGGAAGGAGTCATTTGATGATTACTCTCCCACAAAAAAAAAGATACAAGAGACAGATAGCGCGTAAGCTTTCATTTTTTCTTTCGTCGTTTCAAAATGAAATATAAGCCTGGCTTCAAGAATCAACAAAAAAGCTGTGTTATTTAAAACTTTTTATTTATCCTCCCACGGGCTCAATGACCAGATAAATATATTTAGCAGAATAAAGCCAAATCTACGAATATTTCGAAGAAACGACCCTCGTTAATGATATTAAGATACGTCTCAAAATCTGAAAGCAAAACATAATTATTATTATTTTGCAGCTGTTTCTATTTAAACACACTTCTTCTCTCCGTTTTATAATCTGGAGCAGAATCATGTGGTCTATAACGGAGTCCTAATAATCGTCGAAAAAATGGGATTTCAAGATTAGATTTCGGTGAAGATAACGGTGAGGGAAATCATTTTGAGGAAACCGGCATGTCCTAGAACCAAAAATTCAAAGACATGTGACATCTACCAACCCGCACTGGGCTCGCGTGGTGCATTACCAGTATTACAACGCCATTCCCTCTCATTTAGAGAAGGCCTGTGTCAGCAGTTAGCAGAAACATTTATAGGCTGATGATTAGAAGATTTTTAGTACCGATCTAAGCAATCTACTAAACGTTTATTGAGTGCCACATTATTACCAAACTGTCAAGGATTTGTTATTTTTGTTCACCGTCCGAAGGCCCTAGCTCGAACGCACGGTGTAGGGCCCCTATAGCGGACTGATCTTGATCACCACTCCTGGATTTGAAGACTTTTCCTAATTTAATTTTCTAGGTGATTATTCTACAAAGCAAAACGCGATGAACGTTGGTAGACTCCATGTAACCAAGCGAGAAACATGTAACTATCAAAATAAAATAACATTCGAAATATAAAAAAAACACTGTACAAAATACACCAAAAAGTATAAAACTGTAAAAAAGTGCACCGCGCACATAGCCTCGGTTACAAAAGCATTTCAAGCGTTAGGAATCTAACTTTAGAGCAAAAACCGTGGTTCCTAAAAATTAAGTTCTTATGAATATTAAAATAACAAATGACACACTCCAACAACTCAAAAACCGAAATGATTAAGCTGTATCATTAGTTCACAAATGTTATAATTTCATACACGATTTGCAAACGTACAACCATACCCTCATGCTATTCCAAGCAATCCCTGTTTACAATTTAAATAAAACATAATTTTTAATGAGATTCGCAAAAGGTTTATAAGAAAGAACATGCAACTCATTACAATGCACAATCAAAATAAATTACATACTTTAGCCTCGTGGACTATACAAAACAGGATAAGTAACAATTTGTACGCACCACATTTATTTTAAGCATGCTAAATTATTATGCCAACAATGGACCTTGTCTGTGTCAGTTTGGTCGTTGTATAATAATATTATGTGTTTTAGTTATGCGACATTTATGAGTACTATACATTAAGCATGCTCGACTCGTTGAATGCAGTAAGTATATCATGTGCTCTATAAGTAAACAAAGCTGAAAAACTACCTAGCGAGCTTATGACGTATTCAGTCATGACATCAGTAAATGTCATGATAGAATTGGCGACCACCCACCACCATGACTAAATCCCATCACCAGAATTGCTTAACAACATACAACCATTGTAAGTAGTAGGGGAGTGCAGAGGGCTTATTAGCTCTTTATATACAATGTCCAGTACCAAAACTTGATAAAACATATGTATTTGAAAAAAATTTGCTTTTCGGACAGGGTCCTTTCAGTTTGTATACTCGTAGGTCACAGATTAAGGGGATATTTGGCAAGGTTAAAAGGACGACCAAAATTGAACCCTGACAATGGTTTAAATCGTTTACAAAATAATGCATAGTTGACAGTGGAAATGTGGTTGAACTGTCAGTATGGACAGCCAACCCTTCCCACTGTTGGGCATAATTTACTTACATGTACACTCTTATAAATTCACACCTTTTGCCCACATGCTACGATCCTTAAATACTCCATAATTATGCTGCATCCACGTTCATACATCTGTTCATACACATACGCCGGTTATGAGCACTACGTCCTTTCTGTCATAATTTACTTACATTACAAAAACATTCACATTCCTATCAAAATTTCTACCATCTAAGCGCAGAACATTATCCCTTTTGTAATCGCAATAATTTAGCGCGACAGTTTCGGTCACCTTTACTCTTTTAGGTCTTCGACCGGTGTAAGCCTAAGTTTTGTGTTGACACCCCGCTTGTGTTAGGTAAAGCTTAAAATAATTTAAGGTTATAAGAATGGCTTAGGGGATTTCGCTTAGAGGTGCAGATTTTCCATTTATTTCTGGGTTACTTTTTGTTGAATATGTTTTTAGGAAACGTTTTTAGGGGTATTTTTCCGACTTTTATGTTTGTAAATAACATAATATCACGCCTGTATCCTCCGATGGGTTAGGCAGAGGTGTACCTAATAGTCCACCCATCTTTCGCTAGTTATGTTTTAAATCCAATGTAATAGGGGCGACTCCATTGGTATCAACCGGTAAAAAATCCAGGCTCTCTGGCTGCCGGTTATATAATCATTCCTCTTTTACAAACCTTTGGGGAGGGGTATGTGGAACAGGGTGTAAAGTTCCTCATCCCCCACAGAAAAGAGATGATCCTCCAACCAGACGGGTGTTGTGTCTGGTGGGCTAACTGCCCGACATTTGTAAGTCAAGATTTTCTATATTCGCTAATGTCGCGGATAAAGTTGGTAGCGCGATGTAGGATTTAGTCAATTAGTTCGCATGTGTTGCGATAGATGTCGCTGTCGCCACATCCCTAATATCACTTTACCCGAACCAGAAATTGGGTTCCGAGAAACGGAAACCTTATACGATCACTTTTGTAGTCTGTCTGTCCGTCTGTCAAGACCCTTTTTTCAGGAACGCGTAAATACATTCACGCATTCGTAATTCATAAATACTTGGCCTGTTTTACTTCATATTGTAAATTACTAGTAGGCTCACATTGGCTAAGATCACCTACTCAAAAGTTAGCTAGACCTACTACATTCAAAACCATACCGAATCTAAAACTAGGACCCAAAACTTACTTAGAAAATATTTAGTCCAGCATTTTCAGGTCTAGGTATCCTTCAAAAAGCCTCGTGGAGCATAAATAAAGGATTATCTCCATTATTTTCCTGTTCCTGAAAAATAAAATATTGCTTTACTGAATAGGACAAAGTCACATAAATAATTTAATGTCCAACTTGTGCAAAGACAAGATTTTAAACCACTTAAAACAAGAATAACATTAAAACTAGATTTCACACTGAGCCACATACATTTTTAGTTTTTCTGAGAATCACAGTAATGGAGCGTTTCATGAATTTTAAATAGTTTGTTTCATTGTCCGCAATTCTTTGAAAGCTTTTGTCAGAAAATTTTATAATTTCATTGCTAACCAGTTTTAGAATGTGCCTGAATTTTAAATGTAAAGTGAAATGTGAATAAATTATGATTTGTGTACGGTAGTGAGAATTGAAAACGGCGAAGGAAACGATCATGAGGAGACTGACTTGCTCTGGAACTTCAAATCGAAGATATGTGATGTCCACCCACCGACACATGCCTGGCATGGAGGGAACTGCCTCCTCTCACTACCGGTAACAGAGAGGAGACCTCAGTCCCAGCTGTGGGCTAATTACGTAGTGCACACCTCTCCTTTTTACCCGACTACGGCAAAGCCAAAAGGAAGGGTAATGAGTTTGGCAGTCTATGTATATTTCCACCATAGTGCCTGAACTACTGAACGCATTTCAGTAAATGACGTGTCAATAGATTCGTAAAAATAGCCCGGGTGACATAGGCTAAATAAATTTTACAAAAAAAATATAACGGAATTTAAATGTAAGGTTCTAACCTCGAAAAAAAATAAATCGAGATAATCATAACATTTTGGTATCAAAATATGAAAGGTCTTGGCAAGCACATTACAGATTATGTAAAAATATGTAAATCATCAAATAACCCCTCCCGCTCTGCAGAGCGAAAGGGAGTGTCAGACTTCTACTGACTAAAAACCACCCATGTTCCTTCTTAGACCTTCATGTCGAGGTGATATCTCTCGCGAACAACCCGCAGCCCCGACGGGACGTCACATGTCTTAGAACTGTTTTTCTTCACCGCTATGAGAGCAATGGTAATGAAATAAATTACACAAAGTAATGCGCCTGCCTGGGTTCGAACCCACGACTTACTGTTCGTAAGTCGGGGCCGTAACCACTGGGCCACCGCTGCTCCCATGAACCCACCTACGCAGACAATAATAACTTATTTCACAAATTAATATTCAATACAACAGACTTCTAGTTCTGTAGAACAAAGTTTTAAACAAAGTCATGAAACTATAACAAAGTCAAGGAACACACTTTAAAAGGGAAAACAACGGAATGTTTTAATCAAGTACTACAATGGTAGCATGTAAATGAACGAACATAAAATTTAACCCCATAGTAAAGTTTTAAAGTTCTCGCTAAACAAAGAATGTTTTTAGTGAATGGCTTGAAAAATGGCTTAACATGGACGCCGTTGATGTAAAATATTGCTGGAAAGGAATACTGTTTCATTTTTCCGTTGTTGCCGTTTTGCTACAGCATTTTTTCTCGCTTGGGATCGATATTAAAACAGTAAAGCGAAATGACAGGGGAGAATAAAAGAAAAAAACGTTTTACACCGAGCCTAAAATAACATGGGACAAGCGCAGAAAGATGATTAATAAAAAATAAGCAGCGCGTCATAACTAAAACGACCATCACGAAAACACAGAACTGCCGTGTCGGATTTGTTTTGACGGAAAAGCACGATAGTGGCGACAAAGCCGGCCCGCAAGAGATACCGCGGCCTCGACATGAAGGGCTAAGAAGGAACATGGGTGATTTTTAGTCAGTAGAAGTCTGACACTACCTTCCGCTCTGCCCAAGAGCGGGAGGGGTTATTTGATGATTTTCCACACGCCAAAAAAAAAGGGTTGCGCCAATGGAAAACATAATCTTACTTTTCCAGAAAAAAACAGTAACAAATCAAAGTAGCGATCTCATCGTCGTTATCTATATTTATTCTGCTAAAACTTTTTGTTTCCAGAAATTTATTTCCAGTACTACTAAATCTTTGTTCGACAGTTTTTAATAACACGACGTTATGAAAGAAGACAGGATGACTGGCTGCGTTTGTTTCACAAAGGGTTTCTGAACGAATATGATAAATATGATAATCACACCCGTTCACGAACCGTGTCTGATGAATTACCACTGTTAAGAGATGTAGAGGACGTACCATTGTGTTTAGAATAAATTGAGTAGTTTTAAAATAACTATCTTTCTTTTGCCCGATTGAAACATTCTTCCATACCTGTCTCTCTTCAAACTAAAACACAAGGTAAAATAATTATGGTACAGTGAGAGTTCTTCCCAGAACCAATACTTTTCGTCGGTTTTCGGATTTGGATGTCACATCTATGAATGTTATCACAACTAAAAGTGCACCACAAAGTGCCATCATAAAAGTGGGGACTTTATACGTGTACCAAATAGGGTAGTTAACAAAAACAAATCTAATTAGTCCGTCAGATAGATTTCCAAAAAAATATTGGACACGTATTTTTCCTTTTTTCACGTAAACAAACAATGAAGACGATACAGAGCTTTGAAAACTCGCGTGACGTCATATTCTAAGACATTAGTTTGACATTTTTTACCGGTGAGTGACGTCACAACCCCCCCATACAAATCTTTAACGCGTTTTATCTTCGTGAATTTTTATTTATTTGATAAAACAAAAAATACGTATCTAATATTTTTCAATAATCTAACAGACGGACTAATTAGAATCATATTTTTCTTAGTCTGTAAACATCCCTATTGTACTGCTCAAATAATGTGGGTGAACGCGTACAAAACCAGTTTTATACGAATCTCTTGTTGGAATACTGGAAATGTACAGCTCGATGTATCGCCGTGGGTACTTTTAGGTTTTACCTTTGCCCAACCCTTCTTGGATCACAAGCGTGATGTTATGTTTACAAAAGTCTAACTAAGCTTCTTTTTTGCCAGTGTCTGACGTAAAGAATAGCACCAGCCCATGTCTCCCCGTGGGTGTCGTAAGAGGCGACTTACCAGAGAATGGGCAGCAGCATTCTCTGTGCCTTCGTAACAACCATACTGCGACCGCCAAGCCGCCTACCAAGCGTGGCGATTATGGCAAATCCCCCTCTTCTGGGGGAGGCCTATGTCTAGCAGTGGACGTTTTATGGCTGAAATGATGATGATGAATGATGAAGCTTTTGTATAAGCATTTTCATTAATCTACTACAAAGGAACGAACACCAAGTAAAACTTTCATAACAACAATGTTTCCTATCCAAGAAAATTTTAAAACAGCTTTTGAAAAACAAGCTCCGTCACTTTTCAAGCTGCATCGCAGATCCAAGTCACAACCCTTTCATATATCACGTTGTATCCAGCTTTAACCGACTTAGGCGAGAGAATAAATGAGTTTAGATGGTATGCAGTTTACTTCCATTTTTGTATTTATACCCAGACTTTTAAAATGTTGATGGATGTTTAAAACTGCGAGGATATTGTACGCTTAGTAATAGTGCCTAATGTTACAGTGGATATTTTAGTAGGTCCAATACCAACATTTTTTTACCAAAACTAGCCGTAATAATGTGTTGCAAAACCTCTTTTATTGTCATCAACAATTATATAACGTGAGAAACTTATTTTTATTGTAAGCACAATTAATTGAAAGTCTTATTTCTTTTTTCTTTTTTTTAGGATTTTATTAGGAAAATTAGGAATTTCTCCTGTATGGTGGGTGCGTTTACAAACATTTAAACTCACATACACAAACCAAACACCCAACCCGAAACAACTATTAATCGATAGAAATATTGGTTCCGTGCGAGGATTGAACCCGCGACACGCAGCACAGCAGTCCAGAGAGATTTTTGTTGACGGTACATTTAAGCCAAGACTCAGGTCCGTGGGCCGCTTAAAAAGTCTGATACCAGGCTACCAGGCCCGTCGGGACTGCGGGTTGTTCGAAAAAGATACCGCGGCCTCGGCGCAAGGGCTAAGAAGGAACATGGGTGGTTTTTAGTCAGTAGAAGTCTGACACTCCGAGTTATTTGATGATTTCCCTACCCCCAAAAAAAAAAAAAAAAAGGCTTTGCCTGGCTTTGTTTTTGAAAAAAAAACTTTTTCATTGCTCGAGATATTTTGATGTTTTTTTGTTGTTATGGTTCTTCTCATTAAAATTATCGATGCCTAGCCTTTTCCCAACTATGTTACGGTCAGCTTCCAGTCTAACCGGATGCAGCTGAGAACCATATTTACATTGAGCGACTGCCTATCTGACCTCCACAACCCAGTTAATACTGGGTAATACGATATCTTTTGGTAAGACTGGTTGTCAGACTTTCAGGTGACTGTCTACCTGTAACGACTGCTAAAGATCTCATCATTCATTTATTTCTCAAACTACAAAGAGGTCGACTGTGTTAGTAACGAATATAGCTTAGCCTATGTTAGTACTTAATAACTAGGACAACAATGAGGTCCACTGTGTTAGTAACAGTATTATAA
This sequence comes from Diarsia brunnea, assembly GCA_949774965.1. Classification (NCBI taxonomy): domain Eukaryota; kingdom Metazoa; phylum Arthropoda; class Insecta; order Lepidoptera; family Noctuidae; genus Diarsia; species Diarsia brunnea. Next base: position 2,903,787 of record OX459014.1, on the reverse strand, counting down.
CTTAGCATTTGTTAGTACTTAATAACTAGAACATTTATGTCTTCATATATGACTACATATGGCTTCCGAGACTAAGAGCTTAACGTGCTTTCCGAGTCACGGAGGAAACTAGGTATGTAACGGGTGGTCACCCATCCACAGACCAACCTAGGCAAGCGGGGGTTAACCTTAAGATCGACCCGAGGGGCAGTTATTATTAAACCTCGAGCTCCTCTTTTAAAATTATCGAACGTTATCCAAAAAACATAAAATCTCTTTCATTACGGTACAAGACATCACGCGTAGTAGTCATACATGTCATTATAACGGTTCAAGACAGCAACAATATTTTTATTTAAAAGTAAAATCAATTAAATACACAACCTCCCATCAGCAGCTCTATTTCTCGACTAACGACACTTTCACACTACACTGTAACATTTTATAATAAAGGATCGTTCAGACGCATCCGGTGCAGACAGTCAATGATCTTGTTTGAGAGATTGAAATTTTATTTAAGGGTTCAAGTATTTTCACACTTGTGTTCCCTTGAGGGTAGAAAATGATCAATGGATTCGAGAAAGGTGGATGGCTTCTAGATTTATTTTAGATATGTTGTGCTACCCACCCAAGTCCCGATAAATTAAAATAAAACTGTTTTATATACAGGGTGTAAATCAACCCATCACACAGCCGACAACCAAGCATTCTGTACATCAAACTAAGTACCTCTACGCAAATATTTATGCTGGGAAACGACTTTTTTTTTAGGTCAAAATTCTCATTTTACGATAAAACTCAATGTAGCATTGTTAAAACATTGTGCTAGTGGATGCTTTGAATAGTAAGCGGGTCATACAGGTAATTTAAGTAAAGTTACAACCTGAAAAACTAGTACATTTACAAAAACAGCTGTGAAAAATTTTGAACTTTGACCCCCAATATCTCCGTAACTAGAAAGTTCCCAGGCATGGTCTCGAACAAAAAAATGATCGCAGTGGTGGGGAGAACAAGTGCCCTTCGTTTGCTTTAAGGGTACTTTTACACCCTGTATTGAGAAGTTAGTAATCTAGGATGGTTTTAAATATTTTAAGCAATTATGAGTATTGAGTGTTTTCTTACAGTTAGTCAGTGGCCCAAAAGCCTGGCATTCAGTTTTACCAAGGGGTATCGTATTACCTAGTACTAACTGGGTAGTGAAGGTCAATTAGACAAACTACACCCGGTTTGATTGGAAGCATGATGAATATAGAAGCCTGTGTTATCTTGATAACATTGAATGAAAATACTTTTGAATTAGGTTTTGGAACTAGGTCATGTTAATTTCAATAGTCTGAAAAAATTGGAATAATCCACGAAAACAATAAAAATATATTAAAGGTCAAACTCAGCTGAAAAGGTTAAACCTTTCATTTACAGACTTTCAATATCGGTTTACATATTTTTCATTTCCCCAGCCACGAATACGATCATATATTTTCTTTTACTGCGAAAAAACACCTATCAGGGGAATTTAATAGTTACCAAGTGCTAAAACTTGGTGCGGTCTCAGATATATTTAATGATAACTTAAGCCGTCACTTAGTAAAGATTTGACATACTTTTGTATGACAAAACTGTCAAAACCTTTACTAAGTGATGGCCTAAGTAATCATTAAAGCTCTCTGAGTGCGGCAGTAAGTAAAGATTTGACATACTTTTGTATGATAAAACTGTCAAAACCTTTACTAAGTGATGGCCTAAGTAATCATTAAAGCTCTCTGAGTGCGGCAGTAAGTAAAGATTTGACATACTTTTGTATGATAAAACTGTCAAAACCTTTACTAAGTGATGGCCTAAGTAATCATTAAAGCTCTCTGAGTGCGGCAGTAAGTAAAGATTTGACATACTTTTGTATGATAAAACTGTCAAAACCTTTACTAAGTGATGGCCTAAGTAATCATTAAAGCTCTCTGAGTGCGGCAGTAAGTAAAGATTTGACATACTTTTGTATGATAAAACTGTCAAAACCTTTACTAAGTGATGGCCTAAGTAATCATTAAAGCTCTCTGAGTGCGGCAGTAAGTAAAGATTTGACATACTTTTGTATGATAAAACTGTCAAAACCTTTACTAAGTGATGGCCGAAGTAATCGTTAAAGCTCTCTGAGTGCGGCAGTTAGTATCAACACCAGTATTTTACGGCATACCGTAAGAGAACATAAGATTACGCCTGTAATCATCGCATGGATAAGCAGAGGTGTACGTTATAGTATTCTCACACTTCACCAATAGGGTAGTTGACAAAACAAATGTAATTAATAATAATAACATTTATTTCATTATAATTAGTCTGTCAGGTAGATTTCCAAACATATTGGACACATATTTATTCTTTTTACACCTAAACAAACAATGAAGACGATACAGAGCTTTGAAAACTCGTGTGACGTCATATTGTAAGACATTAGTATGACAGTTTTTACCGGTGAGTGAGGTCACAAGCCCATTCAATTCTTTGACGCGTTTTATTTTCGTCAATTTTTATTGATTTGATAAAACAAAAAATACGTACACAATATTTTTAGTTAATCTGACAGACGGACTAATTAGAATCATATTTTTTTAGTCAGTTAACATCCCTATTATGTTTAAGTCCCATTTATTTATGTTGTTTTTTACGAATAAAGAACTATTATTATTATTATTATTTAATAGTGGGCCTCCTTGACTGCCTCGTTGGTCTAGTGATCGCAAGCGCGACTGCTGAGCATGAGGTCCTGGGTTCGATTCCCGGGTCGGGCAAAGTGTTATTGGCTTTTTCCATCAGGAATTTATCAGTAACAGCCACGGAGTCTGGATTTGTGCCCGGTTGATGGCAATAGGCTCGCCCCCTATTACATGGTACTTAAACATAACTGGCGAAATGTGGGTGTACTATTAGGTACACCTCTGCCTAACCCTTCGGGGATTACAGGCGAGATGTTATGTTATGTTATGTTAATAGTGGGCAAGTCTATTGGCATAAACTGAACACAAATCAAGACTGTAACTGAGAAATTTCTAATGGGAAAACCCTATAACACTTTGTCCGACCCGGGAATCGAATACAGTACCTCATGCTTAGCAGTCACTTCCAACCACTACACCAAAGGGGCAGTATTTTTTTTTACTGCGAAAATATACCTTTCAGGGGAATGTAATGGTAACCTTTTTTTTATTTTTGGCGGGTGTAAAATCAAATAACCTCCCGCTCTTGGGCAGAGCGGAAGGGAGTGTCAGACTTCTATTGACTAAAAACCACCCATGATCCTTCTTAGCCCCTGCGCCGAGGCCGCGGTATCTCTTTCGAACAACCCGCAGCCCCGACGGGATGTAATAGTAACCTTGTACTAAACTTTGGCGACTAAGTTAGTACCAACACTTGTATATTTACAGCACTTTGATATTATAAAACACTACCGTGACAATTCACATTATAAGTGTGATAACTCATTGTATATGTATGTATATATCTGTGCTTGTTTGTATACTCGTACTTGCATCCGGAGCAGACAGTCAACGATCTTGTAACGATTCGCGCTGAGATGACATTATGGGCCACGAAGTTTGAGAGTGTGAAATATCGCCGGGGATATTAATGGCTACGCTAAACGACACCCTGAAGTGGCTTATCAATTCTATACAACGGTCTAACTGCCGCACTCAGAGAGCTTTAATGATTACTTAGGCCATCACTAAGTAAAGGTTTTGACAGTTTTGTCGTACAAAAGTATATCAAATCGTTACAAAGTGACGGCTTAAGTAATCATTAAAGATCTCTGAGTACCGCAGTTAGAAGTACATTTGGCATTGAACATCACTGTGTAGAATATTTAAGTCACTTCCCACAGCGGTGTCGGTAATCAAAAACCACATTGAATGATTGTGTTTCTTAAATTAAGTCTGATTACTTTTCTCTGTTTTAAAACAATAACTTGAATCTAGGTTTGTATATGATTCCACCAAATATTAACGAATATCTTCTTGTATCTTTACTTACTTTCACTAACGCAAACTCAATACCCTTTAAGGATTCAAAGTCGAGACGTGTCGAAGGCGCATTCGTGTACCACCCGCGCCTCAAAGCGATATCAGCAACATTGCAGAGACCCACAAGAGCCGACACCTGCCGGGGCTGCGGGTTGTTCAAAAGAGATACCGCGGCCTCGGACACAAAGGGCTAAGAAGGAACACAGGTGGTTTATAATCTGTAGAAGTCTGACACCCTACCGCTCGCCGAGATCGGGAGGAGTCATTTGATGATTTACCACACTCCAAAACAAAAACGTTACAACTCTGCATCGCTTCAACCAACGCGAGCTATAATATCATTGGTTTCATGGCCACACAGTATTCATGATATGCATAACAAAACCGGTCAACACGAAAACTTTAGATCGAAAGCTCAGTTTACGACTAATATCCTATACTTTATGGCAAGGACTTGGATTATGTATAAATATATGGAAACTAGATAAATAATATATGGAAACTAAATAAATAAGAAATAGAAATTTATAGTTTGCGAGTTCAGCGTGATCAAAAACTTGTCTGGAGAGTTATACTAGTATTACTGGCTAGTATTTTAAGTTGTGGATTAGACATACTGACAGGTACAGTTTGTTTATAATTATATTGACATAAACGCCCAATTTTTAATATAGAATAACATTATAGACATTAAAGCCGAATGCAACTATGGCACAAGGCTGGCTGGTGTAGGAGGCAACGTACATACACGGAGGAAATATCTTATTCAAAGATCCGCCAATTGTGGCCAAGAAATTCTGGTTTGATTTGGTGGACGATGTCCCCCTGTTGTCATGGCAACGGTAGTCGATCCAAGTTCAAACATGGACTAGAGTGGGCATTGAAACTATGGGTGAAGAAATGGAAAAGTTTTACTGTACTTATAAAGTTACAAAGTATTGAAAATAATTTTATTTCATGTCTGAAAACTATATAGTAGCTCATAGCTGTATGATGTTTCTCTTTCGTAAAGAAAAATGATGACCAGATGCTCTAGCGCAAACGCACGGCGAAAACGTAATGTAAATAATAATATGTCGTTTTTTTTAATCTAAAATAAAATTATGCAAGCAACAATATAACGAACCAGTTTGTTTTGAATTTGAATATGTGTGTGTGTGAGTGCCCCATTCATTCACATACCTCTGAAGACCAAAGAAACGATGAATGAACTGTGGATACGATGATATGGCAAGAAAGTGTCTGATAAGATGGCGAGGAAGAGAGAAGTATGGAAAAAAACCTCACAAAACAAACATACATATATGAACGCTAAAAACATCACTCTTTTTTTGGGTCGTGTAAAAAGACATGCTACGCCGACTCCAAAAGAATTGGGATAAAGGCGGCGGAGGAAAGGAGAATGATGATGATGATAATTTTGCCAGCTATGTTTAAGACCTATCTCTTTAACAAATCAATCTGTTTTTACTCTATTTATAAAAAGGGAATATCCCTTTCTATGATCTAAAATAAACTACCAATCTCCGGTGATTCAAGTTATAATACAATCATATATCCTGAGTTTATTTTCGATATTCTGCTCCGAGAAAATATCGTAGAAACTTCTAGAAAAATATCAGTTTTAGAGGATGTGACTTTATTGTTAGCTCAAGCAGCAACGTCAATTGTTATATTATATGTGAAAATAGTGCTGGGATGAAGTAAAACGTGAGACCAATATAATGGACTACCAATTAAGTTATTGTATTTGTGCCGTTTGAGGTTTTCAGCACCAGCAGTTGAAAATTCAGGTAAATTTTGGTACCTAAAAGTTTTCGCAAAAATCGTAATTTGCCCATATCTTTGTATCATGTTGACTCAGGACCTTGATTTTATACACCTAATAGTGACTATAGACCTCAGTATCTCATATAATTTCAATTTGCTAGGTCTACCCGTTCTTGAGAAAATCGGTGATGACACACGGACAGACAGACGGAGAACGGACGGACAAGACAGTGGTCTTTTAAGGGTTCATTTTTTTACCTTTTGAGGTACGGAACCTTTTTTTTTTTTTTGGCGGGTGGAAAATCATCGCCGCTACGAGAACAAGGCGGAGCTCCGCCCAAGCGGGACACACCTCCACGGTGTGCTCCACAGTGTCCTCCGGCCGATCCTCACAATGGTGGCATCCGAGAGGTACGGAACCCTAACAATGAACATTCACTGGAGTGAAGCGTCTGCTAACACCTTAACAAAAGAGATCAGTCGAGCGTCGGTTGTCGTGTTCATATGTCACTTACTTGTTCAGAAAACTAAAAGGCCCTGTCCGTTCGTGACCAAGCGTTAGGGTTCGACGATCAAAATGAACGCGAACGACGCGTAGCTGTAATTTTGACAGAGTTGTTCATGACAATAACTCAATAGCATCATACATGATACATAACATCACGCCTGTAATCCCCGCAGATGTAGGCAGAGGTGTCTCTATTAGTACACCCACATTTGGCCAGTTATGTTAAGGTCCCATTTAATAGGGGGCGAGCCCATTACCATCGCCGGGGCTGCGGGTTGTTCGAAAGACATACCCCGGCCCCGGACACAAAGGGATAAGACGGAACATGGGTGGTTTTTAGGCAGTAGAAGTCTGACATTCCCATCAGCTCTGTTCAGAGCGGGAGGAGTCATTTGATGATTTCCGACGCTACAAAAAATAAAGTTCATAGCTCCTACTGAGAAATTCCTGATGGAATAACTCAATAACACATTGCCAGACCAGCAGGGCTATAGCCACTGACATTTAAAAATATACGCAATATCTCTACTGGGAATGGAACCCAGAAGCGCATACTCAGCGGTCGCGCTTACAGAGATGCAATGGCTATAAAGAGACTGTAAACCATTCTAAAACTACGATAGAAACTCAATAGTTATTCCGCACCGCACGAACCCGGTTATATCAACATTCATTTCCGAGAGGCGACGTACCGCACAGAGTTATTGCCACAGGAACATATGACAAATGCATTTGATTTGTATTCCATGCAGCGTTACCAGCCGACATTCTGAGGCTGGAGCTAACACACATTCCTATTTGAAGATGGAGCTAGAATAGGTACAGTCTACAGCTCCGAAAAACATATACATATATACATACCATCACGCCTGTAATCCCCGAAGGGTTAGGTAGAGGTGTACCTAATAGTACACCCACATTTCGCCAGTTATGTTTAAGTCCCATGTAATAGGGGGCGAGCCTATTGCCATCAACCGGGCACAAATCCAGACTCCATGGCTGTTACTGATAAATTCTTGCTGGAAAAAGCCAATAACACTTTGTCCGACCCGGGAATCGAACCCAGGACCATTATAGACTCCTCTCTGCTTCTGAAAGCACGTTAAGCTATTGGTCCCGGCTGTAAGTACATCTTTGACAGTCGTTACAAGATGTCAGTGACTTGTCTTAGCAAACTGGACTATGGAGGTCAGATAAGCAGTCACTACGATAATAATGAAATTCAGCTGCATCCAGGTAGACTGTAAGACCGACCTCAACATAATGGAATTGGAATGTTATTATGATTTTCATTTATTATTGACATTTTACTTTATTTTTAGAGAAGCTCGTGGCTTAATAAGAACTGCCACTCGGGTCGATCTTTAGGTAAAGCTGTGCTTGCCTAGGTCGGTCTGTGGATGGGTGACCACCCGACATACCGAGTTTCCTCCGTGCCTCGGAAAGCACGTTAAGCTGTTGGTCCCGGCTGCCATATATAAATCTTTGGCAGTCGTTACAGGTAGTCAGTGACCTGAAATTCTGACATCCAGTCTTACCAAAGAGTATCGTATTACCTAGTATTAACTGGGTTGTGGAGGTCAGATAGGCAGTCGCTCCATGTAAAATACTGGTACTCAGCTGCATTCGGTTAGACTGGAAGCCGACCCCAAGATAGTTGGGAAAAGGCTAGGCAGATGATGATTGACATTTTACTGATTTTTAATGTGTATGTATTTTTCGAATGAAATGATGATGAATGTTTTATTGATTTTAATGATTTCTGTGCTTTTTGTGATTTGTGTGATAAGTATAATTCTCTAATTATAGGTATTTTTGCCTGAAATAAAACACTTTCTATGTAATTTATTTTTTTATAATTGAGAAAAATCTAGGCAGCAATAAGTCTAACCTTGTCTCAAAGACTCAATCGCATTTCCACAATAAATAAAATAGTCTTTAAATCCTTTAGTTTAAACATATTTGTGTTCATGACGGTACATACCTACTTTCTTATCCAAGACGTATATTTGGCCATATTTTTACTCTAAACGATGAAAAGTTAAGTTTATTTTATTTCTGGTGTTCGTAGCGTATTTCTTGATAGAAAGTAATGTGGGAATATTTGTTAGTGTACGGAACCGTGCTAGGATTTATATGGGTTAGGGCTTTTCAATTTGGTATATTTATGCTATAGAAGAAGTCTGTATTACTATTACTTCGCACAGCTGCTTTTCTATGTTAGTACAAACAAGATGGCTGGACTGTGTGAATGATAATATGGCTAAAAAAGAGTTGACTGCTAAGATGGCAAATAACATGGAAGTATGGAAGAAGAAGACTGACTCAAAAGAACAAAATTGAAACATCATTCTTCTTACGCAAAGACTAACAATATAATTATTTTAAATTCAGATAATATTTGAAGGACGTTTCTGAGAAACCAATTTTTGACCCAAATTGTCTTGAAACTGGAAACTTGAAATTATATTTAATTGGACCTCAAAGGCTTTTCTTCATAGAAGAGGTCTACTACGGCCAAATTTAAAGGTTTCACTTAATTGGGGAATCAATTAAAAATAGACATGTTCTAATTTATGTATAGGACTATAAATATATAAGTATTTATAGCGTTTATTTTTTAAACATCACAACGTAACATCACGATTTTAATCGCCTATGTTAGGCAGAGGTCCAGATACCTACCTAATCATATACTGAATAGAAGAACAACATTTTGTTATCAACCAGTCACTAATTCAGACTCAAGACGCATTAGGTACATGATTTAAAAACGTTCACTGAGATGATTTTTTTCTATATTTTCTCAAATGAAGCCGTTTTCACAAATACTTAGAACAATAAAACTAGTTCAATTAAATGTCAAATATATTGTGGCGACAACGACATCTATCGCAACACATGACAAATCCTACATCGCGCTATCAACTTTATCCGCAACACTAACCTACATAGAAAACCAGACCTCGCTTTTCTATGGGGGATGTGGAACCCTGTTCCTCATACCCCCCAAAAGATTATAATTACAACTTTAAAATGTTTAAAACTTAAATATAGTTACTATATTGCTTTCAAATGATGAAATCTACTAACGGAGCGGCGGAATCTAATACGGCCACGGAGTCTGGATTTGATCCCGATTGATGGCTAAATGCTCGCCCCTTATCACATGGGACGTAACATAACCAGCGTAATGTAGGTGGGTGTACTCTTTGGGTACACCTCTTCCTAGCCTTTCGGGGATTACAGGCGTGATGATATGTTATGTGTTTGTGAAACCTGTTAACAAAACTCTTCAATTCATTCACTCAGTCTGACACACACAGCACACTCAAAACCAGAGGTTTAGATAAACCGAAAACTGAAGAAGGAATCTCCCAAGTTAAAAAAGTGGCGAAAGTTTGTATGGAAGTTCGTTGCTTATCATCATTATCAACAGCCTATTCATGATCCCACTGCTGGGACACAGGTCTCCTCTCTTTGAGAGGGAATAGGCTATAATCTACCACGCGGGCCCAGTGCGGATTGGTAGAGGTCACATGTCTCCAAATTTTTGGTTCTAAGACATGCCGGTTTCCTCACGATGTTTTCCTTCACCGTTTTGAAAGCAGCGGTGATGAAATAAATTACACAAAGTAATGTGCCTGCCTGGGTTCGAACCCATGACCTACTGTTCGTAAGTCAGGGCCGCTACCACTGGGCCACCGCACCGATGGGAAAGCCATTCAAGCTCACGGCTAGCTAATAATAAAACAATTACAAAGGGTGAAAAGCAGTGTAAAAATTTCAGGTTTTCTTAAAAATTACCCACATTTCTTAAACTTACAGCCATACTTCCACAATTCCCGATCCCTGTATAATTCAGGAAGCTCCATAAATATTACATGAGCTGTGAAATCACAAGAAATGAAATTATCCTACCTGCTACAAAGTTTTTATGTAACTAACTTTTTTATAACCGTGTTTCCATCGAATCGTAATTTATGTTTTTACAACTCAACCCCCCCCCTCCCCTTGCAGCTAATCGGAGTTAGCTTTGTGTTTCCCCCTTTATTTCATGTTTTATAAGAATTTTGCAAGTAATTTATTAATACATAAGTATTTTATTTGTCCGAGTTCACACACAGGAGTAAATCTATGGGAGATACCTTTCTCCAGCAGTGCAGTTTTCTGTACAAGCCAATTTAGGTTTGAACATATTGTTTTACCTTTATATTTACAGACCAAAATCGTATAACACATCGTAAGCTAATCTCCTATGGATTCAATTCATGGAGTCAGGATATTCGGAGATGGAAAGCGATAGTGTTCATTCTGCAATTGAAAACAGAGGGAGGCATGTAGATAACTACACACCAGAGGGCTGGTACACTGGTAGGCGCTCCGGGCGTCGGAGGCCACATGATAGCTTCCGGCCACCATAGACGCGGGTGTGTGAGTGATGGGCTAGCTCGCCGTCCGTCCGTCTTATGACGACGACAGACCGTGTCGACGGCGCGTTCGTGTTCCACGCGCGCCTCAAAGAGATGTCAACAACATGGAAGGGGCCCGCAAGGGCCGACGCCCGTCGGGGCTGCGGGTTGTTCGCAAGAGATACCGCGGCCGCGACATGAATGGCTAAGAAGGAACATGGGTGGTTTTTAGTCAGTAGAAATTTGACACTCCCTTTCGCTCTGTCCAAGAGCGGGAGGGGTTATTCGATGATTTTCCGCCAGCCAAAAAAAAAGAAAATAGCATATTGTTTTGCCTTTATGTTTACAGACCAAAATCGTATAACATATCGTAAGCTAATCTCCAATTCTAAGATTGAATCGCAGTCCCAAAACGGAGAAACTTCTTCTTCATTCCGCCCTTGTTCCATTCTACTTACAATACGTTTTCTTCCATTCTCCCCTGCCAGACGTTAAAGCTGTATTTACTCCTTTTTGTTTTATATCATTCCACACATAATTTATCCATCTTGCCTTTGGCCTTCCATCCTCCACCCATCAACATTAAAATCCATCACTTTTTTTGCCACATGCGTTTCATTCTTCATGTCATGTCTAACACCAAGATTTTGAAACGACTCCCTCTCTATTACTCTGCGATAAGTGCCACTTTCAAACTTCCTTTAAAAAACTTATTCCTTACTTTATCCATTCTTGTCACTCCACACATCCATCTCAACATTCTAATCATGACATCATTTTTCATTCATCTTTTTCACTGTCCAGCATCCTGATCCATACGGTATGACAGGTCTAATCACGGATTTATATATTTCAAGGGCATCCGGAAAATCTGAATAGTTCAAAAGATTGGTGAACCATAACCTTAAAAATGTTAAACAGGCGTTTTGAATGGAAATTATTTTATTTCTATAAGCGTATCAATCACACTCGATTTCACAAGTACCTACAATCTATTTTTAAAATCTTTCTTTCTCTCAAGGGAAGACAAGACACCCTTTTTCCAGCAGACAATTGGTGTCAATCACTCATACGCCTTATATCCAGAAGGCTGTTCCTTACTGTCACTTAAAGAAAATATATTAAGATGTAAAAGGGTGTTCCAACAAAAGACGTCCGTCCATCATCGCTTCGCCGAAGCGGGGTAGCTGCACTGATTAATGTCGACGCATTTATTCTCAGAACTCGTGAAGAAAATTTTGTATTTACGCAGAGAATCTTTGAGCTGGAGGAGTTAAAGTAGCGGGTTGGGTTTTTATCTTCTAGGGACCAAATTACTGGCTTTACTTATTGATTTTGTAGCTGGAAATTCATTTACATGATTGCAGTAAGGTAGTCGCTCGATGTAAACATCTTGTATTCAGCTTCATCCTGTTAGACTGGAAGCCGTTCCCAACAAAGTTGGTAAAAAGCTAGGCAGATGATGATGATGGATATATACCTATACGAACTAGAACTTGCTACACTACTACAATACCATTAACCTATGCAAATAAAACAAATAGCAAAGTAATTATAGTTATGCTATGTAAACTCAAAAATCACCGCATAACGCAGTTTTGTAATTATATTTTAATAACTTATATTATTAGCCACTACTACCAGTTTCATTTCTAATTAATTAATTGCTGTACCTATTAAACTAACCACAAAATAAAAAAAATACTAACAAACAACCCAACTAAAACACAATTATCTTCGCAGTTTTTATGGCCTCATCTTAACCACCGGCTTAGTCTATTGATCCGTACGAACAGGAAGGATTGCAGCATCCATCTAAATTTCATTATCCATGTGATGATGACGGCTGACACCACCGACTTAACTGCTCAAATTGTCGGTGACATCCAAATATTGAATCTTGATAATTGCTTGTCAGTTGCGAGGTTGTAAGGTGATTGGATGCGGGGATTCTGGACACATAATAGGGTAAAGTCCATTTCACGAAAGAAGTCCTGCGGACAATTGTGGAACTAAATTTAACAGATCGGCCATGTTGTCGTTTGTCGATGTTATCAAGGTGCGTTTGTTGTGGTAGATATTTTGTGAGTTTATTATTGGATTAGTGCGTTATAAGGTTTATTTACGACTAGCTGTGCCCGCGACTTCGTTCGCGTGCTTGTCGGAAACTAAAATGCGTCGCTTAGATAAAAGTACGTTAAATCATTGCCCTGCGTTAACTTACTGAAAATAAGAAAAGGGTAATACAAAGTACTGACTATGTCTAACACTAAAGTTTAGATGGATGGGTGTTTGTTAATCAACCACGTCAGAACGGCCGAACGGATCTTGAAGAAATTTGAAACAGGTACATTATAGTCGACAGGTACTGTCGTTGGCGCGTTCGTGTTCCACGCTCGCCTCAAAGATATGTCAGCAACAATTAAGGGGTCCTTTGGGGCCCCTTAATTGTTGCTGCCGGGGCTGACGGTTGTCCGCAAGAGATACCACGGCCCCGAAACACAAAGAGCTAAGAAGAAACGTGGGTGGTTTTTAGTCAGTAGAAGTCTGACACTTTCTTCCGCTCCGCCCAGAGCGGGATGAGTCATTTGATAATTTACGAACCACAAAAAAGGGGGGATTAGAGGCTGTTTCGAGAGGTACCTGTACCGAATCTGGGATATCGAATCTGAAATGGAACGCCGTCACCTCCTTCTGCGAAGCAGTAATGCTAGCGAAAGAGGTGAACGTAAGAGGGACACAACTCCTCTTCCCAGCCGCCGCGGGAGACGCTCCGAGCATCGGGGGCGATGTGATGGCTTCCGGCCACCGTAGGCGCGGGCCTGTGAACGGTGAGTAACGGGCTAGTTAATCGTTCGTTAGTCCTATGACGATGGAGGCGCGTTCGTGTTCCACGCGCGTCTCAAAGGGATGTCAGCAACATTGAAGGGGCCCTCAAGAACCGACGCCCGTCGGGGCTGCGGGTTGTTCGAAAGAAATACCGCGGCCTCGACACATAGGGCTAACAACACACCACATGTATATAAAGACATGTTTGGTGCAGTGGCTGGACGATTAACAGTAGCACTGCGTGTCGCAGGTTCGATTCCCACACGGTACAAACAAAATATGTCGTGGGTTTTATCTAATTTTAATTTAGTTTAAAAAATATGTATTTTTATACTGTGTAATTGGTAAATCTTTATTTGTTGACTATTCATGAAACATAATAATATGTTTATTTAATAACACCGCGGTTCAGAAAAGGACATCAAATGAATAACGCCATCTGTCGAAGACGAAGATAAACTGCTAAAAAAGAGCGATCAAACACACTACAGGGTTTAGGCTATGTAGATTTTGAAAACAGCGTCATTTAGACTAATATCTACGTACCTTTTGCTATCATTACTTATTTAAAGTTATCTTGTGAAGGCATTTATTAATAAGTACCATATTCGTTCAATAGATGTCGTTGCTTGTCTCATTCTTGACCATAATGATAAGTTCTTCTTGAAAACTATAAATACATTTATCTTTTGATAGAGAGCACCGATTACGATGAAACAAAGACTAAGTAATAGCCCAAGTTACGCACAATATTTATGTATAAAAGTTATCTACATTCGTTTCGTAAATTTGACGTGATGCTTAGTCATCGAAACAGACAAACAGATAAACAGACAAACAGACAAAAATTCCAAAAATGCTGGAAATGTGTTCTGTTGGTTATACTTTAATACCCTGACAATTTTTTTTTTTAATATTTTCGATGTACAAAAAAGATTTTTCTACAGATTTATTATATGTATAGATATAGATGCCAAAAGTTGTGAAACAACATTATGTCGCGCGACATACAGCGCTGCGTCTGCGGGACTTCTTTCGTGAAATGGACTTTAGTTGACTGACTAAATAAAATATGATTCTGTTTAGTCCGTCGGTTAGATTATCGAAAAATATTGGAAACGTGTTTCTTGTTTTATCAAATTAATAAAACTTTACAAAGATAAAGCGAATTAAAAATCATGAGCGGAGGGCTTGTGACGTCACTTTCTGGTAAAAAATGTAATGCAATATGACGTCTTACGAGTTTTTAAAGCCATAATGACATTTCTTGTTTAAGTGAAAAAAGAAATAATTGTGTCCAATATTTTTCGGAAATCTATCTGGCGGACAAATTAGTTTTTTTTTGTCAGCTTTCATGGATACAAACTTTGGATGGGCCAGTTACAATGAATAAAAGGATGGTATAAAGATTCATATAAAGTGGTACTAGTCGTTTTTGCGTAGTGCCAGAGTCACCAAGATATAGGCTATTAAGAGTTTGCAACATAACATAACATAACATCACGCCTGTAATCCCCGCAATAAGTGCGTATAAAGAGTTTGCGGGTCCGCTTTAAAACCTCTCAATATTCTGTCGTAATATAACATCACGTCTATAATCTCTGAACGGTTAGGCAGAGGTATACCTGACCAGTACACCCTCGTTTCGCCAGTTATGTTTAAGTCCCATGTAATAGACAGCGAGCCTATTGCCATCAACTGGGCACAAATCCCAGAAGAAAGAAATTCCTGATGGAAATACCCAATAACACTTTGCTTTCCCGACCCGGGAATCGAACCCAGAACACCATGCTCAGCAATCACACTGGCAACCACTGCAGGCGTAGTATGGCAATTCTATCTCTATTCTACCAAGAATAGACAGAGCTTTTTCCATACAATTTGACATGAAATTTTGCGACAATCTGTCATTTTGTCGATTCTTCCGTCGACAAAACCCGTTTCTACGGTGGTCATGCTACGCGTGCTGGATCAAAGAGCCAGTCTCAAATTGTTGGCGACATCCAAATATTGAATCTTGATAATTGCTTGTCACTCGCGAGGCTGTCAGGAGATGGGTTGCCAGGATTGTGGGGGGGATAATTGGTTCAGACATTTTTGATATTGTTTAGGGTTAGGGTAAGTGGATACAAGGTTTTAATGGGTCAGTTAAAATGAATAAAGGAAGGTATAAGTTTATTTATTGTTATTTTTTTAATTTACTTTTCGTAAAAAACTGCTCTAGGGTTGGATTTCCATTGTAATTAATGGTGCTGCATTTAAGATAATATTTAAGTAGATACTTGAAGTATAAAATCAGATTTTCATAGAAAAAAAAAATTATAAAGTTTATTTTAATGGCGAAAATATATACCTATGACGTTATAGTCAAATCATTACTGCTGCATTTACTTAACATCTCTCGTTAAGTTCAAAAACATAAGTGATCTTCACAACAACCTCTAAAAACTAAATTAAATCGCAGCAAGTTTCGTTTCATTCGCTCATTCTATCACACGCTTCAAACGCTACAAAGACGTATTTGTGTGGTTCTCTCAAGTTCATTCAAATGACAATAGCAGTATATAAAGGGATATACTACACCGCCTTGATAGAAACGGTTCTGGTTTCACAGTTAACCTGCAGTAGTGAAAGGTGGGCCCTTGGGTAACTTTGATTACCAAGTTAATGCATCACAGTATCACCAAATATTATAAAGGCGACAGTTTGTGTGTGAGTGTATAAATGTTTGTTACTCTTTCACGCAAAAACTTCTGAACGGATTTGGATAAAATTTGGTACACATATAGTTACACGGAGGAGAGGGGGGGACGAGAGTTTGGTACACGGATATTTTGTATCCCGATTTTATCTTCCCGTGGGATAATTTTCGAGTTGTAGCGGGCGAAGCCGTGTGCAACAGCTAGTTTTTTTATAAATTTGAGATCTAAAAGTATGAATACGATTAAAAACATGTAGAAGGTCTTCTCTTTGACCAGGAGTGGGACAGAACAATAATTTTAGTTGTTCCAATTCAAAACTGATTTACAAGGTATCTATTGCAAAATCATGATTACTGAAATTATCCTGATTTCTGAATCAGGATAATGCCCACATTATCCTGATTCCTGAAAGTTTAATTAGGGCAACGACTGAGTGTAAAGCTCCTGCCCGGAATAAATATTTGTATGACAGACTGCTGTTCCTTTGCACATAGACTGCTGTTCCTTTGCACATAATGTACATTGGTAACGTGACACGTCATATAAAACGTGACACACGCTGTAGCTAATTCCACGCTGTAGTTGGATTACACAACAACAAGGCGATCATTAACATTACACACACATTACACATACACACATTACATTACTTGACGTTACGTTACGCCACACTGATTCACTTTTCTACAAAATTCGATTGCTAGTCTTAAGTTTCAGTTAAGTAAACGTCGTGCACACAGCCAAAATAGCTCAGGAAAGGCCAATCCTCCACACACACACTCTAGAATACAGATGTTAGTTCTTTTTCATGTAAAACTAGCTCAGAATCTATTTACAGATTGCAGCCAGGAACGTGTTATCTGTGATTGGAACACGCCAAGCCACTCATGAATGTGTAACGAGACGACGGCGAGGCGAGAATGTAACTGTCACGGTTGAGATAAGGGGAATAGTTAGGAAAATCTATAGTATTTTTGTAACTAAGCGATGATAGTAACTGTTAGCGCAGTACTAGCCGCAATATAGATTAATCTTAGTTCGGCTCTAAGCTTAATCTATTGTGTACCAAACATTGTATTTTACATTTTATTTGTAAATTATTATTATTGTAAGTTCTTTTTGTGAAAGAAATAAATTTAATAATATAAATTCAAAAGACACTAGTAACCCCATAGGATTGGGAAGAGTTGTTCCATAATAGTACACTCAATTACAGTTGTTGCTGGTTTTTCCAGGTATATCAATGCAAGGCCTCGTAGGCTGGTTTTGTGCCCGTTTGATGGCAATATGCTCGTCCCCTATTACATGGGACTTAAATATAACTGGTGTTCTATTAGGTACACCTCTGCCTAATCCTGCGGGTAAGTTAATGCGTGATGTTATTTAACTATCTGTGGGAAAATCCATTCATTAGTATTTACGTGAAAAAGTAAGTCTCCATCCGTCTATCATCAGGAATTTTCGCATTTATAACAGTTGTAAAATTTCTTCCCGTACTCCGTTACATTCTCAACCAAGTATCAGCTCTAAGTACGTTCACAAAAACTTGTGCAAGTCACCGCAAGCCGCTCGCGAGCTCTCGCCGACTACGCGACGACTAAGCGACGAGTACCCGACGACTACGCGACGGCGCGACGACGTGACAAACTTCCTTACAATTGAATAACTTTTAACTTTACACTTTTGTATTGTGTAGCGGTGAGTTTGAACTGCATTGTGATATTAAGATGAAAGGAATACAGGACAGAAGTGAGACAGAGGCAAATCTTCATACTGAAATCTTAATTTTATCTTTTTTTATTTACCAACAGACAAACTTATCAACAGACACTCTATCTATCGAAGATGAGAAGGCAGGATTTTTAATTCTAGTGCCAGTAGAATGTAGTAAAAAAAATATGGCGGTAATATTTTTTATGTGGTTTTCTTTGTCATGTAGTGTGTGTAGTGTTCTAATTAGGTGTCAGTATTTTTATGGCACAGGACCGTGGAGACTGGCGCAAGAAAAGAGAGGCCTATATCCAGCAGTGGGTGAATTCAGGCTGTGGATGATGATGATGATGATTTTTATGACGCCTCTGGCATGGTTTAAATGCTGCCTAGAATTATCTGTCAGGCATGCTAGTTTTTGGTTTCCTCACGTTGTCACTTCACCGAAGCAAGTGATATTAATATACAATACGCACATGAATTCGAAAAATCGGAGGCTTGGGTTGAACTTGAGACCTTTGATCAGGCAGTCCAACGGTCACACTACTAGGCTATCACCGCTATAAACACGACTGCATTACGTCACTTTGACATATGTACAAATCATCATCTAATGACTCCTCCCGCTCTGGGCTACCGCTCCGGTAGGGAGTGTCTTCTACTGCCTAAAAACCACCCATGTTCTTTCTTAGCCCTTTGTGTCTGAGGCCGCGGTATTTCTTTAGAACATCAACAATCCGCAGCCCCGACAACATAAGTATTACTGAAAGTATTATTTGTTTTTGCACCAGCATATTTTATACAGAAGCATACAAACGTTTGCGCACAAATATATTTTAATAAGTAACAGATTTTATCAACACCCTAACCCCAAAAAAATAGAAAACATGCGACGTAATTTAAAGACAAACAAAGTACATTAGTTACAAACTAAGGCTCCTATAATTAACTCACTGAAAAGAGAATTTACGAAAAAAACTTTTCTTTTGCGTCGAAAAATCCAATTACTCCAATTCTTAGGGAAAAAGTAAAAAATACGCGGTTTTTTTTGGGAATTCTCGAAAGCTGTAATAAAGAATACACGCTGCTTTTAACGTCATTAAGTAATTGACTTTTTATAAGTAGAATAAACATTTTTATTCCCACATCACTCATGTAAGAATTCCCGAAAGAAGTCACCAGTACTTCAAAATTACTAACGAAATACATAATTATCGTACCTGTGTATAGGAGAAATTCCAAAAAACGGGACACCAAAATTACGAAAAACTCGCATTCTTTGTATCTTGCTATTTCTGGTAAGCCTAGCTTCCCCATCCACGACCTCAGACGATGCTTCTTGCGCCACAACTTGTGCCAAGAAAAATGTGCGAGCGTCATTTGTTTCCTTCGTGTTGCAAGTAACGTCATTCGTGGCATGCTATAAGCAAATTCTTTCATTTGTTTTTTCTGCAGTTGCTATCGAAATATGCGTGTGATTTTAGCTCTTGATCAAGCCACTAGATGTTTACCCAGATGATATTTTGCGGTTTCACTTCAACAGCTCTGATTTACCTACGCAAGCCGTAGGTAAATCAGAGCTTTTGAAGTGAAACCGCAAAATTATTTTGTATCGCAAAAAAAAGGCGAGGCCTCTCCTTAAAGAAAATACCAATTAATCTGATCACAAGTACTTACGTGTTTAATTACATTAAGAACAACGAGTCAACAAAGTCGTTACAAAAGTGATCAAAACCGCTTTTTTAATTCTGTAAGCCAAAATGTCCGTAATTGCAGCTTGATGTCTAAATAAAAAAATAAAATAATTTAATGAAGTCAGTGTGGCGTAAATCAAAAGAGAGAGCGGTTTAATTTATACCACTCTCTCTCTCTCTTTTTGGATTTGCATCGCACTAATACTCAGTCCAAGTTCTTAGGTTTAAATAAACCTAAGAATTTATGGGACTGAGAAATTTATATTGCTCTTTGTAGTGTTGCGCTCCTGTTCAGTTTTCAAAGTTACTATTTCTAACCATTATCATCTTTTTACTAATGCTTGGACTATGCTTTTTAATCCTGGTCTAATATTATATTAATCAGTTGAATTTAAGCGCAGAAAATCGTGATAGCAGTACTGTTGTTATTTCTTTTTTTACACGACTGTCCCAATAAAAAGAGTGTTATGTTTTGAGCGTTCATGTACTTATTCAATTTTAATAAATTACTTTTTAAATCAGAATACATGGAATTATTGCATTAACCTCTAACCCGCTAGCGACTCACGTGTTACGACGGCAACAAAGAAAACATTTTCAACCACTAGTAATTGCAATGCAACTTGCAAATCGACAAATTAAAGACGCGTACGTGACGCGTGGCATCACCTCAAGTCGTGAACTAGGCACAACATCAAAACCGCTACCGCTCCCTCCTCTTACTTACGCTACCGCCTCAAACAACAGCTCTCATCATAAAGCAAGGCGTTTAAATTAAATAAAGCCGGTCTCCATGATTTAAGGTTGCTTAAAGCCTTACCTAACGAAATAAAGTTTACCAAGAAATACTCGAGCGACCGAACGCAATGATTTAGTGTGTACCCGCCACAATTTAAATTGTATGAGATGTTCATTTTCATAATGTTAATTTGTTTTGTTTTTAGATAGAGGCATTAGGGTGATTATGATTTTAGAAAGTGAAATGGTTATGTTAGTATTTTAAATACTGTAACAACGATTTAATAAATTATTTACTTAGGAATTATAAAAAAATATTGTAGCTTCTTGTAAGAAAATTAAAAATATCTTCTTATCTTTGCAGGTACAATAATAATGCACCGATAAATTATGGGGAATAATACAGAATTTGCTAGGACAAAACTGTAAGTTTGGCAAGAGGTGCGAACCAATTTATTTTGCTACGCTTGCTGTGAAAATTACTACGCTTGCTACGAAAATAGTTACGCTACGCTACGCAGCTACAGCCGGTCGCTACGCTTGCTACGAATGTAGCAGTGCGTGGTACAATACACCATCTTGTTTGATTACTCGATTACGGTAAAGCGCAAAAATGTTTGGTTAAAACTACTTCTTTTTCAGTATAGGACGAGAACTATGAGAAATAGCGAAAAAAACTCGAAGGGTGAGGAACATTAATTTTTCAAAAATACTATGTTTCAGTTTTAGGTTTCATGAAAATCGGCTCAGACATCTTTGGGTATTTTTTGATATCCTCCTTGGTTTCGGATATGGCTATTTAGGCTCACTTGAAAAATTCAGCTCGTATAATTATGTTTGTCAATGTTTTCAGAACCGAAAAGATACATTTTTTTTTGTTGAATGGCAAATCACCAAATGACTTTTCCCTCACTGGGTAGACCAATAGGGAGTGTCAGACTTCTACTGACTAAAAACCACACAAGTTCCTTCTTAAGCCTTTGTGTCCAAGGCCGCAATATCTCTTTCGAACAACCCGCAGCCCACACGATTTCATCCTTAAATGAAGACTAAATCCTGAATCAAAGTAAAAATACAGTTGAAGAGAAGTACTACATATAATCACAGTCCATATTTTCTCAGGTGTTCACACACAGTGGTTCCCCACTTGGTAAAGTTGATCTGAGAAGTTTGACCAGCTGACGTCGGCGTCCGAGTTAACCTCGTGTTTTACTTCCACGGTTCAAGTTGGACAAATAAATTGGATTGAACCGCTGACGTTAGTGTATGAAGTAAGATTTCTGATGTCGGGGAAAAGGTAATATTTTTGTAGGAAGAGAATATAAGTTGTAATGGAAGTTCGATTCAATAACTTCGTTAAATTCAACGTGGTTTTCTGATATGCTCTTTCTGTTATTTCAGATTTGAACGTATTTGAAATTTTCTCCTTGAAACCTTTTTGTGTCTAGACTTATGTTTCAAGATTGACTTATGTGAAAACACTGCCCCGTTAGCCTGGTGGTCGTGGGCTCGAATCCCGTCTCAGGCAAAAAAGTGCTTTTCCATTAGAAACTTCTCAACCCAGAGTTTGGAAGTTGGGGTTATATTACCCCACGCCTCGGAAGGCACGATAACCACATTCATCTACCATTTATAGATCTTTGATTGTCCAAGTCTGACAACCGCAGTCTTTCCAAGTATCGTACTATCCAGTTACTAGGTTGTGGAGGTCAGATAGGCAGTCGCACCATGTAAAAAACTGGTATTCAGCTGCATCGGATTGTACTGGAAGCCGACCCTCAAAGAATTTGGAAAAAAGGATATTCAGATTGTTTTATTTTTTGTGAAAACAATAATAGAAATATCAGGCTTTGAAAAAAACGCCATAATGTATTCATATGCTACTATTTCTAAATTTAACTCTAACAGAAAATCAACAAGGGCTCCTGCGGTAACCCTTACATGGCCAACAAACCAACCTTATCTAAACATGACGTCATTAAATCACAGCTAAACACTCTAGTCTAGTATATAATCCTTAATACCACAGAACTGCATATAAAGTACAACTCATACAAGTACAGATAGAAGTAGAAACAGTATAAGTACTCTTTACGCTATAATCTGATGTTATTACAGCAGTAACTTTGTGTAAAACTAGTTATTGTCGCAACGTTCTGCGTTGCATACTGAACAGTTATGGTGTGGCCATGTTACTGCTGTATAATGTAGAAACACTGTTTTTTTTTGGCGTGTGGAAAATCATTAAATAACCCCTTCCGCTCTTGGGCAGAGCGAAAGGGAGTGTCAGACTTCTACTGACTAAAAACCACCCATGCTCCTTCTTAGCCCTTGTGCCGAGGCCGCTGTATCTCTTTCGAACAACCCGCAGCCCCGACGGGGTGATTTATTAGCCTAATTTGAATTAATGACTTTAGATTTTGAGTACAACGAGCTTTTCAATTACATGAATTTGACATAAAGAGCTACCTCTTGTGAACAACCCGCAGCCCCGACGGGAATGTAGAAACACTGCAACTTTATATGAAGTAATCACCATCTTTCTCCTGCCTAGAGCATATGATCCCCTAGTTTCGGTCTCATAGTAAAACCCGCTTTTACTGTAGGCCAGCAACCTGCTTCCGTACGCCCCCTATCCCAATACTGCTGCCCTCATCCCAATAAATTTAGGGTTAACACAGCATTACTTCGTGTCCCATTTTTTTTTTTATTTATTTATTTAAACTTCATGTACAAAAAAGGTACATAGGCGGACTTAATGCCACAAGGCATTCTCTACCAGTCAACCTTTGGTTCAAATAGGACAGCACTGTGGTAGAGCACAAAGAAAATAAATAATAAAAAGGATAAAACCATTTTGTAAACACAATACATAAACAGGTGCATACCAGTACATATATATACAGATATAATTAAATAAACTAATAGATATTTTAATGCATTCAGTAAAAAAAAAACGAGAAACCTTATAATAATTACCTACTAACTGCGGTACTCAGAGATATTTAATGATTATTTAAGCCGTCACTTAGTAAAGGTTTGACATTCTTTAGTATGACAAAACTGTCAAAACCTTTACTAAGTGATGGCCTAAGTAATCATTAAAGCTCTCTGAGTACGGCAGTAAGACTAGTGACTTGATTGAGAGCAATTCAGTCCGATTTCAAAAAGTATTTCCGAACTTTCCTTTTGGTAGTCGTCGTCGTCGTCGTCTTTCGTTTTTTCTAGGTGGTTCTGCTCTTAATCCCGATCACTCCTGATAACGCCATACTTTTCTATTGCTAGCCATCTCATCTGTCACCTTCTTTCTAGCCATATCATCCTGTGCTAATACGAGTATATATAGTTTTGTAAAAACCCTTTTGTAAGACGCTCCCTCTACCCAGCTAGTTGGAACGGAGGTGCATGACAGGTTGTTACAACGCGGTTTGTGAGAGGCATGTGTCCAGTAGTGGACTGTTATAATTTTATACGTTAAACAATTTTACCAATGTTACTAATTTTATACATTCAGTCATTTTAATTTTGTATAATTGAATTTTAAAGTATTTTTATCTTTTTATTTTATTTTTATTATTGTTGTTGTTGATTTTCCGTTGTTACTGCTATCAATTATTATTGGTATTTTGTTATTTTTTATTAGAGGCGACAACATTTTATTTTAGTAGGTATTTTTTATTTTTTGCAAAATATAGGGTGTAAAAGTACCCTTAACGCAAACGAAGGGCACTTGTTCTCCCCACCACTGCAATATTTTTTTTGTTCTAGACCATACCTGGGAACCTCCTAGTTACTGAGATATTGGGGGTCAAAGTTCCATATTTTTCACAGCTGTTTTTGTAAATATGTACTAGTTTTTCAGGTTATAACTTTACTTAAATTACCTCCATGACCCGTTTACTATTCAAAGCATCCACTAGCACAATGTTTCCTCATTGTTTCCCAGCAAAAATTTTTGCGTAGGGGTACTTAGTTTGATGTACAGAATGCTTGGTTGACGGCTGTGTGATGGGTAGATTTACACCCTGTATATTAGAATTTTAAAATGGGTTTGTTTATATTTTTCGAGGCAGCAGCTGAAAATCAGCCTCAGGTGGGGCACATTGTGTTGCCATCTGGCATTATGCTGAGCTGAGGCCCTTTGGGCATTATTAGTTTCAATTATATTGGTTTTTTTTTTGTTAATTTTTAAGGAATTTTTGCCAAATAAACACAATTTTCTTTTTTCTTTCTTTCCTTTGGGCTTTGTTGAAACTACACTAATACTAACTACACAAATGCTGCACTTGCCGATGTCGTTTCGTGGATGACTAAACACCCATTAATGTTGTCATCCTTTCGTGCCTCGGAAACCACGTTCAGTGGTTACAAAAGGACAGATAGGTAATCCATCTGGTTAGACAAAGCCGTCTCCAAGAAAATAGTGAAGATGCTAAGCGACTAATGACTGGAACCGAAAAAGAAGTTTGACAAACAGTTGCGTAAAAATATTAGCGAGTAAGCTTACTATAAAGCAATCTCTTTGTTTGACCTTACTGGTTATCTTGGCAGTTCTATCGAAGTACAAAGAACGATCGCAAAGGAAAATAATCCTCCCCTTTTTTTCTCATTTTAAAGGAAGGAAGCAAATGTCATAAACACCGCTCTTTGCCAAAAACATGGACGGTACAAAGGGAAAATTGCGTCAAATACATATTTTATTTTATTGTATTATGTATTGCGTGTCTTGGATTAGGTACGTACGGTGGCACTATGGACATTAAAATAAATATTTCATCAATAATTAAAAAACAGTTATCCTATACATTTTTCTATATTTTCGCTCTTGGGCAGAGGGAAAGGGAGTGTCAGACTTCTACTGACTAAAAACCACCCATGTTCCTTCTTAGCTCTTCATCTCTTGCGAACAACCCGCAGCCGTCATTCCTGATCCCTTCATTCTTGTTCTTCTATATTTTTCTAAGAATCGTTCTGTTGTGCCCACTGCCCAGTCGCATCTCTAGTGCCACTGAATGCTTACTTCATACAGTTGAAGACAATAGATGAATGTTTAAGTGCAATTTGTTGTAGAATGCTCACTTGTTTAATATTCAAACTCGACTCTGATAAGGCCACTGTAGCGAATGTGCAGTAAAACATTTATGGCAGAAATAAACTTCTAAAGCGAATATGACTTGTATATTAAAATAGTTAAGTTAAGCTAACTTCAGGAATAGGAGATCGGACTGAGTCAAAAAAATATGATTCTAATTAGTTCGTCAGTTAGATTATCGAAAAATATTGGATACGTGTTTTTTGTTTTATCAAATTAATAAAAATGTACGATGATAAAACGCGTCAAAGATCATGAGTGGGGGGTTGTGACGTCATTTGTAGGTAAAAAATGTACTGACATGTGACGTTTTCGAGGAGTTCACGAGTTTTCGAAGCACTGTATAGTCTTAATTTTTGGTTTATGTGAAAAAAGAAAAGATATATGTTCAATATGTTTTGGAAATCTATCTGACGGACTAATTAGTTTTTTTTTGTCCGATCCCCTATTGTATAGAGTTCTATGACAAGTGGTTTTTATTGATGCAGTCCTTTCACAGCATTTTTTTAATCTTTTCCCAGCACTGCTAATAATAACTTCTCCTGTATCGTGGGTGCATTTAAACTCATTAGCCAGACCTGGAACAACTACCTACAAGCCATGTAAATATTTATTGCGTGAGAAAATCTAAATTGGCAATAATATTATTTTGCGTATTATTATCCGACCAAAAAAAAGGAAATTCTCAATTCGACATGTTTATTTTTGTTTTGTCAAAGTACGTGCGAACAATCGGTCACCAACTTTGGCAGATAATGTACTGAAATATCAGCTTAGTGGCCGAACTCAGTCCGGTGTCCGCAACTAGTCCGCTGCTCCGTTCACTCACTCTAATCTAAGCTAAAGTGCCACACATATTTTATATAATCTATCTTCCGACATCCTCCCTATAGAATCTTAAATCAAAACATCCAAACATTTCAACCTCAAAATATCTTCTAAGAACAGAAACTATCTCGACATAACACACAAACTTGTGAGATCTATACACTAACTACAAGCTTCAACTGATGCTGCGATACTACACAGATGTTCGCCTCTAACTTGGATTAACTTTGACCTTATGTTGATCAAAATCCTTCATAACAGTACCTACCTACATAGTTCACAGATGTAACCTTTGATGACGCATTTTCAAAGCATAAAATGGTGTAAACGGTGGCGCATGTGCTCCTTGAGTGCACAGGCGCTACCAAGATTCGTGAGGAGACCCTAGGAACACCAAGATCCCTTGCGGATGCCTTGAGGAGACCGGGAAGTCTGATCTGCTTCTGAAGGGAGGTGGGCTGGTTGGAGTAATCGGTCAACATGGCTCACCCACAACGGTCCATTTCAAGGTGCGGAAATGTTAAAAAAAAAAAGTAAAAAACTAATATAGAGTACGTACAGATCAAAGAACATTTAACCAACTTTTATAATTACCTCACAACACACAACACTTTTTCAAACTAATTGATAATGAAAAACTACCAAATTTCAAGGCCTTAGGAGTTTAGGACTGATTCACAACCGCAGGCGATACGACTTGCAATGGCGACTTAAACGTGATGGGGTAATAAACGTTTACTTTTGATAAAAAATCACAACATATTGAAAATTCGTAATTTAAATCTAATTTCAGGAGAATACTGTCTAAAAGCTAAAATATTAGACTTACTGCTGCACTCAGAGACGTTTAATGATTACTTAACCCGTCACTTAGTAAAGATTTGACATACAAAACCTTCACTTTAGTGTCAAG
This sequence comes from Diarsia brunnea, assembly GCA_949774965.1. Classification (NCBI taxonomy): domain Eukaryota; kingdom Metazoa; phylum Arthropoda; class Insecta; order Lepidoptera; family Noctuidae; genus Diarsia; species Diarsia brunnea. Next base: position 2,876,602 of record OX459014.1, on the reverse strand, counting down.
ATCTTTATTAAGTAATCATTAAATATCTCCGACATTAGTTAGACATTGTTTAAAACTTTTATTTACAACATAGTTTGGTTGTTAACTATATTCTACTGACGAAACTATCCTTTCCACGAAAAGATGAGCCAAATTATGTCCGTCTCACAAAGACGAAGTTCGCGCGTTGATTGCACACTTCACAACTTTAGCCTACAAAGTTCTGGCAGACGATGCTATTATGGCGTCGTTTGCTTTCATTCGTTGCCTGCTACTCTTTTGCAGATTATTACGAGGTTTTAGGCAAGTGAATGCTTTTCTGTGTGAGCGCCTTTAATGGCACCTAAAAACAAGGAAGGCTTCAAATGGAGGGGGGAGCAAAAGAGTTTCTGGAACTATGTGTGTTTTCAAAGATGACTTAAAGATTTTGCTAAGAGCTAGGACAGGAATAAGTCACTGTATGAGAAACAAAACCTGGTCAAGACCCGCGCATGAAGGGTTCCGAACCATCGGGCCTGTGGACGGTGAGTGATGGGCTAGCTCGCCGTCCGTCCGTCTTATGACGACGACAGGCCGTGTCGACGGCGCGTTCGTGTTCCACGCGCGCCTCAAAGAGGTGTCGGCCGACGCCCGTCGGGGCTGCGGGTTATTCGAAAGAGATACCGCGGCCTCGACACAAAGGGCTAAGAAGGAACATGGGTGGTTTTGTCAGTAAAAATCTGAAACTCCCTACCGCTCTGCCCAAAGCGGGAGGAGTCATTTGATGATTTCCCACGCTCCAAAAAAAAATATACGGCCCGCTGACAGACTGACAAAAGGACGGACAAGACTTAGAAATAAGGTTCCGTAAGTTACCCTTGATGTACAGAACCCCTAAAAATAAAGTATGAATGAACTAATTTAGAACGAGAACAATCCTCACGTATTAGCAATGAAAACATTCAAAAATGTGATAGTTCGTCCACTTCCCAGAATTCATTAGAAATGTAAAAGCCACAGCACACCACACACCACATTTTCATTTAATTAAATTGCTTGAAATTGGTACACACATCATTCTTTATTTTTGTGATGGATATTTAATTAGTTAGATATCTAAATACAGTAAGTACCTACTTACCTTCTGCTATTTTTATTTGACTGCCTCGTTGGCCTAGTGGTCGCAATCGCTACTACTGAGCATGAGGTTCTGCGTTCGATTGCCAGGTCGGACAAATTTGCTATTGGGTTTTTCCATCAAGTATTTCTCAGTAGCAGTCATCGCAATAGGCTCGCCCTCAATAACATGGGATTTAAACATAAGTGGCGAAATGTGGGTATGCTATTTAAGTACACGTCTGCTTAACCTTCGACGATTGTAGGCGTGAGCTGATGTTATGTAATGTAGTACTTCAATTAAACAATCTAGAAGCAATTATCCGATGTTCATTCAATCATCACGCTCAATTACCGTAGAATTGTCCACAATTGCCGGGATCAATGACCGCTATTTACGATATACTTATCTACGGTTATAATAATAATAATCATTTTATTTCAGGCAACTAAGGCCCATAAGTAAAATACACACAATTAGATAATACAATAATAACAAACTAATACATATTAAACATTAACTATACACGTAACGTCGGCGTCGTGTTTCGCTGCGAGGTGTCGCGTAACCGTCCTCGGAAACGCCGGAAAACGACACCTTTCGGCCAAAAGTCCTCCTTCAAAAAGGTCTGGAGATTTTGGGTTGGAACACGTACCACAAATGACTTAAAGTTTATCCCATTACTGCTCAATTAGATAATAGACTACAATAGTTAGGCTGCCTTTCCACCAAAACTCAACTAAGCTACATAAGTAACATGCAACTAAGCATTACGTGCCGTAAAACTTTTTGCAAAATAAAACCGACTTCCAACAAAACACTATAAAAGTCTAAAATAACTTTACTTTCGGAAGTCAGTGATTATGTTCGTTTCATTGACTTTTTTGCCAGCAACTTTGGAGTCGCACGGCAATCCACATCGCATTTAGATGCGATGTGGATTGCCGTGCCCACACTACTTAAAAAAGAAAAACAAAATAATTATTTGTCGCAGAAACTTAACAAGCATACAAAGAGACATACATGGAAAAAAAAACAGTAAACATACAACGCATAACTAAAAAATACAACAAGCAGGAATAATCAAAAGAAAGTTAGCTTTGTTAGCAACTAGATCTTAACTTCCACAAAATAAAACTAAATAGACAATCCATCCATCTAGCGGGAAGATGGACACGAGCAAATCATCTTACAAAACTACTACTAGATTTATCAGAAACTAGAAAGAAAGAAAGAAAGAAAGAAAAAATATTTATTTGTCGCAGAAATATAACGAGCATACAAATAGACATACAAAAAAAAAATACATAACAACGCATAACAGATATTAAAAAATACAAAAAGCAGGGTTAGTATAAAAATAATTGCACGTCGTGACTGCGACAACTAGGTTGCCACTCAGCATGATGCTGTGCTATGGGCACCCACAGCACAGCGCTGGTTTTCAGTGGTCACCCGTGAAAAACGCACGAAAGCCAAGACAGCTTCAATATTAGGTACCTACCTATTAGGCATTTACTAGGACATAGTTCCGCAGCTTAGCTCACACCTCGCACTCACTGCTTAAGTGCTTACCCATCTCAGGTGTAAACTCATACCTGCTGTCAATCAACAATGACATCGCATCAGTAAACAATAACGTCACGTCAATAAGTTAATTGCTTCACGTAATGAACCTGTTGATGCTGTTGCAGATACAATCTGTTGTTTATTGTTGTTCAACAACAACAGTGAGGGTTGCGGTTTAGGGTGTTTCGATAAATGGGGGTTGAGAAAAAAATATTGCGTTTCGATGTAATTTTTAGACACGCACGATGTTTTAATTGGCAACTAGCAAACGATATTTCTTCGACGATAATCTTTAACACATATTACAGAAACGAAATTCACTGTGAGTCTCTAATCGACCGGAAGTGTTTTATTTATTTTTCATCATCATCTGCCTAGCCTTTCCTCAACCATGTTGGGGTCGGCTTCCAGTCTAACCGGATGCAGCTGAATACCAGTATTTTAAATGGAGCGACTGCCTATCTGACCTCCACAACCCAGTTAATACTAGGTAATACGATACTCTTTGGTAAGACAGGATGTCAGAATTTTAGGTCACTGACTACCTGTAACGACTGCCAAAGATCTATATATGGCAGCCGGGACCAACAGCTTGACGTGCTTTCCGAGGCACGGAGGAAACTCGGTATGTCGGGCGGTCACTCATCCACAGACCAACCTAGGCAAGCATAGCTTTACCTTAAGATCGACCTGAGTGGCAGTTCTTATTTAGCCACGAGCTCCTATTTATTTTTCATGAGAATCCAGAAATCATAATTATACATTACAACCATGGAAACAGTAATAAAACTTAATTACACACGCCAGCAACCAGAAAAATAAACTCAAACAAAAAACCATAAACCAAAAAAAATCTCAAGGGTCGTTAAAATCTAATTGAGATATCCATCAAAACTCCCCAAACATCTTCATTCATTCATTCACTCACTCGCTCACTCATTCATCTGATTGTGATTCCGGGACTCCTCTCGGTATAATTACATTCCGCATAATGCAAGGATTGGAATGAAAGCCTGTTCAAATGTTTGGACCAAGGTTTGTCCATTCAGGGAGGTCCATTGTCTGGTCGGTAAATTGTGGCGTAATGTGTTTGTCGATTATCACTTGAAATTGGAGGATGTTTATTTTGGGATGTATTTAAATACAGTACATATTATGGGGTGCATTAACGACAGACCCTTTGCTGTCGAAGCAGTACAATGATGCAATTCATTCCCTGTGTTAGTACATCACGATCTAAAAGACATTTTACGTCGTCGGTTATCGCAATAACACACACACACCCTACAAAAACCCTGTTCAATATATCTACTTAAACCTTTCTTTAAGTGGGGGTTTCAAAAAGATGCTGAGTTCTGGTACTGAAGTTATAACCATTTGTGACCCTTACATCCCTGTATCGACATACAGGGAACAGAAAACATCGCATCATCCCAAACAAAGCATGGTAACTATTAACTACCGAATAAATAAAGCGCTGGTTCTTGGTAGTGAAAACAAAAAGTGTAATAAGTCAATCAGAAATCCATAAACAATAAGTATCAAAAAATAGACAAAAGGTATAAAAAAGAGGCTTCAAAACATAAAGCCTAAGGCAGACTTGCACAGTAACCGTTTGTGCTTCGATTTCACTTCAAACCTGTATAAGCTACGGACAAACTTGTAACTCAAACGAGAAAACAAACCGGTGGAATCTCGTTCCAGAAAAACGAAACCTGAATGTCGAATTTTCAAACCATTTGTCACTTTTCCAGACCCTCCGACCTTCCTAAAATGCTATTATTGTTATTACGATTTTGAAATTCTTCATCATTCGTTCTGTCCACAAATATTAGTAAAAGACAAAACAGAATTTTAATACAGTAGTCAACAAATAGTAGCTACAAATATCAAACGAATGTAATCGAAATTGTAGACATTTGTAATTTCCCTCCTGTTTTTATATTAAATATTTGTGCGAAGCAAATTAAACAATATCTTATTTTGTCTTGACAAAATGAACAACGGAGATCTCCAAATTATTGTTCCAATTCGATATATAATTGTAATTGTGTAAATATTAATAAATAGTCTATCTTGGATATTTATTCGGATGCCTATTATACAAGATTTAATGACGTTTCTGACGGAATGGCTAGGGGATCGAATAACGGAGATATTTTGAACGCTCTTTTGTTTTATTTTGATGTCCGAGAAGAAAGAAACAACATGGAGTGAGAAATGAAATGATTGAATTCAAAGAAGGAGGATTCTTATCTTTTTTATATGGATGAGTAATAGGGGATCGGACAAAAAAAAACTAATTAGTCTGTCAGATAGATTTCCAAAAAATATTAAACACATATTTTTTATTTTTTCACATAAACAAAAAATGAAGACGAAAACATCACATGTCAGTACATTTTTACCTACAAATGACGTCACAACCCCCCATTATCTTTTATTTATTTGATTAAAAAAAAAAAAACGTATCCAATATTTTTCGATAATCTAACTAACGGACTAATTAGAATCATATTTTTTTGACTCGGTCCGATCCCCTATTAAAATCAAAATATTTTATTTCACATAAGCCTACATGGGCACTTAGAAAACGTACACAGTTCCTTTTGGTCGTTTCCTACGGAGAAAAACTATGATTTGGTTTTAAAAAACTAATTTTATTACAACATTATAGTACTCAGGTATAAGGGGACAACTTAGGTCATACAAGAAGTCGTAGACGACAAAAAACGTAAAACAAGATAATAAGTTAACAAATACCTAGAAATCTCCAAGGCCTACAATTTTCACACATTCATAGACAATCTGTAAAAAGAGCTAATACAAAGATAACAAAATATTATAATAAGACTAACTGCGGTACTCAGAGATATTGCCGTCACTTGTAAAGATTTGACATGCTTTTGTACAAAACTGTCAAAACCTTTACTAAGTGATGGTTTAAGTAATCATTAAAGCTCTTTGAGAGCGGCAGTAAGTAGGTTACCTCGTTAAGTGGGGCTACCTCCTCGGAACAACAGTGGGGTGTGAGTGTGGAGCAGTGCTACAAAACTATGTTCCACTGCTTGTCCTTTGTGCCCCAAAAACACGCAGCCACAGTGACCTCTGCGCTACCACAGAAGACGCAGTTTTGGTGGCGAAGTTTTAATGTTAGTGACACGAGAAACAAGTAGGCATTGTGAACTTATTAGATAACCAATACCATTGCCTACCTTTTTTTTGGGTTTTTGGAATTCAGTAAAACAACACAGGTTGGTTTCAACGCGCACGTCTTACTCGCACGGCCGACCAGTAGAGAGTGCGCGGTCTGTGCAACGACTACTCGACCGCACCCCCACCACTGCTGCAAACTTTGGGATTCAGAATGCGCGGTAACCGTTTTAGCGTTGGTGTCCCTTCTACGCTGAAAATCGTTCAAAAATCTAACAAAAAAAGCTACTAAAATCAGTCTACTATAAGCCTAAAAAGTCGAATCCTATTCGAACTTTTATCCAATCCTTACTATTCACGGCAGAACACGTTCCAAAATCCGGCTCCTATATGTTCATACCTTCGGGGCAGATGAAAACGTTTAAAATGTTCAGTATTCGTGCGACGCAGACGTAAGTACATTTTTGTCCCTGCCGAGCACCCCGGAAGTCCGACAGTAGTACCACCTAGCGGAAATTTCATGCAGACTTTATGTGCATAAAGAGTAGTGCGACATCCTAAATATTTGGGACGGGTTCCGTAGTAATAACGTGTGTAATATCATTTTAGTTATGACATACCACCCCATAAATGGAGAGATTTGAAAAGACCTACATTCTGCATTGGATGGCCAAAGGTTGAAGAAGAAAAGGCAGAAGAAAATTTTATTTGATTCCTAATCCGTCCTTTTCCAACGACTTATTTCTGATTTTTATCGTGACAATCAGAAATAGGTCAGTTTTTTTAGCGGAGAACGTATCAAGGATTCAATAATAATATGTTAAAAAAAAACAAATAATTAAAAAAAATAAAAAACACGCCTGCCATGACAAAAAGTAAACTAAAAAATAAAAAACAAGTCAAACGAATTCAGTGAAACTTTTATTGCAGTCGGGGGACAGTTCGGTGGAACAATTCTTTACAGGTCCCCCGACTGCAATAAAAGTTTCACTGAATTCGTTTGACTTGTTTTTTATTTTTTAGTTTACTTTTTGTCATGGCAGGCGTGTTTTTTATTTTTTTTAATTATTTGTTTTTTATTTCATATCTTTTAGTGATATATCGGTATTTTGACCTATAACCAATATGGCACGATATATTAGTTTATTTTTCAGGAAAGCAATGTCGCGCTAAGGATAATGCGATACTAAATCATTTATTTTTTATGGATACTAACTTTGAGATCTGAGGTGATTTAGTTCTTGTAGTGACACGTAAATTAGGAAACTTCTTAACTGTAAAAGACGTAGATGAGCATTTCAAGCGAGACAGAACGGAAAAGGAACAGGACGGATGCGCGAGCGAAGCGAGCGCGAAATTTTTTGTACACTTTTTATAGATTAAGAATTGGAGGTGGGAGGGGAGGGAATATATTGTCATCGGGAGGGAAGAGGATAAAGGACTGTTTCACTTGGTTTCAAGAAGAGAACTGTTTATTACTCTTATCATGATTGACATTAATCTTGCAATTTCGGAATCAAGCGCCTAAGACGGAGGTTTGGAAGATGCGACTGATACCTTCTCGATCTGTAAAAGTGTACCATTCTGACCTTATCTTGTAAGGGGTAAATTGATTAACACTACTAGACGTAATGATTTACTTAATTATAATAATTATGTTTATGTTAGTACTGAGTTTTATCATTGCCTCGGAAAGCACGTTAAGATCTTCTCCTATCAACGCAAGTGAAATATCTGGGCATAATTCTTGATAACAAATTGAACTGGGCGAGTCACTTAGAGGCTAAAACAAAGAAGGCCTGTATAGCTTTTAATCAGTGTAGAAGACTAGTTGGTAAGAGATGGGGTCTTAACCCAAAGATCACACTCTGGCTATACACGTCAGTCATCAGACCTTCTATTACTTACGGATCAGTTGTATGGTGGCCCAGAACTCAGCTGACCACGGTGAAAACGAAACTCCAGAGCCTGCAACGCTTAGCTAGTGTAGCAGCTACTGGATGCATGAGAACAACTCCATCAGCAGCGTTAGAGTTTCTTTTAAATTTAAGACCTCTGGATCTGGTCATAAAAGAGGAAGCTCAAGCAACGGCCTTAAGACTAAGATCAAACGGTCTATGGAAAGTAAATACAGAAACAACACACTCAAAAGTTTTACAGGGGATTCTGAAGGAAATACCACTCCTTGAGGCGCCCATGGATAAGACTTCATCTCACCATGTGTTCGATAGAAGTTACGACATCCAACTCACTGCGGAAGCAGTAGATAGCTCTGGCATCAATGAAGTTAGGATATATACGGACGGCTCCAAGACCTCATATGGTACAGGAGCCGGCGTCTTCTCGAATGATCTCAACATCTCTATATCAAATACCCTAGATAAATTAAACACAATCTTCCAAGCCGAATGTGTCGGTATCACCAGAGCGGCACAAGCAGTTGCAGCCAGAGACGTCAGAGATTTTAAAATAAAGATCATCTCCGACAGTGCATCGGTGCTTCAAGCCCTAAAAAACAACACAATTACCTCTGTCCTAATACTGGAATGCCACAATGCACTCCAATCCATTGCAACCACGAATAGTGTAACCCTGCAATGGATCAAAGGACACAGCAACTCGCTGGGCAATGACGCAGCAGATGAGCTGGCCAAGAGAGGCTCAGGCGATACAGTATTTGGACCGGAACCACTACTGCCCATACCTCAGGCCCAAATAAAAACATGGCTGCGTTTAAGAACCACAGAAAAACACCTCACCGAATGGAGAAACAGTGAAGGATGCAGGCAAACAAAAGATGCAGTTCCGGCGGCACCAATGAAGTTTACTCGCAATCTCATCAAACTTAAAAGGGACAAAATCCGTAAAATCATAGGAATTTTAACGGGTCACTGTTCCTTAAACAAACATCTACATAACATAGGTGTAACAGACAGCCCACTGTGCAGAGGATGCATGGAGGCGGAAGAAACGCCAAGGCACGTACTCCTAGAGTGCAGGAGCGTGGCAGATCACCGGGCACAAACTCTACGATCCCCATTAACTCTCCCAGAAGCCTGCAGCAGTCTGGGAAGGCTGCTAAAATTCTGGGACGACCTATGTTGGTTGGAGTAGGTATTATTTAAACAGCACGCACAATGGCCCAATCAAGAGGCTAAGTGCGGACAAAAGCCCAGTTAAACTAAACTAAACTAAACGTTAAGATCTTAAATTTACACATCACCGTCAGGGTGGCTGTGATTTATTCATCTTTGACAGTCGTCTAACGTAGTCAGTGGCTCGAAAGTCTGACAAGCAGTCTTATCAAGGAGTATCGTATTACCCGGTACTAATTGGGTTGTTTAGTGTGCAGGTCAAAAAGTAGTCGCTCCATGTAAAATACCGGTTTTCAGCTGCATCTATTAGTTAGACTGGAAGCGGACTCCAACAACGACTAGGTGGGAAAACGTGGATCAAAAATTTAATGCGAATTACCAAATCTCATTTTAGCTTCACAAGGCTCAAAATGTATGTATTGCAGAAAAGTAATCTGAGTCAAAAGGGACTTGGGTTATTCCTGGCCCCCAGAAAGAAAAAGGAATGGTTGCGCGAGCGAAGCGAGCGCGAAATTATTTTTATTGTTTTTATAGATTGGGGGGGGGGGGGGTGAATTGTTCATATAGGTTACTGAGTTTGTTGTATATGTAATAAAATGTGTTTTTTTCATTTCTTAGGATTCCGATCGGCAAAATCGGAACCCTAATAATATGTACACTTTGTTTTCCGTCTGTCTGTCCGTATGCCTATGCGTCAGACAAGACCCTGTTCCTCAGGAACGTGTGAAATGATCGGAATGACTTAATTTCGTAATTTATACCTACAAACATTTTTCATTTCATGTAGGTATCTATTTTTAAACAATTTACGCTGAATTTAATATATACATGCAATTTACATACAATGCTAAGAACTATGAATATTTTATTAACATTCTAAGAAATTCAAGTGTAGTGCCAAACAGTTTAAGTATAGTAGGTACCAAAAAACTTTTACAGATCCCTTGGTGTGTGGGTTCAACTCGCACTTGGCTGGTTTTTTTAAACTATTGTTTTATAAAATTATAACACACGTAATGCTTTATTCATTTGTGTTAGTTATGAGTTTCAAGTTGAATCTCGCAGTCAGAGACCAAACTCTACCCTGATCTTTCTTTCTACCCTTTAAGGGGGGGGGGGGGTGATTTGGAAAATTCTATAATTGCAAATTGTATGATTTCCTTAAATTTATATTTTTGCCATGTTTCAAGTAAATTGATTCACGCATACTGACTTTTCATACAAACTTAAATACCGTTTAGGTGCCGTCGTAGATGGATTTGGGAGTTGTAACCTAGCCAGTTTTATTTCTTTCATTACAGAGAATCTATTGGTATGTAGCTTATTCGTATCGAATCCCGGGTTTAAAATGTCACCATTTCATTTTCTGAGTAGTATTACTAGTAAACAATAGATATTGAATACTACTGTGCTATATTTTTGTAATCTACTTAACAAGTTCTAGACGATGATTATATTTTTCATTGAAATTTCAATAAAAACAAATTAAAAGTTCTTTTTATTTCTAAATCATGGCCACCCTATTATGTTTTTCGAGTTTTTCTCTAGCCTATGTTACCCGGGGTGACGCAATGAATCTAACGATACCACATACATCAAAATCGGTTCAGGCGTTCGGAAGTTATGGTGGAATAAAGAAACTCACAAACAAACATACATACATAAATACATACATACATACATACATACATGAACGCTAAAAACATAACACTCTTTTTTTTGGGGCAGTCGTGTAATTAGAGTATATTTTAATTCAGAACTAGTGTGTAGATCAAACATGTACCTACTCCATATAGATAAAACAATATAATATCTAACGAAGCAGTTGTACTAAAATGGTCTGAATAAAGTTCAAAATAAAAATTGTATATAACATGTTCGTAGTAACAAAAATGCTGACATAAAAGGTTATCCAGAATTACCTTTTTTAAACACCCACGCGTCACCAGTGTAGTTAGAAAAACTGTCACTGAATGAAAAAACGAGTGAATGAATGATCGAACATACCACGCACCTGTCTGGAATGTTTCTGTTCGAATATTTATTTTGATGTTCGAATTTGTTACTTTATTAATGAAAGTTTTGAACGAGACCAATTTATGAGCCAACATTTATTTATTTATTTATTTATTGTTCACAAAATCCACAGCTCTTTGAAATTTTATCTTAAAAATATAAACTTATCCTACAGCCAATTAAGGATTTACAATTTAATATCTAAACATTTACATTGCTAAGAGTACAGCATGTATGAGTGTGTATGTATAGTGTGCCTGAGGAGTGTAAATAGGTGTGTGAGTATGTTATAGTGGTGTGGTGAGTGTATGTGTACCATCTGTTCAATTATATTTATTTAGTTGAGATGTACTTGTCAATTCAACACAAACTGACGTTATCAATTCTTTCCTGAATGTACCTTTTTTAGTGTTAAATATATCAAGATGAGAGAACCTTTTATTAAAATTACTTAGCATCCTACCAATAACCGAGTTTTGAGCGTAGTTAGTACCACTGTGTGGCACTTCAAACAACTGCGTGTGCCTAGTCCGTCGGGACGGGGCTCTTAATCTTATAACTAAGTTATTTAAATCAGTACTGTCAATATTCCCACTACAGATATTATAAAGAAATAGCATGTCCAGAATCATACGTCTGTTCTCGAGTGGTAGCATATTATGATGTTTACATGATAGCAGATAATCTGTAGACCTAAAACCACTGCGATAGTTGATGTATTTAACGAATTTAGATTGAATTGATTCTACCTGCTGTTTATAAACCAAGTAGTGCGGATTCCAAATATTGCTGCAGTATTCTAAAATACTGCGAATGTACGCAAAATAAAGTACTTTGATGCAATCAATATCAGTAAATAGTTTACATGTACGGATAATAAATCCCAGGTTTTTGTATGCCTTGCCGACAACGTAGGACACATGCTCCGAACACAAAAGTTTCGAGTCCAGGACGACACCAAGGTCCCTAATAACATTGCAACGCACAACATTACCACCACTAAGACTGTAGCTGTAGTTGATAAAATTTCGTTTCCTAGTAAAGGTTATAGTTTGACATTTGCTTACATTCACATTGATTCTATTCATGACATAGTAATTTGATAGTCTATTTAAATCGTTCTGTAGCTTCTCACAGTCATTCCTATTTCTTATAGTCATAAAAATCTTGATGTCGTCGGCATACATCAGGAACCTTGCATTAAGAACATGCGCCCCTATATCATAAAGGTAGGCAGAGTATAAGAGAGGTGCCAGAATTGAGCCCTGAGGCACACCGGATGTGGTTACGCAGTTAGACCTTACTCCGCCCAATGTGATAATTTGAGACCGATTCCTAAGGTATGATTCGAACCATCTGAGCAAGTTACCGCGAATTCCAAGCTCCTGCAGCTTACGCAGAAGGATGTCGTGATCCACACGATCGAATGCTTTTTCGAAATCCGTGTAGATCACGTCAACCTGTCCACCGCCGTCCATATCACGAACCACATTCTCAAGAAATACTGCTAAATTAGTGTTAGTAGACCGTCCCTTAATAAACCCGTGCTGTTGTTGCGGAATTAATTTAGATAGTGTAGGATAGATAAAGTTGTGTACTATTTTCTCCATTACTTTCCCCAATACATTCAGTATGGATATTGGACGATAGTTTTCTATAGCGTTTCTGCAACCTTTTTTATGAATGGGCACAATGTGCGCAGTTTTCCAGATAGTTGGACAGTATCCCTCAAGAAAACATCTATTAAAAATATAAGTAATTGGTATGGAGAGCGACTTGGCACATTTAACGAAGAAGAGAGGGGGAATAGTATCACTCCCTGGTCCCTTTGACGTATCCAGATTCTCTAGGATTTTCAGGATCATCGTACTGTCAATGGTCAAGGTATGCAGTGTGTCACCATACACCTCACAATCCATCGAGAAAGGGGTGTAAGTCCCAAGTCTGCTGCTAAAGTTCTTACAGAAAAAGTCATTAAAGGCGTTACAAATTTCGGCCTCACCAGTTAATTGACTATTACCATACGTCATGTATTTAGGATAAGTATTTTTATTCTTCTTCCTAGCTTTAACGTAGGCCCAAAAAGATTTAGGAGACGTTTTTATGTTTTCTTGTGATCTGTATAAATAATTCTTATGACACTCAACTTGCATCTTTTTTTGTCGATCCCTTAATAATGAAAAAGCAGCGTAGTCCTGGGGATTTTGGTATTTTTTCCATTGCTTGTGCACTTTGGATTTCTCCTTTATAACATTAATTAATGCACGACTGTACCAGACAGGGTAGTTATAGGTACCCCCAATGGTGACTTTTGGAACATATTTATCAATCACAGCATCAACTACCGAATAGAACACTTCTATTATACGCTCAAGTTGTTTATCATTATTACAGAGAATTCCCCAATCAGACTTATGTAATTCATCGTTGATGGCTTCATAATTTCCCTTCCTATAAACATATTTTTGAAATAACGTGAGTTTCAAGGGAGGAACTAATATATCTATAGCATTCATAATAATTGCAGGGTGAAATGCGTCTTCCGGCACCAATGGACAGTTCGACTTTACAATGGTAATAGGAAAACTAGTAAAGATTAAATCTAGAATATTATTATGAGAGTTGGTGAAAAAATTAGATTGATTCAAACCGCAAAACAGCATTGTGTTAATAAGATGTGACGCGGAGTTTTGCACTTCAACGCCGCCCCTCCTCAACACTACAGGCTGTCCACTTGTCCAGTCAATACAAGGTAGGTTGAAATCGCCAGATATGAGAAAATAATCGTTAGGGTTCTGATCAATTACCTCAGACATCACCTGCGTTAATAATTGAATACGTTCCGGTATTGCTCGATCTGGCGGTAAGTAAACAGTCGCGAGGTGTAGATTGTGCTTTACGGCGAGCGATCGAGCGGGAATAGTAACCCAAATGCATTCGATGTCCGGTCGGTCCCACTCGAGACGCACGCGCGCTTGCAAACGCGAAGCACAAGCAATCATTACCCCGCCGCCTAGCGAGCCGCGATCACGTCTAAATAAATCATAACTGTCATTACATAGCTCCGAGTCTAAAATACCGTCATGTAGCCAGGTCTCGGTAAACATTAAGATGTCACAGTTTGATGATAGTATGTTCTCATAAAAGGTATTAGTTTTAGTACGCAAACCCCGCACGTTTTGATAGAAAAATTGTATGTAAGTATTACGGTTGGTCATTGCTAATGAATAGCTGCCGCGATGATTCATAAAAGAAGATAGTGATACCTGCGTCCGAGTCAACAACACGGCAGCGCACGTTGCGATAGTTATGAATACCAAGTAAATAAAGGTTTTTAAATGAAATAAACAGTACGGTTTGAGTGAAGGTACGTTGGATGCATGTATGTCTATTGGTATTATGTATGTGTATGTGTGTAACATTTTTGTAGTTACATTTTATTATAATAAAAAGTTAATTTGTTTTTATACTTTTTTTGACTTTATACTCAGGGAATCTTCATTATTTTGTCTTACAGAACCCTAAAATCTTGTAGTAACGGTAAAAATGCAAATGTAGTCGCTTGCACCCGAGCTAAAGGTATCTGTGTTTGCAATAAACACATATTAATACACGAGGTGTTGACTCCAGTCTCTTTTATATTACTACTTTGTAACAAAACGTGTTTTCAGTTACTGGATTTTGTTCTGTTAAACATATTAGTTTTTAAATACAATTTGAACCTTATTTTAAGGAGAACCCTTACTAATATTATAAATGCCAAAGGAACTCTATTTGTCTGTCTGTCGCGCTTTCACGCTAAAACTCCTGAACCGATACATATTTCATGACGCGTGATTGACCCACCCACCCTGAAACACCACTGCCTCAGATAAAATTAGACGTACTAGAACATTGTGGTATTAGAAAGGTATGATCATGTAATATAATGCCTAGGCCTGTCCGTGGATGGGTGACCATCCATTATATAACGAGCTTCCTCCGCGGCTCGAAAACCACATTAAGCAATTCGTCCCGGCAATCATTAATAGATCTTTGACAGTCGTTACAAGTAGTTACATGTTTTGTTCTGTATCACAATTTTTATCATATTTTTTTATTTTCATTACTAAGTATTCTGATATGTATTACTTATAAATTATTATACACCCATTTTCTTATATAAGTACTTTCTCATATACATAAACGCAGAGTACAAAACTGTTTTACGTTCGTCACATCACCATCGCAGGGCCAGTTGAAAACCAGCGTCGGGCACTAGCTACTCGGCATTTTGCTGAACTGGTCCTATTTGGCGCAGCCGTGAAATGCACACACTGTTTCAGTTTAGTTTTTTAGTTTATTTTTATATATTTTTTATTGTGTGCACTTGTGGCATATGCTAAATAAATATGTTTTCTTTCTTCTTTTTCTTTCTTTCTTTCTAGACCTTGGCACGAAAGACTAACCAGTCTTACCAATGGGTATTGTATTACACAGTACTGACTGGCTTTTAAAGGTCAGATAGGCAGTCGCGCCATGTAAAATATTGGTATACAGCTTCATCAGGTTGAACTGGGAGCCGACCAACATAGGAAAAGGCTAAGCAGATGATTACAGTCTCTGCTTACATCTCATACTATCTCATAACTTTATAAGACTCCATTTCTTTAATACAATCGTGTATTAGAGAGGTGGAGTCATATACTTCGGTAAGCCGTAAGCGCATGTATAAGAATGAATGCAGAGGATGACATGATGCGGCAGAGAACTGCACATTTACAATCAAAGTTTCAGTGTTTGCTTTGACGAAGGCACAGACGGGGAGGGTTAGGTCTCAGTGATAGCGAGTAAACAGCTTGTGACGACCAAACAAAGTAAGTGAGGACATAAAAAGAGTATATTTCAGCATATTTCAGCGAGAGGTCCAGCCGACTTATGTTTTAGTGCGGTGCGACTTCCATCAAGCGACATGCGCGTACCTTTAATGTTTCCATCGTGTGAGACCGTCGCCTCCCAATTTACAAGCTGCGTTTCGTTCGCAGTGAGTCGTAGCATGACCTTCGTGTGCCGGAACGTATATCCACGCGAGACACAATGGCTTTTTAATTGTCTCCATATAAACGGCATACAACAAGTTAAACAAAAGGCGTACCTAAAGGCCAACCATACGGCAAGCCCATAAGGCTAGCAGGCTGTTCAAAAACCTGAACATTACAAAGAGGCTTGATTATAGGGCAAGCCAAGTTTGTAGGCTTGTACGAAAGTACCTAACCACTTTCATTAGTTTTCACGAGACACGCGTCACTTGAACATGTAACTCGTGGTCAAGAAGCATGTTTAGTAGGATTGTTCTAACTATCTGTTCAGAAGCCCTTTATGTTCATGGCTTCGTTATCAACGGAATATATAAAAGTATCCAAGTTGAATCGCCGACAATTTTTGGTGTGACCAATGCCTTATGCCCTTGTACGAATTTTTATACAGCCGTACATACGTACGAGCTTTAAATGTATGTAATTTATGTGCATCAAGTTTGATTGCACATAAACTAATAAGTTAGCTTCAGAGTATTTTCAGATTTAGCAGGCAATGCGCCAGTTGGACACGTCCTCAGGCGAACTAACTTTCGACACGATTTCCATGACGATTTCAATACTTAAGGCTCCTCTCTCGAAAAAGCTTAAAAACAGCGTGCAGATGAAGCAGTTTTTCACCGGCACTTACAGAGAAATTACATCTGAGTAAAATTGTTAGTAATCTACATGATATGACACGTAATTTGGTTTAGCCATAATTTTTGTATCGGTATCACATAATAAGAAAAAAAAATCCACAAAATCACCTCCAAATCGTTGAATGGAACCATTTTACTCCTTCATTTTTTAACAAAATAATATAAAAAAAATATCTGCTGCTTTGAAATACAAAGGAAAATAATTTGGTTTTGTTACTTTTTAAAAACATGTATTATTTTAATTACAATAAATGAAAAATGCGTCCGTTTAAAGTCCGTATTTACGACCGAGAGGGGTAGTTTGTATGCACAAGGTCATTGGCGTGAATACAAGCCTTAAGTAACTCGTGACAAAACCGAAAGCTACGTACTTAGTTAAACTGGCAAACTTGAAAAAGATAAACAGTCACATATCCATACATTTTTCATCCGACATGAAACATACATAGGTACTCTGGTAGTACTTTAAACCACAGATATACGAGAGTCCGTCATTTCCAGCGACTGCCACAATAATCCCTGTGACCGCAACTAACATGCACTTTCAGCCTAAAGTGCTGGACGGATCACGCTTTACAAAGCGCTGCGCTGGATATATCACGCTGTACAGTATGACGCACGATATCATTACGATTTCATATTGACAGCACCTTTGCGGCTGTAGCAGTATTGCGTTGCGTGCGTTTGCGTCTAACAAATGTGGTGGTGGTGGTGATGACTGAAACTTATTGTCCTATTTATTCTTATCTCAATTAATTTGAGCGCAACATTTGTCTTCTTCTTCCATACTTCTCCATTACTCGTCATCTCATTAGACACCTGCTTTCTTGCCATATCATCCTTTACACGTCCATCCATCGTTTCTTTGGTCTCCCTCTACTCTTATGCCCGTCCACATTCATACTCAAAACTTTTCTCACGATATTTTCCTCATTCCTCCGCATCACATACCAAGACAACCGATTAATTATAATTATCATTTTGTATACTAATATAATGTATACTAATAACGCGTTCAATACAATAACGCGTTTCGGGTGCTGATGGGACTGCCGCGCTACTGCAGCGCCTCCGCGATGTTCGCGGCGGCTGACACAGGCGGCTTCGCGGCCATCATGCGCAAACGGTGCGCATCTATCATGCGCCGCACGCGTGACAGTCCCAACACCATTCTACGCGCGCTGGCGGACCGGTGGGACTGGGTGGGACTCTCCGATGCTGGCTCGTTGGATACGGCTGCACGCAGTCGTATAGTGATTCGCCACCATCATCGGGTAGTCCACCCGGACCTGTCATTTAGGGTGTATTTATTATTATTATTGATATTTTATGTATAAACAATCTGTTATTATTAATTAATTAATTATTACTAACACTAGTTTGTAAGCTTGCAATTCTACTAACAAATATGGATGTAATCTTAGGATTAATCTGAAATAAATGATTATTATTATTGTTAATAACGGATCTCGACCAAGTCGACTTCAATCACCCCGCACGCAGTCTAATTTCACCTTATGGGGCGGTTTTCCTATTTTCCTACTCAACAGTAACAAATGACGTACGTTCGACTGTACAAAGCGTAGGTACGCTAGTCTCTGGTACCGTACACAAACACGACGACTCATTATCTCGTCGACACGCTCGCGAGTTGTGTCACGTCGGTATTAAAAACTGACAGCGAGTTAGTGACGGGTAGACGAGACCGGTTGAAGCGCGGGCGTATCGAAATCGTCTTTTAATTTCTGGTTGAATAGCTAAAAATATACACAATTCTAATTTTTTCCTAATCTTTAAAGAGGCTCTGCAGATATTGGAT
The DNA here is from genome assembly GCA_949774965.1 of Diarsia brunnea. NCBI lineage: Eukaryota > Metazoa > Arthropoda > Insecta > Lepidoptera > Noctuidae > Diarsia > Diarsia brunnea. Next base: position 2,858,159 of record OX459014.1, on the reverse strand, counting down.
ACATGTAGTTCTAGTTAGACTGTGTAGAGTAATTAGTGTGACATTATTTTTCTTTTTCTATATCACTTTTTGAAAGAAACTTATCACATCCCATGCCGAATTTTTTTTTGTGCTCAGTTAAGTGTGCAGGAAGTATACAGGCTGAATGATCTTATGTGTATTCAGGCTTTAAATTGTGTTTAGAGGACGAAATCAGTCCTGCAGTAAATAATTCGTAAATGACGATATGAAAGTACTACAAAAGATAAATTACCTTTTATCTTCTGGACTTTTTTTTGGAGGGTGAGAAATCATCAAATGACTCCTGAAGGTGTCTGCTGTTTAAAAATCACCCATGTTCCTTCTTAAATCTTTGTGTCAACCCGCAGCCCCGACAGGCGTCGGCCTTTGCGGCCCCCTGCAATGTTTCTGACATCTCTATGAGGCGCGCGTGGAACACGAACGCGCCGTCGACACGGCCTGTCATCGTCATAGGACGGACATACGATGAGCAAGCCCATTACTCACCGTCAGTATCTTCAGCCCAACAAGCATTTTTTTATAAATCTATAGTGATTGCATTTTTTTATAAATCTCGGCGTGGCGCTACCCTATACCGCGCTTATACCGTCTCGTCTACCCTCCCTCTTACCTCAACCGCCATTGTTTTTGTTTCGATGTTTATTTGAACTTTGTTCGCTTCAAAGTTGTTTTACATTGCAATGTTTTTGTGAGCTTACCTGTATTGTGTGTTAACCAGTAAAGCTACGGACGGATAACCATCACAGTTACTGATTAAAACCTTCATGAATCACGATGCAGCTGTCTGGGCAATCGGGCCGGGTAGTAACAATGCTTTCTAATATTTTATTTGGTGATGTTACTTAGTATTCGTCGTTTAAATGAGAGAAATTAGAGTAACTGAAAGTTTTTGCATCATTATCACCTCATATTAAACTCATATTAACATCGCTGTCAATGTGGTTTGGTTTCTTTTTTTTTTTTTGGTCGGGTGGAAAATCATCAAATAATCATCCCGCTCTTGGGCAGAGCGAAGGGAGTGTCAGATTTCTACTGACTAAAAACCACCCATGTTCCTTCTTAGCCCTTCATGTCGAGGCCGCGGTATCTCTTGCGAACAACCCGCAGCCCCGACGGGCGCCACGGGCACCTCTCAATTTGCACTATTTACCTACATGAAATTTTAAATTATATTTCATTTGCAAGTTTTCAACTTAGTTCCTAGTTCATGAATTTGTAAACAGTTTTCGAATAAGTAATAAATACAAAGTAAGTAGTTACGAAGCGTTTCGAGTATTTAGTTATGTTTCATTTAAATGGAATTTGAAGTTGTTAGGAAGTTAGGTAGGTTTCCACGAATCTAGTAAAGTCGAACAAGCTATTAAGTATATAACCAGCTAACTTGCATTTACTTTTAAGATTACACAGATACATTTAGAGACTGATGACAAACGATACAGCGTTTAGCATCAGTCGCTTGATGCCAAACGCTTTATAAGACAAAATTGCAATCTATATTTTCAGTCTGCCTCGTTGGTCTAGTGGTCGCAAGCGCGACTGCTGAGCATGAGGTCCTGGGTTCGATTCCCGGGTCGGGCAAAGTGTTATTGGCTTTTTCCATGCGGAATTTATCAGTAACAGCCACGGAGTCCGGATTTGTGCCCGTTGATGGCAATAGGCTCGCCCCCTATTACATGGGACTTAAACATAACTGGCGAAATGTGGGTGTACTATTAGGTACGCCTCTGCCTAACCCTTCGGGGATTACAGGCGTGATGTTTTGTTATAACTTTTTTTCTTAAATAAACTTTGTCCCACACTAGGAATTTCTCCTGTTTCGTGGGTCCGCTTCCACACATTTAAACTCTCATACACAAACAACCAGACCGGGGACAACTATCTGTAGGCCATACAATATTGTCCTGTGTGGGGATAGAACCCGCGACACGTAGTGCGCTACGTGTCGCAGTCTGAGACTGGCGTAATGTTGGTGTGTGTGATTACACCTCTGCCTAACTCTTCGGTGATTCCAGGCGTAGTATTATTTTCATTTTGAAAAGGAGAAAGCCCTTCAGTGCCTTCAATCCTACTAACATTAATAACATCACCACCTGCCTAGCCTTTTCCCAACTATGTTGGGGTCGGCTTCCAGTCTAACCGGATGCAGCTAAATACCAGTATTTTACATGGAGCGACTGCCTATCTGACCTTCACAACCCAGTTAATACTAGGTAATACGATACTCTTTGGTAAGACTGTATGTCAGAATTTCAGGTCACTGACTACCTGTAACAACTGCCAAAGATCTATATATGGCAGCCGGGACCAACAGCTTGACGTGCTTTCCGAGGCACGGAGGAAACTCGGTATGTCGGGCGGTCACCCATCCACGGACCGACCTAGGCAAGCACAACTTTACCTAAATATCGACCCGAGTGGCAGTTCTTATTAAGCCAAAATTCTTAACATATTGGCTCAAAATAATTGTTAATCCAACCTTCACACCACACTAATCCGATAAGGGAGTAATGAGTAACCCTTGTATTTTCATTTAATTTCCGTCGACCGGAAACTAAAGCGTCAATACACGCACAGACTCACACGCAATCTATTTCCTCATTATAATTAATACACGCTTCACAGAAATTGGTTTAACAAACCAAGTGTTCACGTTTAAAGCTCATTATTCTGGTTTAGCTTTATAATTCATAATTAGAAACAGTATCTATTCTAACAAAGAAATCTGGATTTACCCCGACATTTGTCAAAGAACACTTTTTCAATAGTTATCATCATGAGGCTACAGCAATCCGTCATCGTCATCAGCCTATAATGTTCCCACTGCAGGCACTCAGGCCTCCTCTCTAGGAGAGGGATGGGCTATAATCCACCACGCGGGCCCAGTACGGGTTAGTAGATGTCACATGTCTTCGACGGCACGACGGTGTGTTTGGCGGCACGGTTGGCGCAGTGGCTAAGCGATTGGACTGCTGCGCTGCGTGTCGCGGGTTCGATCCCCGCACGGAACAAACATTTGTATGACCTACAGATAGTTGTTTCGGGTCTGGGTATTTGTGTATGTGACTTTATATGTTTGTGAACGCACCCACGATACAGGAGAAATTCCTAGTGTGGGGCAACGTTTTTAAAAAAGAAAAGAAAGAAAGAATATTTTGGTTCTTAGACATGCCGGTTTCCTCACGATGTTTTCCTTCACCGTTTTGAGAGCAGTGGTGATGAAATAAATTACACAAAGTAATGCGCTTGCCTGGGTTCGAACCCCCGACTTACTGTTCGTAAATCGGGGCTGCCACCACTCCACCACTGCTCTTATTTATGCAATCCACTACTGGTTGTAGGCCTCTTCAATCGCACGCTTCTCAGCTCGATTCTCTGCATTCAGTTGCTACCAGCAAGCCAGCTGCGAAGATCGTTGCCCCACCGAGCCTGAAAGAGTCTTACAACCCGTCGGGGCTGCGGGTTGTTCGCAAGAGATACCGCGGCGTCGACATAAAGGGCTAAGAAGGAACATGGGTGGTTTTTAGTCAGTAGAAGTCTGACACTCCCTTTTGCTCTGCCCAAGAGCGGGAGGGGTTATTTGATGATTTCTCACCCGCCACTGCTCTTAGCAATCCACTGCTGGTTATAGGCCTTTTCAATAGGACGCTACTCAGCTCGTTTCTCTGCATCCAGTTGCTACCAGCCAACCTACGCCTTTCTTAGCCAGAGTCTGGATTTGTGTGGTTGATGGCAATAGCTTCAACCCTTTTTTTTTTGGAAGATGGTAAATCATCAAAATAAATTACTCCTCCCGCTCTGGGTAGAGCGATAGGGGGAGTGTCAGACTTCTACTGACTAAAAACCACCCATGTTCCTTCTCAGCCCTTGTGCCGAGGCCGCGGTATCTCTTGCGAACAACCTGCAGCCCCGACGGGATAGGTTCACCCTTTACTTCGGACTTAAATATAACTGGCGAAATGTGGGTGTACTTTTAGGTACACCTCTGCCTAACCCTTCGGGGATTACAGGCGTGATGTTATGTTTATGCAATCACCAATTTCTGAAAACTCCGAACCTATGCAAAAGTCACCAGCTCACCGTACTAATTAACATCTACAGGCTGATGATTATTCAGCATCCACAAACTGTATCATACAAAGCTTACAAATCGAACCCCACTTCAACTCCCCATACAGCCAAATACAATATTGATTCAGACAGATCCACTGCGGAACCCATTTACGTTTGCAAACAACTGGCCGGTATTAGGCTATCGTGTTACAGAAACAACATCCTGTAATTTATTTATGCGGTTGTTGTAGCGGAACAACAATATAGTGTAGTGGTTTGGTCACAGTTGTCTATGTACAGAGCATTAATAGAACGTGTGTGGCGAAACAAACTTTACATATAAAAAAAAAAAATATATATATATAAACTTTTTAATTTAGACTTCAAAGAATCCATAGAATGTTAGTACAATAAAACTTATGAAAAACTAGTGTTAGTAGTATAATAAAAATAAAAAAGGGCTATTTCATAATGTGGGTGTTCACCCAGTGCTGGACGTACCGCGTGTCCAGCCTATCCGCAATGACAGCCAGGATACTGTTGGTGCTGGCGCGCAACCTACCAAGCGCAGCGGCGCATCGTTTGCGGAGTACGGCGTGAAACCCGTCAACGTGTGCATCCGCAAACATACCCGACGCACTGCACCAGCGCGGCAGCCCCCAGCCCCAACAACGCCCTGAATGCATTGTTATATTGGACTCGCAGGGCGCTGAAAGATCTTTGCGTATAACACAAAAACACACACACACACTCACACAACACACACACACATAACATTCCGCCTGAATTTTTAGAAGGTTTAAGCAGAGGAGTACCTAATAGTACAGCCACATTTTTCCACTTATGTTTTAAGTCCCATGTAAAAGGAGCTGGTGAGCCTATTGCCATCAACCGGGTACAATTCCAGACTCCATAGCCGCTACTAAGACATTTCAGATTGAAAAACCGAAAAATAATTTCTCCGATCCAGGAATCGAACATAGGACCTCATGCTCAGTAGTCGCGATTGACCACTAGACCCACGAAGCAATGATACATTTAAATATCTTAAAAATGACGGCAATGAACACACAGTTGCAATAGGGATTTATACTGACAAAAAAAAATATGATTCTAATTAGTCCGTCTGTTAGATTTTCAAAAAATATTGGATACGTATTTTTTGTTTTATCATATCAATAAAAATTTACGAAGATAAAACGCGTCAAAGATTTGAGTGGGGGGTTATGACGTCACTCACCGGTACAAAATATCATACTATGTCTTAGAATATGACGTCACACGAGTTTTCAAAGCACTGTATCGTCTTCATTGTTTTTTTACGTGAAAAAAGAAAAAATACGTGTCCAATATTTTTTGGAAATCTATCTGACGGACTAATTAGATTTTTTTAGTTAACTACACTTTTTCATGGACAATATACATCTGACCAAGCAAATATATCCTTCTGCACATTCACCGTCAACATCTCCTCTAGGAATAGTATCCAATCATATCTCGTTGCACCACACGTTAACCCCTTGACTCAGACCAAACTTCAAAACTTTATGACACGTATACCAAAATACACTGCAGTTAAGTCCTTCCAAGTTTAAGTCAGCTTTGGTAACAGCGTGCCTTAAGAGCCTTCTGTCACATTCACACGAAGTTTGAATTCTCTCCTGGCATCAATAAGATTAATTCTAGGAGTTTGGGAAGCTGTTATGTCTTGGGGGAGGACTCGTATCATATTAGCACTTGGAGTTAATAGTTCGACTTGATACTACCTACTTCAAGAGGGTCTAGCGTATATTCATATGAGGTGGCAATTGGGTTTTGATGGCTATAACTGCTCTTGTAAAGAAAGCCTGTGCATTCAGTCGTCATTTGGTTAGACTAGAAGCTGACCTAAACATATTTGGGGAATAGCTTGGAACATGAAAATACTGTAATACACACATCAAAAGTGTCTAGGGATCAAGCATTTTTATGCGGATTTCTTGAGATTGAGATGTGGCTTTGTAATAAATTTATGATTTTATAAATTTATATGGATCCTTTTTGGTGCATTTCATAATTTGAATCAGGAACTGTGAATCAAATTCGAGTAAAAGATGAAAATCAGCTGTCAATATTTTCCCTATAAAAACATACAACGCATTGAAGACATTATTAGTGCTACTGTTTCCCTACTGCTGATTAAAACCAACGTTATTATTTATTTATTATTATTACATTTAGTACAGCTTAAGCCATTTATACTAAATTAAGTAATCCTTTTACTCGGTCTTCTCGCAGAACCACAAACATTCTAACAGTATCGTCTTCCATTCATCAGCAAACAAATCCAATCCACGGTTGGTCTCCACGAGCGCGTTGAGCATCGTTAGCATACGCGGTATAGGGGAGGTGGACCGAGCTACAGTGCGACAAAATGGGACATTAAACAATTTATGCTTTCTAGAGCGATTATAATTATTTGGAACAAATAATTGACACAGCTCCGCATGTAAATCTGAGGCGTCGGTATGACCTTGTATAATTTTATACGCCGTTGTTATTTGGTCAATAGACCGCCTAACTCGAAGAGAATTAAAATTTAAACATCCTAAAAGGAATTTAGTAGGATACATATAAGGATAGTATCCAAAAAAAAAATTATGGAGCGGCGACGTCATTTAAGCAGGGAAGAAATGCTCAGAGCCGTGGGAATGATCAGAAAAGTAAGACAATTCACTGACGTTGATACAGCACGGTTAGTCTACTTTAGTTATTTTCACAGCGTTATGTCCTACGGTATTCTGCTGTGGGGCAAAGCTGCTGATATTCAAAATATATTTGTTCTGCAGAAGCGAGCCGTTCGTGCAATTTATCAGCTGGGTGCCCGAGTTTCTCTTAGAGATATTTTTAAGGAGATTGGTATTCTCACGGTTGCTTCTCAGTTCATCTTTGCCAACATTTTATATATTAGACAAAATATTCACCTGTACACTAAAAACAGTGATATTCACAACTTTAACACCAGAAATAAGCATAAACTACGCGCTCCTTTTCACCGGCTTCACAAAGTTCATAATTCATTCGTAGGGCTCGGTATAACATTTTATAACAAACTGCCATCTTCGTTTTTAGACTTGCCATTTAATGCATTTAAAGCCAAAGTGAAATCTAATCTTTGTTCAAAGGCTTACTATTCCATTAACGACTACTTAAATGATAAGAATAGCTGGTCGTTGAGTTGAACACAAGACAATGTTTGTAATTTATGTTCTTTCTCCAAAATTAGTTTACTGATATAATTTATGTTTTATTATTATATACCTTTTATTATTGATTGTAGTCAATCGTAATATTAACTTACACATAGTATTGTATCGAGTCTGGTTCTTCTAACCAAACAGACAGATGTGTTGCTGGAGAGTTTGTTCCGCCACTTCTTCTTTCCAGCAAAAACACTAGGAAGTGTCGAAGGGTGGGCGTTTTGGGGGACTGTCACTTGTAAATAAGTAAAGTAAAGTAAATTTTGACGTTCGAAAAGTGCTGATTATCAGCCTAGTTTGAATAAATGAGTTTTGATTTTGATTTTGATTTTGAGCTGGTTCCCGGCAACGTACTGTGGCTTTAGCTCTGAATACAAGTCAGAGTGTTATCAGTCGACTTTGGACACGTTACCGAAGCACTGGTACCGTGGCTGAGCGCCATGGAGGACGGTATCGCTGCACCACACGGAGACAAGACCGATACATTCAAATCTTAACTCGAAGAGCTCCAACAATAACCGCCATGATGTTAGCCGTGAGGCTTCATCACTCTTCAGGGAACTTAATTAGCGACCAAACAGTCAGAAACCGCTTGCATGAAGTGAACCTTCATTCCCGAAGACCGCTACGGGTACCACCTATAGCAATGCACAATCGTAGGATTCGATATCAATGGGCTCTTGAACACAGAAATTGGGCAGAAGAACAATGGCGTTTCGTGTGCTTTTCTGATGAGTCTCGTTTTGGTATGAGACCGGATACAAGACGTATACGACACTGGAGAACCCCTGGACGCCAACAGCGATTAAAATCCTGCCAGGAAGTCCATCCTCATAGTGGTGGAACCATCATGGTATGGGCGGGTATTTGGATCGGCGGAAGAACTGAGTTGATTTGGATCAGAGGCAACCTCAACGCTCAAATTTATGCTGAGACGATTGTATCAGACGTCATCGTTCCTCTACAAGTGCAAATCGGTCCCTTATTTCAGTTAATGCATGATAATGCACGACCGCACACCGCAAGAGTTGTAAGACAGACTCTCGCCGCAGCTAACATCAATGTCCTGCCCTGGCCTGCTCAGTCGCCAGACTTGAACCCGATTGAGCATGCATGGGATATGCTACAGAGAAGAGCTCTGCCGAATATGGAGGGTATCCAGTCGCAAGAAGACCTTTTTTTGTTGTTGCAACGAACATGGGCGGCCATTCCACAGCGTGATTTGGATGAACTCATTTTGAGTATGCCAAACCGATGTTCTTGTGTTGTTAGTGTTCGCGGTAGAAACAGGGATTATTAATTGTTTAAGTTACCCAATAAAATTTTAAAGAAAACTGTTATTTCAGTCTTTTTTTCGAACTTTAATGTTAGTGGTTCAAATGTCAAAAATCCCTTTATTAGGAAAATGGCAAATTTCTTTATTAATGCAAAGGTGACTTGGTTTATCGTTACTGTGACAAACGAAAACACTTTATTTGATGAATCCTTAAAGAAAATTTTAATTAATATCAATCAGGAGAAAAGTTATTGCAAAAATATATGTTGATCCCTAGACACTTTTGATGTGTGTATATCCTCTACTTCATATGTAAATGAGTGACCATAAATAACATAATTATTGCACGTTATGCCATTAAACCCGGCTGTCATTTCTAGATCTTTGAAATCCATTACAGGTACACAGTGACCTGAAAATGTGACAACCAGTCTTGGTCTAACTGGGTTGTGGAGGTCATATAGGCAGTCGTTCCATGTAAAATACTGGTATTCAGCTGCAGCGGTTAGACTGGAAGCCGACTCTGTCATAGTTTAGAAAAGGCAAGGCAATGATGATGAAGTTAATAATCGACGATTTTTTTATTTATTTATTCATTAACACATAGCTACATTAATTTGTTTTAACAGGTAAGATCCAAGGTAACGAAAGAAGTCCTAAATTACTAATAGTCCAGTCCCGAGTAAGGGGTCTGGGTAGAAGTACAAGTTACACAGTGGACAACATATTAACGAGTACTAAGTGGGGTGACACTTGCCGCCGCACTCAGAGAGCTTTAGTGATTACTTAGGCTATCACTTAGTAAAGGTTTTGCCAGTTTAGTCAACAAAAGTATGTCAAATCTTTACTAAGTGACGGCTTAAGTAATCATTAAATATCTCTGAGTACCACAGTTAGTAAAATAAATCTATTTCAACGACAAAATCCGAACGAGTCCCAAATCTGCATTGCTAGTTGCTAGTCATAAACTGTAAATAGACTAGAAAATTAGCGGTACAACAGCGGCGACGTTGCGGGTTGCGGTCACGCGGCGGCGACCGGACGTTCGCGGTGCGGCGCGGATTTGTGCTACTGAATGGATAAATCACTTTATTTTCCTACGACTGTGAGTTACGTTGGTTTGGGACTCTTTTTTTTTTGGAGCGTGGAAAATCATCAAATAACTCCTCCCGCTTTGGGCAGAGCGGTAGGGAGTGTCAGACCTATACTGAATACAAACCACCCATGTTCCTTGTTAGCCCTTTGTGTCGAGGCCGCGGTATCTTTTTCGAACAACCCGCAGCCCGACGGGGTTGGTTTGGAACTTGTGCTCTGTTATGAGCATAAGTATGATGGTATTACCATCACCGTTCACCTGCCACAGGGCGAGGCGCAGTAGTGTGGTGATCTTGCTACACACACACACACAATCACAATCCATGCATTGTTTTTTGATTTTCCTCTACTGTACACTACAAAAAGTACTACAGCAATATATATTTCACACTATACTCATCTCTGTTTGTAACCACATTGAAAGCAACGCATTGATTTTTTCGTTTTTATAGATACAATAGCGTGTGTGAAGCGCGTTCGAAACTCGTTTGAAGCGCGTACAAAGGGTTGCAAGTAGTTGGCAGTTGCGAGCGCGTAGACGCATGTTTCACGATCGTCGATCGCCCCGTGTGCTTAGGTTACAAGGTCGCGTTCAAATCTCGCTTGAAGCGCGTATACGCGCTGCATCTGCGCGTCGCATCGTCTGCGCGTTTAAATACGCCGTGTGCCTAATACTTTCCACAACTTTACCTACATTAATACTCATTTCATCACGAACAGACTACATTATAATACCTACTAAACACAAACTTCGTTTTATTATTTTTATACTGCCCTCAACTGCGACTACTAAACCAGAAAGAAAATAAACACAGCCGACCAAAACACAACGAAACGGTCGTATTTCATAACGAAACTTTCAGTGGGCAAGTAAAACTTTAAAACCCACTCTTTTTCATTTAATGTTTTATTTAAATCGCTAGCCGTCGCCAACCGTGGTATTGTAGGCAGACATAGTATTAACCTACAGTATTTCAACTAGGTACAAATTATAGGAATCGACACACACACACGTGCAAAACACTTACACGAATTTTAGACATGCTTCAAGTAACAAGTTACTTGTAAAAGCGGTTTCAGACTGTATAAGCTCGTGGCGGGTAACGTTATGCACGTCAAATTACGCGCTTAAATAAATTAAACGCGCGTACCTACGTGTTCGTCAGTTTAAATTATAGCTGTCACCAAAAATGAGGACTTATCTCGCGACTCGCGCTTGTACGAGCTTATACGCGCCACAACGCTCGTACGACCTCCAGGTGTGCCAAAAGTCGTGCGTACACGCGCCTACAGCCTCCAACACTAAAACGAGCTTATTGCCGCTGAAAATATGCTAATCTGAAACCGGTTTATTATAATAATATGGTGCCACTGCTAGGACGCACTGCCTCGAGTCCACCGCGAGGGCGAGGGATCTTCGAATTCTTATTTTGAAATAAAGAATATACCTATAACGAGTGTGTTACGTGACTTAGAAAACTGTAACACCTAATATCACGTCTGCGTACGTTTATGAATACTATAACCATTCTCTATGGTTCGAACCCACGACTTTCCGCTCGTAAGTCGGGGCTGCCCCCACTGGGTCCACCGCTGGTCACTGTCCCATCGGGATACATGGGATTTCAAAAAGAGCCTATAGTTAGTTTACTGGCTATCTTCACACTGTGGCTGTGGGCTCACAATTGAGATAAGGACACTTTATAGCCATACTGTGGTGGAAAATATTCACGGCTCCCATTTTCCAAATATTTTATTTATGAACACATCGAACAATCGGTTATTTACACGCAGATTTCGTTTCAACAAATCATTTATCTGCATGAATTGAAAGTATTGAATCGGAAAATCTGTTCCCGATTTAATTTTTATTACCTTATTTATGCCGATTTCCGACACTCTGCCAGTTGGGCGTGTTTCGGAAGTGTCCTTTATGGCGTTTAATGTTTTGACAAATTATACTGAATGGTTTGAATACGGAATTAACTTCTGTGGTGGTTGTCAAAGTAACAATAGTCTATTTTTTATGCCAAGGTGGATAAGGCGGAGCATTCCCACTATTTCTACTTTATTTTTCATCTCCAAAAAAAATGTTTTCAATACCTCCTGGCTACTTCTATTCTCCTGGTAGTTTGTGCCGTAGCTGTTCCCTAAACTGTGTGATAAAACGAATGAAAAACTTGAGTCCCGCTGGTTTTACGATTTTGTAACACCCCTAAATTATATCGTAGAACTAGTGGGAATTTTTGTTCCCACTAGTTCTACGATTTCGTACCACCTTGAATCGTAGAACTAGTGGGAAAAAAAATCCCACTAGTTCTATCGTAGGACTGTGCAGTAGAACTAGTGGGAATGATCCGATAAGGCAAGATAGTGGTGGAGTTCAGGACTATATACTACAACACATAACATCACGCTTGTTATCCCTGGCGGAATAGACAGAGGTGTACCTAATAGCACACCCACATTTCGCCAGTTATGTTTAAGCCCCATGTAATAGGGAGCGAGTCATCAACCGGGCTTAAATCCAGACTCCGTGGCTGCTACTGAGAAATTCCTGGTGAAGAAACGTAATAATACTTTGCTCGAACCGGTAATCCAACCTAGGACCTCATGCCAACGAGGCAGTAACACCCGTACTGACTACAGAATAAAAAAACACACAACAACAACTACAAGTACAACGACTACAAGTTCCAAAAAATCCAAAAAATATTATTAGCCTACTTGTTAGTACCTAATAATATTTTTAGAATTTTTTTTCAGTACATGACAATAGTCCTACCTCAATAAATTGTAGCTCACTAGACCTACTACCGAACTGTTGGCAGTAAATTGTGTCCGATAAGTTCCTTACACTTTTAGCAGCTGTCCCCGATCGTGGCACACGCCTGGCCACCGCCGATTCGTTGGAGCCCCGCCTAATGAAGATATATGGGACGATTCCTTCATTTACTGCCGAGAAAATGGTTACACGATTGCGTGGTGCTAGGGAATCTTGTAGCTGTTAAATGGCTGAAAGTTTGTGTTTGTATGAGTTAAATGTTAATGGTTGTGTTGTTTTATACTTGTTACCTAACATAGTGCTTGTATTTTACGAAGGGATTGACAGAAGAGTGTCCTCACTTAATAAAATATTATAACACGCAGTTATTCCTCTTGTGAAAATAAAATATTATAACATGCAGTTATTCCTCTTGTGAAAAGAGTGGTAGGTATTCAGTGGTCTTACCAAAGTATTACTAAATGGGTTGTGGAGGTGGCAAAGGCAGGCGATCCATGTAAAATACTGTTAGTCCCCTGCATCCGGTTAGACTGGTAGCCGAACCCAACATAGTTGGGAAAAGGTTGGGCAGATGATGATGAAATGAAACAATGACGTCTGACTAAGGGGAGAATGGAAGAAGGAAATGGTTTGCGCTGACTTCAAGTTAAATGGGACAAGGGCAGGATGATAAAGAATTGGGAATTGAATGAAGCCCATTGCACATACCTATGTGCAATGGGCTTCAAGCCCAGCTTGTCCAAAAAAGCGTTGTAAATTTATGGCCAAGACACATCTAATCTAAAACCATGACTGCATAACATTTTGCCAAATCATATACATCATGTTGGACGTGAGACATAGTGCCCGACGTCCATATTAAACTGCGGCATGTGAGATGTATCTCATCGTTGATAGATGGCGTGCTGCGCTGGACGCGTGACGAGCATTACTGAGAGATGCTGTGAGTAGTGTATTTTGAGAGTGAGATGAAAGTAAATACAGGGTGTAAATCAAATCAACCCATCACACAGCCGTTGACCAAGCATTCTGTACATCAAACTACCCCTACGCAATTTTTTTTGCTGGGAAACTGCTTTTTTTTTTGGGGTTAAAAATCACATTTTACGGTAAAACTCAATGTAGCACTGTTAAAACACTGTGCTAGTGGATGCTTTGAATATTAAACGGGTCATGGAGGTAATTTAAGTAAAGTTGTAACCTGAAAAACTAGTGTTTACAAAAACAGCCGTGAAAAATTTGGAACTTCGACCCCCAATATCTCCGTAACTAGGGGGTTCCCAGGTATGGTTTAGAACAAAAAAAATATCGCAGTGGTGGGGAGAACAAGTGCCTTTCGTTTGCGTTAAGGGTACTTTTACACCCTTTATGTTCGAAGGAAAGATTTCTCAACAACATTTCTTCTACACACATTTAATATTATCACACCTGTAATCCCCGAAAGGTTAGGCAGAGGTGTGGAGGTGTTAGTTCGTCAGTTGTAATAGGGGGCAAGCCTATTGGCATTAACCGAGCACAAATCCAGACTCCGTGGCTGCTACTAGAAGCACCTGATGGAAAATCTCAATAACACTTTGCCTGACCCGGGAATCGAACCCAGGACCTTACGCTCAGCAGTCGCGCTTGCGACTACTAGACCAACAAGCATAACAGCAACAACATTTCTTAAAATTGCAAGCAAATCGAGGACTCTCTTCATTCGTAGCGGCGATCGGCGGCGGCGACCTCTTGCGTCCGGCCCTGGTGCAAGCCATGGTTCGGAGCGAGGAGGAATGGGACGCCGTCGCCTCCTTCTGCGAAGCAGTAATGCTAGCGAAGGAGGTGGCAGAACGTGAGAGGGAGAGAACCTCTCGTCTCCTCTCGGGGGCCACGTGATGGCTTCCGGCCACCGTAGACGCGGGCCTGTGAACGGTAAGTGATGGGCTAGCTCGCCGTCCGTCCGTCTTATGACGACGACAGGCCGTGTCGACGGCGCGTTCGTGTTCCACGCGCGCCTCAAAGAGATGTCAGCAACATGGAAGGGGCCCGCAAGGGCCGACTCCCGTCGGGGCTGCGGGTTGTTCGAAAGAGATACCGCGGCCTCTCTTCATAAGCAATGGGTTATAAAATTTAAATCTAAGAACTTTCTAAACCAAGTCTTGACCAGCAGTAAGATATTTCACCCTGAATAATACCAACAACAGGAAATACAAAAGAAATCTTCCTCCAGTTAGCACAGCAGAAAAATACAAACAAGTGCTAAAAGAAACACCCCTATATAACTTTTATAGAGTAACAAATGACATAAGTTTCACCCCACGGAGCTATGCAGCGCTCGCACTGCTCACCATATAAAAATATATATTATAGCGTTATGTGTTCGCAGCTTAAGTGGGAAAATGTTACCGTTTTGCATGCACAGAGGATGTAGGTTTTATTAAATGCTCGCTGGTTGTGAACTGAGAAGGCAATGGCTTTTGTAACCGAGATGGTTTTGTATGGAACTATGCAAAAAGATTTCAGTCACGTTTTAACTGAGAAACTTCACGAAATAAGGCTTAATTAATAATTTAGTACACAATTAAGTGATGACTGTCGTTACAGGTAGTCAGTGACCTGAAATTCTGACATCCAGTCTTACCAAAGAGTATCGTATTACCTAGTATTAACTGGGTTGTGGAGGTCAGATAGGCAGTCGCTCCATGTAAAATACTGGTATTCAGCTGCATCCGGTTAGACTGGAAGCCGACCCTAACATAGTTGGGAATAGGCTAGGCAAATGATGAATTAAGTGATGACTGCGTCGTTGGGCTAGTGGTCGCAAGCGCAACTTGTGAGCATAAATTTCTGGGTTCGATAACGTTATTCGATGTACACTATGATAGCCACTGACATTTAAAAAGATACGCAATAGCCCTGCTAGTCGGACAAAGTGTTATTGTTTTTTACCATCAGGAATTCTTCAGTAGCCGCCACGAAGTCTGAATTTGGGCCCGGTTGATAGCAATAAGCTCGTCCCCTATTAGACACTGCGACAGCAATAAATACGTCTATGAAAACGAAATCCATGTATTTTTAACATTTATGTTCTACGAAAAAGAACATTTAGTTCAAAGACCCTGGAAAAAAGGCAATTTTAAAATAAATTAGAAACACAATTTTATTGAATATTAACAATATATTTTCATGCAAGAATCGTTGCATTAAATTAATCTACTTACAAAAATATAATTTACTTTTAAAATTGAACATTATCAATATTCAATTTTAAAAGTAAATTGTATAAGAATAGCAGTGCAGAAGGGTTTCAAAATAAATTATCCCTTTACCGCTCAGTTTAAATTGAATTCAATTACAAAGAGTTTAATAACAATGGTATTTACATTACAGAATTTATAGATACTCTTTTTTTTTTTGGCATACGATCGAAAAGGTTTGTGCTTAATAAGTTATAACAAAGCTTCCAAATAATACACTCTTGAATAATAACTATAAACCATCCCCTCACGAGACTAGTATAATAGGGTAGTTAACTTAAAAAAAAATATTAGTCCGTCAGATAGATTTCCAAAAAATATTAGACACGTATTTTTTTTTTTTTCACGTAAACAAACAATGAAGACGATACAGTGCTTTGAAAACTCGTGTGACGTCATATTCTAAGACATTAGTATGACATTTTTTACCGGTGAGTGACGTCACAACCCCGACTCAAATCTTTGACGCGTTTTATCTTCGTCAATTTTGATTGATTTAATAAAACAAAAAATACGTATCCAATATTTTTCGATAATCTAACAGACGGACTAATAAGAATCATATTTTTTTTAGTCAGTAAACATCCCTATTGTCGATGTAATTTTAAAGAAGAACTTTGATGCGTTAATTGATCATTCATCACTTTTAAAAGTTCTTTTGACTATCATTGACTTTGTAATTTATGGGTTATCGTAGTATTCAGTACTAACTGAGTTGTGGAGGTCAGAAAGGGAGCTCCATGTAATACATATCCGGTTTGTCTGGAAGACGATTCCAACATAGTCGGGAATAGGCAGATGATGATATTTGAAATTGTAATCATTGAACCCGATAAAATCACACACTTTGAAAACCCAAGGAAACCTCAAGTATTGGATATTTCAAAATGACAATGAGATTTTTGTCATTAATTGAAATGAGATTGCGACTGTTTTTACTTTTTTTGACGGCATGGTTAGCGCAGTGGCTGAGCGAATGGACTGCTGCGCTGCGTGTCGCGGGTTCGATCCCCGCCCGGAACAAATATTTGTATGGCCTACAGATAGTTGTTTCGGGTCTGGGTGTGTTTGTGTATGTGAGTTTAAATGATTGTAAACGCACCCACGATACAGGAGAAATTCCTAGTGTGGGGCGTTTTAAAAAAAAATAAATAAAATAAATCTAGGACAGGAACACCGGGTTGCTGTATTTGTTCCAAAGAGTTACCGTGGCCCTAGAACAAAGGCCATAAGAAGGAACACGGTTTTAGTCAGTAACACTCTGACACTCTTTTCTGCTTCGCCGAGAGTTAGAGGAGTCATTTGATTATTTCCCATTATTAAAGGATAGGAACACCGAATAATGCATTACCTCTCCTTCGCTACCCAGGAAACCAGACATCGTTACACCCCAATCCCAACCGACCTTAAACCAACCTCAAAAGCCCCTCACCCTCACAAGGTCAATGCCTCGTTGTCAGACACAGTGTGCCCTTGAACCTCTCCCATTAATTACAGACATCTATTAATCTTACACAACGCGGATAAAACATGCTTGTAACTCTCGCGTTATTAACAAAAAATGTTGTTACGTGAATTATGAGCAAATTGCTTTTGAGTCGCAAATAGTTTGTTTGGCCGACGACAAAGGAGACTCGGGTTGGTTTTTAGGATGAAACTTACTTTGGTAAGTTATATGTGTGAATAGTCGGTGGCACTTTTGCTTGCTCTTCATATTATGTGAAGTAGGTACTTAGAAATTCCGTATGGTGTCGGACGTAAGTTCCGTATGGTGTCGGACGTAAAGAATAGCACCATCCCATATCTTCCCGTGGGTGTCGTAAGAGGCGACTAAGGGACTTACCAGAGAATGGGCAGCAGCGTTCTCTGTGCCTTCAACAACCATACTGCGATCGCCAACCCGCCTGCCATGCGTGGCGATTATGGCACATCCCCGCTTTCTGGGGGAGGCCTATATCCAGCAGACGTCTTATGGCTGACATGATGATGATGACTTAGAAATTATAGATATTTAGACAAGTTTCCCATTCTTTAGAATAATACTAATGGTGTACTACTCAAGCTGTGGCGAGAAAGTATTTCCCTTCTTCTTAGCATATTTAAATTGAGACAGCCCACCATTTAGCGACGAGTTTGGCACTCTTAGTTCCGTCCATCAGCTCCTGTGATGTGCTATCTCCACCTGAACAGGTTTCCCTACCCCATTTGTGCTACTTGTAGGAAATCTCCCACCAGGACACGAGTTGCCATGGCGGACCTGGAAGTCTTTGAATAAACTCCGGACACAGGTTCGCCGAAGCAAGGAAAACTTGGACATTCATAGAGGACTCTGCCCTAGTGTGTGAATATGGTGTTGCCCCACAAACGATGGAACACTTGATATTGTGTCCTGCCTGTCCTATTGCTTGCACATAACAGAAGCTGATGGACGCTACCGAAAGTGCCAATCTAGTCACTAAATTTGAAGCTGACTCAATTGAAATTATCATCAACAGGCAAAGAAGAAGAATGGTTTATCCTTTTGGTCTCGTGTTCACAAGTCATAAAGGTTTCTGCTGACGATGAGGCAACAGGATATACTTTCACAATCACAAATGGTATCTAAAATCTTGCATTCGATGATACGAGTATCTGATAAAGACCAGAAATAGTTTTTGCAAAGCTGGATTGAAAACCAAATTTAATCGAAGGCTGTGATTGACTTAATTTATTGATAGACGATGACTTGACTAAAATCAGAATAGTAGGTACAGACCAAACCAAGCTACCCGAAGCTCCCAAAAATTTGGCAGCTTTCCCAATCAACCTTGAACCTAATGCTTTAGCGATAAAGTTGAAAATCTACTAAAGAAATTGGTCTTAATAAAGTCGATTCTGCTTCAAAGTTTTCTCCACTGTGAGAAAGTAGGGAATAGCCACAAAGTGCATAAGTAATTAATTTAACGGACAACCATGATCCGTTATTCAGGAAGGAGGAAGGGAAACAATACAAATCTTGGTGAAACTTTGTATTGTAATGGACTTGGTAACTGAGTCTGTGATGCTCAACATTGTTGGCAGCACGGAAACAATTTTAATTAATTGTTTAGTTGACCATTTTATACACCATGGAAGCCCAGTGCAGGTTGATGGCACGTTGCATGTCTTCGATTTTTTGGTTACAGAATCTGCGTATTTCTTCAGTATTTTTTCATTCAACATCTTGAGAGAGCAGTGATGATTAAATAATTTACACAAAGTTGTGCTGTTGTGGGTTTTTCCTAGGGGGTGCCTCTGCCTAACCAATCATTGCCTAACCATTTTATCTCATGACCGTAAGTTCGACTAGGGCAAAAAGTTTTATTGAGTTTTTCCATTAGACAATTTTCTCTGTTACTACCGCCAACATCTTTGAGTCTGGATGTTGGAGGTATGATACGCCCGTATGTACCTCGGAAAGAAAGTTAAAATATTGTTACTGCCCCTGGTCTCTCTGCGGTCGATTCAGATTGCCAACTCAATGGACTATAAGAGTAAATTAACAGAGAGCACACGTGTACACACACTTGTACACTATATATTATAATATCTCCCGCGCCGATGGCTAATCTCCGCTAAGATTGGCCGCTGTGACGGAAAACGGTCAGAAGGACTAAATATTCAACAATCATTGACCATCCCTGACCAATCTAAAACAAAGAAAACTGCGTGAAACACCTAGCCATTAACTTCGGGACTTCGTTAGTACATTCCGAGGGTCGAAACAAGTTGACCAGTACATTGGCGGCCGTAACACTAACCTAACTTACTGATTGTTCTCATCTTGTTAAACGTGCGGAAATGATTTGGATATGGTCGGCTACCTTATTTTATCAACCGACTTCCGAAAAGGAGGAGGTTATCAATTCATCTGTATGTTTTTTTATTTCTGGGGGACTATTTGTAGGCTATTGTCTTTAACGTTTTATTTTGGTTACTAGGTCAATTTTATTGTTCTTATTTTCGGATTTCTCTCTTCCTTTACACACGGATTTTGTGATACTCGAACATCATCTTCCTGCCCGAACGAAGTTGTTTTTGATCATCATTCTCCGGTCGTTATCTCAATTTATTTGGTGTCGGCGCAGCATGTCTTCGTCTTCCACATTTCTCTATAATAATAATAATCGTTTATGGGTCTAAAATATAGCCTAATGCAATTACATCATCGGGAATTCTATACAAAAAAGGCTGCATAAAACCTATATAGGGTGTAAAAGTACCCTTAACGCAAACGAAGGGCATCACTTGTTCTCCCCACCACTGCGATCATTTTTTTGTTCTAGACCATGCCTGGGAACCCCCTAGTTACGGAGATATTGGGTGTCAAAGTTCCAAATTTTTCACAGCTGTTTTTGTAAATACTAGTTTTTCAGGTTATAACTTTACTTAAATTACCTCCATGACCCGTTTACTATTCAAAGCATCCACTAGGACAATGTTATAAGAGTGCTACATTGAGTTTTACCGTGAAATGTGAATTTTGACACCAAAAAAAAAATCGTTTCCCAGCTAAAATTTTTGCGTAGGGGTACTTAGTTTGATGTACAGAATGCTTGGTTAACGGCTGTGTGATGGGTTGATTTACACCCTGTAGATGCCTGACTTCCAAACTAGGTAAAGAACCTGTATCTTGGAAATCAGTTAAAGTAAGTGATCAGTTATAAGGAATAATAAGATTTTACTACTATTTCTTATCCTCTCAGTAGTTATCTCCTTTCTAGCCATATCATCATATTGTAATTTACAAAATAACTCGCTTTAGAGTGACTAAAACCCTTTTTTTTTTGGGGCGGGGGTGTGAAATCATCAAAAGTCATTTATTCAAACTAGGCTGATAATCAGCACTTTTCAAACGTCAAAATTTACTTTACTTTACTTATTTACAAGTGGCAGTCCCCCAAAACGCCCACCCTTCGACACTTCCTAGTGTTTTTGCTGGAAAGAAGAAACTCTCCAGCAACACATCTGTCTGTTTGGTTAGAAGAACCAGACTCGATACAATAGAAAGGTGTAAGTCAATATTACGATTGACTATAGACACCAAAGACATCAAATAGTCATCCCGCTACTAAAACCCACCCATGTTCCTTCTTAGCCCTTTGTGTCGAGGCCGCGGTATCTCTTTCGAACAACCCGCAGTCCCGACGGGATGACGGAAGCTCTTCAGAGATAACCGGTGTGATGTCATGTATGTGTAGATAGTGAAACTTAAAATAAGTCCACAAACAAAACATTGTAAGCGTGTGTACCATTATAAACCCGGTGTCCACCAAGGTAAGTCTATGTTGACTCTTATATTCTGAAGGTAAGCTGAAACATAAACAATAGCTGTAGAGCTAAACCAAACAATGCCGTGTTTTCTTTGATTCCCAGAACAAGCTGTAAGTCGGCGGGAAATGCGCACGAATATTATTATTGTTTGTATGAAGTCGCAGTTTGGTTTACCTACTCTAAAATAGTAACTAGGTACTCTAGACATTTGTTACGGTTAAAAGACTTCTGGATAATAATATGCAGTAAGTAGGTGATTTTTGGCTGCGGGTTGTTCGAAAGAGATACCACGGCCTCGACACAAAGGGCTAAGAAGGAACATTAAAATTTGTGGTTTTTAGTCAGTAGAAATCTGACACTCCCTACCACTCTGCCCAGAGCGGGAGTAGTCATTTAACGATTGCCCAACCTCCAAAAAAAAGAAGGGTTTTTTTTTATCAAACATTTTAATAATAACAGCCACGGAGTCTGGATTTGTACCCGGTTGATGGCAATAGGCTCATCTGGTGAACTGTGTGTGAACTTTTAGGTACACCACTGCCTTACTCTTCTGGAACAGGCGTGATGTTATGTTTTATTATTTTAATGGTTTTGCGAACCGTTTCAGCAATGGTAATGCAACTTGAAAGGCCAAACGAATTAAGAAGTTTAACATTTTGTTTACTTTCTAAAGCGTGTGTAAGGATGCCTGATAAGATAGTCATTTTTGATGACACGGTTGGCGCAGTGGCTCAAGCAGTTGACTGCTGCGCTACGTGTCGCGGGTTCGATTCCCGCACGGAACAAATATTTGTATGGCCTACAGATAGTTGTTTCGGGTCTGGGTATTTGTGTATGTGAGTTTAAATGTCTGTGTACGCACCCACGACACAGGAGAAATTCCTAGTGTGGGACAACGTTTTTTAAAAAAAAAAATATATATATTATTATAATATAAGTAATAACATACGAATTCGTTAGCTTCACTTATTTTATAAAAATATGCGAATTTGCGAATTTTTTGAGCAATTATAAAAGGAACACGACCTTGTATTAAAACAAAACTTTCATTTCGTAACCAGATTACCAGACAGACAAATAATTATTTCGCATGTATAACATTACTAGATTGTGCCAGCGGCTTCGCCCGCGTGTAGTTCGATGATTGTCCCACGGGATCATACTACTGGAATAAGAAGTATCCTATGTGTTAATCCAGGTTATAAACTATCTGTGTTCTAAATTTCATCCACATCCGTTCAGTAGTTTTTGCGTGAAAGATTATCCATCATCATGATCATCCATCCATCCATCCATACATCCTCACAAACTTTCGCATTTATAATATTAGTAGGATATAGATGCTGCCTCCTACAATATTCTCACATCATTTTAAAGCTCGATAAATCTCCCATAGAATTACCAGCGTATAGACTTCATGTTATAAACTCCGTCTAACTTCGACATCTGCTTCCCTTCCGAGTTACCGACGAGGCGCGATTGCTTCATATTGAAGGCCTTTGTAGCTTACATGACTGGCGCTAGCGGTAATTGATATGAAAGATGTCAGTATCAATTTGAAGGGTTGATATTATTAAAATTTTGCTTTTAAAATTATGCCATTTTATGGCAAGCAAAGCTTTTTCGGTAAAAGACGCCTAAAGTAAAAACAAGGCAAGTACCCGTTGTGTTGCATTGCTATTTTAATTTAGCAGGCGCATTTAATTAATTTTTTTGTATTTCAGTTATTTATTTCCCTTTATTTTTATTCGTATATTGTATCTTGATTAAAATTGAATTTACTACTAATAATTAAATTCACGTACCAAAATTGGTAATGATCTACTTAAATATTAGTACCTACACTATGGGCTCGTTTTTAACCTCGCACCGCTTGCTCTGATAACTTTACTCTTAATATTTTTTTTTTTTTTTGGCGGGTTGAAAATTATCAAATAAGCCCTCCCACTCTTGGGCAGAGCGAAAGGGAGTGTCAGACTTCTACTGACTAAAAACCACCCATGTTCCTTCTTAGCCCTTACGCCGAGGCCGCGGTATCTCGTTCGAACAACCGGCAGCCCCGACGGGACCCGCAGCCCCGACGGGACCCGCAGCCCGGACGGGATCCGCAGCCCCGACGGGACTCTTGATGACCTTATGGCTGAATCAATAAGCTGAATATGAAGCTGAATTTCGGGCGAAACGCATTTGATTTTTTTTTTACTTCAACTCGTTAAGATGAGTTTTATCTACTTCACATAACTATTACTATCTACAACCGGTTATTTTAAAGTAAATCTGTGCATAACTCAAACTTACGTAAGTTAACTACAATGTTCTCCTCGTTTACCAACGTATTTGATTTCAAACGGTTTCCTAGACGCTTTGTGTTTAGATCCACAAGAGGTCCCTCGTCTTACAATGTTGGTTTCTCTAGTACTTGGGGAAATGTACTGTATTTATTCTAGTTTAGGTAGTGAAAACTAAAGTCATACACACATGCATACATAAACACACGCCTTTTTATATGGGGACAGGCAGAAACTCAAGAAAGCTATCGTAATGATTCTTAGAACTAAGAGAGATTCACTCCAGAGTTTACTTATAAATCATTATAAAGCAAAACTTCTATAGCTTGCTTCTCAGAAATATGCTATACAATGTTAACAAAGTGTTTTTTGCCACGAAAATGGAGGTTTCAATATTATTATAGCTAGCCCATATGGACAGCGGAACACCACAGCTGGGCAAAGGTCTCCCTCCATTACCTCCTTTTTTTTTGGCGTGTGGAAAATTATCAAATAACCCCCTCCCGCTCTTGGGCAGAGCGAAAGGGAGTGTCAGACTTCTACTGACTAAAAACCACCCATGTTCCTTCTTTTCCCTTCATGTCGAGGTCGCGGTATCTCTTGCGAACAACCCGCAGCCCCGAAGGGCTCCTTTACCTCCTACGGTCACGATTCCTTGAGACTTGTTTCCAAATCTCAAGGAAGGCACCGCAATCAAGAAATCTTTTATCATCTCTTAAATATCAACAATATCAATAAACTTACCGTAACTCACTTTTACGTTCCTAAAATCAAATAAACTTAAGCATAAAATAAACTACACCAACATTTTAAATCCTGGCAACACTGGCCGTATGTTGGCAACACTTGCAGCGGTGTACATTCCCGGCTTGTTGTGATACGAGGCACAAGCCACAGGTGTGCCGATACCAGCTAATTTATAGCGAGAAGTTCCTCCGTGTTTCACATTTATGATTGGAAGCTCATCCTTTTCGTGTTTATGGTTTTTAAAGTTATTTCTTTGTTGGGAAGAATGGGGGTGAATTATTTCGTAGGTAAGTAGATATAAACTTTGTAAGTACTACGTGAATAAATAAACGGTATGTATTATTAAAACAGGCTACACGAGTGCTCGTACTAACGCTACGTTGCATTTGAGCACAAACATCGGCCTATAATGTTCTCACAGCTAGGACACAGGCCTCGTCGACGGGCTAAAGTCCACCATACGGGCCTGCAGGTTGGTAGATGTCACATGCCTTCGAATTTTTAGTTTGTACACACTTCACAAAACAATATCACATTTGATTTACCACAGTGTGAACCTCATTACAAATATAAATAGTTTACTTTCTTTAACAAGTTTGTACAACTTATCTAGTGATAGAAGTGCCCTATTAAGCATGTAAATGCCTGTATTAGGACATTCCACTCTTCCGTAACTTAAATTTTTCATTGCCAGCCTTTCTTTCAACGAGTGCTAAAAATCCTTGTGCAGCTGTACCTGGTTTAGGCGGATCTGTCATTGTGCGGGAAATCTATAAAAGTGGCTGGAAATGTCTTGCTTAATAATGTCACCGTGTGTGCCATCCACCTTGGACAGCTAGGTCGCACTAACGCTTTGCTGACTAGACCAGACTAGAAACGACTAGGGCCCTCACAATGTTACCTATTCCTTAGAGCATTTTAGCACAAACTATTTACTAGGGCTTTACGAAAAGTCTCAGTTTCGAGAAGCAAGTTCCTTACATGTTAAATGGGATCTACACTAATATTACAAAGAGGAAAGATTTGTTTGTTTGTTTGTTTGTAACGAATAGGCTCCGAAACTACTGGACAGATTTCAAAAATTCTTTCACCGTTGGGAAGCTACACTATCCGCGGGTGACATAGGCTACTTTTTATCCCTGTATCCCCACGGGAACGGAAACTACGCGGGTGAAACCGCGTGACGTCCGCTAGTGTAAAATAAACTGATTCTTGCAATAATCCTCAAAAATAAACTAACACTGACACTTACAGGACATCTTCCTTGATAATCCTTTATTGTGAGCTTCCAATATTTCGACGCTGGACGCACTGCATCTGTTGCAATCGCCATGACCAAGTGTTATAAACCGTGAAAGCAGCAACACTGTTTTAACGGTGTTCCACAAAAATATCAGAAATAAAACCACGCTTACAGCTCAGACATGAACCAAACTAAAAACGTAAACCCAATACAAATTCGCATACATTTTCCAGCTAGCTTGAGATACCGCACTACCTATATCGGAACAAACATTCGTCTTTAGTCCACGAAGCAAGGATACCGAGTCTGTATCATTTGTGTATGTTATGGCCCCAGCTCACGGGTTTGATGGTACTCTTACAAATATTCGATTTGTATTTGATACAAAATATTCATGTTCGGAGAAGCTATTCAGTTCGAATAGAGTGCATTGTATCTAAAGTTTGGATAGTTGTTTTATTTGATCTATTTTTGAAATGATCTGCTTTAACAACGCAGCAATCCAGTTAGTACTGGGTAAGATATAGCGATACCTTTTGTTAAGGCTGGTACTAACTACCTGTGACGACGGTCAAATATCTACAAATTACAGTCCGACCCAACGGCTTAACATGCTTTCCTTGGAACGGGGGAAACTCGGTATGAAATGGGTAATCAGCCATCCACGAAACAACCTGGGTATGCGCTACTTAACCTAAAGATTCGGTGTTATTATTTAGCCACGAGTTCCTCCACGAACGTTTATTATTATTAGCTAGTTTCTTCTATGGAATCTTTACTAAGAATGTCATATAAATATCAATAAGATAATAAGAATAATGAGAATGTTATATAATATATTTGAAGTCAGCCATATATTTTTAAAATCAATACAAACACAGTATCGTGAACTCGGGTCCTAACAGTATACGCAGTGTAGTCTGGATGAGTTCCAAGTGGGGCATCCTGTCGCCAAATATCTCGACAATTTGATAGAGAAACGCTAAAGTGTTGTAAATTGATTCGACAAATCCTAGAGATGCTGATTTCAAAGAAGGAGAACCGATTTTCACTATATTTACTTTTATGTTAGGTAAGCGAGTAAATTGACTGCACTGGCAGGTGGAGAGATGAAGTATAATCTTAATGGATTGGTTTCGGAGAACTGTACGAATAAGCCCTGGCAAACTTACAGGCTGATAGGTGGACGACCTACGGAAGATTTTGGGGAAGTCCTGCATGAAGCTGGCAAAGACCAGCGAAGCCTGACAGAAAATGGGTGGCACAAGGTTACCCGCGATGAAGTGGTGAGTGGAGTTACCCCCCCCATCTTATGATAAGTCCTACAGGCCAACACCATCATCACCCACAGTCTGACTACATCCACTGCTGGGTAACAGTCATCTCTTTGCTTGTGCCAAGCTCTATGTTCTTGTGCCAGCTTCTTTCAGAGTATTGCTACAAGCCAAGACCAATTGACGGCACGGTTGGCGCAGTGGCTGAGCGATTGGACTGCTGCGATGCGTGTCGCGGGTCCGATCCCCGCACGAAACAAATATTTGTATGGCCTACATAAACAAACATTTAAACTCACATACACAGAGCACCCAGACCCGAAACAACTATGTTTCGGGTCTGGGTGCTCTGTGTATGTGAGTTTAAATGTTTGTAAACGCACCCACGATACAGGAGAAATTCCTAGTGAGGGCAACGTTTTTAAAATATAAATAAAAATGGCAAAGAAATTTAGGGTAATAACTAAAACACCCCGACTACTGAACAATCTCGCTCTAAAAAGTATGAAAATAGAAAAAAAAATAGATATTTATGTGCAAGGTATTCAATATTTCACGTCTATTACATACAGCTTACACGTTTGTACCTATTGAATACCGTGGCCACGTGGTACTTGTCCTCAAACTTATAATCGCATGGTATTGATAGAATATATTGTTTTATTAGGGTATTACCTATCCTAATAAAACAGAACAACTTGAAGAATATTGCATTTGCTTCAAGGTTCGCTTCCAACGATTCCACATTTGTCGAATTACGAGTGGTTTAGAAGTTACGAGTTAAAAAGTTAACCTATATATATACCCACAAACAGTTCAAAATCATATATATAATCAGTGTAAAAAGATCTACATGTTGTATAATTATCCCTGCACTCATACTTTCAAACTCCTTGGAAACTGGAACAAGTGCTTGGCAGGAGAAATAGGTGTGTAAGTACTTTTACAGACAAAGTAAGCAAAGTACCTAGCAGTTAGGAACTTTTACTGCGGTACTCAGAGATATTTAATGATTACTTAAGCCGTCATTTAGTAAAGATTTGACATACTTTTGTATGACAAAACTGTCAAAACGTTTACTTAGTGATGGCCTAAGTAATCATTAAAGTTCTCTGAATGCGGCAGTCATCATCTGCGTAGCCTTTTCCCAACTATGTTGGGGTCGGCTTCCAGTCTAGCCGGATGCAGCTGAAGTACCAGTATTTTACATGGAGCGACTGCCTATCTGACCTCCACAACCTAGTTAAGACTAGGTAATACGTAATACTCCTTGGTAAGACTGGATGTCAGAATTTTAGGTCACTGACTACCTGTAACGACTGCCAAAGATCTATATATGGCAGTCGGGACCAACAGCTTAACGTGCTTTCCGAGGCACGGAGGAAACTCGGTATGTCGGGCGGTCACCCATCCACAGACCGACCTAGGCAAGCACAGCTTTACCTAAAGATCGACCCGAGTGGCAGTTCTTATTTATTTATTTTTTTACCATAAAATATTTTCAACTATTTTGATCTTGAGAGAGATTGTTCTATCTAAACTAATACATATTTTAAAAACTAAGTTGTGAGTTTAGATGAAAGCTGTTATCTCCGAAAGAACCGATCCCAATTCAAGATTGGCAGATTAGAGTTAAGAGTAATCATTATCTGCCTCGCCTTTTCCCAACTATGTTGGGGTGTTCCAGTCTAACCGGATGCATCTAAATACCAATATTTTACATGGAGCGACTGCCTATTTGACCTCCACAACCCAGTTAATACTGGGTAATTCGGGACCCTTTGGTAAGACTGGTTGTCAGACTTCCAGGTCACTACCTGCAACGACTGCCAAAGATCAGTGGCGTGAACTGGCGTGCTCGCAGAAACACGGAGGCAAAGCCCAATGAAACAACTGACAATATAGGGATAAAAAAAATTGGTTGGAGTGCGTAGCCTTTAGGGGTGCTATGGAACGAGGACTTATTTTTTTATTATTATTACTATAATAACAAAATATGATATAATATATAATAAAATAATAAAAACACACACATAATACACACACAAAACACATAACAACACACACACAAAACACACACAATAATATATATGTGATATTTGATATTTAATGATTACTTAAGCCGTCACTTAGTAGAGGTATGACATACTTTATATGACAAATCTGTCAAAACCTTTACTAAGTGATGGCCTAAGTAATCATTAAAGCTCGCTGAGTGCGGCAGTAAGAGTTGGAGTTACACTATACATATTTTCTTTTAATATTTCTGACCTCCATGCAGACAAAGCCGAGGGTAAAACGCAAGTAAACTAAACAATGAACATTTAAATACCAACCTATTTTCAATAACAGATTTCCACTTCTAATTTTCGAACGAATTACTTTGCGCCTTCGTCCCCGAAATCTATTAAAATTAAAATATCGTCGCAGATGGGCGAAACACGAAACAAAGGATTTTCGCGAAATTAATAATGATGGAGATAGCTGTAAGCAGCTTACGGGGGCTCGAGATTTGTTTAATATTGTCTTTGGTTATTATTTTAAACCAGAGGTCTCTTTCAGCGGTCGTTTTTTACTGCAATTTTAGAATAATTTCCAACCAAAACTACGCTGTATTAAGATTGACACGTTTTTTGGTGTCGTATGTTTTTTGTGAAGTTTTGGTTGGAAATTATAAAAAAAATATATATTGGAGTATGTAATAAAACTGTCACTAATACTTATTCCGAAAAAAAATAAAGCAAATACGATATTGTGAACCAAAGATATATTTTTCTTTTTTAAACTACATAGTAACTACACAAAGTAAGTATTGATACGAATAATTTATCCAAATTCTTCACTGTGCACATAACAAACGGACTACAGGTTAGATTACGTTTTCTAATACATAACAGCAAAGAAAGAGTATGAGGACCGTAATACCTGAAAACAAAAAAAATATAAAAATATCATCTGCCTATCAACAATAGGGATGTTTACTGACTTAAAAAAATATGATTCTAATTAGTCCGTCTGTTAGATTATCGAAAAATATTGGACACGTATTTTTTGTTTTATCAAATCAATAAAAATTGACGAAGATAAAACGTGTCAAAGATTTGAGTGGGGGTTGTGACGTCACTCACCGGTAAAAAAAGTCATACTTATGTCTTAGAATATGACGACACACGAGTTTTCAAAGCACTGTATCGTCTTCATTGTTTGTTTACGTGAAAAAAGAAAAATACGTGTCCAATATTTTTTGGAAATCTATCTGACAGACTAATTAGATTTTTTTTGTTAACTACCCTATTATTGCTAATAACCCTCCTTTTGGATTTCGTCGGGTAAACAAAGGTCTTTCAGGGTCCACTAGCACAATGTCTTAAGAGTGCTACATCGAGTTTTACCGTAAAATGTGATTTTTCTCCCCAAAAACAGTCCTTTCCCAGCAATATTTTTTGCGAAGAGGTACTTAGTTTGATGTACATAATGCTATGTTACCGGTTTCGTGAAGGTTTCATTTACACCCTGTACATAATTATGTCATCATCATTTCAGACCGGAATCACCAACTGCTGGTATAGGCCTCCTCTTTCTTCCGCCACATGTCTCGATCCTGTGCGTCTCTCATCCAGGTGTTTCCCGCGACTTTGACGACGTCGTCAACACGACGAGCTTCAGGACGGCCCTGGTTCCTATGGCCTAACCTTGGCCACCACTCAGTCAAAGCCTTGCTCCATCGGCCATCTCCGCGTCTAGCCAGATGTCCCGTCCAGGTCCACTTGAGGCGCACCGCCCGGTCCCCTTCATTGTAGACTTTCGTCCGACGGCAGATTTCGGTGTTACATAATGATGTACATACATGTGTCGTTGGTACATAATTATTTAGTCACATTTCGTTGTTTTCATAGAGTTACCATTCACCAAGTTGAACCAAGCGTAGGTACACCTCGGGGGTCTTTCATCGCGATTGAGCAACCTTGCCACTGTGTGGCCGTCGTAGTCACCTTTGGAATTATTCCCGAAAGCTGCTAGCAGTCAACTCTAAAGGCCTAGTCGCATAATCACTTATTTGGATACTCACCGATATAAAGTTACTATGAGACAAGGTGATGACGCCGAAGGCCGTCATGTATACAGGCACCTGACTCATCTGCAGGGCTACCACAGCCAGAGTTCGGAACTCAGGCCCCGGGTGGCACTCCTCCCAACCGCTGTGGAATATCGCCGTGCCGACTAACGAAGCCTGGAAAAAGTTAAATGATATCAGAATGAAATAGTCTCATTAGAGGACATCATTATCTGCATAGCCTTTTCCTACCTATGTTGGGGTCGGCTTTCAGTCTAACCGGATACAACGTAATACCAGTTTTTTTTTTGTATTCTTTTTTGAGGACCCTTTTTTTGGCGGGTGGAAAATCATCAAATAACCCCGGGTCCCGCTCTTGGGCAAAGCGAAAGGGAGAGTCAGACTTCTACTGACTAAAAACCACCCATGTTCCTTCTTAGCCCTTCATGTCGTGGCTGCGGTATCTCTTGCGAACAACCCGCAGCCCCGACGGTGGTCCCTTTGAACTTTATTTAAACAAAGATAGAATGATCATCAACTTGCTTGCTTGCTGGTGGTTGGTCTTGCCGTCAGCAAACATGACTGTTGATGTGACAGTTCCTAAATTATCCCAGGCTGATTAATATTAGTATTAGTCGTACAGTCGATTTCCTTTTGTTTTTGTTTTAGAAAGGTTGCGCCCCGCGCAACTCTGTGAGATCCGTCCCAGACTGGTCATCTCCCCACCGACAAATGGAAATCAATTCCTTAACATAAATAGGTTCAATGCCTCTCAGTATAGGAACAAGAAAAGGATCGAAAGATTGGCTATATCTTTCGATCCTTCCTTATAAGACAAAGGAATTCATAGTTATTGAAATATATTGAAAGAGGTTTCAAAAGGTTTAATTCATAACTGAGAGATGCCAAATATATTAGTATTACAACCAATAGTTCGTGTAAATAACCCTTACGCTAGCGTAGTAGGTAATTGGTCAGTCATGACTCGCACGATACTTCACATCTGCACCTGGAGCACTCAGAGCAACACTTCCATAAGTGAGGTAGGCGGCTTTTCAGCGGCAATGCGTCGGCATCATGCTCCTAGTGAACAACCTAGCAGCTCTTTCGAACTAGTGAACGTGATAAGGCGGCTATTTCAGCGGCATCATCATGCTATCAGTAGTCATGGTCCCTAACAGTCATCAGACTGGTTATAAAATAGATATGGTATAAAACCATCCCAATCCCTCCCCATGGATAGTGTGCACTTTTCGTACAGCTAGCACATCTGCAAGACACGTGTTTGTGTAAGCCTGACCAAATCATTTGTCAAAGCTAAAGATCATGTTATTTTAGAATCACCATACGGTTGGTCATATTGGGGCTGAGAATCAAAACTTAAAAGCCAAACTGGCTGTATCGTTGAGTAGAGCTAATGAATACATAATTCAAGAATTACCAGATAATAGAGTTGATAATCAAAATTCAAAATTATTTTGCAATAGAGTTGGAAATTATATCTATTGAAACCCTAGAGACAGCCCCGAAAGCGCGCACCCGTCACCTCTTCCTAGTGTAGGAGCTGGGGAGAAGACGTGGCGCAACAAACTCCCCAGCAACACGCTTCTGTCTGTTTAGTTGGAAGAACTTTAATTACTCCATCACCATAGGATAATTATTGTAATAAGGAACTCACCCAATCGTTCACCAACAATCACACACACATAATACTTATAGATTACTCTAAACAGGGCTTTGAACCAAACTATACTTAACTTATTCAATCACTATCGCACTCTTGCGATCACCCGCTTGGACATAGCCTCTCCGTGTTAACCTAGTCTCCTAACTTGACTTTCGCTCATGTCGGCCGATCCCTATAGCGATATTAAAACGTCCTTCATCTCCAGCATTTCTAAAAACACCACGATCGGCGGCATCTTCCCACACTTTCACAGCATTGTTTTATTGCAGTCTTTTTGTGCAGCCGCCCCAATTGTTCTAAGGATTCCTTTGGGCAATAAAACTCGGAAATCATTGCAAACAGATGTGACTCTACTATTGTGAGTTGCGCTTAGAAATCGGGCATTTTATGGTTTCTTAAGAAATCTTTAAAATTTTATATTGTATTGACTACAGTCAAGCCGTCAAGTCATAAAATAGAAATTCAATGTGTTTGAAAATTCCCGAGACCTCATGGTGACTTTGAAACAAGAATTAAGATTAAGATATTTCCTTAATAAATAGGAGTACGTCACAGAAACTCACACTGAGCAAGTTGCAAAAGCTGGTTTAGATTCCCAGGTCGGCCAAAGTGCTATTGGGTTTTTCCATAAGTAATTTCTCAGCAGCAGCCCGGAGTTTGTAAGTTGGTGGTATTAAACCCCCGTGCCTCGGAAAGAACGTTAAGCCGTTGGTCCTGTGCCTGATCTCACGAGACCAACGGAGCAGTTGTTTATATTATACAAGGCGTGCAAAGGAACGTAAATAAAAATGCTGATTACCTCATAAGTGATGTCTCCGGCGGCCATCATGTAGGAACCAGTCAGTATTATCAGACAGATGATAAACGAGGAGGTTGCCAACAGATAGGTGATATTACGGTCCGCCACCTGCAATTAGATGTCACATTTATATTTCATCATCATCCTACAATGTTCCCACTTCAGGGACTCAGGCCTCTTTTCTAGGAGGGGGATGGGCTATAATCCACCACGCGGGCCCAGTACGGGTCTTCGAATTTCCGAGGCACGGAGGAAATGTACTGAGTGGTCACCTATCCACGGACCAACCTAGGTAAGCACGGCTTAACCAAAGATCGAGTGGCAGTTATTATTAAGCCACAAGCTTCTCCAGCCGTAGACGTATATTATCTAAACAATGATGATATGAATTCCCGTTCCCGCCCGTTCTTCTCCATAGGAATCTACGCTAGGGAATGGGCAACCACAGTACATTCACAGTAATTATGCCTTCTGTCTGGAGCTGTAGCTTCTTTATTTTGTACTAGCGGACGTCACGCGGTTTCATCCGCGTAGTTCCCGTTCCCGTGGGAATACAGGGATAAAAGATGGCCTATGTCACCCGGGGATAGTTTAGCTTCCCAACAGTGAAAGAATTTTTGAAATCGGTTCAGTAGTTTCTGAACCAATTCGTTACAAACAAACAAATCTTTCCTCTTTATAATATTAGTGTAGATTTGTTTTGACTATTTAAAAGTGCCTGTAACTGGTCTAATTGAAATAAATGTTTTGATTTTGATTGATTTCGTTACTGAAGATGAATCGCCATAAAACAGTTAATTTACTTACAACTAGTTTTATAAGGCACATGACGAGCAGGGCGACACTCTCCAACACTTGGATGCTATAGAGAGGACCCATGGACTGTTGGACATTGCGGGCACACCTGCAATACGAATTACGATGAGTTTTTGCACTCTCATACCAAAATACAGCCTGAAAGATTTGCATACTGAGACTTTGGACAGCAATTTCCATTAAAATTAAAACTTCGTGGAAGCGGTTGCAATGAACCTAATTGCCAAATAGACACCCATTTTATAACGTGTGAGACTTATGAACTTTTGAGACCAACTGCATTATTCGTTGATAAAAATTTCAAAATAATTGTTCTAACCATATAGCGTCTGAGTGCAACTTGATTCCAATCACGAAATCTTTCTTGAACTCTTCTGCAAGCTCCTCCCTCGTCTTCTTTCCTTTATTCTCTATAGTCCTGATCCTCAGTTTTTGGAAATACAACACTAGTACCCTGAACTTATGGCCTACAGTGAGTAGTGAACATAAGGCGAGGCAGTCCATAGTAGCCATCATTGCTACGATGGCGTACCAGTGGAACTCCGTAAAGAAACGGAGAACGTTGATGAAGAAGCCAGTCTGGGATGAATTGGGGTAGTACACCACTTCAGTGCGAACCGGTATACCTGGGAAAACATAAGATTACGCGTGTAAGGATTAAACAAAGGTGAGCAAATGCTAAAAAGCAAACATACTTTAGAAATAAATTACTAACAGGCTAAAGTGCTGATTTAGCAAACAAAAAAAATTACGAACAAAATGGAAAAAAATTACCTTGTGTAAAATGAAGCCTCACAGCTTCAATAGAAGCAGCACACAACGTCACATAGGAGACACCAGTTAACGTAAAGCAATGCCTTGCAAACTGCTTAACGGACATTCTTTCCAGCTCTAAAGAATCGAAGATATTTCTGCTGCCTTCCAACAAGCGTTCCATCACAATCTTGATGCGGGCCTTCCAGATGTAAAGCGTTAACACCTTGCATAAAATACAGGGATGCGCAAAACTGAACTGCACCAAGTCATTCTTCTCCCTGTCCGTCAAATCAGTCCTGGCATGAGCCATCAGCTCATTAAACAAGACTACGATGATGAACCCATTCGCAAATACCATCCAGGCAGTATATATCTTCTGCCTGTAGTAGGAAACTTCGGTTTTCTCATACCAAAGATCCCCCATCCCCAAATAAAACATGAATCTACATAGCGCTTTGAAATAATATTTCTGAGGGTGAGTTTCCTTCAACGACGGGACGTCCATACCGATTATTTTTTTAGATTGAATTGTTTCAAAGTTTGGGCATTGGGTTTGGGCATGATTAATCGAAATTGGACTTTTTGGGTTTAAAATCCAATCACACTAATTGGATAATTCGCTAAATGGTATAGTTTCGTCTGAGTAATGTTCCGATAGTTATGAATCAATTTATTACTTAGTCAGTAACTAAGGAACAAAGTTTTTAGGGACCATTTATCAATTTCCCTATAGGCCAGATGTAGGTTTCATGAAAGACACGATGATAATGTGTTGAGAAAATTTTTCTGCGAGGGCATGAGTCAGATAATTCTGTGCATCATCATCTGCTTTTTGATATAAAAATGCTTTTTTATGCAAATAAGATAAATTCTGCCGTGAACAGAAAGACAAATTCATGTTTGAATTTTGCCAAGTCATCATCTGCCTAGCCTTTTCCCAACTATGTCGAGCTCTGCTTCCAGTCTAACCAAACTAAAATACTGGTATTTTGACCACCTGACCTCCACAACTCAGTTAGTACTGGGTAATTATATGATTCCCCTTGATAGGACTGGTTGTCAGATTTTCGGACCACTGACTGCAGATATTTCTATGCAACAATAAAAAAAATCTCAGACCCTAATAAACGCAAACGTTTCCTTCAACTTAGAATTAGCAAAACAATAATCAACGCAGAGTGAATGAAAAATTCGGGATATTATAAACACACATAACATAACATAACATCACGCCTGTAATCCCCGAAGGGTTAGGCAGAGGTGTACCTAATAGTACACCCACATTTCGCCAGTTATGTTTAAGTCCCATGTAATAGGGGGCGAGCCTATTGCCATCAACCGGGCACAAATCCAGACTATTACAAATTCCAAATTCCGGATATTATAAATTGCATATCAAATAAATAATCGCCTATCAATACATACTTATCATTTATATTCTTTTTTACATCAAATAACTTACTTCACTACAAATAAACTAAATGTTTAACAAAACTCAAACTGCAGATAATTCGAAATTATACATCAATATGACATTACTATTTTCCTCATAATGCAATACAGTTAAATTTATTTTTGTACAAAAATACTACATACATAGCATAAATACTGACTGCACAGCAAATTTTCCATATCATTTTACAGCTTTAACATTAGTTAATTAGCACCCTAATGGGCGGCATGGGCACCGGGCCGTAGGCCGACGAAGGAGGCCGGCGGAGGCCCGGCACTTCGGGGACAGAAGATATATGTGGTAATTAATAAATAATAAGAAGACTGTGACTAATAAAATGCTGTTTTATTTAGAAAAACTGCTGTAAATAATATAAAAATAGAAGCTATATTTAAAAGAAAAAGAGTTAACACGTATAATGTGCATTAAGATTATTAGCTGTGTATTGATGAAAAAGCTTTTGCTTTAGGAAAAATCGCTGTACGATGTGAAAATAAATTGTAGTGTGTTATTTTGAGTTGAATATTTTGCTGTGCAATCAGTAATTTTGATGGGAATTCGGAATCTTATTGCATAGAAAAAGGATATTTTTTGATTTGCGTTTAAATACTACCCGAAAAATTCTAATACACGTAAATTTATTACCTTACATACTTTACAACTTCGCAATTATCTCATAAAATTAATCTAAATAGTTATGAGTACCTATTCTGATAACTTTCTCATTACTTTTAAAGAATAAAAATAAATTCCTATCTGTCAATCGATTGCTCGTCCCAACAAACCCGAATGGTTCTGACGAAGTTTTACTTAGTGACTAGTTATGTACCCTAGATTTTGGTCAATACAATGGTGTTGGTTGGTTGTGGTGTTGGTTGGTGTTTGGTGTTTGTAATTTAAAATTAAATATTAATATTGAGAGTATTGTGGGAGCTACGTCTGCCAACAAACTGCTCTGTAGTTTGGCAATATAAACACTTTTTCATTTTAGATTTGGTACTTTCAAATAAATAAATTAATGTGGTTGAATGTTCAAGTCCGCTGGTTCTCATTGACGCCTACCATCCAGCACTATTATTTAACACGGATTTCGTTGAGGCTCCTCTATTAGAGTGCGGGACGGACACAATATCTGTTCGACTAAGGCGACTATGAGTCTATCAACAAAGACATTTCCAAGACTGACTGGGAATCAGAGTTTGCGACATTATCAATACGAAGTAGTTCCCCTAAACAGTAGTTACTTGATCGTATCTACGCATTATTTTTATTCCCTCTCGCCCCGGACCATGGCTTGCACCAGGGCCGGGCACGTGAGGTCGCTGCCGCCGATCGCCGCTACGAGAATACGGCGGCGGGGCATTGATGAACCAGTTAACTTTTTCAATCAAGTTTTTCTCAATTTACACACTAAATCTATTCCACAAAAATTACAGCGTCACTTTGGCATTCATAAAAACCATTTAAAAAAATACAAATATCTTATAGAAATTTAAGACGTACGGCAATATAGCTCATGAGTCAAAATTTAGGCTTCTCCGTGAAAGGATGAAGGTATTAAAATTACAAAGTTATAAAAACTACTTGAAGTTAACCAAAACATCTATTAAATTATTATGAGCCTATACTGTCCCACTGCAGGGCAAAGGCCTCCCTTCCCTCCTTCCACTTTTTGCGATCTAGTGCGATCTATTGAAGAAAACCCAAAATATACATCGTGAGGAAACAGAAAAAAATGTTTTAGAACCAACAAATTCGAAGACATGTGATATCTACCAATCCGCACTGGGCCCGCGTGGTGGATCATAGCCCATCCCTCTCCTAGAGAGGAGGCCTGAGCCCCTGCCCTCATCAGCCTATAATGTTCCCACTGAACATTATAGGCTGATGATGATGTCTTTCTAGGGCGTACTATGGACCCCTATGAACTGGAATATAACATCATAATGCTCGGCAAAGCCATATACCCCTTGCTTTCGTCACCCACAAAATTCCAATATTTTTTATAATGATTTAAAAATAAAAATAAATTCGAACTCGCGAACATGCTGAACAATTTTGGAAAACTCACAACATTATAAAAATTACAAAAAGACGACACTGAAGATTTGAACCTGCGTACCTTTGTTTATAGGGAGGTCGCCGAACTGTTAGGTAACATTGATGACAAATGGTTTGAAATACCCGTTCTATTGATATAAATAGTATGACAGATATCAGCTGTCAAACTGTTGCGAAATATGGACATAATGCAATATTGCTCACCCCCCTAAGTTATTATAGCAATAATATATAGCCCATGTGTTATTCCAGATTATAATCTATCTCTGTTACAAATTTCATTCAGATCTGTTGAGCCGTTCTGGCGTGAAAGCGGAACAAACATCCATCCATCCTCACAAACTTTAGGATTGGCAGTCGTTAAAGGGAGTCAGCCACCTGAAAGTCTGACAACCAGTCTTACCAAAGGGAATCGTATAACCTAGTATTAACTGGGTTGTGGAGGTCTGATCGGCAGTCGCTCCATGTAAAATACTGGTATTCAGCTGCATCCGGTTAGACTGGAAGCCGACCCCAACATAGTTGGGAAAAGGCTAGGCAGATGATGATGCTAAAAAACGACACAACTCAAATGCAGTTCCGAGCACCTTAAACTATAATAGCGAAGCTAACCCTAGTAGTGGAATTTCTTCACCCCGTCTTTTACTGAATCTACCAGCCTGATCCAACTGATATATAATTATGTAGCATTGCGGTGAACGTGGTTCTAACTGAGGAGGTTTCAAACTTGCTTCGCAAGTTGGATACTTCTGAAGTGGCTGGCCCGGATTATATTTCGTCTAAATTTCTTTTTCGGTGTTCAACTTCGATTGCCCAACCTATCTCGCTTATCTTCATAAAATCCTTTGACATCTGTGTTGTACCTAAACTTAGAAAATCGGCTTTCATAACGCTTATTCACAAAAAAGGAATCAAAACCGAAATTATTAACTGCAGGCTGATATACAAGCTCTGTCATCATCTGCCTAGCCTTTTCCCAACTATGTTGGGGTCGGCTTCCAGTCTAACCGGATGCAGCTGAGTACCGGTATTTTACATGGAGCGACTGCCTATCTGGCCTCCACAACCCAGTTAATACTAGGTAATACGATACTCTTTGGTAAGACTGGATGTCAGAATTTCAGGTCACTGACTACCTGTAACGATTGCCAAAGCTCTATATATCGCAGCCGGGACCAACAGCTTAACGTTCTTTCCGAGGCACGGAGGAAACTCAAGTATGTCGGGCGGTCACCATCCACAGACCGACCTAGGCAAGCACAGCTTTACCTAAAGATCGACCCGAGTGGCGGTTCTTATTAAGCCACGAGCTCCTCATATACAATATACAAGCTCTGTATTGTGGCAAAAATCTTTGAAAGGATTATCTATTATCAGGTGTATAGTGCTCTTAAAAATTCATTTAGTTCCTTCCAACATGGTTTTCTGATGGGATGGTCCACCGTAACTAACTTAATTCTGCTCAATTATTTAATTACTGACGCCATGGATAACGGTAGGCAGGTTGATGTCGTTTATACGGATTGCAGTAAGGCTTTTGATCGGATTGACCATGAGATCTTACTATCTAAGTTATATAGTACGGGAATACGAGGCGATTTACTGAGATGGTTTTCTTCTTATCTGGAGAACAGGTCCCATGCAGTAGTATTAACCACTTACATATTTAGTTGGGTGCCTGTCCCCAGTGGAGTCCCCCAGGGTTCATTACTCGGCCCATTTATTTTTGTTATACATATATACGACATTAATTCTTGCTTGATCTCATCCAATTCGTTGTGTTTTGCTGATGACATAAAATTCGATGCCAAAATAGAGCTAGATGGCGACACATCCATAATTTCGAACATTTTCAATTTTTACACCTAACATAGAATTTTTTTAGACAACTTTATTATATGCGAAACCTAAGGCATTAACTTGATTTTTTAGATAATCACTGTGGTTGTTAACTGGTATCATACAAAGATTAGAACAAAATAAAGATTTAACCGCATGAATTTACTCTTTACACACACATCCAAAGTAAATAGTAGTAACTTTCGACACCACTAGATGTCGTTTTATTCAAACACTAGCTGACCCACGCAACTTCGTCTGCAACACATAATATAGCTTATAACCTTTCTAGATAAATCGACTATCCAACTTATTAAATTGAGCTATATCGTACTCGTAACAAACAAAAAATCTTACCTTTCCTCTATAAAATACCTATTAGTTTAGATTGACTTCGATTATATTATTAAAGTAACAATTACTATAGGTATCTCTTACTGTTTAATATACAGTAACACCTTGTACTTGTAAACATTATGGTGCAGTAATTTTTTTGAATTTGATTTTCTCCGGAGCCCCCAGAGGCCAGAATCCCCACGTACATACCTACCGCACCGGACCGAATGACTGCCACGCGCTAATTATTTTGTCGCCCGTATATTTTTACATTGCGATATCTTCTAAGATATTTGTTTAAACTGTATAGAGTAAAGGGCACAAATATTCTATATTAAATTTCCGTGCTAGCAAACACATTTATTTAGATATACATAGATTAATACCATATGGGTTAAATAAGCTTCGCAAAATATAATTCTTTTTAACCTAACATTTTAATATAAAAAATGGTTACAGTGAGTCAATCGTAAAAGATAAACATATGCTGTCGCGGACTTTTTTTTAGAACTTTTAAAGAGAAACAATTCTTTCATACATGATATTTACGTAACTTAAACCGTTTTCGCAGCGCACGCAACGGAAGCTCTCAAAAAGGAATATCTTTTCCCGTTTTTGCAACATTTTTCATTTATGCTCCGCTCCTATTAATTGTGGCGTGATGTTATCTTCCTTCCTTCCTCGATAAATGGACTATCCAACACTAAAAGAATTTTTCAATTCCAACCAGTGGTTCCAGAGTTTACCCCGTTCAAACAAACAATCAAACAAACAAACAAACAAACTCTTCAGCTTTATAATATTAGTATAGATAGATGGTTGGAAATCTATACTAATATTATAAAGCTAAAGAGTTTGTTTGTTTGTTTGTTTGTTTGAACGCGGTAAACTCAGGGACTGCTGGTTGGAATAGAAAAAATCTTTTTGTGTTGGATAGTCCATTTATCGAGGAAGGCTTTAGGCTATATAACATCGCGCTACGATTAATAGGAGCGGAGCATAAATGAAAAATGTTGCAAAAACGGGAAAAGATATTCCTTTTTGAGAGCTTCCGTTGCGTGCGCTGCGAAAACGGTTTAAGTTACGCAAATATCACGTATCAAGGAATTGTTCCTCTTTAAAAGTTCTAAAAAAAAGTCTGCGACAGCTATCTTTTAAGATTGACTGACTGTAACCATTTTTTACTATTAAAATGTTAGATTAAAAAGAGTGATATTTTGCGAAGCATACTTAACCCATATGGTATTAATCTATATCTAAATAAATGTGTTTGTTAGCACTGAAATTTAATATAGAATATTTGTGCCCTTTACTCTACACAGTTTAAACTAATATCTTAGAAGATATCGCAATGTAAAAATATCCGCGCGACAAAATAATTACGCGCGCGACAGTCATTCGGTCCGGTGCAGTAGGTTAGTGGGGATTCTGGCCTCCGGGAGCTCCGGAGAAATTCAAATTCAAAATATTTACTGCACCATAATGTTTACAAGGTACAAGATGTTACTGTATATTTAACAGTAAGAGATACCTATAGTAATTCACACTTTAATAATAATCTAAACTAATATTATAAAGAGGATCGATACGATTTTTTGTTTGTTACGATTTAACTCAATTTATGTTGACATTATTTGTTATAAGCTATATTATGTGACGCAGACGAAGTTGCATGGGCCAGCTAGTTACTTCATAAGATGAACGTTAATTAAAAATAAAATAATTCTTCATAAGTGAATATTCCTTACAATAGAGCAAATACTAAAAACAAATATTAATTTATTTATTAAGCATACTATATATTACTAGAGGTTAAATTCTTATGTTCCAATCTATTTCTTATTAATATTATATTTTTCTTTTTTAAACTACATAGCTACCCAAAGTATTGATACGAATAATTTATCCAAATTGTACACTGTGCACATAACAAACGGACTACAGGTTAGATTGCGATTTCTAATACATAACAGCAAAGAAAGAGTATGAGGACCGTAGTACCTGAAAACAAAAAAAATATAAAAATATCATCTACGTATCAACAATTATTGCTAATAAACCCTCCTTTTGGACTTCGCAGCAGCCGGGTAAACAAAGGGTGCGCATTTAGGATACAATTCCAAAGACGACCACAACATCATAATCTTGGATAGTGACATCACTTTGTCATAACGTCAAACCTATGATCCCTGAAGCAAGGGTTAGGTAGACCCCGTCGGGGCTGCGGGTTGTTCGCAAGAGATATCGCGGCCTCGACATGAAGGGCTAAGAAGGAGCATGGGTGGTTTTTAGTCAGTAGAAGTCTGACACTCCCTTTCGCTCTGCCCAAGAGCGGGAGGGATTATTTGATGATTTTCCACCCGCCAAAAAAAAAGGGCTAGGTAGTCGTTTGTTGTGCCCGTGAGTCGTTTATAAAAGAAATCGAAGAGAATTTGTTCTCCCCGTCACTGCGATTATTTCTTTGTTCTAGACCATACCTGGGAAACCTCCAGTTACGG
Organism: Diarsia brunnea; assembly: GCA_949774965.1. NCBI lineage: Eukaryota > Metazoa > Arthropoda > Insecta > Lepidoptera > Noctuidae > Diarsia > Diarsia brunnea. The sequence goes on along the minus strand of OX459014.1, from coordinate 2,815,314 downwards.
AGATATAGGGGGTCGACCTTCCAATTTTTTAACAGCTGTTTTTTTTAATACTAGTTATTACTTTTTCAAGTTATCACTTTACTTAAATTACCTCCATGAAATTTTCACTATTAAAAACATCTACTAGCACATGCACAATGTTTTATGAGTGCTAAATCAAGTTTTACCGAAAAATGTGATTTTTCACCCCAAAAAACAGTCTTATCCCAGCAATAATTTTTGCGTAGAGGTATTTAGTTTGATGTACATAATGCTTGGTTACCGGTTTCGTGAAGGTTTCGTTTACTTACATAATTATGTAGTACTCACTTTTCGTTGTTTACATAGAGTTACCATTTACCAAGTTGAACCAAGCGTAGGTACCGCTCGCGGGTCTTTCATCGCGTTTGAGCAGCCTTGCCACTGTGGGTGGCCGTCGTAGTCACCTTTGGAATTATTCCCGAAAGCTGCTAGCAGTCAACTCTTAAGGCCTAGTTGCATAATCACTTATTTGGATACTCACCGATATAAAGTTACTATGAGACAAGGTGATGACTCCGAAGGCCGTCATGTATACAGGCACCTGACTCATCTGCAGGGCTACCACAGCCAGAGTTTGGAACTCAGGCCCCGGGTAGCACTCCTCCCAACCGCTGTGGAATATCGCCGTGCCGACTAACGAAGCCTGGAAAAAGTTAAATGATATCAGAATGAAATAGTCTCATTAGAGGACATCATTATCTGCATAGCCTTTTCCTACCTATGTCGGGGTAGGCTTTCAGTCTAACCGGATACAATGGAATACCATTTTTTTTTTTTGGCGGGTGGAAAATCATCAAATAACCCCGGGTCCCGCTCTTGGGCAGACCGAAAGGGAGAGTCAGACTTCTACTGACTAAAAACCACCCATGTTCCTTCTTAGCCCTTCATGTCGAGGCCGCGGTATCTCTTGCGAACAACCCGCAGCCCCGACGGTGGTCCCTTTGAACTTTATTTAAACAAAGATAGAATGATCATCAACTTGCTTGCTTGCTGGTGGTTGGTCTTGCCGTCAGCAAACATGACTGTTGATGTGACAGTTCCTAAATTATCCCAGGCTGATTAATATTAGTATTAGTCGTACAGTCGATTTCCTTTTGTTTTTGTTTTAGAAAGGTTGCGCCCCGCGCAACTCTGTGAGATCCGTCCCAGACTGGTCATCTCCCCACCGACAAATGGAAATCAATTCCTTAACATAAATAGGTTCAATGCCTCTCAGTATAGGAACAAGAAAAGGATCGAAAGATTGGCTATATCTTTCGATCCTTCCTTATAAGACAAAGGAATTCATAGTTATTGAAATATATTGAAAGAGGTTTCAAAAGGTTTAATTCATAACTGAGAGATGCCAAATATATTAGTATTACAACCAATAGTTCGTGTAAATAACCCTTACGCTAGCGTAGTAGGTAATTGGTCAGTCATGACTCGCACGATACTTCACATCTGCACCTGGAGCACTCAGAGCAACACTTCCATAAGTGAGGTAGGCGGCTTTTCAGCGGCAATGCGTCGGCATCATGCTCCTAGTGAACAACCTAGCAGCTCTTTCGAACTAGTGAACGTGATAAGGCGGCTATTTCAGCGGCATCATCATGCTATCAGTAGTCATGGTCCCTAACAGTCATCAGACTGGTTATAAAATAGATATGGTATAAAACCATCCCAATCCCTCCCCATGGATAGTGTGCACTTTTCGTACAGCTAGCACATCTGCAAGACACGTGTTTGTGTAAGCCTGACCAAATCATTTGTCAAAGCTAAAGATCATGTTATTTTAGAATCACCATACGGTTGGTCATATTGGGGCTGAGAATCAAAACTTAAAAGCCAAACTGGCTGTATCGTTGAGTAGAGCTAATGAATACATAATTCAAGAATTACCAGATAATAGAGTTGATAATCAAAATTCAAAATTATTTTGCAATAGAGTTGGAAATTATATCTATTGAAACCCTAGAGACAGCCCCGAAAGCGCGCACCCGTCACCTCTTCCTAGTGTAGGAGCTGGGGAGAAGACGTGGCGCAACAAACTCCCCAGCAACACGCTTCTGTCTGTTTAGTTGGAAGAACTTTAATTACTCCATCACCATAGGATAATTATTGTAATAAGGAACTCACCCAATCGTTCACCAACAATCACACACACATAATACTTATAGATTACTCTAAACAGGGCTTTGAACCAAACTATACTTAACTTATTCAATCACTATCGCACTCTTGCGATCACCCGCTTGGACATAGCCTCTCCGTGTTAACCTAGTCTCCTAACTTGACTTTCGCTCATGTCGGCCGATCCCTATAGCGATATTAAAACGTCCTTCATCTCCAGCATTTCTAAAAACACCACGATCGGCGGCATCTTCCCACACTTTCACAGCATTGTTTTATTGCAGTCTTTTTGTGCAGCCGCCCCAATTGTTCTAAGGATTCCTTTGGGCAATAAAACTCGGAAATCATTGCAAACAGATGTGACTCTACTATTGTGAGTTGCGCTTAGAAATCGGGCATTTTATGGTTTCTTAAGAAATCTTTAAAATTTTATATTGTATTGACTACAGTCAAGCCGTCAAGTCATAAAATAGAAATTCAATGTGTTTGAAAATTCCCGAGACCTCATGGTGACTTTGAAACAAGAATTAAGATTAAGATATTTCCTTAATAAATAGGAGTACTTGACAGAAACTCACACTGAGCAAGTGACCCTGGTTTAGATTCCCAGGTCGGCCAAAGTGCTATTGGGTTTTTCCATAAGTAATTTCTCAGCAGCAGCCCGGAGTTTGTAAGTTGGTGGTATTAAACCCCCGTGCCTCGGAAAGAACGTTAAGCTGTTGGTCCTGTGCCTGATCTCACGAGACCAACGGAGCAGTTGTTTATATTATACAAGGCGTGCAAAGGGAAGTAAATAAAAATGCTGATTACCTCATAAGTGATGTCTCCGGCGGCCATCATGTAGGAACCAGTCAGTATTATAAGACAGATGATAAACGAGGAGGTTGCCAACAGATAGGTGATATTACGGTCCGCCACCTGCAATTAGATGTCACATTTATATTTCATCATCATCCTACAATGTTCCCACTTCAGGGACTCAGGCCTCTTTTCTAGGAGGGGGATGGGCTATAATCCACCACGCGGGCCCAGTACGGGTCTTCGAATTTCCGAGGCACGGAGGAAATGTACTGAGTGGTCACCTATCCACGGACCAACCTAGGTAAGCACGGCTTAACCAAAGATCGAGTGGCAGTTATTATTAAGCCACAAGCTTCTCCAGCCGTAGACGTATATTATCTAAACAATGATGATATGAATTCCCGTTCCCGCCCGTTCTTCTCCATAGGAATCTACGCTAGGGAATGGGCAACCACAGTACATTCACAGTAATTATGCCTTCTGTCTGGAGCTGTAGCTTCTTTATTTTGTACTAGCGGACGTCACGCGGTTTCATCCGCGTAGTTCCCGTTCCCGTGGGAATACAGGGATAAAAGATGGCCTATGTCACCCGGGGATAGTTTAGCTTCCCAACGGTGAAAGAATTTTTGAAATCGGTCCAGTAGTTTCGGAACCTATTCGTTACAAACAAACAAATCTTTCATCTTTACAATATTAGTGTAGATTTGTTTCGACTATTTAAAAGTGCCTGTAACTGGTCAACTTGAAATAAATGTTTTGATTTTGATTGATTTCGTTACTGAAGATGAATCGCCATAAAACAGTTAATTTACTTACAACTAGTTTTATAAGGCACATGACGAGCAGGGCGACACTCTCCAACACTTGGATGCTATAGAGAGGACCCATGGACTGTTGGACATTGCGGGCACACCTGCAATACGAATTACGATGAGTTTTTGCACTCTCATACCAAAATATAGCCTGAAAGATTTGCATACTGAGACTTTGGACAGCAATTTCCATTAAAATTAAAACTTCGTGGAAGCGGTTGCAATGAACCTAATTGCCAAATAGACACCCATTTTATAACGTGTGAGACTTATGAACTTTTGAGACCAACTGCATTATTCGTTGATAAAAATTTCAAAATAATTGTTCTTACCATATAGCGTCTGAATGCAACTTGATTCCAATCACGAAATCTTTCTTGAACTCTTCTGCAAGCTCCTCCCTCGTCTTCTTTCCTTTATTCTCTATAGTCCTGATCCTCAGTTTTTGGAAATACAACACTAGTACCCTGAACTTATGGCCTACAGTGAGTAGTGAACATAAGGCGAGGCAGTCCATAGTAGCCATCATTGCTACGATGGCGTACCAGTGGAACTCCGTAAAGAAACGGAGAACGTTGATGAAGAAGCCAGTCTGGGATGAATTGGGGTAGTACACCACTTCAGTGCGAACCGGTATACCTGGGAAAACATAAGATTACGCGTGTAAGGATTAAACAAAGGTGTGCAAATGCTAAAAAGCAAACATACTTTAGAAATAAATTACTAACAGGCTGAAGTCCTGATTTGGCAAACAAAAAAAATCACGAACAAAATGGAAAAAATTACCTTGTGTAAAATGAAGCCTCACAGCTTCAATAGAAGCAGCACACAACGTCACATAGGAGACACCAGTTAACGTAAAGCAATGCCTTGCAAACTGCTTAACGGACATTCTTTCCAGCTCTAAAGAATCGAAGGTATTTCTGCTGCCTTCCAACAAGCGTTCCATCACAATCTTGATGCGGGCCTTCCAGATGTAGAGCGTCAACACCTTGCATAAAATACAGGGATGCGCAAAACTGAACTGCACCAAGTCATTCTTTTCCCTGTCCGTCAAATCAGTCCTGGCATGAGCCATCAGCTCATTAAACAAGACTCCGATGATGTACCCATTCGCAAATACCATCCAGGCAGTATAAATCTTCTGCCTGTAGTAGGAAACTTCGGTTTTCTCATACCAAAGATCCCCCATCCCCAAATAAAACATGAATCTACATAGTGCTTTGAAATAATATTTCTGAGGGTGGGTTTCCTTCAACGACGGGACGTCCATACCGATTATTTTTTTAGATTGAATTGCTTCAAAGTTTGGGCATTGGGTTTGGTCCTGATTAATCGAAATTAGACTTTTTGGGTTTAAAATCCAATCACACTAATTGGATAATTCGCTAAATGGTATAGTTTCGTCTGAGTAATGTTCCGATAGTTATGAATCAATTTATTACTTAGTCAGTAACTAAGGAACAAAGTTTTTAGGGACCATTTATCAATTTCCCTACAGGTCAGATGTAGGTTACCTAATATTGATTTCATGAAAGACACGATGATAATGTGTTGAGAGAATTTTTCTGCGAGGGCATGAGTCGGATATTTCTGTGCATCATCATCTGCTTTTTGATATAAAAATGCTTTTTTATGCAAATGAGATAAATTCTGCCGTGAACAGAAAGACAAATTCATGTTTGAATTTTGCCAAGTCATCATCTGCCTAGCGTTTTCCCAACTATGTCGAGCTCTGCTTCCAGTCTAACCAAACTAAAATACTGGTATTTTGACCACCTGACCTCCACAACTCAGTTATTACTGGGTAATTATATGATTCCCCCTGATAGCATTGGTTGTCAGACTTTCGGACCACTGACTACAGATATTTCTATGCAACAATGATAAAAAATCTCAGACCCTAATAAACGCAAACGTTTCCTTCAACTTAGAATTACAACAACACAATAAACTCAGCATACGACTGACAATAATTCTAATACACGTAAATTTATTACCCTGCATACTTTACAACTTCCCAATTCATCATCTGCCTAGCCTTTTCCCAACTACGTTAGGGTCGGCTTCCAGTCTAACCGGATGCAGCTGAATACCAGTATTTTACATGGAGCGACTGCCTATCTGACCTCCACAACCCAGTTAATACTAGGTAATACGATATTCTTTGGTAAGACTGGATGTCAGAATTTCAGGTCACTGTGCTTTCCGAGGCACGGAGAAAACTCGGTTTGTCGGGCGGTCACCCATCCACAGACCGACCTACGCAAGCACAGCTTTACCTAAAGATCGACCCGAGTGGCAGTTCTTATTAAGCCTCACAAAATTAATCCAAATAGTTATGAGTACCTATTCTGATACCTTTCTCATCACTTTAACATGAGCGGTATTATCTGGGTCCTATCGGACAATCTATTCCTCGTCCCAATGAACCCGAACGGTTCTGACGAAGTTTTACTTGACGAATTATGTAACCTAGATTTGGTTTTGGTTTGGTGTTCTTAATAGGTATGGTAAAATTTTAGATTTGGTACTTTCAAATAAATAAATTGATGTGGTTGTATGTTCAAATCCGCTGGTTCTCATTGACGCCTACCATCCAGCACTATTATTTAACACGGATTTCGTTGAGGCTCCTCTATTAGAGTGCGGGACGGACACAATATCTGTTCGACTTAGGCGACGATGAGTCTATCAACAAAGACATTTCCAAGACTGACTGGGAATCCGAGTTTGCGACATTATCAATACGAGGTGGGTTACTTGATCGTATCTACGCATTTTGCTGACGATATAAAATTCGTCGATCATTACATGCGGACGTGATTGCACTTCAGGATGACGTCGTCTCGAGGCTTATATCGTGGGAGTAAGCTTGATCTCAACCCTGCTAAATGTTCGGTTCTAACATATTCTCGAAAGCGCTCAATTATACCTTCGCCATATACTGTATGTAATGAATTACTACCTAAAACTAATTACCTCAACCATTGTAAGAATTATCATATTACCCTTAATTAATCGGCGAGCAATTTCCGATTGTATTTCATTTTTTAAATATTCAATAATTGTATTAATAACCTCGGCCAAAAAGTGCCTGAGCCTTAGATTTTATAATTAAGATTTTGTTTGTTCAGGTAAATTATTATTGTGTTGAATGTGACATATAAAAAGTTGCTCTCAATGCCATTTTGTCGCTAGATGGCGGGCGACACATCCATAATTTCGAACATTTTCAATTTTTACACCTAACATAGAATTTTTTTAGACAACTTTATTATATGCGAAACCTAGGGCATTAACTTGATTTTTTTAGATAATCACTGTGCTTGTTAACTGGTGTCATACAAATATTAGAACAAAATAAAGATTTAACCGCATGAATTTACTCTTTACACACACATCCAAAGTAAATAGTAGTAACTTTCGACACCACTAGATGTCGTTTTATTCAAACATGGTTGGAAATTACTTTATAAGATGAATGTCCTTACATTATAGCAAATATACTAGAAACAAATATTAATTTATTTATTAAGCATACTATATAATACTAGAGGTTAAATTGTTATGTTCCAATCTATTTCTTTTTAATATATTTTTTTTCCGTTATCCTGTATTTTTTTTGTAGCTGTATTGTGTTGTTCACACTCTTTCTTTACAATCTGTTCATAGAAGTGAAAACTTTTCTTTCTGTCAGTCTCACATACTATTTTATACAAGCTTTTATTTTTTAAATCTGTTTATCTTAGTGGTAATTCTTCCATAGTTAATAAATAAATAACTTTTCTACCATTCTTACTCCAAATACTATTTTTCAACTTATTCTCAACTCCGAAGTTTTCCAGCCACCTTGTAAATGTTAATGCGTCGTCCCAGCACCACTTGTTAAATCAAAAACTTGTCGTGACTTAAAGCAATGAAATCTCAAGCATTTTCCTTTAAGTTTATTTATAAATGTATGGCTCGAGAGCTTGGCGATGGAACTGCAGTATACTCGAAAAGAACGACTTTCTTTAACATTGACATAGAAAATCAAACAGAATCACAAACTGTGGTTGATTTGCATTAACATGAAAGATTTAGAATAACGTAACATCACGCCTGTAATCACTAGAAGGGTTAGAGCTGAGGTGTACCTCTACACACATTTCCCCAGTAACGTATAACTCCCAAATAATAGGGGGCGACTCTATTGCCATCAATCGGGCACGAATCCCGACGCTGTGACTGCTAATGAGATATTCCTGACGAATTCTTTGTAATAGCAGCTTGGTTTTACATGACTGCATGTTCGGGGCACAGAAGGCTGAATAAGATTAAAGAATTCGAAGCTTAAGTTGCGTCAGCTAAATAATAAAGCTGATGATAGCATGAAGCTCATTTATTATAAAGAGGAAAGATTTGTATTTTTGTGTGTAACGAATAAACTTAAAAACTACTGGACCGTTTTGAAAGATTCTTTCACCATTGGGAAGCTACACTAACCCCGGGTAACATATGCTAATTATTATCCCTGTAATACTACAGGAACGGGAGCTACGCTGGTGAAACCGAGTGACGTCCACTAGTAAATGATAAGTCTCTGGTACACGTGTAACAAGACCACTGCAATCATTAACCAGATGAAAAGAGACAAGTCTTTTAAATAGCACCGTTGTTATCAAATAATTAAAATGAACAGAATAAAGAACCATTGTCTGCCAACAAACGGGGGTTGATAGCATTCTGATAAGATGTTTCATGAAAATCCCGTGTTTATATTATTTCATCACTAGTTGGGCCCCGCGGTTTGCCTGCCGTTTTGCTAGACTCAAGAATCTATAAAAAGCAAAATCATTTAAAAAAGATGTTACGTTGCAGAAATTAGCGCCTACATACAAAACCAACCCTTCAACTTTATCATATTCTTATTCTTTCTCATAGATTAAATTAGAGATTTTCAGTTTTAGGAAAATAGCCAACAAGTGTTAGTTTCGGTTTCATTAAAATTATAATTTCGATTAAGTTGTTTTCTTAGCTCAGAAATTCGTTCGCTTAATAAGGTAATACAAATTTAAAAGTCTATCAGACTGTCTCAGGGGTCCTCGATGGTTATTATTTGGTGCCCAAAAATTTGATCTATATTTAAGACGGTTCAATGCTGAAATGGAAGTGAATAATAAAGTTAATTATCTTGCAAAAGATGAAATTTATGTTGAAGGTTTGATGAAGTTACGGAAAGTTGAAAATGCAACATTATCCTTTCATACTTCACCAATAACAGACTGTATCAGTGATAGAAGACAAGGATATATGTTTCATCATCAATCTCCCCTCAAGGATCGCACCCAGTGCAGATGTGTTTTTTACTAGCTAATTTGCGACTTTTATTTTTACCAAAAGTATGGTAATATCACTGGAATAAAATAGATGCCAAAGGGCATCGTATAACCCGGTACTAACTGGGTTGTGGACGTCAGATAGATATAGTCGCTCCATGTAAAATACTGGTATTCAGCTGCATCCGGTTAGACTTGAAGCCAAGCCCAAGATAGTTGCGAAAAGGCTAGGTAGATGATGAAAAAATATATCCTCAAATTTATAAAACAAAGCTTTTTTAATATCATTCTGACTCACAAAACATCTGCCGTTGATTTCATCTGCAAACAGGCGGAACAAAATCCAAATTCATATATAACAAGATCACAGCGTCAAATTTTATACTTTTTACTGCTCGACGGAATCCATTTTATTATTATCTTTTACATCGAGTTACTGTTTCATATTTCTCGCGGCTCTAGATCGTCGGATCTGATGCAAATTGAAGTGTCTAAGAATTTAAATCCCTATGAATTTTAAAATATACACAGCACTCCTGGTTCGGAAGTGAAATAAAATTAAATTATTTAGCTATGTAAATGTGACATTAGTTTTGTGTATAAACTGAGTAAAAATAATAATTTTCTGAAGATTTCTGAAAAATTAAAGGTATTTTATACAAACCACGACTTTAAATGTGCCTAAAGTCTTCTCAAATTGGTCATGACGTCCCCCTAAAGCTTTTACTGAATAGACCATCAACTAAACTAAGGCCCTTTTGCACCAGAAATTTCAAATCCAGTTAATGCTAAACGTATTCAAAACATCGTTCTGTTTCTGTCAGTCACCTGAAGATAACAAAGACGGAATAATGTTTTTGTTTTGAATATTTTTAACGTTAAATGCATTGAGGGGGTTATGATGCGACCGGGTCTTAAAAGATAAACTTAAAGATAATTAACAAAGATGCGCTTTATTAACTTGGACTAGTTTAACAAGGGTTAGTTAGGAAAACATATTTATAAGGGGGTTTTATGCACAGCTACTACTTAGATAAGCTACACTATCTTCTCATCCTACTTAATCATCATCTGTCTAGCTTTTTCCCAACTATGTTAATACCAGTGTTTTACATGGAGCGACTGCCTATCTAACCCCCTCAACCCAGTTAGGTAATATTGGATAATACTAAGACTACGACTGGACTAAGACTAAGACTGGTTATCAATCTTTCGGGTTTCCAGGTCAGGCAAAGGTTATGTTATTAGCTTTAATTTGGGCCCTAAGAACAGCACCGCAAAAGCTCAAAATAAAAACAACTATTTACACAAACTACACTACCTTCTCATCCTACTTTAATACATTATGAATATCCAAGAACTCACCACGTTAGCAAGCCAGCCATATGTCATTATGTGGCTCGTAACTCATTTCAACTTACGCTTGAGTCCCTGTGGAAAATGCAGCCTTGCTCTAACGACTGGCTCTACTGCCAGTCATCGCACAAACCCGCACTGCGTCGGCAATTTACAACAAACAACGTACTTGCGTTACAAATGCGATGCCTATCGCTGTTTACTGAATACATTCTCTACACCTTTAATCTATACTAAACTCGAAGAGTTTGTTTGTTTGAATGCCTTTAACTCTGGAACTACCAGTCCGATTTAAACAATTCTCCAAACCCAATTCTGCACAAACGATCAACAAAAGAAACGGCGTGTGAATCCGCGGGGCACTGCTAGTAATGTAATAAATGCTAAAATAATTCTGTGAAACTTTCACGTCTGGAAAGATTTGTATAAACCTTGGCCTAATCATAAAACATACCCCTAGGTAAGGACATAGGATACTTTTTATCCCGGTAGTACATTTTCGTTAAAATAAATTCTACCACACAAGCAAAGCCGTAAACTAATTCAAGTAAACAGGTTATAAATCATTCAGGTTAGTTTTTGGTTCCTGTGAAAACAAACGTTGGAAGGCGAACAAGATGGCTTTATAATGGAATCTTAGATTGAGGTTCTTCTCTCGGCTTCAGTTGAAACTTGGGACACGACACGATCCAATAGTGAGGACTAACTTCTATTAGGACCCCAACCGGTGTTACAAATTAGCCTTACGTCTAGGCAAATAGCATGCAATAGAGTAGTTTGCCCGTTTACGGTAACACACTCCGTGCGTTTATGTGGGCTTAATTCCTGTTTCTTGTTACTGAAAACACAGTCAACCCAACGCAGCCTGGAAGTAGTACGTAGAAGCTTAAATCGTCATTAGTTCCAGAAGTAACCTGAAGCAGGAACCGCCAATGACTGCAAATCAAGCATTTACCATTGCTAATTAGTCAGATAACGGGCTAAAAAAGCCAAACTTCCGTCTATAATTCAAGTCAGATCCTTTCCAGTGCGGATCTAATTCCGCGAAGGAGGCTGTAATCCGGAGATTTATTACAACAAGACGCCGTGAGCTGCGTTAGATAGATTAATTGTCGCCGCAGCCTCAATGCAGATGTTTCGCTAAATAATGCCAAGGTTACGCAATTTTTTGACAGCCTAACTTTTAATAGGTATTCGTTGACAGTTTTTTATTCATTTTTGTTCTTTTTTTTAAAGCAAGATTGCGTGCGCACTGCGCACCTGCACACAATGGCAGATGTTGGGATTTATTTTGTTTATTTTCAAGATGAATTTCATTTCAGAAAACAGAATCGTCTGATAGCTTCGTTATCAAATTGCAGGGACAAACACGGACCATTCACAAAAACAAAGCCAATAGCTGTATTTAAACTATTTATTACTTACGAATATTTTAAACAAATAACAACAAATAAGTTTTACATTAGGAACAATGTACCGTTAGCTTCGAATCATAGAACTTACAACAATTTCAAAAACAAAACAATCACTTACTTGCTACGAGCGCCAAATGTATGTGTACATTTGGCGCGAAACAAACTAGAGTAGTGTCATCAGTGACAGTTACTGTCATTGTCAAAGTTTTGACGTTGAAAGCAACCTTGCACCGAAAATAAAGATCAGCAGGGCTATTGCGTATCTTTTTAAATGTCAGTGGCTATCATAGTGTCCATCGATTAACCATAACCAATTGACAGTTAATCGATGGACACTATGATAGCCACTGACATTTAAAAAGATACGCAATAATCCTGCAGTATTTGCGACCTTTGTTGTACTTTATCTAACATTACATTCATGTTTTTTTTTTACCTTACACACTTGTTTTTCTAATTTCACTGGACATTGGCAGAATAGTCGACATCGGCTTTAATTGCCATTTAACAAAAATAGAATAGAATAGAACCCTGCAGTACCATTTTAACAGACATGTCCACTGACAGGTCGTTACCCACTGGTAACGACCTACCTTGCTGTGAACAAATGACAAAATAACCAAAATAAAAAATAAAAAAAATAACCGTCGAGTTTGAATCACATCTTTACCACCAGCACGCCTAGTATGCCACCGTAGAAACGGGTTTTGTCGACGGAAGAATCGACAAAATGACAGATTGTAGCAAAATGACATGGCCGGATTCTGCCCTCAAAACTCAATCCAGATTTCATACTGTACATTAATAACTATTTTATGAAAAATTCTTCTAAAATAAATAAAAAATAGTCGCAACAATTACGTTTCTCTAAAACAGGCGAGGAAAATTCCTAAAAAAATAAATGTTTTTTGTGTGATTTCCCATTTGATTCATTGCTAGTAAGAGACAATTGCATCGACGTTCGGAAACACGCATAAGACAATCAGTGTACCTGTGTAAACTATGTTTGATAGTCATATTAAAATACCTATAAAACGACCGTGGCTGCCAGAATTGTATGTTAATGATCTTATCATTAGGATAATTTACCACTTTTCGAATGGCGCGCGTCTTGACGCGACTCACGTACCACTTTATAAATCGATAATATATTTAAAAGTGCATATCCAAATGCCCTAGAGTTATTTTGACGTTTCTGCGACAGTTAAACTTAACAGTCAAAGCTGTCAAAACTGTGCAGTCTTGCGTTGATCAACACGTATTACTGTGTTCGTTACTGTATTGGATTTTGGATATTTAAACTCGACCTCACGCTATCGTTCATCGGACTTTCGTTTCCGCTTTTAATGTTTATAGTATTCTTAGTAATAATTATAATCATGGTTTTCTTAAAAGACCTATAAAACAAGTAGAACTACACTCAATAAACATAAGTACTTAAATAAAAAATTCTAAAATACTGTTGTAGTTGTCTAGTTGGAAATCGGACAGTCGGGTGTTGTTGCCATATTACGGCATTGTTATGGTATTTAGGCTGGGCCAGGCACCAAGCAAATATAACGCCACCAGCCTCTTTTCTTCATAATATTTTGTTGACCTTTGAAGATGAATAGGAAGATGATGCTGACCTTAAAAGTGGATGAAAAAATTGAATGTGCTTTGTCTGAGTAATTGCAGTCATGTTTTTCTTAAAAGACATATAAAACAAAGTAGAACTACACTAAATTACATAATTACGTAAATAAAAATTCAAGTAGGTATTATTTAAGTGTTTCATTGTCAATCCAATTGCGTATTTTTTTTAGCAAAGTTGCTCTAGAGATATCATAATATTCAGAAATATCTGTAGGAAACGAAGTTTTCTTCACTATCGTGGCCTGTTTTGACAACTCGCAACGTTTGAAAGGTCTAAAAATAATAATAACTGAGCATTAACCTCACAAAACTGACCATTATCTAGGAAGTAACAAATCTAATACGTGCCTAGTAAATAAATGGCCTTTATAACTATTGATAACACCATTTCTTGTATTGTTTTGCCTCCAACTCGTTGCCATTCAAAATGTGCAGGCACATTTTTTGAAATCCTATTTGTATATCTCTCGCTTCTTCTCTGTTCATCAAACTTAAACTATTATAAATACATACCTGTAAGCTTTATTATGAGGTACTGTATGTCAATGTACATGAATATTTTTTGTCAGGGCAATGCTCTATACAAATTCCGGCCATGTCCTTTCATGTCAAATTGTATGGAAAAAGCTTTGTCTATTCTTGGTAGAATAGAGATAGAATCGCTATACTACGCGTGCAGAGGGTGCCTGCGCAAGGAAACGTGCGCTTTGCTTTTTAATGAATAGGTTTGTACTGAATTGCTACATACAACTAGAAGTAATATATGAATATGTCTTACCACATCGGGTGTCGTTGCGTGATTTCGGATGACACGATGTCTCGAGATACACTTTTCGGAGACATTATGTTTATGTACCTACTTGTTTCGGCACCCGTCGCCTACTCACACGAATGCAAAGTTCATGTTTCCTTTTTGTTTTCAACAAAAATCACATCAAATTGCTACAAAAAAAAAGCCTAAGTATATTTTTTGTCGTCGGCCATTTACCCACATTTGGTCGGAAAATTCTTACGAAAAAGGAAGACTAATACGAAAACAAAATATGGTTATGTGTGAATTCAAATGGCAAATATTATTAATTTTCTGGAATTAATAAAAATGCAATGCGTTTGAAAGGACACAATATCCGCGTTGAGTAAGAACGCACCATTCTACAATAACTTTTAGTAGGTAGTACCACAAAATAAAGAGTATCATTACAAGAGTCAAAATAATATAACCAGACAACAGTTTAATCATAAAACTACCGTACTGTCCGAATCATACCCAAGATCAGTTTCTGTGCCATAGTCAACGTTTTTCCTATTCTTAAATTTTTCCTTGGATGTGTTTTTATTACTATCAGATTTACTGTAATTTCTCATTAATCTTTTTTTATATTCTTCTAGAGAAATCTTCTTAGCTTCTTCTTTTCGTTTACTGTCTTCGTCATTACTCCATGCACTGTTAAATTTTCTTTTGCAACATTTAACGAAATCTCTTATCCTCATTGGTTTAGTTTCGATTTTTGAATTGGCTCTGGAATCTCCAGGTCGGGGAGTATCAACCTTGAGCCTTTCTTTGATTAGCGGATTAAAATTCACTCCATGTAAGACTTTTTGATACGTTGGTATGGGTAAAATTGGCGGCGAATATCCTTTTATTGGCGTTTCCACTAGTTTGCCCTTAGAGTCCATAGTTAGTTTTAAAGTTCCAAACCTACCAGGCTTTGACATAATTGCTACATCTAATGTGTTTTCTTTTTTATTTTCATTAATAATACTAGCAGGGTATATTTCTTTAAAACTATTTCCGTCAACAAAAGATAACTTGTCTAATTCCTTTAACATTTCGTTCTTAGTAGCTACTATTTCTATATCTTCAACCGGGCTCATAATTTGGGGATCCCTAACTGGTTCTACTTTGATAGTTCCCTTAATGTTATTAGCATGATTTTGAACAGGCATGGCAGCTATGTTAATTTTTTTCACTAAACCATAATTATTTATTCCTATTATAGAACTATTATTTGCCTGTAGTATATTAACACTCTGTGGATTTTGTACGACTGACGCTGACGGCCGATTAGAACAATTGTCGGATTGATTCACGTCGTGACTGTTTCTTAGGGGAACATTTGGTGGAGGTACAGGGGTTGAGGGTGGAGGAACAGGGGTTGGGGGTGGTGGGGGAGGTGCCATATTTTGTGGCAACCAACATTCCCTGTAAAAGTCCTGCATTGGATTACTAGGTTGTTGACCTATATGGCCTTGAAGAGAATGGAACTGATTTGGAACAAAATTAACTGAACCAGGAAGACAACCTTGATGAATTACCGAAGGATCAGGTGGATAAAATATAGGATACGGTGGTGGGGGGTCTCTGCAATTAATGGAATCTGAAACGTTCAGAAAAGTCATGGGTCTTTGAAGAGCTACAGTTTGCACATGTGGTTCGCAGTACTTCTCGAATGGTAAGTTTGTGTGATTATTTGACTTTAAAATGATAGCTGATGCGTAACGATTTTGTACTGGCATATTTACAGGTTTGTGGGGTATATTACTGGTATTCATTTTATTATGCACTGCATTATGAATGGGTAAATTAGGCCCATGAGTGGTGGGCAAGTTGGAATTTTGAATAAAAGGAACGGACTCTGATCCACTTGCAGGCACAGCCACAGTTGTTGTTGGGACATTACTATTACAAACAGTTGGTCTGTTATCTATAATTGGTACTTTAGAAGTAGGATTTGTGACTGCGACGGTATTTTTTGTACGCTTAGTTACATTGTTTTGGGGAGTCATACGTAATACATTTTCTTCATTCAAAGTCGTATTTTGATTTAAAGTCATAATCTGGCCATGATGAAGGTTTTTGAAATCAATCTTTTTAACATCATCACAACTCTTAGGCTGCTTGTAAGGTACATTTAAAGATTTGGAATTAATTATTCTGGATTGACTTTTGGTTTTATTTGGAATCACATTTGGTTCCCTCCGAATAGCTTGCCTTGAAAGAAAATCAAAAGGCTTTGACGCAGGTCTAGGAAAAATGATTGGTTTTGGTCGATTAGTATCTTGCACAATATCACAAGTTTTGAAATTAGTAAGTTTATCGACTATTTTGGTTAGTTTGCTCAAATCTTTTGACGAGTTAGAATTTGTATCTGATTTATTATATTTAGGAGGCATTTCGTATTTAGGTTTCTTTGGCACAGTACTGCAATGTAGAATCGGTGACTTTATTTCCGGTTTTTGTTTTTTTGTCTTTTTACGAGGTTTCTTATCAAGTTTAATATTTATGCTTTGTGTCCCATCTTTATGTCCTTTTGGATTCTTGCATTTAATTTCTTTGATACCTTCTTTACTGTTGTCTGTTACTAATAATCCTACCAAGGAGCTGTGATTAGAAATACCATGAATTTTGTATTGATCATTTTTATATTTATTAGTGTTTTTCACATTCTTTACGTGTGACGTAACTTTAGTTGATGAGTTTTCTATTTTGTTTGTTAGTGTTACTTTGGAGCTCAACTCTTTTTCATACTCAGTTGCTATTTTATTTTCTGGATGTTTCAGAGGACTTTTATTTGATTGACTGATAACTTTGGCATCAGATAACTGATCATTTGTTTTCTTTGTTATTAAATTATTGAGTAGTTTTTCAGGTATTTTCCTAATATCAAATTGTACGGTAATATTTTGGGAACTAGGAGATGCGACAACGGTTGGTTTCCCAACAAAATCTTTTTCTTCTTTAGTAATTGTAAACTGGCAAATGGAATTGCTCTCTATTTCTTCAATTGGTATTAATTGTGTGCCGATATGGCTAAGTGTTTTGTCAACAGCACTTACATACTTATCATTAGCCATCATAGATTGTTCCTTTACTTCTACTTTCTCAACCACATTTTCAGTGTCCGCTTTAATGTCCAGCGTTTCATTTGTGTCTACTTTCTGTACAATTTTCAAGCCAATCAGTCCTTGATTACGCTTTAAATCTACGTGAACCAAATGCTTTACACTCAATGCTCTTTGTATCTCCTCGTCATCTTTGCGACGTTTTAATTTATTTTCAAGTGTTCTATTTAACTTATTTTTAGGTTTTATTGGCCCTGGAGATTTTACTGTTTTTATGCATAATTGATCATTTGTAATCATTTTATTTGTAGCATCTTCTAGGTCTTCTATGATAAAACAATCATCAGAATCGTCTAGTATACCTGCTACATCTACATCTTCATCGCTATCACTGTGTTGATTTGAGTTTATTTTATTCATTATTTGTTGCGTATACTTTCTAAAGTACCAAGGAAATTTTCCGCAATCCACTAATTTAACACATATTGGAGTAATTTCACACTCACTAGTAATGCCACTGTGTATTTCTTCTACTTGATCGCTATCGGGTTTCCCAAGTGTAGAATTTTCGACAGGATGACAAAATTCAACACTTCCTTTGGCTTCTAATCTCCACCGGCTTTCTGTATTTCTGAAGGTGCCTATAAAAAATAGAATAGTATTATTTTATCTGTCATCAAACCAATCGAGAGCTGTATCAATAGGGGTTTGTTGTAGTGGTTGGTGAGTTTCGTTGGACCTATTTGACGCAGGCGTGAGACAACAGTCTTTTTTATTACACTGTCTGCCTCCGTGGGTCGTGGGTTCGGTTCCCACGGGAAGCATACTTTGTAAAGTTGCTTCCAGTTTAGCTAGGGACATTGCAGGCTTAACACACCTGATTGTCTGATAAAAAGATGATTCCGTGCTTCGGAATGCACATATAAACCTGTGGTCCAGGCTGCCAAATGGCGGTCGTCAAACCATGACAGAGGCTCTTGAGGCGGTTGAGAAACTCTGACACTAGTATCAAGACCCCGCGGTTGTTGGACCTTTTTGCCCACACGATCAGAAAAAGATTACACTGTTTTGCCAGCAACATGTGACTATTATCACAAATGATTCACGAGAACTTGTAGCCAAAGCAATATTGTGCATCTTTTGTTTGTAAACCGTCCAATCCGATCAGTTAACTTAACAGCATGTTAGCCTTCATATAACCCCAGTGAGAACGGTTAGCGATACTTGAATTTTTTCTTAAAAATTTTGTAAGAAAAAAATTGATTTGATACTTGAATTTTTTATTAAATAATTTTTTTAACAAAAAGTTCAAGTATCGCTAACCGTTCTCCATACAAACTGTATAAATAATAAAAAATATACATTATTGGGAACAGAGGGCGACACATCAAGCTATACATTTTCAGTATAAACATGGCCTCGCTTAGTTTAGATTTCCCGTACAATGAGAGCCGCATGAACTGGTTTTGAATAGCTTTTGTTGGTCGTCGTGTTTACCTGAACTGTCATTGTAGATATGCATAAGAAAGCGGTCTAAGGACACTAACTTGAATTTTTTTAAGTCGGATAAAAGTGTTGGAAATAGCTATACAACTTTTTTGATGCCAATCGATCCTAATAAGAATCGAAAAACTCTATTGAACAAGCTGAGATTTATTTCAGTACTAGAAGAGTCAGAAATCGCAATAAGAAAGTATATACAAGTATTGAAATTGCACCAATCACATCGTTTGGTCACAATACTAAACACAAAATAACGGTTGGAACTGTGAGCAAACCTACTAAGTACTTGGGTTGAACAGCATGAAATTACAAGAAACCATTATATTTCCAAGTCACCGTGGTTTTTCTTGTTATTTTAGGCAGTTTATTATAATTCTCATTCTCTATTACACACAATATTCAAATCAATTAGAATTCGCTAATTTTGTCTTCACAGCTATCTTTAACCGTAACATGTAGGTATTTAAAAAGGGAAGAATGGAAGCAGAAAACGTGTCGCACCGACCCCAAATAGAATGGGACGAGGGCAAGGAAGATGATAATGGGGTATATCAACCATACAGAAAGTTCAAACTTACTACTTTGTCCAATAGGCTTACTGCCGAAGTAGACCGCTCTTAAGTTATTGTCAAACAGTCTGATGGGGTCATCGCATTCATCGTCCGTGTCTTCAGCCAAATGAGGATTCATTCTGATACAACCTGATAACAATGAAACATTACTTTTATCTAAAAGCCAAATGACAAAATACACAATTTAAACTTGAAATGTTCCGAAATTAATCAGTGTTCACCACCGATCAATTAGTGATCGATGGTTCGTTCACGTTTACGATCTGGCCACAAGATACAGGCTGTGCCTAGTTTGGGGCAAACGGCAAGTCTTTTAACTATGCTCTTTGTTATTGTTTTCCTTGTTGTATGTTTCCTAACTTATATGTCAATAAATTGTTTGTTGCCTATAATTTTTTTTGTGAAACTATTTTGTGTAGATGCCGCTGACTGTTCCGTGTTTACGACATTTGCACTTCTGTTGTCTTTGAACTAGTGTTGCAATGAATTGTATATTCGGCCTAAGGCCGAATACCGAATATTCGGAATTTATGTTGCTGAATAGCCGAATATTCGGACAAACTATGCACATGCAAAAATTGAGAGAAGAAGCCGTCTGATTGGCCCGCTATCACATTAGGCTTTGCCAATCCCGTAACTGATTGGTAGTGCTATGTTTTTTGGTGCACGTGCTTAATAACAACGCGACGTAAACCAATATTTTTAGTTGTTTTATTTGCAATAAGCCTTTTAAGATTAGTGACTAATAAGATTAGAGAATAATATGACGATTAAGAGTACGTCCCGTTTGTATTTACACATGTATGACATAGCATCACTCGGGGACAGCTCAACCGTTTTGTCAGGTTTTTTTATTATTTTCGTCAGTAATTGTCAGGACAAGGTTTGTGTCAAAGATTTGATCTCATTTTATTCAATAGAATTGTACCCGCGCGAAGTCCGAGCGGGTTCGCTAGTAAAATCACGTGAGGGTTGGGAGAGAGAGGGAGGTACCTACTGTAAAAAGGCTGAATGACGAATTTCGACTCGTTTTTGAAATTTTTTTGTATCGGTTTTAAGCCGAATATAAAAAGTGGCGGTCAGGGGGTCGTCTACCACTCGGAAGGCAATCACACATCAGTCACATCAACGCACACGCGTCAACGCAAACGCATGTGTTGTTTTCTTCCTTTCTAACACAATTTTATTTTGGCAAGACATGGATAGATTAGTCTGTACGAGTAAGCAGGCTGTTGTCTTGCATCCTCTACAATTTCAAGGAGGTTACTACTATAGTAAGGATTCTCTCGCCCCAATCATTAATAAAATGTTGGTTAAAGTGTGTTCTTTTTTTATCTTCATAAATGAAAATTGGTAAATGTGAACCACCCGTGTTAAAACGCGGCCAGCCTGATTCTCGCCCATTATAAGTTTTTTTTTTTGGCGGGTCGAAAATCATGAAATAACCCCTCCCGCTCTTGGGCAGAGCGAAAGGGAGTGTCAGACGTCTACTGACTAAAAACCACCCATGTACCTTCTTGGCCCTTCATGTCGAGGCCGGGGTATCTCTTGCGAACAAACCCGCAGCCCCGACGGGAACCACTATAACTTCACACGTGCTTTCACACACACACATAAACGATTATTCGATCATTTCTTATTCCATAAACCAATCCGCGCGGGTTTTCTGAACGGCTTAAATTTTAAACAGCTACAAAAACAGCGTATATTCATTATTAACTAGGTACCTTAATTTAAATTGATATTTATGTCTTTTATGACAATCTCCTGAATTTTGGACGAGGATGGAAAACTGCACCTTGTTTAATGTACATAATAACTTATTATTTCTCTGTAGTCGTAAAATTTCAAGTCTACCTTATAGTCGTTTGTCAACAGTCAGTTCTAGTCAGATGCAAAATAAGAGTATTTTTAATTGCCTCAGGTTCCCTTGCAAACCATCACATCACACCCGGTCATAGTGCACTCACCTACATTTTCACAAACATTTTTGGACACTATATCAGTAATTCACTTTGTTTAAAATACACTACTAAAAACTTCCTATCGGTATCTGAAAATCACTTTTGAAACAAACAAACGACGTACGTACTGGCTGAACAAAATCTAGGCCGAAAAGAAAAACTTAAAAAACTTTACTTTAAATACTCAAAGCTATGACCGTTCCCAATCGAGGTACAACACCAAGTGTGCTTTCCTCGTCTCCCAAATACTTCACATCAGCTTGGTCATGCCATGTTCGCCGAAGTTCCAAGAGAAAGTTGAACAAAAGATTTAATTTATTGCCTTTTTTTAAACGCACAATTCTTTTAGGATCCCTTTTAACTTCAAAAATATGTTTACCAGATGTGGCACTTTTACAACGTGTTATTTTTTAATGCCATGACTCTAGTTAAAATAATATAGAAAGCTCTAGAATATGTAGTGCAAAACTGCATAGTTTCAGTTTCATTGAAAAATAATCATGAGTAATTCATTTTCATTCAAACCAATCATGCAGATTAAATTGTGACGGAGTCATATTTCACGTAAGGGTGTACATTACATCCTGTCGAGGCTGCGGGTTGTCCGCAAGGGATACCGAGGCCTCGACATGAAGGGCGAAGAAGGAACATGGGTGGTTTTTAGTCAGTAGAAGTCTGACACTCCCTTTCGCTCTGCCCACGAGCGGGAGGGGTTATTTGATGATTTCCCACCCCCCAAAAAAAAAAAAAAAAAAGGGTGTACATTACATTAACATTAACCAGCTGATGCCCGCGGCTTAACCCGCGTGGATCTCGGCCAAATTATATGTATACTAAAACCTTCCTCTTGAATCACTCTATCTATTATGAAAAACCACTTCAAAATCCGTTGCGTAGTTTTAAGGTTTTAAGCATACATAGGGACGGACAGATAGGGACAGTGACTTTGTTTTATACTATGTAGTGATAATTAGAGCTTATTAATGTATCACTGTAGGTACCTACTCATACTTCGAATTCTTTTCTATGGAAAATGAAAACAAAAAACTATGTATAAGAAAATAATGTTTATATTAAAC
Source organism: Diarsia brunnea (assembly GCA_949774965.1). Taxonomy (NCBI): domain Eukaryota; kingdom Metazoa; phylum Arthropoda; class Insecta; order Lepidoptera; family Noctuidae; genus Diarsia; species Diarsia brunnea. The sequence goes on along the minus strand of OX459014.1, from coordinate 2,792,880 downwards.
CAGTTGATTCTTTGATATCAGTCAGTGCCCAGCATTACCTGACCCCTCTTCTAACACCACTTGTCCTCTTTGACTTTATACGAGGGGTCAGATGATGCTGATCACTGACTCTACGTATAACGTGACGGACTTACAAAGTGTGCATTACTAATTACATGTAGTAGACAACAAATTGCTGGGTGAATCGCTGCTATTGAATGCCATGTAATACGGAAAATAAGATTCTATTGTAATTATAGAAGGCTCTGGTCTCCGGCGACTTTGGTATTTGTTACTGATATTATAAATGTGAAAGTTTGTGAGTATGTAGATGGATGGATGTTTGTTACTCTTTCACGCAAGAACTACTGACCGGATTCAGATAAAATTGGTACACAAATAGTTCATAACCTGGATTAACACATAGGATAGTTTTTATCGCGATTTTATCTTCCCGTGGGATAATTTTCGAATTGTAGCAGGCGAAGCAGCTGGCAACAACTAGTGCTATATAATGTTGTTAATATGCAAACAATAAGCATGCATCTGTAAAATTCACATGCATGAAACTACAGTAGATTTATTAAGCTCAGAGCCGCTGACCTAAACTAAACAATATTTTTAGTATTACTGTATATATAAAGCAATGAAAATTAGTGTTATATTGTGGGCATACTATTAGGTACACCTCTGCCTAACCTTTTAAGCACACCCTTTTACAAGCATGATGTTATATTACGAAAGTGCACACTCCGTAAAACAATCAGTCTCGTCTCGAGTAACAGTGTTTTGTCAAGTAGAACCAAAATTATACTGGTTATTTATAAATCAAAATCAAGTCATTTATTCAAACTACGCTGATAATCAGCACTTTTCGAACGTCAAAATTAACTTTACTTTACTTATTTACTAGTGACAGTCCCCCAAAACGCCCACCCTTCGACACTTCCTAGTGTTTTTGCTGGAAAGAAGAAGTGGCGGAACAAACTCCCCAGCAACACATATGTCTGTTTGGTTAGAAGAACCAGACTCGATACAATAGAAAGGTGTAAGTTAATATTACGATTGACTACAGACACAAATCAATAATAAAAATGGTATACATTTTTATTATTGATCTGTATATGAATAATAAAAACATAAAAAGACAAAATATGTCAGTAAACTAATTTTGGAGAAAGAACATAAATAACAAACATTGTCTTATAAAATTATAAGACAGTATAAAGTGGAGTACGGAACTACTGATCCTATTGTGAGAGTTCTTTTGGAAAATTTCATACTTTATGGAAAGCGAAACCGCGATCAGAAGTAAGTTTATAATATTCTACTTCTAGTTTTCTCTCAAATTCCTGCGTCCCTGTTCTCATTGTTCGTAACAGACATGTTATCAGGACGTGTGTGGCTGCGGGCGAGGGTCTCAAACAAGCCTATCGGATCAGTTGGGAGTTTCACTTGATAGGGGATGAACTAGGCCAAAATATCACTATCAAAAGTACCACTAGCGTTTCTGCTTTCAAAACGGTGGCGGAAAACACATTTAGATTTTTAAAAACTCTGTTTTTGTTAACAACAAGTAAAAAAATACCCAGATAAAACAAAAAAAAAATGTACTAAAATTAGGAAAGTACATGGCAACATGGGCACTGGGGCGCGGGCAGCGAAACTACGGTCGCTTCTCAGTAAACCAGCAATGGACGACCGAATACGATTCGATACCAATGCGTTTCAAAATTTTGTTAGAATTTAGGGAAATTGTAATTGGAGCATCAAGTATTTTAAAATTCTTTAATATGTTTACTTTTGTGCACATTTTATGTGTTTTTGGCGTTGGCGAGTACGTTACGTGATCTCGAAATATGCTAATCGAATAACACGGTGCTGAATGTTTGCAACAACGAATGCTGTGACGACGAGAGCACGCAGCAACGCATACCGTAACAACGAATGCACATTACAACGAAAAACGTCACACCGAACTTCGTGACCCCGAAATAATGTAACAACGAACGTAACACCGACAACAAAACAGTAAACAAAAATCATATATTTTACTACTCTTTCACATTATTTCTGTTAAAAATCCCTTTCTAGAAACTGACTTAGTCGCTCACTCCTCACAGAGAAGAAGCTTGCTTCCCGGCATTATGCCATGCCTATGCTGACTATGCTTCGCTACTTAGATACCTTTTATGAATGATAACTGCTAAGTCATCATCAACATCATCCCCCTAAAATTATCCTTTGGGCATAAAGACATTACTGTTCCTGTCAAATAACTGTGCCCCTCTGAAGTTGGCTACGAGTGGCTGCGCAGCAGTCAAAATTACGAAACAAAAAGTCAAAAAGCAGTCAAAAATTATACAACATTTATACAAAACTATGTTATCTTTTAAAAATATGTATTTATTTTGTTCAAATAATTTTCTACGTGACTGCACTTGCGCGATCTTTGCAAATGGCTAACTTCAGAGGAACAAAGTTATTTGACGCGAACTATCATAATGACCGATTATTGACAAGTCAGTCTCTCTGGTGTCATATCCCACTTGTCAGATAACCAGTGTTACCAACTTAGTGGATTTTCCACTAAAACTGGTGGTTTCGACCCCCCTTTTAGTGGCCAAATATTGCTTTTAGTGGCTGGTGGTTTTTTCTAGTGGTTTAGTAGAATTTACTTTCAATTACTAAAATGCTATCCTTCAACCACTAAGCCACTAAAACGTTACGAAATATGTTATTTTTACTTCATTTAATTATCAGGAGTTTTTACTTTTTGATCATTCTTTATTAGTATATGTATATCTATTCTTATAAGTAAAGTTATACTTGTTATTGTCGCGCATCATATTTTAATCAAGTCACAAAGGCACAACTTGTCACTGATATGCAAATTGCAAAAACACATGAAAATTTGAATTTCGCGGGCTACTACGGAGGAATAACCATAGCTTGTTGATTTATTAATAATGTTGATTTACTGATTTTAAATATTTTATTTCGTAGTAATAATAAATAACATTTTAAGTAATTTTTCTACTTACTGTTTTCTTTCCAAAAAAACTTTCCGAAATTTTAGCGATTTTTACAATTTTTTGGAGCAGAGCCGATTTTTGTTAGTGGTTTTCTGGTGGTTTTAGAAGTTGAATCTGGTGGAGAGCTTGTTTATCTGTTGGCAACACTGCATGTAACATTCGTGTGTCAAAATCATAAAAATGACCACGCAACAATGGTGGATTATGTTTCTCCCATTTTGACAGTTATTTTTAGAAACTGCTATCATTTATTTTCCACTGTCGTTGTTATATTTCTAAATTATATAAGATGTGATCCGTGCGAGCATATTTTGTAAACTAAAATCATACTAAAATTCACTTTTATCGTAAAACATGGCGCACGAAAGCGGCGAAAGACTGACATATCGGTACACCTTAAAAGGACAACGGCGGTGGTCAATTAAAAAATATGTCACGACTGAAAAACGTATTCTACGAAGTTAGTAAAAAAAAAATTGGTACCTATCTCTTACCTGTGGTATTACTTTTCAACTAAATATTTTATCTTAAATGAAATCAACACTTCCATAGTAAAATAAGAATACGTCTGCTAATTTCCGCATTCAAGAAATATTGTTGTTTTTTTACAATAGGTTTCAATGCCCAGGCATTTGATGACACTCTCAAACATCATGTCAAGTAATGAACTAAACAAGTAAGCAGATGTTTTATTTTTTCAAATTCGCTTAATGTTCTTAATTCAAATTTAAAAAGTAGAAAACTAATACGTGTTGACCTAGATAAATACATACTTACTCTTTTTTACGTACACCAAACATATTACAAAAGAATATTTTTAAAACAAAGTACAATTTTGTTTGTAGATTGGCATAATATAAACTTTTATACTTTTTACTGATAACGTCGGCCATCAGTACATTACCAGGATAAAGAGAAACAAAACAAATCGTGACATAAAAACTCCATGGTGGCTTGGCGACCTGACAAACCCAATGACATTTTGTGCAAGCTGAATACACAATGGCCTACAATGGCCGAGGAATTAGCGTCGTTTGATTTCTGAATAGAAGAGGTTTGCTTACATCGAATTCCGGCGTAGTATTTCAAACCCGCATCACCCTACACTGCTATTGGACTTTGTTTCTGCATAGTTTGATGATGATACAGTTCAAAATTATTGCAATCCAATACTACGTAATTAATGGCAATAACAAACAAACTGTGTGCAACTGTCTATATTTTAATGAGCTACCTTCAAAACGAAAGCATTTTATACGCAGTATTGTTACCCTCATTTTTGTTAACTTCTAAATCAAAATAACAAAACAAGAACAGTACTTAATTAATATTATTAATAATAATAATTTCAGCATTAAACAGTATTAAAATAAAAAGAATAGGCAACTCACCTTATTTTCTAGTCCTACTTGCAACGCAAAGATTTTTAGAAAAGTGTCACTTTTTTGTAATAAGAAAAAAAAATATGAACGCGTCCACGATTAAAGCCTTATAACAACAGACTAAAACGATCAGCTACTAAAAACGAAATAAGCACTAAATTTCTTAAAGATTGATTTGCTAACATAATATTAAAATGTGAAGGTAATGGTGATAGAATTGTGCTTACCAATATAGATAGCTGATTTGCGTCTTTGCAGTTTAATGCTGCCGCGCATTTAGCCTACTTGAAATTGTGTGAAATGGCAATTCGAGGAACTAATATCTTGAAGTTCTAGGAACTAATATGGTATTTAGAGCTGTACTTAACTTTCAAAATTGTAATGTTTTGATGTTCGGAACGGGTCCTAGCAAACTTATCTGTACTTAAATGAAGTTCGACGGTAATTTTGCTTGTTGTTGTATTTTCCAATAATCAGGCAACGCAACCTTATTCCCATTATGATGGGAATCAACTTTACCATCTACGAGTATTTCATATTACTTACACTTGATTTTCTCGCGGCTGCACTCCCGTTATGGTTGGACACTATCCCACGGGTACTCTTAATAGACTATGACACTCCGGAACAATATAGCTACTATTAGTTAAATATGACATGATTACTAATATTATTATTATCACTGAAAACCTGATATTTACCACATAACTGTTTGTTTTTAGTTCCCGATATTTCGGCGCTTTTGCAAGCACCATGATCACGGTTTAACTGAGTTATTGCGGGTGTTTGTAAGCAGAAAAATCGGTTTACTTTACCCCCTTCCTTGTTCGTTTTTTGGGCACGGTACCACTGTCTTCATTGGTCATTTCAAACTGAAATTACCGATTAATAATTGGCGATCGTATAATTGCAGTCAATGCGAAATTAACACCCGAGCCACAGACGAAATTGTTATGGAGCCGAGAACTGCTGTAATAAAAGCCCACGTGTTTTAAACGACGCTTCCCAATCCCAATACATTTTAGAAGAAATAAAATAATACAACTAAAAGTATTTTTGGACTGATTAGGTAACTATGATTTAATCTTTTTTTTTCTGCGTTCTAAAGGAGAAGCAAAGGTGCAGCGTAATAAACAAAAAAAATCATAAGTGTGAAATACATTACACATTGAATCAATCGTAAAACAATAATACCCAGTTTTCGAGGAAGTGCACAGAAAAGCTTTTTTTAGGTAAATTATTGTACCATGCCACAAATGCCCTGCCTGCTTCGACCGACATTTGTAAGTAATTTATCCAACAGGCTTAAAATAACGGTTAAGTCTTGAAAAGAAACACATGCCGCTAAATACGGATATGTATTGTTTTTCGGCAGTTCAGATTTTTATATTACAGAATTATATTCTTATTTTAAGTCAGAACGAAAAAAATATGACCCTGGTTTTGATAAAAAAGTAGAAATCATGAAGCATATCCTAATATGCTTCATGAAATCATGAAGCATATTAGGATATGCTTCATGATTTCATGAATGAATATTTTTAACTGAATTAACAATATATTGAGGTTTTAATTCATATGGGCATTAAAAGAAAAAGAAAAAACATCATAAATAGCCGATTCTAAACTTTATGTTCATAAGAACAATATCGCCATTGGTGCCTCGGTTTCTTCCTTTCATCTTCGCCTTTATAAATACCAAACTTTTTATAACTTTACTAGCAAACTTGAAAGCGCGGCAAAACCGGCCTTGTTCTAACCGATAACAAGTAAGAAATAAACATAACGCTATCTCAAACCGTCAATAACTTTAGTATGAAGGACTCGTAAAGATAAGTAAGCTGCCGTCTACTTACTCGAAAAGCTCTCCAAACATCTAGAATATACTACAGAAACTCAGAAATCTAGGTTAGAAAAAAGGTTTGTTACTTTTCTCCGCGTCATTACAGGATAATCCGCCATATTGTGTCTATGTCTAAAGATGAGCGAGCGAAACAGAAGGTTGTTTTATCTGTCCACACGCCATTCACGGTGTCAGATCGCAATTACGATAGGAAATGTACGGCAAGTGACGTGAAAGGGACCATTCAAAGAACGTTAACTATAAAAACCCTACGTCGTTTTTGTTTTTTAAACGTCCTCCTTTAGGGATGACGAGGGAAACGACCCAAGCAGCCTTATTTTTTTTTAATTGCTTCAGAATTGGAACAGCGGTAATTATAATTCGTTGCTTCATTTTTCAGATATGATTCTAACAACGTAGTTTCCTTACTTACTTGGTAACTTCGCACATAGTTTAAAGATTTTTAATTTTTAAAACGGTTAAGTGACGTAGGTCCGGTATGTCTGTGCCTCTGTGTTCACACTGACGTTTAGCTCATTCCTTTTTCGTGCGCGGTAACTATCGCACGCGCCCTTCAAGCAACATGCCGAAAAGGAGCGCGCAATCTAGAATTGAGCACTACGCTAGAAAAATTCGAAAACTAGAGGAAAAAGAAAAACATCGACGGAGAATTAGACCGTTACAATTATCCTCATCAGATGACGAAGGTAAGCTAATATGCATTAATTAGTGAGTGTTCTAAACAGTGAAACTAATTAACCGTTTTGTTTATGCTTTGGGATTGACTGCGAGTCAATAACTTTGACATATTTTCAAAACTAATTGAAATTATTCCACACTATTGCATCGGGGTTGACTGCGAGTCTCCAACGATGACAAACATGCACATAAATACGTACAATCTCAAGAAGATGTACCGTTAACGTGCCAAATCTCATTTCTCAATTTTATTTTCACACTACCTTCAAATTATTATCTTCACAACCTTAATTGCAAATCGTAATTACAGGTAACGAAGATGCCGTCGAGGCCCTGGGTAATAATGAGGACACTTTTACGGAACCAATATCCGATCTACCCGTTTCACAAGCTGTGGAACCGCAACCCGGTGATAACCCCGACCAACAAGATGGTCCGGTGGCACCCTGTCCTCAAGAGGAAACCTCCTCCAGCGCAGACCAACCTGAACTAGATCCTGATCTACTGTCAGCTCTCGGCGAATCCACGTCAGACTCACCTGACTATGGCGACAACATTCACGATAATTTATCGCAATTGTGGCTTCCTTTGCTGAGGAAGGGTGTGCCTAAGGAAAGCAAAGATGGGCTCCTTAAAGAGTACCTTGCACCAGACAATTGTAGGTTTCTACAAGCGCCAAAATTGAACGCAGAAATCTCAGCTGCGGTACCAGACATGGTGCGTAATCGTGACAAGACACTTACAGCGTCTCAACAGCAATTAGGTGCCGGCATCACTGCCGTCAACAGAGGCATGGATCTGCTGCTGAAGTCCGATAGCAAGGTGCAAGCCATGAAACATTTGAGCAATGGTTGCCGCCTACTATGTGACTCACATTACTCGGCAACACAGACTCGAGTGAAGTTAATCACTCCGAGTTTGGACAAGGCTTTTTTAAATATAATAAATGAGTCCGAAAGGGACGAATCACTGTTTGGCTCGTCCTTATCAGAGAAAATTAAAGCAGCCAAGGCCATTGAAAAACAAGGCCTTTCCATTAAAAAGACTGCGAAGGTACCTAAACCACCTCAACAGCCTAACACTCGCCCGGCTTACCAGGGAAACTGGAATCCGCCTCCTCGATACCCGGCGAACAGGGGGGGGCGGGGTGCATACAGGAGGCCGGCGACGGCAGGGAATCGCCGCCCATACACGCCATCAGCTCAGACTCAACGCCCGGTGTCGCAGGACAAGCCGCGGACGCCCGCTCAGAGTCACCGTTAATACAGGTACATGCGGGTAGACTTACCCACTTTTATGACCGATGGTTAAAAATAACCAACAACAATGTTATTCTTGATTGGTTAAAAAATGGATATCCAATACCTTTTCTTATGCCTGTAAAGCAATCAATAGTACCAAAAAATAATCTATCATATACAGAAAAATCGGACATGATGAAAGCCATTAATAAATTAAAATCATTAGGGGCCATCTCAGAGTGCAATGTAACTAAAGATCAATTCATATCTAAAATATTTCTCACTAAGAAGCCTAATGGCGATAACCGGTTCATATTAAATTTGAAATCCTTAAATAAAGTTGTCAATAACGAACATTTTAAAATGGAGGATTACCGAACAGCTTGTAAACTGATACCACGCAATGGATACCTAGCCACTATAGACTTGAAAGATGCGTATTTCCTGTTAGGCATTAGGCAGGCTGATCGTAAATACTTAAAATTTCAATTTAAGCCCAATAATGCGTTGAAAACTAAAACCTTTAGTTTTAATTGCATGCCGTTCGGGTTATCCGTAGCTCCACGGGTATTCACTAAGACTATGAAGGAAGTTATTACTTACCTCAGACATCGCGGTTTCCAGTTAGTATGTTATTTAGACGATATCTTATGTATAGGAGATACTTATGACAAGTGTCTTAATAATGTTAACGAAACTTTGAAACTATTAGAGTTTTTAGGTTTCGTTGACAATTACGACAAAAGTATGCTGAAACCGCGACAATCATGCAAATATTTAGGATTTTGTTATGATACCAGAAGCCTTAATATAGAATTGCCAGCCGAAAAGAGACGTAATATTGCAGAATTGGTTACTAAGTTTACAAAACTACGTCCATGTTCTATTCGCGAATTAGCTCGTTTTGTCGGTGTATTAGTCGCAGCTTGCCCAGCCGTTAAGTACGCTTGGTTGTACACAAAGGTCTTAGAGCGACAAAAATACCTTGCGTTACTGGAACATAATAACAATTATGATGTGAAAATTAAGTTAACTAATATTGTATTAGAAGATTTGTACTGGTGGGTGTCAAATTTCGACACAACTCACAACTTCATGCGACAGCCTAATTTCGTAACCGAAATCTATACAGATGCGTCAAGATCAGGTTGGGGTTCTGTTTGCAAGAACACCCAAGTACATGGTAAATGGAAGTCATCAGAAAAGGCATGTCATATCAACTATTTAGAGCTAATGGCAGCCTTTTTAGGATTAAAGTCATTTACCAGCGAGCTAACCAACTGTGCAATATTACTTCGCATGGACAATACGACTGCCATCAGTTACGTGAATCGTATGGGGGGTATTCAATACCCCCACTTAAACGACTTGGCCAGGTCTCTTTGGAAATGGTGTGAGCAGCGTCACCTTTGGGTTTATGCGTCATACGTAAACACAAAAGAAAACCGTGCTGATGCTGCGTCTAGAATCGTTAATCCGGATACGGAATGGTCCCTGTCCAATGACGCCTTCCAGGATATTATACAATATTTTGGTCAACCCGAAATTGACTTATTCGCGTCTCGTGATAATACCAAGTGTACCAGATTTGTCTCATGGAGACAAGATCCCGACGCTGTATCAGTCGATGCGTTTACACTAGATTGGAATACCTTTTACTTCTACGCTTTCCCACCATTCTCCCTAATATTAAAATGCCTTAGAAAAATCATCGACGATAATGCATGTGGCATATTTGTATATCCTAACTGGCCATCACAGCCTTGGTTCCCATTATTACAAAACCTTATAGTGTCCGACATTGTTTATTTAAACCCCAATAAATATCTCTTGCAATCTCATTTCAGAGAGTTTCACCCCTTACACAAGAACCTTACCCTGGGTGTCGCGAGGCTCTCCGGCAAGCTTACATGCGACGGGGTGCCTGTGCAGACTCGGCTACGCTGATGCTATCATCTTTTTCCAATAGTACTATTCAGCAATACAATACTTCACTTAAGCTTTGGTGGCAGTACTGTACGGTAAACAAAATTAATGCATTTCTCCCTCCGACATCTTCTGTTCTCTCATTCTTGACGTCACAATTTAATAGCGGGTGTGCGTATGGCAGCCTAAATTCTCATCGGTCTGCTTTGTCAGCCCTTATAGGCAATAATATTGGCTCAGACGAATGTATTAAACGTCTCCTTAAAGGTGCGTATAAACTAAAACCTTTAAGACCGAAATACTCCACCACTTGGAATCCCCAACTAGTTTTAAATTTTATTTCAACCTGGATCCCTAACAAAGAGCTGCCTCTAGAAAAGATCACTAAAAAACTTGTGATTCTTTTAGCAATCTGCACGGCTCACAGGGTGCAAACGCTTTCATTAATTAAACTTGAGAACATAAGTTTCTCAGATAACGGAATAAAAATCGTTATAACGGACATCATCAAGACGTCCGCACCAGGTAGGGACCAGCCCGTCTTGTTCCTACCATACTTCAGGGAAAATATTTCGATTTGCCCTGCTACAGCTCTCTCAGACTATATTTCTATCACTAAAAATGTAAGACCTGAGAGTACATGCAATCTGTTGCTGACGTACAAACGTCCACACAAAGCCGCTACCACACAAACCATCAGTAGATGGATCAAATACATGCTGTCTGAGAGCGGAGTAGATGTCGGTATATTTGGTGCACATAGCACACGACATGCAGCCACGTCGGCCGCGAACTTGGCTGGAGTTAATATAGAAACTATTCGCAAAACCGCAGGGTGGACCAGTTCATCAAATTCATTTGCTCGTTTTTATAACAGGTCTATTACAAACGAAGGCAAATTCGCCAGGTCTGTCTGCTTACCATCAGAAGACTGATTGTGATTAATCAAACATTTAAATTATAATACAGATTAGAAATGCTAATTAAAATTATTTTTAGATCACCGTAAAGTGAATTTAAGTTAGTAGGTAAAATACCTTTACAATTAAGAAGCTGTACACAAGACTGATTTATAAATAAAACGATAATGTATATAACGTTGTTGTTATTTCTTTTTCCAGTCCAAAACTTTCTAACTCTTAACATCTACGTTGTTAGAATCATATCTGAAAAATGAAGCAACGAATTATAATATATGATCAAACGAACTTACAAGTGAAGTTCGATCTTTATTATGATGAGTTGCTTCATTTGAAGATATGATCTCCCTCCCTCCCTGACACTTGACATTTCCCAGATACAGAGAAAGTTTTGTATCATACCAATAATTGACTCCAAAAAATGAGCTAAACGTCAGTGTGAACACAGAGGCACAGACATACCGGACCTACGTCACTTAACCGTTTTAAAAATTAAAAATCTTTAAACTATGTGCGAAGTTACCAAGTAAGTAAGGAAACTACGTTGTTAGAATCATATCTTCAAATGAAGCAACTCATCATAATAAAGATCGAACTTCACTTGTAAGTTCGTTTGATCATATATAATCCTGAGATGTTCTTATTTCAAAGTTACGTGTTTGTCGTTGATACCGTAATGTTGGAATGGCAAAACTGCAGTCTAAATAGTGTACAGTTGCAATGCTCATTATTAGACTATTTCGTGGAGCAGATCGATTTCCAATCGCTTCGACGATTTGATTGGACACAGCGAACCAGTTGGGCTGTTTAATTCCGTCATAGTAACAGAGTATGTATAATGTATATGCTTATTATACAGGGTGGTGCCGACAATACGATAATAAATGAAACCGTTGGTAGTTCTAGTTCATAATCATTATTTAACTATCAAATAAATATTAATACCAAAATAATAAATTTGAAAAAAAAAACAGTAAAACTAAGTAGCATAAAACTGTAAACGAAATACATTACAATTTACAAACAAATATTGGTTTACTAACCTATTATTAATTATTAATTTTATAAATGTTCCTATGAACTAGAACTACCAGTGGTTTCAATTATTGTCGTATTGTCGGAACCACCCTGTATACGGTTATAACTTTATAAGCTTCTGATAGATTAGATTATTTGCTACAAAAAATACTATTTATTTCTTCATCTTCTTAGCAAGCTTTTGTATTATTGCAACATGGAAGCAAGCAGAGATGAATTCTACTTCGAAGAAACGCGAAAGTTTGAGATTACTACCTACATACTGCATACCAACTTACAATTAATACCTCTTTATAACTATACAAAATTTTAAAAATGGAATATCTGTGATAATCTACCAGCTAATTTAACTAAGCAAATCAACTAAAAAAGGCACGAACCTTCATATTGAATTCTTAGCCGGAAATCCTTTTCTTTTCAGATAAATTTTTCAAATTTATTTATCACAAATCACAAACTTCTGTAACTAAATTTTTTATTTGTATAACACTCAAACATAAGTAGTATTATGCAACAAGGAATCATGGTTCAAATGATTATGAAAATCATGAGTACCAACCTTTTAAAGGTTAGATGTTTCAGAAGAAAGATTCAATGTCTCGAGAAAAGCTTAAAGAATTTTGGACGTTACCGTATTGCAATAAGAACTATTTATACATTGTAATTGTTTCAGAATACTTCATAGTATTTTGTGTTACCTTTGTTTATAAGTTCGAAAGCTTACACCGAGAAGGTACTTTTGTGCTCGTGTTTCAGAGGTATGCAATATAGTACAGTCACGAGCAATAATATGTATACATTTGGCAAAGTTCAAAAGGAGCGCGTGGCTTAATAAAAACTGCCACTCGGGTCGATCTTTGGGTTCGTCATGGCTGCGGGTTGTTCGCAAGAGATACCGCGGCCTCGACATAAAGGGCTAAGAAGGAACATGGGTGGTTTTTAGTCAGTAGAAGTCTGACACTCCCTTTCGCTCTGCCCAAGAGCGGCAGGGGTTATTCGATGATTTTCCACCCGCCAAAAAAAAAAAAAAGTTAAGCCGCGCTTGCCTAGGTTGGTTTATGGATGGGTGACCGCCCATTACATACCAAGTTTCCTCCGTGCCTCGGAAAACACGTTAAGCTGTTGCCAGTGAGCTAAAAAGTCTGACAACCAGACATGTAAATAGGGTGTAAAAGTACCCTTAACGCAAACGAAGGGCATTTGTTCTCCCCACCACTGCAATATTTTTTTTGTTCTAGACCATACCTGGGAACCTCCTAGTTATGGAGATATTGGGGGTCAAAGTTCCAAATTCACAGCTGTTTTTGTAAATACTAGTATTTCAGGTTTTAACTTTACTTAAATTACCTCCATGACCCGTTTACTATTCAAAGCATCCACTAGCACAATGTTTTAAGAGTGCTACTTTAAGTTTTACCGTAAAATGTGAATTTCGACCCCAAAAAAAAAGTCATTTCCCAGCAAAAATTTTTGCGTAGGGGTACTTAGTTTGATGTACAGAATGCTTGGTTGACGAATGCGTGAAGGGGTCGTTAACACCCTGTATACCCAGTATTAACTGGGTTGTGGAGGTCAGATAGGCAGTCGCTCCATGTAAAATACTGGTATCCAGCTGCATCCGGTTAAACTGGAAGCCGCCCCCAACATAGTTGGGAAAAGGCTAGGCAGATTATGACTTGGCAAACTTCATACGTGAATTTGTCTTTTCGTTCGCGGTAGGATTTATCTTATTAGCTAGAGATACTTAAAAATACTGTTCCTTTTGAATTTACCCTAAGCGAAGCATACCTCGCATAATGACTTAACTCATCTGGACCGTGACTCCATTGTCCAGTTTTCACTATTTCGCTTTTCAAGTTTTCGCCCTCCATATGTATCTGAAAAAACACAGGCTCTATTGCCACCTAATTTGAAAGGACGTCGTGAAAGGCCCAATAATAAGAGATTTACTAGATTCATTCTTCACGCTTATGCTCGTTACGTATATCTAAATTGTTGCCTAAATATTTTTGCACCGTTACAAAAACTTAGGCAGTCGCTTCATTTAAAATACGGACCCCAACATACATAGTTTGTGGAAAAATGTTAGGCAGGTGATGATGATGTCGGCAACATTTCTTCCCAATAGTCATCACCATCATCATTTCAGCCGAAAGACGTCCACTGCTGGACATAGGGCACCCCAAGTGTCGCGCCACATTGACGCTGAGCCGAGTGTTCAAGATACAACGTCTAGTGTTAGCTCCGTTAGGCATCAGTATTTGACTTTAACATAACATAACAACATTTATTTATTTTCAGGCTACTTTGGCCCATAGATAAATACCTTACAGACTAACATACATATGATATAATACAGCCTGTGTTAGTAAATAAAACCTTAACTATATTAGTATCACTACACTTGAGCACTATGTCATAATTGGCGTTTAAATGTTTGCGTCTTGACGAAGGCGGTAGGTATTTACTTGTTGTGCCTAGTTTATTTTTATCAAAAAGATAAAATATATTGATAATTTTCTGGTTGAAGAATCAATAAAACTATTCATTTTATTCAAGTAAGCAGTTTATTTACAGAAATATCAAAAAAATATTACTTATTATCTTATTCTAGAATGCCGTATAAATCACTGGCTAAGAATGCGTCCTAACGGTACTCCCTCAACGGGAGCATTCGCCTGTTTTGTATTTTTGAAGCAATCCAAATTAAAGAGGCGTTTAAAAGTCGTAATCAATAGTTAGTGCTTGGTGAACAGCAAAATATTGTTAAACGGCGTTTAAGGTTTAAACATCGGTTAAAAATTTAAACATCTGTTGGTGAACTCGGGTCTTAATCTGAACTGTACGACGACTCATCAAGAAGTCATACATTTCCAGTGTAACGTGACCTGTCTTTGTATAGATTTCCCGTATAATGAGAGTTCCACATAAACTGTTTTGTATAACTTGATTTGTCACCGAGTGTACCATTACTACAGGGGAAAGAATGCTCGCGGTGAGGGAGCGCCTTAACTCGAACCTTAAATGCCATAATATTTTAGGTAATTTAGGCACCTTTAGTTTTAATATAATCTTGTTTTAAAGTCCAAAAGTATACGGTCAACTTTGGCTACTACCCAGCTCTTTCATAATTATTTTATTAATATTAAAATATTGAAACAATCCTACTTTACACATAATAATTTGTTTTTCTCGTAGACTTGAAGATATATATAAACTTTCACGTCTATCAGTACAGTGCTACAAGGTTTTTTTAGCGCGTGATGAATGACATTGCCAGGAGGGCGCTGATAATAAACATTTGTGAAATTGTATTTACAAAACCAGATGGCGACGTTAGTTCCAACTATCGCCACGCGCCAAAAGAACCATGCAGCACTATAGTGAATCTTTGTAACTATCAATCTAATTCCAGTAGTTTTCTCATTTAAAAAGTTCGTCATAAAAGGCTGAGTGTGACCATAGAGTCGAGGGGGTGAAGCGTGAGCGGGGAGCGGGGGTCCGCGGTGAACGGTTCGACGCGCGGCTCGACGAACTGCTTGCCGAGCGAATCCGTGCGGGGCGCTGGCGTTATTCGTATGTGCTGCAGCAGTCGAAGGAGACAGCATTTCATTTGGATGAGGGCGAATCTTTTGCCTGGGAAAAGAAAGAAAAAAATAAGTTTTAGGGATTTGGGTTCATTGGCGTAATAACCTGGTAGAGAGCAGGGGCGATTCCTGCTCAGATTTAAGATCTGATTAACCCAAAGGGGCTTCAGTGTGAGTCAGAGCCATGCTACCTATTTAATCGCGTTAGCATTAAGGCGCTCTCTCACCCTCACAGTTTCGCCATTGAAGTTAAAGTTCCATATAATAGGGGTTGAGACATTGCCACTTGCCACCAACATAGCACAGATCCAGGCTCCGTGGCTAACACTGAAATAATCCTGATAGAGAAAAAACCTAGTAGCCTGACCTGGGAATGAACCCAGGATATCTTGCTTAGTAGTCGCACCTGCAACCACTGGACTAAAGGGATAGTCATGATACAAAGATAAGACAGGTTTCCTGTCTGATATTTAATCAAATAGTGTAACCTGATGACCAAATGCAAACCTTACTGCCTGCCTGCCTGCATGTGACATACCATAAAGGATATAGGTACGTCTCACACATTCCTTCACCAAAACAATAAGTATCGGATTCCCACTTCAGCCACTTGCACAAGTGGACGAATGAAATAGCTACGCGTCGGCAAAAAATATGCAATTCGACACTCAACGCCACTCAAGGAGGTAACTCAATACGGTGTTTGTTTTTTTTGTTGACACCATTTCAATGAATTGTGTCTTCTTTAGAAATTGGGACTGGGAACAGATTCTTGTATTTTAAACTTATTTTGTAGAATGTTTATCACGTTAGGTTTTGCAGAAGCTACAAGGGTAGGAATTCCATTTGACAAATCGTTGCACTCTTGTAATTTTTGTGCATGTGTTAATTCAATGAACATACAAGTTATGTTTTTCACACATGTCCGTCTTCATTATAGCCTAGCGACTCTCTGAAAATCTTAAAATACATATATCTCAAATCATAGCTCATAATTAATTCTCTAATTTAGGAAAACATTTGGTAACAGGCAACAAATTACTTCAAAGTTCATTCTAAAGAATGAGTTGAAATTCTTTGTTTTGGCCCTATGCTCAGAGTTCATCGAAAAATTGTCCACAATCCTTTGTAGACATACAGACATTGTAGGTACGAATCGAAACAATTTTCCAGCTCCTTTCAAAAGTCCACGTCACAAAATAGGACGTCATATAAATAAGGGCAGATTAATAATATGAAAGAAAATACTAGCGTGACGGTTGACAGGAATTGAAGAACAAAATGTGTTGCACCGACCCTAAGTAATATGGGACAAGGGCAGGACGAGGATAATGATAATATAAGGGCTAAAAAGCAATATTATACTCACCTATACAATACCGAGGTCCATCCCCGAATGGCATGTAGACACCTGGAGGTGGCTGTGGTTCATCCTCAGCCCATCGCTCCGGAATGAAGGCTGAGGCGTTCTCGAAGTACTGGGAAATAGAAAATGTATACAGGGTCTAAATGAACCCATTACACAGCCGTCAACCAAGCATTCTGTACATCAAACTATGTACCCCTAGGCAAAAATTTTTGTTGGGAAACAACTTTGTTTTGAGGTCAAAAATCACGTTTTTCGGTACTTAATGTAGCACTCGTAAATCATTGTGCTAGTGGATGCTTTGAATAGTAAAGGGGTCATGGAGGTAATTTAAGTAAAGATAGAACCTGAAAAACTAGTATTTACAAAACAGCTGTGAAAAATTTGGAACTTTGAACCCCAATATCTCCGTAACTAGGAGGTTCCCAGATATGGTCTAGAACAAAAAAAATGATCGCAATGGTGCGGAGAACAAGTGCCCTTCGTTTGCGTTAAGGGTACTTTTACACCCTTTATTAATGTAACGCTTTTAATGCCCAACGAGTTAGGTAGAGTAGAGTTAGTAGTAGAGTACCCTTTTGTACATCCGGGTGAAACTTCAGACTCAGTTAGAATATTAAAACCACTCTTCAATCCTAAAGAAACGATCTGACTTGTTGCCACAGGCAACTAAATCGCCGTGAATATAATATCTTGGTGTGATATTTTGTAGCTTATATATTTATCACTTCCTTGTTTTCATAAAAGTCAAATTAAGTACTTTTTTTACCGGTGTAATTCAAATTGCACTTAAAATATTATATCTTTCGACTTTCCACTTAGCCCCTCGTTGCCCACTTACCTTTACAACCCTCTTTTAAAATTTAATTTATCTGAGATAACTCAATAACTCGCAGATGATTGGCATCGATCAAATTAACTTAATATTCTTGAACGTGACGCTAAAAATAAAGGGTTCTTTTTCTGTACGAAAATTATCGCAAATTGTTTTGAAGAAATGTTTTTTTGCAACGTGCTCAGTTTTACAATTAGTTTTGGAGCAAACACCTTTAATTTTATATTGATTTTGTTTTATTTTGTACTAGCATTTGCCCGAGGCTCCCTCCGCGTGGAAATCGGTAATTCGTTCTACTGGGACAAAAAGTCCTGTGTCCAGACTATAAACTATCTGTGAGCTAAATTTCATACAATTGTGGTCAGTAGTTTTTGCCCGAAAGAGATACAAACATCCAGACATCCTCACATACCTTTCGCATTTATAATATTGTTTATACTTTCATGTGTGTGGGTCATGTAAGTATTAACTTTTAGTTTTAATTTGTAATTACTATTTTTGTATTTTGTTACAAAAAAAAAATAGTAGAAAGTAGAATAAGTAGGATGCTTAGCGTGGCGATTATAGTCGCCATATTTAAAATGATTACCTATTATGAAATCTAAAAACTATGCATGTTGGTACAAAATGGGTAGGTACGCATATTATAAAAGTTGAAGAATTGTTTTGAAACTGTCGAATCACGGAAACTTGCAAACACTGGATACGGTTAAATTTACGCAACTGTCAAATGTGCAAAACGTGTAATCAGCAGAACAGACTCATCAACTTAACTGGCTAAATAAATAAACTGACAAGTGAGTAAAACGCGAGTTCTACATAATATATCATCACGTTTGTCATCCTCGAAAGGTTAGGCAGAGGTGTATCTAATAGTACACCCATATTTCCCCAGTTATGTTTAAGTTCTATGTAATAGGGGGCGAGCCTATTGCCATCAGCTGGACAAAAATCCAGACTCCCTGGCTGCTTTTGTTTCCTAGACCAGAGAATCGAACCTAGGACCTCATGGCCCGCAGTCGCGCTTGCGACCACTAAAGAGCCATGAGGAATCAACAAGAAAAATAATTCTATATAATATAGTGGAAAAAAAAATCTGATCTCACATACCGGCCAGCTGGCCTGACTTGGTGTTCATTACAGCAACAGATTTATATAAAAAAAACTATTGTGAGGTAATACATAATGTAAAGCCAAACGCCAATTTCCTTATAATAGAAATCATGTAGATATTGGCTACTTTGTCCATACATTCATGTATCCCAAAGACTGCAAGTATTAGGAGCACATTCTCAGCATGCAGGAAGCGAGTTAGTTACTTATCTGTAAGTTTTATGCAAGTGTCGGCTCTGACACTTGTTCCCAACTTTTATTTCGTATAAGATATCCGCTCTAAGTTGGCACGTATGCGAGGGTGCAACTATAACTATTTTGTTCTAGTATCCAATTTTAAGCAAAGTCGATACTTTCGGCCAAGTCTTAAAGATTCCACGTTTTACTAGTTTTGAAAATGTTTTTGAATGGTCCAAGACTTTTCCAATAAGACCGGGTTCCGGGCTCGAGTGATACGATACGACTTGCAACATGATTTGCGTAAAGTGATGCTCGCAGTTCTCTAAATACCTTAGCATGGTACCGTCTTTTTCCTATTTATAAATATCTCGTCTCCGGCACAATATAAATATGGACAGTACGGAAACTACCTACAAACGCTCGAAACCGCACACTCACACAAACATGCGCATCGACGGGGCACTTGGCAAGTCTTCGCAGTGCGCTCAGTTGTGCGTGCCGCGCGCCGAGACGAGTGGTCAGTTGGTCACGTATAAGTTCATATCTCCCGATATTTTTTTTAAATGCATCGAATGTATTGCGCGGTATACGGCTGTGTCAACTCGGCTTCATCAGCAGAAGAAAGTATTTTTAATCGACTTCCAAAAAGAGGGAGGTTCTGAATTCGTCGGTTTGGTTTTGTATCATATTTGTTTCCGCATAACTCCCTCATTTATGAACCGATTTGAAAAAAAAAATTTTTAATCGAAAAAGTATACTCCCGAGATGGTCCCAGTGTTACCATGTCTGGATCTGATGATGGAATCTTAACGAAATCGAGGGCAACCCTCAAATTTTATAGGCACGTATTACGTGTTTCGTATTTTTTCCAATGCTATTTAAGTATTTACATCTGGCAGTCATTACCTCATGTTGATGAGCTGATGATGGAAGGAATAACTCCTTAACGGTTAGGAGTTGGAGGACAATTCTTAAATAAAATCTTATGGGGTTGTATTCTTTCAGGTTATCTTATGGCGTCGGTTAATCTCAACAAAAGACATTTATGTAGTTTAAACACGGAAAACAGTTTAGTACACAACAACTTGTAGAACTATAGATCTTTAACTTTGTCATAACGGCGCACGCGGCTTAACCTGTTACAAGTCTTGGCGGGAGCGAGCCGCGGTATTTAGATTGTATTTGTAAGCTAGCTTTTTTTAATTCGATTGATTGATCACAACAGAATAAAAATGTTATGTTGAGAAGTTATCTAGGGACTTCAGCAACCGTGCATAAAAGGGACAACCCTATGGCTTCAATGGAGCGTAGGTAGTTATCGCATCAACTAGGCTTAGTTTCGCTACTGTCCATATTTATACTGTGTCTCCGGTTTCGGGTGACACAACTTGTGAGTCTCGTGACACGATTTACGTCAAGTGATGCTCACGTCACTGTTCTCAACAACTGACGACACGATTGGCGCCCTGGTTGAGCGATTGGCTGTTGCGCAGTTGCGCTGCGTAACGCGGATTCGATTCCCACATGGGATAAATATTTGCATGGCCTGGCTGTTTGTGTTTGTGAAATCACACCCACGATACAAAGGAAAGTTTTTGAAAGAACAAAAACAGTTATTATTGCAAGATGCGTGTCACCTGAGCATTTCTCTTTTCTCCTCCTTAATAGTACCTTATGTTAGCCTTACCTGTTCATCTCTCTGTATACCCAGCGTCGGGAACAGCACGATGGTGCCTCTCTCCACCACGGTGTTGGTGTCAGGTATCGTGTACTCTTTGGTGCAGATGCGTTGGATGCTCGGGAAGGGCGGGTAGAGGCGAAGAGTTTCTGAAACGAGTTAGTCAAGACTTGAGAAAGCATAAACCGCTTTATCATTAACAAGCTGATGCCCGGGGCTTTGCTCGCCTGGATGTCGGTCCAATTATATACTAAAACCTTCCTCGAGAACCACTCTATCCATTGGTGAAAATAGCATGAAAATCGGTGCAGTAGTTTTTGAGTTTATCGCGAACAGACAGACAGACGCGGTGGAGGACTTTGTTTTATAATATGCAGTGATAATGAAGTGATAGAGAATAGGATCGTTTTACGGTGCAGAAACGTGGTGTTTGACTATCACCCAAAAGTCCAGACTCAAAGTTTGCCAACTTGCTATGGAGCGCAGTATCTTAGGTGTAAGATAAATAGATCATGATTGAAACATTATACTGGACTACAAAACGCAAATCGCTGACGAAGATCAAAAAGCTGCCCAACTTATATGGACTGTTCTATCCATTAAAAAAAAAAAAAAAAACATTTAATTCGAGTATCACTGACTCATATCATAATCGACATACAATTCAACAGTCACATTACATAATATACAAAGTTAAATTCAATACAATAAAAAATTTCATTCTCAAATTAAATTACAATACTTAAGTCATCAAAAATTTTATTCACTTAATCAAATTAAATTATAATAGTCCGTCAATAAAATACAGCATAAATCAATTTACATATTTATTATTTCGTCAGTTGCATCGACCTGACACATGTCGCTTAGAACAGTGGGAGATGATGGCGCAATCAAGCCTTCCCGCGAGCGCGGTCAGCATGTTGTTAGCGATCTGATTTTGATGTCTGTCGCATACCGAACGAGCTGTCGAGTCGTTGAGCCGGTAAAGCTTAGGATTGATGCCCTATGGCGGGACGTACTGGATTGTTTGTAATTTTAAATTTACAGTTTTTTTACTGAATGCATATTACAATTAAAGTAAAACCAAAATAATTTGCCTGTCGGTCCGTTCCAGCTAATCTTCGAAACGGCTGTAATTATTTAAAAAAAATTAGGACTCCGTGCAAGAAAAATAACCATTAAAACTGTTAACAAAATCCGACTTAATTGGAGCGTCCTGTTATAATAATTTCGCGCGTGCAATGTTCGCAATAACAGTACACAGCTATTTAAAAATAAACTACTTTTAACGTGTTAACTGGTCTCCTGAAACTACACAATTTCACTGACTGTAACGGACACAGTCCCTTTAATCCGAACCAGTCAGTATTCCTCGCGGGGAAGTAAAAACTCATTAAAAGAAACTTTTCCGGTTACAAGTAACATACCAATTGGGGTTACTGTGAGTGTGGTGTGGTGTTGAAACTAATTACTTACAAACAAGCATTCTGAACATACGCAGCATACAGGGTGTAACTGTTTTTAGGGTTCCATAGCCAAATAGCAAAAAACAGAATCCTAATAGATTCTTCATGTCTGTCTGTCCGTCTGTCTGTCCGTGCGTATGTCACAGCCACTTTATTCGGAAACTATTAAAACTACACACTTGAAACTATGTACGTAGATGTATTCTGTGAACCGCTTTACGATTTTCATACAAAAAATAAAAGATTAAGGGGGGTCTCCCCATATATGGAACTGAAACTAAAAAAAAATTTTTTCAACAAACCTATACCTCTATAGACAGGTCAAAAAATTGACATTGAGGTTCCTAAAACCGGGCTGCGGGTTGTTCGCAAGACATACCGCGGCCTCGACATGCAGGGCTAAGAAGGATTATGGGTGGTTTTTAGTCAGTAGAAGTTTGACACTCCCTTTTGATCTGCCCAGAGCGGGATTATTTGATGAATGTCTTAAAACCATTTTTTGTTAAAGTCAATCGTTTGAAAGATATACACTTCCAAAGTGATAAAATGTGTCCCTCCCCTCTAACTTTTAAACTAAGAAAGTGAAAAATCTAAAAATAAATATCCTGTAGATCACAATAAAAACTTTCAACAAAAATTGGTTTGAACAATATATGTAAATAGTTTTTGAGGTATAGCACATTTAAAAAACCGCACATATAACTTTGTCATTCAAACAAACACTATGAAAAACAAACTTATCACAAAATATGTTTTTCTGTTGCCGCTTTAACAAGAAATAATACAAAATTAAAGGGGGCTTCCCTACTACGATAGTACGAAACCCTTCATGTGCAACCCAACTTGCACTTGGCCAGTTTTTTTATTTTTCTAAAACCCCCCACGAAACCGTCAACCAAGCATTATGTACATCAAACTAAGTACCACTACGCAAACATTTTTGCTAGGAAACAACTTTTCTTTTGATGATTGCTCAAATTATAAAAAATCTAAATCATTTTCAATGCTAGCTTCAGCGCCCTAAGTTTTAAATTATGTTTCCCCAAGTCTTAGCGAATACGACAAAGAAAGAGGGCCCAAGTAAGCACCTGTATCTAACATAACATCAGTCCTGATATCCCCGAAGGGACAGGCAGAGGTGCACCTAATAGTACACCTACATTTCACCAGTTACGGTTAAGTCGCATGTAATAGGAGGCTATCCTATTGCTATCAACTGTGCACAAATCCAGACTCCGTGCCTGTTACTGAAAAATTCCTGATGAAAAAACCCAATAACACTTCGTCTGACCCGGGAATTCAACCCAGGACCTCATGTGCAGCAGTCGCGCTTGCAACCACTAGACCAACGAGGCAGTCAGCTGGTAGAAACCTGTATCTTGTAGTTCAGAAATACTATTTAAATCAACATACCCTGAATCACCATCTCCATATACACCAGTTCCTGCAGGAGCTCATAGGTAATGTTCCCATCATGTCTGTCCAGGACCTCCAGGATCTCACTCCTCATCTTCTCCTGGACTTGCTGATTGGCTGCCAGCTCTAAGAAGAGGAACGCCAGCGTTGAGGACGTGGTCTCGAATCCTCCCAGGAAGATGATGAAAGCGTTTGCTGAGATTACCATGTCGGCTGTGGAAAGAGCATGGGATTGTAAGATTTCAGTGTTTCAGATGTAGTTCTAATTTTAACTGACTTGAACCAGGCAAACGACAGAGCTGTCCAGGCTGCTACGTATGGTCCGACAAAATCTGAGTCGATTTAGTCATTCGAGAAGCAGAAGAAACTAAAAATGCTCTTGCTTAAAGGCTTGAAGAAAATATGCGCCCAAAAGAAATAATACACCCTTTCAGGAATTGGATCAGGCAAACGACAGAGCGGTCCAGGCTGCTACGTACTGGTCCGACAAAGTTTGAGTCTTCGATTCGAGAAGCTGAAGAAACTAAACATGCTCTTGCTTAAAGGCTTGAAGAAAAATTGCTCCCAAAAATTTGTGCTAGTGGTACTGTGGTAGCAAACATGACAGCCTTGCCTGATTTCTCTATCAAACATTTAGCAAGAAGCGTTCTGAAATCGGCTTTAATCAGCTTTAGCTTAGCTAGTTTAGCTTAGCTAGTTTATATCGTAAATTATGAAAAGGGCAGATTGCTCCAGGATTGCAAAACATGTATTTATTTTGAGCAAGTAGCTCTGATAGAAAAAACAAAAAAAAATATTATAATTTGCTGTAACTCTGAAGAATTATTCAGATTTGAAGTACCCTTGGAAATTAAACAGATCGATTATTATTCGAAAACTTAAAATAACGAAGGCAATTAAGTAAAAGTTAAGGAGTTAAGCAATATTGGAGTCGCCGTAATGTCAAAAGTTAATGCGCCCACATTAATCACGTTATCTTAAACTTAACCGTTACAGATAAAACTTGTAATGAGTTCGTCCTTAACCTTATTTTTCTGAGAAATTTTCATTTAGAAATTATTAAAAATGTATATATTTATATGTATATACCTATATAGTCAAACGTGGTACTCATATTTTCTTACATTTGAGTATGACTGTACAAGCACCTGATGAAAATCGAGGAAAAACTAAGTTAAAGTTCTTGAAGTAGATTTACACCACACTACTTCAAACAAGTTTGCTTATGATAATTAAGGTAGGTAACAATCGGAGGTTGGCGCAGTGGTTGAACGATGGGTCTGCTGCGCTGCGTGTCGCGGGTTTGATCCTTCCTCGCACGGAACAAATATTTGTATGACCTACAGAGTTTCGGGTCTAGGTGTTTGGTTGTGTGTGTATGTAAGTTTAAATGTTTGTGAACGCACCCACGATACAGGAGAAATTCCTAGTGTGGGGCAAAGTTTATTAGAAAATAGAAAAAATAAGGGAGAAACACCTCTCGGTGTCTGAAAGGCTAAATGGGCTCTCAGGACCTCATAGCCTTAATAGTTGAACTCCAAATTACTCAAACACATTTGAGGTTGGTTTGAGGTTTTCAACACCGGCAGCAGTCGCCCAAGCACATCCTGCTGTGCTAGGATAGGAAGATGGGACGGAGCAAACTATATTCTTCTACTTCTTCTCGTGTGGGCAGTATATAAGGTCTAAAGACCCCACACACCCTAGTGTCAGAGTTTCTAAATCGCGTCAAGGGCAAGGTTTGACGACGGCCATTTGGCGGCCGGGACCACCGGCTTATACGTGCCTTCCGAAGCACGGAATCATCTTTTTATCACACAATCAGGTGATTCAAGGCTGCAATGTCCTAGCCAAACTGGAAACAACTTTACAAAGAATCGAACCCACGACCACCGGGTCACAAGTCAAACGCCTAAACCATGAGGCAGTTTCTTTATTAAACAAGTTAATTGGATTAGTTGTTTAATATTATTTTGTAGGTACACCTCCACCGTGAAACGTTTTTTCAACTTTTAGGCCCGTCGACAGATTATGTACCTAATAGTAATATTAGCAGGTATATGAAAGTTCCATAAATAAATAATAGTAAACACTTACTAATCTCAACATCTTCGAGGTCTTTCTTACAGTTGTTATTGCTCTCATCATTTCTCAATGCCATCATCATGTCAATGAAATCTCCTCGCTTTTCCTGAACGCCTGAAATTTTTGAATAAGCAAATAATCAATTGTGCGTCATATAGGCCAGGTGCATTTGTCAGCACGGGTTTTGCATAAAGAGATACCCGTTTTTCCCCCATCCTTGATTGTTGTGGTATTAAAGTATAAAACCTAACGGTACACCATTCTTTTTCCTAAGGTTTAGGCAAGCGTGATGTTATCTATATAATGCAAGCTATGGGCTGAATGAATTCTTGACGACGAGTTAGACATATTTTTGTAATTTCAGTCAGAAGGCGTCGCGGTAGACCTCGTAGAAGATGGCGAGACGATCTGGACCAGACCAACGACCAGTGGTCCACATTGGCCTTAGATCGAAATAACTGGAAGTCATGGGGAGAAGCCTTTGCTCTGCAGTAGGATGATACAGGCTAACAGTATTAGTATCAGCATATAAGTCTTCAAACAGCATCCAAAAAGTTTTATATACAAAATACAATATGTACATGAAAATAACAACGTCTAGTAAACAGACAGGTAAATCAATACGTATCTTGATTCAATACCCCAGTGTGTTCTTCAAATAATACTCAATCTATCAATAACTCAAAATAATACCAATACTCTCAATATCAACTTTTACGTTTTTACCAACTATTTGTCGTTCCATCTCCCTCCCTCCCTTAGGGAAACCAATCGAAAATCAACAAACTTCGAGTAAGTACAGTTAAGCCAGAAAAAGTACACGCTTCGATAATAATTGTTTTCGAATAAGCGTGAACGTCACGAAGGAGTGTGTAAGGATCGTAGCAGGGTGGCATTCTGTGGCTTCTGCCTACCCCCATGGGAAAAGAACGAACGTCGCAGAACAGAGTAACGTAGACAGTATTCACAGAGGTAAAATTTTATTATATTCTGCTCGTGGTTTGTAGTAACGCACTTATCATTACGCGTAAAATAGGCAAGAACTAGCTTTGGCTTGTCGTTAATTGCTTCGCTATATTTTTTGAATTGTTAGCTTGGACAATAAAATGAACTTCAATGGATGTAACAGTTCTAAATTAATGCTAATCGATCTAAACATCGCGTGATCACATTCCCGACGATATACGACGATTACCGAAGCGCAAACTTTTCCAGGTAGATCTGTACGTAAACAAAGTAGATATAAAAAGTCAAGTTACCATTCTCTCTCGCTCTAAGCACGCTGGTTACAATGTTGTAGAAGAAATCGTGCGTCTTTTTAGGTATGATTCTCATTCTGAAGAACAATACAAAAGCCGGCCAGAATTGACGCATCGTCCTGGAAAAAGCAAATAAGACTGGTTGTTAAAATCTGCTACGGAGATGAATTTAATGGCGAACTGAATATTTCCTTCGTCAATCATATGCCAATTTGGATTTGCAGATTTCAGATATTCAGGTCAGATGTCATCAAGAATATAAAAGGTATTTCTGGGTACTTCCATATCAGTTTTTTATGATTTACTTTTTTATATTTTTTTTTACTTTTATTTTATTTTTTTACATAAAAATGTCATAATAACTTATGTTAGAACTGTCTGTTCAAACTGACTGCAGTTTGAAACAATATTATTATGTATGTAGATCTATAGATATGACTATATAAATTCTATAAATGCACAAACATTTTTCACAGGTTTAGTTTTAAAAAACTTTTCGCTTTTGATATCTGACACACCAATTTACTCATCAATAATTTACAGTCGAAATTTCACTCAAAAACCAATTCAATTAACCAAACTAACTGATAGATATTACAGACAGACTATAATAAATTCAAGCCAAATTAGAACAAATTATGTACCCTAAGTTCTTTCAAACAACTTTTTAATACTTTCCAAGTAATTTTCAGATTAAGTTACGAAGTTTTCGTCTAAGCAATTGGATGGAGTAAATAATCGTGATTGGCTGACCTCAGACTATGAAAGTTGGGAATCAATTTCTTATTTATTAATGGTTGTTTGTAAGTTTTGTTATATACTGGAGGGATGCGAACTGAATAAATTGTTTGATTGTAGTCGAGCTTACTGCCGAACTGAGTTGTTAGGCACACAGGAGTTGTTAGGTTGTTAGGTTCACAGACAGCGTCAATTAAGTACTTAAGTTACATTAGACAACGCTTGGTTTAGTCTAATATATAGCCTGCTATTGAAGTACGACTTGTGGAGAAATAATGAATTGGCATTAGAGAAGTTATTGATGGGAATGTTAGGGAAAAAAACCGCTGTTCTATTAATGTATGTCCTCATGACTCCTTATTATTTATTACTAGCTGATGCCGCGTGGATGTCGGTCAAATTATATACTAAAACATTCCTCTTGAATCACTCTATCTATTAAAAAACCGCTTCAAAATCCGTTGCGTAGTTTTAAAGATATAAGCATACATAGGGATATAGGGACAGAGAAAGCGACTTTGTTTCATACTATGTAGTGATGATAAATCATCCTCTGCTTAGCCTTTTGCTAAGTATGTTGGGGTCGGCTAGACTTGACTTTCCAGTCTAGCCGGATGCAGCTGAATACTAGTATTTTACATGAAGCTAGTTTTCATGGGCACAAATCACAGCCTTCAACAGTATACAACTCTGAGACATCTTTTGACATTCCGTCCTGGGTTTTTTCTTAGAAATAAACTGTATATGTATTAGTTATTAGGTATACAATTATCCTTCTGCTTTTTTTTCTAATGTAATACATGAATCATTGAAGGATAACTAAATCCTGCTAGATTTCCTTGAATGAAGTAATTTTAAACTCACTTTTGCATCTAGTAATATACATATAACTACCTACATAGTTAGAATTACATAGAGAACAAGAATATTATGTTTTTAACTATTACTACCTACCTATCTCAGCAACATACTCAGAATTATGTCATCTCTATGGATCTTTTAATATATAAATATCTCGTGTCACGGTGTTTATGGCTGCACTTCTCCGAAACGGTACGACCGATTTTTAAGTTTTTTTTTTGTACATTTGGTTGGTATGAGAATATAAAAGAGCTCCTCTCGCCATCAACACCTCTGTGTTGTACTAGAATTTCTTTATTATTATTTTTTTTTTATTAAAAATTGCATTGCAGCGCAAGTACAACTAGTTTCTTATGAACACAAACTTTTTTCACTATGGAACATGATTCGATGATACATCGATCTTCTCTGCCAATTAATCAAGCGAACCCTGCCAAATACCATTTATATCGTTTCCATTCATTTAAATTAATTAAACTATTCAACTTACTTCTCAAAAATATTGTACAGCGACATTTCATAGAATGCATGCAACGCCACAGCGAAGGGGTCGTCCTCATGGTCCATCACACTGCTCTTCAGACCAAACGCACACGGCACTATGGCATCAGCAGTGTAACCTCCCACCAGCTTCTCTGAATTCACCACAGAAGAACTGGATCCAACACCATTTGATTGACCATCTGGTTTTATGGTCCCATTTCCGTTTGCCACGTTTTTAGGCTGTGACAGCAAGTTTTGGACTCTTGTGACGAATTCTCCTGCTGTGTTTTCGATGAGGGGAAACATTCCTCGTAGTTTGTTTGGCCTGTAAACGATAAAATGGTTATCCTTAAATGAATGAATAAATTAACAATTAATATCATGAAACATTTTATTTTTTACTCCTTTATTCATCTACAAAAAAATTATGTTAAAAGTAATCATTCTATTCCTTAGCATATCGATGGCAAAATTTTAGCGTTTAGTCCAAAACTCGGCCACTAGAACCCCGCTGATGCATTAAGTATAGATCTTCACATTAAGGCTCCTCTCTCGATAAAGCTTAAAAACAGCGTGCAGATGAAGCAGTTTTTCACCGGCACTTACAGAGAAATTACATCTGAGAAAAATTGTTAGTAATCTACATGATATGACACGTAATTTGGTTTAGCCTTAATTTTTGTATCGGTATCACATAATAAGAAAAAAAATCCAAAAAATCACCTCCAAATCGTTAAATGGAACCATTTTACTCCTTCATTTTTTAACAAAATAATATAAAAAAAATATCTACTGCTTTGAAATACAAAGGAAAATAATTTGGTTTTGTTACTTTTTAAAAATATGTATTATTTTAATTATAATAAATGAAAAATGCGTCCGTTTAAAGTCCGTATCTACGACCGAGAGGGGTAGTTTGTATGCACAAGGTCATTGGCGTGAATACAAGCCTTAAGTTGAAGGGTAGAATAGGGTCATAGAGTAAAAAATATGCAAACAAAAGTCTTTTCCCACTTATTAAAAAGGTGTAAATCGTCGGCTTATTGCAAGAACTCATTAACTGCAAAAAATCACTTATATCTATAATGGACTCCTTTTGACACATTTTACAAAATGCAAAAACTCACTAATTTAAAATTGACTGGATAGAAATTAGTGAGATTTTGCATTTTGTAAAATGTTTTTTGCAGTTAATGAGTTCTTGCAATAAGCCGACGAAATACGTCATGTGCCACAATAAATGGCGGTTGGCGCAGTGGCTGAGCGATTGGTCTGCTGCGTTACGTGTCGCGGGTTCGATCCCCGCATGGAACAAATATTTGTATGGCCTGCAGATAGTTGTTTCGGGTCTGGGTGTGTTAGTGTATGTGAGTTTAAATATTTGTAAACGCACCCACGAAACAGGAGAAATTCCTGGCGTAGGGCAACGTTATTTAAAAAAAGAAAAAAAAAAAAAAAGATTGATTGGTGATCTCTTTGACCTTCAATAAAACATCCAGAAAATGTTTCATCATGGCTTGATTTAGTTTTCGTGTTACTTTAACAAAACAAAGAAAACTACAGAACATTTATTTTTAGTTTTTTGCAATTTTAATGATTTTATTTTCAAAAACTTATTGCGGGGCTCAGCGGCCATTCGATGTCCTCCGCGAACAAGATGGAAATACTTTTTAAGACCAAATGCAGTGATTCAGAGCAAGGATAAATCATCATCCACCTAGCCTTTTCCCAATGATGTTGGGGTCGGGTTCACTCTGTCCGGATGCAGCTGAATACCAGTATTTTTCATGCAGCAACTGCATATCTGACCTCCACAACCCAGTTAGGACTGGTCAATACGTTACCCCGTGTTCCGTATGGTGTCGGACGTAAAGAATAGCACCATCCCATATCTTCCCGTGGGTCGTAGTAGCCGACTAAGGGACTTACCAGAGAATGGGCAGCAGCGTTCCCTATGCCTTTGTAACAAACATACTGCGATCGCCAACCCGCCTGCCAAGCGTGGCGATTATGGCATTATATTATTATTATTTATTTGGGGGAGGCCTATACCCAGCAGTGGACGTCTTTTGGCTGCAATGATGATGATGAATACGATACCACTTGGTAAGACTGGTTGTCAGACTATCCCGTCGGGGCTGCGGGTTGTTCGCAAGAGATACCGCGGCCTCGACATGAAGGGCTAAGAAGGAACATGGGTGGCTTTTAGTCAGTAGAAGTCTGACACTCCCTTTCGCTCTGCCCAAGAGCGGGAGGGGTTACTTATTATGATTTTCCACCCACCATAAAAAAAAAAAAAACTTTCAGGCCACTGACTACCAATCACGACTCAAAAAAGAAATGTAAATAAGCTAAATATATCCTGTTTTTTAATGTTAATATTGATAATTAAGAAACTTACGAGAAAATCGGCGAAATCTTCGCCCGGAGCCTCTTCCACTCATTTCCCCTCAAGAACAGCACAGAACCTGCCAGAGGATCCACGTCCTTATTGAAGAAGAACCCTCGGTCCGTGAAGTGCTGGAAGTCGTTGACGCACACTCTTCGGATCAGCTCGGGGTCACGAACCACTAAGGTCCGTTGGTAGAACTGGTGGCAGCCTGGAATTATGATATCGATACGATTATGAGTAAGTAGAGAAATAATAATTGAGTGAGTTAATTACGCATTTGTATCTAGAATAACATAACATCACGTCTCGTCATCCCCAAAGGGCTAAGCAGAGGTGTACCTAACAAGTGCACCCACATTTCGCTAGTCACATTCTAAGTCCCATGTAATAGGGGCGAGCCCATTGCCATTAAACGGGCACAAATCCAAAAATTCCCGATGGAAAAACCCAATATAACTTTGACCAACCCAGGCCCTCATATTTAGCATTCGCCCTTGTGACCACTAGGCGAACGAGGCTGTCAATAAAATTATATATTAAAATTTTAATATATCTCGTCTATATATCCTCGAAATTAAATATGTACTTAGAGCACATCCAAACTTTGCCAGGTATGTTTAAGTCCTATGTAACTGAGGGCAAGCCTATTGCCATCAAATCTAGACCCCAGGCAGCTACTGAGCCCCTAAATCACTTGACCCGTTCTAAGAATTTTTCACTTCTATGAGGAAAAACATAATAATTTAGGTACAATTTATAAACGACGGTTTTGCTTGTTGTGGCAAACTAAAATTAAGTAATAATAAACCAAAATTATTTTCTAAAAACAGTAAAACTAACAATTTATAAATTAATCAGGTTGTTCTTTAATAACCTTTTAAAAGTTGGAATTGATTTCGATTCCTTGATAGCTTTAGGTATAGAATTATACAGTTCAGCTCCCTCATATACGACAGTCTTTCGAATCGAACCCCACACCTTACACCATGCAGTATCGCTTGCAACCACTACACCAACTCCTGCTCTTGGGCAGAGCGAAAGGGAGTGTCAGACTTCTACGGACTAAAAACCACCCATGTTCTTTCTTCTTCCCTTTATGTCGAGGCCGCGGTATCTATCTATATCTTGCAAACAACCCGCAGCCCCGTCGGGCGTCGGGCCCTTGCCCGTCTTTGAGGTGCGCGTGGAACACGAACGCGCCGTCGTCGACACTGCCTGTCGTCGTCATAAGACGGACTGACGGCGAGCTGACTACTTGTAACGACTGTCAAAGATCTGATCTGGTCTGGTCTTACAACGGAGTCAATTCGGCACGGAGTCGATTCGATTGATTACATTATTTGGTTTAAACGATTGAAATCCGAACTTTCCACACCCCAAAACATAAATTAGAAAAACGAATTAATAATCACCAATTTCATAATTCGTGAATTTCATGCAGTACCTAATACCCATATTTATATATGTGCGTGGTTGATGCTTTTTATACACGGTCAGCACGCAGGGAAACCGGTGTCGGGGAAATACAAGTGTAAACAATATAACGTCACGTAACATCGCTCCTGTATTGACCGAAACGGTAAACAGACTTGAATACATACATCATACACTACACTATCTGGAATCACCATCATCTCTAACGGGATGCAGCTGAATAGGTACCAGTATTTATGTGGACCGACTGTCTATGTGACCTCCACAAACCAGTTAGTACTGGGTAATACTACACCCATTAGTAAGCCTGGTTGTCAGTACTAATATTATAAAGAGGTTTTTTTTAAAGTTTGTATGTAGGATCTCCGAAATCAATGACCCCATTCAAATTCATTCATTTTTTCACTAATAGAAGGATATATATACAGGTTGTAAATTAACCCTTCACACAGCAGTCAACCAAGCATTCTATACATCAAACTAAGTACAACTAAGTAACCTCAAGCACTGCTTATTTTATTTTATATACTTATACCTAATATTGAAGCTGTCTTGGTTTTCGTGCGTTTTTTCACGGGTGACCACTGAAAACCAGCGCTGTGCTGTGGGTGCCCATAGCACAGCATCATGCTGAGTGGCAACCTAGTTGTCGCAGTCACGACGTGCAACTATCTTTATATTATCCCTGCTTTTTGTATTTTTTAATATCTGTTATGCGTTGTATGTGTATTTTTTTTATATGTCTCTTTGTATGCTCGTTATGTTTCTGCGACAAATAAATATTTTTTCTTTCTTTCTTTCTTTCTAACCCTACGCAAATTTTTTTGCTGGGAAACGACTTTTTTTTTGGTGTCAAAAATCACATTTTACGGTAAAACTAGTATTTACAAAAACAGCTGTGAAAAATTTGGAACTTTGACCCCCAATATCTCCGTTCTCAGGTATGGTCTACAACAAAAAAATTATCGCAGTGGTGGGGAGAACAAGTGCTCTTCGTTTGCGTTAAGGGTACTTTTACACCCTTTATGCTATAGGTCGTAAACTACATTTATATCATGCATATTATCTGAACTATCACAATTTTTGCAGATAAAGTCGCAGGCGCTGTGCTAGTTGCCTTGCTTCACCGAAATTAATCAAACTCGGAACTCCACGGTCGACGGTCCCGCTTATACAGGGTGGTGCCGACAATACGACAATAAATGAAACCACTGGTAGGTCTAGTCCATAGAAACATTTTTAAACTATCAAATAAATCTTAACACCAAAATTTAAAAATTTAAAAAAAACAATAAAACTAGGTAGCATAAAACTGTTAATGAAATACATTACAATTTACAAACAAATATTGGTTTACTAACCTTAGGAATAATTTGCACCGATTAACGCGTGGAAATAAAATGTAACAAAAGAATTTGGCAAAGACATTTAGGTAGGTTGTTGTCGTATCGTCGACACCACGAAGGTGTTAGAATTTATTTGATAGTTTAAAAATGTTCCTATGAATTAGAACTACCAGTGGTTTCATTTATTGTCGTATTGTCGGCACCAACCTGTATATCACTAGACCGACAAGACACAAAAATAAACCAATTCAATTCATAAATGTATTATGCGTTATGATGTAAAGGCCACTGATTGATTAAATAATTGTTCACGGCCTAGTTACGGGGACTCGTTCGTTCATCCATGAGATCACATGGTTCTAGTATAGCCAGGTTTCGGTAAAACCGGCAGTTCTAGTGGAGCCGGCGACGGCCATGCGACCACTGTTGGTCGGTCATGTTTTAGCTACATGTTATCTATGTGCACGTGAACTGCATGCAATTGTTAATAATTGGTGTTTTACCGGCAAACCGGAAAATGAGCCAGGGTTTGGATTACTGTGTCTAACTCGGCGCCTCTAAGACCGGGGGCTGCGGGTTGTACAAATGAGATACCGCGGCGAAGTACATGGGTGGTTTTTTGTCAGTAGAAGTCTGACACTCCCTTCCGCTCAACCCAGAGCGGGAGGAGTCATTTGATGATTTCCCACCCCCAAAAAAAAGGCGCCTCTAAGACAAACTCATCATCATCATCTGCCAACCCTTTTCCCAATCATGTTGGGGTCGGCTTCCAGTCTAACCGGATACAGCTGAATACAAGGTTTTTACATGGATCGTCCTGTTCGCCCAGACAACCAGTCGATGCACTATCTCTCAAACATAATAAATGGAACTGAATTTGTTGTGAATTATCTATCTAACTTATAAGTTTATCGCTACACTAATAGTCACACAAATGAAATATTGATGTTTGTCATTTTCCATTCAATACACATCATTTAATTTATTTTACTTCCTTCTCGGTATGGGGTTCGATTCCCAGGTAGAGCAAAATGCTATTGGGATTTTCCATCAGGAATATCTCAATAGTAGCCATGGGAGCCTGGATTTATGCCCGGTCGATGGCAATAGGCTCGCCCCTATTACTGGGACTTAAACATAATGGGCGAAATGCGGGTGTACACAGGTACACCCGCATTTCATAACCCTTCAGGGATTACAAGCGTGATGTTATGTATTTAAATTTCCATACAATTCGTTCACACGTTCTTCTACAACTACCTTTTTTTTTTTTTTTGGCGGGTGGAAAATCATCAAATAACCCCTCCCGCTCTTGGGCAGAGCGAAAGAGAGTGTCAGACTTCTACTGACTAAAAACCACCCATGTTCCTTCTTAGCCCTTCATGTCAAGGCCGCGGTATCTCTTGCGAACAACCCGCAGCCCCGACGGGTTCTACAACTACGTTCGATACTTTATTTCAATTCTGTTAATTTTATGTAAAAAGAAAAATATAAAAAAAAGAAAATTTACTCACCTAAAAATCTCTTATCCTTGTACGTCTCATAGATCCTTTTGAAGCACATGCCTCCTTGCTCTTTGAACATCACGACGGATAGAATATGTCCCACGACGGGCCATCCTGGAGGCGAGAACACCCCCCTCGACGTCCAGTAGTCATGGTCGTAAGTCGTAACGGCCAAAACAACGGCCAAACTCAGTCCACAAGCAAAAATACACCATAATACTATCGAACCGAAGGTGTAATATCGAAGTAGCCAAGCCAGCAGGACCACGAGTCGCACCGATGAACGTTTGAACCCAAACATTTTTTTGTTTATGTTTGTGACATTATTTGGTAAAACTTATCTGATCTGGAATATTAATTTTTATTGTATTTTATAAGTATGTTAAATGAAGGGAAGACTTTCGCCTTACACTGGAAGAATACAGAATATTTAACTTTAAAACTATATCATAATCAATGCCAATATTTAGTGTGAAAGTTTTTCAAATAAGAACATCAAGTTCTAACTTGAATCTATCTTGTATTTTTAAAGTTATTAAATTCAATGACATTATCATTTTATTCAGTGAACTTTTGCCAAACTTTCAGCTTAAAATGCACTCAATGATTATTTTAAACACAACAAAAATCATCCCTTTCAAAAACAACTAAAATTAACACAAATAAATAATAACATTTGTGTCCATCACTTTTAGAACTCCATTTTATATTTATGTCACTCACACAATTTATTTCAAAACTGCAATCCTTTTACACCCACTGTTGTGCATTTTTTTTTTTACTAAAATTATTTAAAAATGGTTCAGTTCGCGGTAAATAGCGCTCGCGGCCAGCGCCCGCGCACAATGTGGCCAAATGCGTTAACAAGAATCATGCGCAATCTGTGATGCTGTAAGAGAGAAAGTTGAAACAGGGCCGCATTCGGCTGCCGTTTATGTGACACGTTCATTCATAATACGTTGTTGAGATGATTTCGTACTTGTTTTTACACAGAGGTTCCCTTTATGATGTAGAGAAGAAATAAGGAAGGATTTTTCGAAATTCAACAACTGAGGGAGTTAAATAGGGGATGAAAGTTTGAATTGAAAATCGTCATTTTCACGCGGGCGATGCCACGGGCAAAGCTAGTTTAAAATAAAAATGACAAAGAACAATTTGAAAATTTGTATGGACCCCGTACCACTTTCTCCTATATAACAAATGAAAGAGCGTGATATATAGGAGAAAGTGGTACAAGGGTGAGGGGATGCTTTTTCCCATTGTTTTTTTAATATTCATGTCATGAAACTTTCCGATGTCCTAGAATTCATAAATTCCTTAATAGTATAAATACAGTTTTCGAAAAGTTATGCTCTGAGGTGCTTTTGAAATAAGCTGGTTTAAAACATATATTTTGGAAATGTTTTTTCCAATCACATTTTTTACAATTAGGCCTAAATATTTCGATTGGTCAACTTCTCTAATATTTCATTATCACATCCAATTTTATCCTCAAATTGTTCATGGATACAAATATAAAGCGGACAAATATAGTCAAGCCGTAAATATAAATAAAATCAAGGAAGAATTACTAAAGCCGATAATCCTGGAATAAAATCTGTGTTTGACAAAGTTTTACCACCAAAATTCTTATAGTAAATTCAAGTTGTTAACTAAATTCGTAACTCAACAAGGAACATTGTAATATCCATGCAAATAAGTCAACTTTAGTTGCTCGTAAAATCTTTCTTGTTGATTACCATTTTTTTATTACGATACAAAACTATTACAGTGAGATTTTTCGTCAATCTGTCGCTATTTATCTGCGGTAGTAAAACGTTTTTCATGTGTGCGTAAGTGTGTAATGTTTTTATTGTCTAGTTCGGCCCTGTGATGTTTTAGGTTTATTACATCACTGTCCTCTAAGGTCCGGTCGGCGGCATCTTAACCCACATTTAGTATTTAATCTACATAAGCCTGTTCAGTCTTCTTGAGATGATCTGCGATGTGTATGATCTCGAGTTTGGAAGGTCGCCGAACTGAAAGTGGGGCTGACATTGCCGCATTGTGCTTCGAAAATGTATTGCATCTATGTGCCAGGTGTACAAGCACCTTTGCTTGTCTCATCTGTAGTGTTCATGGAACGTATTCGTGTTGCAAAAAGGAGGGCTATATTTGGGACAAGAGCTGAATAAGGAACTGGAAATTCACAGCGCCTGATGTTAACGTGACATTGGAGTTGTTAGGGTGCAAATAAAATGTAGTTTAGTTAGCATAGTAGAGTGTATGTCTTGTTGAGTTGTCTTTTCTCTTTAAATAATCTGCGATTATCGGACAACCGGCTTTACTCTAGATCAACTCAATAATCAATAACTATTACTTGATGATACACTGGTACCCGTCGGGGCTGCGGGTTGTTCGCAAGAGATACCGCGGCCTCGACATGAAGGGCTAAGAAGGAACATGGGTGGTTTTTAGTCAGTAGAAGTCTGATACTCCCTTTTGCTCTGCCCAAGAGCGGGAGGGGTTATTTGATGACCTTCCACCCGCCAAAAAAAAAAGGATACACTGGTACAGAAAAATGTAGATCGGTGGACATCGGGCATTGACCGACACTATAGAAGTAGGTCTATATTAGTACTAAGGTTCGAGTCAGAAGCCCTGTCCTCAATTCAGTATACCTAAGTTACTTAAATACATGACATTAGAATGTTTTAATTTAATACGTGACATTTTAATTTTTGGAACGAAGTTCCTTATCGCGCGTTGTGAAAGGGGGCTAGACGGAAAAAATTCTTACGAAAAGTTGTCACGACACTTTTTGATATAGTAAGCTATTGTAAGCTGTGCGGCGTCGCATGTTTCTCTGTCTGTCTCTCTCTCTCTTATAGAAAGCAAGCCAGATATTTTCATTTCTACATTTTTTTTTTCTTTTTTTTATAAAAAATAATAACAATAACTTCGTTCCATCCGGGTGTTCCTTGACACCTCTCAAGTTTTTTAATTCAACACATGGCTTTTTAATTATTGTAGTGACTTTACTATAATTTTCTAAAGTTTAATTTTTATTTGCCACGGTGTAATTAATACAATTGTGTTATTAATTATAAATGATTATTGCAATTAATTTTATAATAATGTTCTGATACAGTCTAAGCTTGAGTTTTGCATGTCTCAATGCGTAATATGGTTGAACTTTGCTCTATTTTCAACAACTTACATAATTACGCATAGCAAATACTGATTTTGAAATTAAAATAAAAAGTCGCCTATATTATGACCAAATCGAATAATTATACGATTTATGGCCATTCCATTTGGCATTCAAAATGGCGACGTGCCGAAACCCACGTTCGGAAGACATAAACGCAGTCCTCTCAAAAAAAAGCGATTGCTAGAAGCCGCGAAGTTTCTCAACTAATTTCCAACCCGAGGTCACGTGAACACATAGGTTTTAAACTAGCAAATCTTATGAAACCGTAGTAACGGACGGCAATTTAGTTCCATAATTGTTTAGTGCAATAATCTTAATACCGCTTTTATCAAGTCGGTCAAGGTCGAGTTACGTGCAAGAAAGTTTGAGGTCCATAATATGTTAATCGAGTACTGATTTAGTAGGCTGTGGTATTTATAGTGGTTTTGTGTTTCCAAACTGGGTTATTCATTGTTTGTAATCTTTGTGCATTTTGTTCTAGAACAGTCATACACTCAGGTAGTTTTTGTCATGTAGGCCCCACATTTTTTTATAATAAATGGGTCTACTCTTCCGCTTAATCTTGTCCTTAGAACAGAGATTAGGTCAACGATAGATTGAACTAACCCAAAAGAACCCTATTAACTCGCGATAATAGATTGGGGTCGTGTGAACTTGGAAACGGCGATGCAGGCATTGCGTTAAGTTACCGTCGGGGCTGTGGGTTGTTCGAAAGAGATACCACGGCCTCGGCACAAAGGGCTAAGAAGGAACATGGGTGGTTTTTTAGTCAGTAGAAGTGTGACACTCCCTACCGCTCTGACCAGAGCGGGAGGAGTCATTTGATGATTTCCCTCTCCCCAAAAAAGTCGTTGCAAACTGTCGAGAGTAATTTTAAACTCCAATGCCGTCTTGTTTGCTAAAAACACAAACATAAATAAATATGTACATCATAACCTGTAGTCCTGGAAGGTGAAATGATGGTCAGCTCTTTTTTACTGTTTATGGTAGAGGTCACTTATATTTTTGGAAGGTGTCAAATCATCAAATGACTCCTCACGCTCAGGGCGGAGCGGAAGGGAGTTTCATGGGAGTTCCAGACTTTTACGGACTAAAAACCACCCATGTTCTTTTTTAACCCTTTGTCCAGGGCCACGGTATCACTTTCGATCAACC
The DNA here is from genome assembly GCA_949774965.1 of Diarsia brunnea. Taxonomy (NCBI): domain Eukaryota; kingdom Metazoa; phylum Arthropoda; class Insecta; order Lepidoptera; family Noctuidae; genus Diarsia; species Diarsia brunnea. Next base: position 2,752,722 of record OX459014.1, on the reverse strand, counting down.
CGCAGCCAACTAGAGATTATATGATTCTCGAGTTTAGTAGCATATCTATAACTACACTGATAGAAATAAAAGGAATGAACAAATAATTGAGTTAGCGGGTCTATATCTACATGTCGAACGATAGGAAAGAATTAGCACAAAATTGTGACCGATGGCGATGGAAGTAATAGAGGAAAGACGGCATAGAAATGTGGCTATAAGGAGTTTATAAAATTATAGTTATTAAAATTAGCAAATGAAATTAGAAATTAGTGACTCATCACATGCCTAGCCTTTTCCCAACTATGTTGGGGTCAGTAGTGACTAAATAGGTATAATTATACTTGTATATAACTGCTGGACTATGGTCGTGTAAGGAAATAATCGCTAATGTTTGACGTAACAATCTCGGAAAGTAAATATCACATCACAGACGGAAACAAATCGCTACACGTAACGAAGTCGATCAAAGAAAGGATAGGCAGAGATATAGGTCTTACTACGTTCTTAGGCACGACCACAGATTGAATAATGACGTAGTTAGATAGCTTGTGGTTGCTGAACATTGTATTTAAACTCTATAGTGTGGTCGACCACAAAGGTTTCAAACTGTGACTAGTAGTGTGCAAGCCTGCTTCGTTCGTGTAGTGGTGCGCATGTCGGACAGCGGGTTTTTAGGTTTAGCCATCAGAAATTTCTCACTAGCAGCCACGGAGTCTGGATTTTGCTTGGTTCATGCTATAGGCTCGCCCAATATTACAATATGTGAGTTAAACATAATAGATGACGAAATGTGGGTGGAAGTACACCTCTGTTTAACTATTCGGGGATTACAGGCGTGATGTTACATGTAAAGACTAGTACAACTGAAACATTGACCATTACCACTAAAAAGACTTAAAGAAAAACAATTTCTCTCACAGAAAAACCGGGGTTTTTTCTCACCGCATTTGCAGCAGCTTTAATCAATAACCGCATTCAAGGAAATAAACTCACAATACAAGTATATCATTTGTGCCTACGTGAAGAAAAGTGCAGCACAATGAGGAAATCGATGGCTTCCAGCGATCTTACCATAATAGCTGAGCGATTTATATAGAGCCGCTAGTGGCATACTTCAAAGCAAATAGTCGAGAATGAGCGGTCGCGTCCTACTGTGAGCGGGTAACGTGCGGAGCGGAGTGATTGTGGAACATGCATTCACCAGTGCGACAATTGTGTGTTGTGTGATTGAAGTCCTTTAGAATTTGCAGGTCTTTTTCATATAACGACATAACTGTAGTGATACAGGTGTCATATTTTTTTCTTTATCGTTCATTTCTGCCGAAAGACTTCCACTGCTGGGCGTAGGTCTGGGAGAGGTCATCGGTCCACCTAATGGGAAGCCTTTCAAGGCAACTTCAACGCATTTTTTTTGCCCCCATGAGGACCGCACGGCTCCGTAAGGCCGAGCCTCGTGATTGTGGACGTGAGAGCCGCGCAGCCTAACAGGAACTACTCACTACGAGCCGCGCGGCTCCAAGTTGGGACGCACCTTTAGGTATTTTAAGCCAGTATGGTATGTTCATTGTTGTATGTTCATGTTCATTGGTGCCGTTTTCTACACGCTAGTCGCTGACGGTGGTACCTTGTCGTAACCTCATTTTTTTGGTCGAAGATATCGTCAAACCGTTACGGAGGCTTAGAATTCACTCATAAAACAGCGCATTATATAACATGGCTTATGTACACATATATGTCATTTATCAGCCCATTTTTGATGAGCAGATGGTCGTGACCTAAGAATTAGTTTAATAAATGATTCGATTTTTTAAACTAAAAGTTAATTTTATTATTTGTTATATTTGCTGGGAGTTTGGTCAACTGGGCCATTTTGAACTGGTCGACTGATTCCGAGGGTCCATTTCGAATGGATCTATTTGACTAAAGACTCCCAGGCTAAAATATGTCACTCCACCCGCATAAATAAAATAACCTAACTTACAAAGAAAACAAACACAATTAGTAAAATTATTTATTACAATAATTATTAACACACGGCTCGGAAAACGATTTACGGTCATTTTGAATAGAGCCTTTAGACCGTTGGAAATTTAAAGGCTCGATTTACTCATTACAGTACTTTGGGATCCTGGCTAGTAGTTCGAAGATCGTGTTAAGAACTACATCGATATTTTACCCAAGTTGTGCTAAATTACCAGCTTTAAACCGAAGGGACAAGTCTAAGACAGATTCAATCAGTTTAGAACTAGTTTAGGACCTCAGGAAAACTTTGAGTTAAGTTCCGAGCTGTGAAGGTGATGAGACTTATTGAACAAAACTGACGGCTTCGGGGACTTAGGAGCTGAAGGAAACTCCGGTCTGCTCCTCGATCCAAGGCAGGAGCGGGGCGGTTTCCAGGATACCTGGAAAAAGATCATGAATTTAGAAATTGGGTTCAAGACTTGAAGAGCTGACACATCCGGACTATCCATGTACGATTAAAACTTGAAACGGGATATTTACCATGTTTACTATTGATTATTGTGTCCTTGTTTATTGTGTTAACTCTAAATAAATGATAAACATCCCGTTACAAGACAGTGTTAATAATCTATACTAATATTATTAAGCTGAAGAGTTTGTTTGTTTGTTTGTTTGTTTGTTTGAACGCGGTAAACCCTAAAAAGTAGGAGCGGAGCATAAATGAAAAATGTTGCAAAAACGGGAAAAGATATTCCTTTTTGAGAGCTTCCGTTGCGTGCGCTGCGAAAACGGTTTAAGTTACGCAAATACCATGTTTGAAAGAATTGTTCCTCTTTAAAAGTTCTAAAAAAAAGTCCGCGACAGCATATGTCTATCTTTTAAGATTGACTCACTGTAACCATTTTTTACTATTAAAATGTTAGGTTAAAAAGAATGATATTTTGCGAAGCTTATTTAACCCATATGGTATTAATCTATATCTAAATAAATGTGTTTGCTAGCACGGAAATTTAATATAGAATATTTGTGCCCTTTACTCTATACAGTTTAAACAAATATCTTAGAAGATATCGCAATGTAAAAATATCCGCGCGACAAAATAATTAAGCGCGCGGCAGTCATTCGGTCCGGTGCGGTAGGTTAGTGGGGATTCTGGCCTCCGGGGACTCCGGAGAAATTCATATTCAAAATATTTACTGCACCATAATGTTTACAAGGTGTTACTGTATATTTAACAGTAAGAGATACCAATAGTAATTCACACTTTAATATAATCTACACTAATATTATAAAGAGGAAAGATACGATTTTTTGTTTGTTACGATTTAACTCAATTTATGTTGACATTTTGTTATAAGCTATATTATGTGACGCAGACGAAGTTGCATGGGTCAGCTAGTAATTAATATTAGTGATCATGTCAGTTTAAAAACTTATATCTATGTACTGACTGCCTCGTTGGTCTAGTGGTCGCAAGCGCGACTGCTGAGCATGAGGTCCTGGGTTCGATTCCCGGGTCGGGCAAAGTGTTATTGGCTTTTTCCATCAGGAATTTATCAGTAACAGCTACATAGTCTCGATTCGTGCCCGGTTGATGGCAATAGGCTCGCCCCCTATTACATGGGACTTAAACATAACTGGCGAAATGTGGGTGTACTATTAGATACACCTCTGCCTAACTCATCGGGGATTACAGGCGTGATGTTATGATTTTATGTTGTTATCTATATACTACTATATATTTATATGCCCAGTGAGGCAAATAACGTCAGCGTCTAAATAAAGCACTTAATGATGACTACCGCCACTCTAACAAGAGTGTTAATAGAAGAAGTAGATGTACCCAGCCTTGTCCTACCTAACATGGGGTTGGCTTCCCCAGACTAACCGAATGCATCTGAGTACGAGTACTTTACATGAGACTACCGATCATATATATATAGGGTGTAAAAGTACCCTTAACGCAAAGGTCAGGTTATAACTTTACTTAAATTACCTCTATGACCCGTTTAGTATTCAAAGCACCCACTAGCACAATGTTTTAACAGTGCTACATTGAGTTTTATCGTAAAATGTGATTTTTGACCCAAAAAAAAATGTCGTTTCCCAGCAAAAAATTTTGCGTAGGGGTACTTGGTTTGATGTACAGAATGCTTGGTTGACGGCTGTGTGATGGGTTGATTTACAACCTGTATATACATCTATAGAAAAAATATAAAACCAGTTTTTTCTGCTCTGAAATGTATAAAAAAGTGCAAGTCAAGCAATAATTCTGAGTTGCTAATTTCGTGACTTTAACTATAATATATGTTGCAAGAATGTTGCCAGAAAGTATGACACCGTTTTGTATAGCATTAGGGTTTTATAAGGCCTGGCGGCCTTTCTAGAAAAAAAACAGAACATGAAAGTTAACATCTACACAGTTCAATATACATTCAGCCACTGCTTGATGTAAGCGTTCCCTTTCTTCTGGGAACCTGCCCAGTTCCGTGCTTCCAAAATCCAAGTGTTGGTGTCATCAACCGGTATAAGTAGGTCCTGGTTTCTTAAAACCAGAGGCAATAGGCATTTTAGTTTTTTTTACTGGGACAAGTCCGCTACACTATTCTCAAACCACTGTAACTCCTGAAAGCCAGAATCAACAGTGACCACCAGAAAAGCGCCGGGAAAATGAAGCTCGACACAGTCTCAGAGAAACAATAGGGATGTTTCCTGACTAAAAAAAATATGATTCTAATTAGTCCGTCTGTTAGATTATCGAAAAATATTGGATACGTATTTTTTGTTTCATCAAATCAATAAAAAACTGACGAAGATAAAAACGCGTCAAACATTTGATTGGGGTTGTGACGTCACTCACCGGTAAAAAATGTCATACTAATGTCTTAGAATATGACGTCACACGAGTTTTCAAAGCACTGTATCGTCTTCATTGTTTGTTTACGCGAAAAAAGAAAAAACATGTGTCCAAAATTTTATGGAAATCTCTCTGACGGACTAATTAGATTTTTTTAGTAACTACCCTATTTAACTGTTTTGGATTCCGGAACGAAATTAATTATCGATGGACATAGACATAGGCATAGTTCTACAACAAAGACAATAAAGGTTGCTACTCACTACCGGATTCTTCCACGAGGATGCCGAACTGGGCACCGTCATCGCCGACCACAGCTGATCCGATGTCGTACTGAAACAGAACATGTAACATCAAGACTAATCCCTGAAGGGTTTGGCAGAAATACCTTTAGGACACCCACATAAAGCAGAACATGACATGTTCATCTACTTTTCCAATAACTTTAATATGATGCTACTTCATCATGTTGTCGTGGTACAAAACCATTATTTATGTGCCAACTACTTAATGTAGCAATTTTTTTTTGCTCTGCGTATAATATAGTGGCATTTGCGTCATTTTAAAGCAATATTGATACAAAATTACAAAATTGCCCCAAAATTACAACATCCAATTCACAAAATCACAAAATTTATGCATTTTTAAAATTCGCATATCGTTTTGTTGCGGTTTTCATCATCATCTAGAGAATTTGTTTGGAAACAAATTCTCTATATCATCATCATCTGCCTAGCCTTTTCCCAACTATGTTGGGGTCGGCTTCCAGTCTAACCGGATGCAGCTGAGTACCAGTATTCTACATGGAGCGACTGCCTATCTGACCTCCACAACCCAGTTAATACTAGGTAAAACGATACTCTTTGGTAAGACTGGATATCAGAATTTCAGGTCACTGACTACCTGTAACGACAGCCAAAGATCTATATATGGCAGCCGGGACCAACAGCTTAACGTGCTTTCCGAGGCACGGAGGAAACTCGGTATGTCGGGCGGTCACCCATCCACAGACCGACCTAGGCAAGCACAGCTTAACCTAAAGATCGACCAGAGTGGCAGTTCTTATTAAGCCACGAGCTCCTCACAAACAAATTCTCTATTATTATTATTATTATTATTGGGGGTTTGGGTTTCCGCACTTGGTCCTTAAAGTGGACCATTGTGCGTGAGCCATGTTGGCCGATCACTCTAACCAGCCTACTTCCCTCCAGAAGCAGATCAGACTTCCCGGTCTCCTCAGGGCATCCACAAGGGATCTTGGTGTTCCTAGGGTTTCCTCACGAATCTTGGTAACGCCTGTGCACTCAAGGAGCACATGCGCCACCGTTTCCTCCGCCTCCATGCATGCTCTGCACAGGGGACTGTCTGTGATTCCTAGGGTGTGGAGGTGCTTATTCAGTAAACAGTGTCCAGTGATGGTCCCCGCCACCAGACGCAGGCTATCCCTGTCCAGGCGCAGAAGGCGCCTGGTCAGCTTTATATCCAGGGATGGCATAGCTTCCTTGGATTGCCTACATCCTGGTGTCGAGGTCCACCACCTCTCCGCTTGTATTAAAAACAAATTCTCTATATACAGGGTGTAAATCAACCCATCACACAGCCGTCAACCAAGTATTCTGTACATCAAACTAAGTACCAATACGCAAATTTTTTTGCTGGGAAACGACTTTTTATTTGGGTCAAAAATCACATTGGTAAAACTCAATGTACCACTCTTACAACATTGTGCTAGTGGATGCTTTGGATAGTAAACGGGTCACGGAGGTCATTTAAGTAAAGTTATAACCTGAAAAATCAGTATTTACAAAAACAGCTGTGAAAACTTTGTAACTTTGACCCCCAATATCTCCGTAACTAAGGGGTTCCCAGGTATGGTCCAGAACAATAAAATGATCGCAGTGGTGGGGAGAACAAGTGCCCTTCGTTTGCGTTAAGGGTACTTTTACACCCTACATAAAACGTGATTAAACTGATACGTAGATAACAAAGAAATCTATATGTGGAAGAAACCTATTAATACGAAAGTGTGGTCGCTAGATTGTTATAAATTGATTTTGAGTTTCTGTCAAAAATGAATAAGGAACCTAGATAACAATTTGATCCATATTACAACAGCATAATGAATAGAATTAAAATAATGATTACGTAAAAACGTATATCATATGAATTTGCGAAACCCTCACGCACTAGAAACTAATGGAATAAAATTTTGCAATGTGAAGTATAATAAGTAGGTTCGTCGACCTCCTAACCTTAATTTAGAGACTTTTAAAACATAATATGAGGAAGTGAAAATCTAAATATATATTTAGATTTTAGCACAATAAACGTTTTGTCCGAAAGATATGGGTAATTCGCTATCAGCAATAAGACGGCTAATGTTACCATAGAATTAGCAATATTGTGGTCAAAATAATACGATAGGTGTATATAATATTCTACGCGTACTAGCTGGGTCCCGCGTTCTTCGTTCGCGTGAAATTATTATAAAAATACTACTAATGGTTCTATAATAATATAGAGTGTAAAGGTACCCTTAACGCAAACGACCCTTCGTTTGCGTTAAGGGTACCTTTGTTCTCTCCACCACTGTGATCATTTTTTTATTCTAGACCATACCTGGGAACCCCCTAGTTACGGAGATATTGGGGGTCAAAGTTCCAAATTTTACACAGCTGTTTTTGTAAATACTAGTTTTCCATTGCAGGTTATAACTTTACTTAAATTACCTCAATGACCCGTTTACTTATTCAAAGCATCCACTAGCACAATGTTTAAAGAGTGCTATTTTTAGTTTTACCGTAAAATGTGATTTTTGACTCCAAAGAAAAAGTCATTTCCCAGTAATTTTTTTTGCGTAGGGGTACTGAGTTTGATGTACAGAATGCTTGGTTGACGGCTGTGTGATGGGTTGATTTACACCCTGTATATTTCGATCATGATTCGAAAGTCACGTGGCACTCTATTATAAAAAATAAAATGTTTTTTTCCTCGGAAACAATACTTTTTATAATAACAACTAGCTTTTAATTGCCACTCGGGTCGATCTTTAGGTAAAGTTGTGCTTGCCTAGGTCGGTCTGTGGATGGGTGACCGCCCGACATACCGAGTTTCCTCCGTGCCTCGAAAAGCACGTTAAGCTGTTGGTCCCGGCTGCCATATATAGATCTTTGGCAGTCGTTACAGGTCAGGTCAGTCAGTGACCTGAAATTCTGACATCCAGTCTTACCAAAGAGTATCGTATTACCTAGTATTAACTGGGTTGTGGAGGTCAGATAGGCAATCGCTCCATGTAAAATAATGGTATTTAGCTGTATCCGGTTAGACTGGAAGCCGACCCTAACATAGTTGGGAAAAGGCTAGGCAGATGATGATGATGATGAACTAGCTTTTGCACGTGGCTTTGTTTGCACGGGAACATTTTAAATATACTCTCGGGGATAACGTTGCTTCCCATTAGTGAAAGAATTTTCGGAATCTGGTGCCCTACTTTGACGCCTTAAAACAGTCCTAACCATAGGTCCTAACTAAATCTTATTCTAGTGGTTGAAACGTGACAGAACTATACAGGGTGTCTAGCGCTATCTCTTTTCCACACTGGGTTAAGAATAATTATAAGTTAGGACTGTTTTAAGACGTCATGGTAGGCCTTCTGAACAGTAGATCTGGAGAACTTATAATATCTTACAGTATATTATTATCATTGAATTTAGATTAAGAAATTTCTGAAAAAAAACATAATTTGTTAACGATGACTTAAAACTTAAACACACTATTATATGCTTTGTTTAGGTATTGGTTGAGATTGGGTTAAATTTATAGGTCCGGAAAAGTATTATTGGGTTTGCCTATGAATTTAAGTTTTAAGTCATCAAGCAAGCATACTGTTCCAGTGAAGCACTTCTAGGCCTTCATCCGAATAAGGCTAAGGGTATTAAAGTTCTTTTAAGTGTAAACAACTTACTGTGCTGAACTGGACTTCATCGCTGGAGACGGCGAGAGAACCATCTTCTTGATTAATGACTTCGACGACGTATCTGTTGAGTACCTCACCAGGACCTGAAAAAGAGTACAAAATAGTTTGACGTGTATGTATGTATGTGTGTCCGTTTCTTTGTTCCCTCATAACTCCTAAACGGATGAAGGGATTTGAATAAAATATACGTCGTTAGATTCGTCTTGATAGCGCGAGTGTCACTGGCTACATTAAAATTAAAAAACAAAGAAAAATTGTGGATTTTGGAGGCCGTATCGCGGAGTTTATTTTTCCATTACCATCGAGTAGGGTATCAAAATGAAGGGTTTTAAAAGGAGATTACAAAAATATAAAACACTTATATGTTTAAAAGAAATTGAAAGTGACACATCCTATAAACAAACACAAAAGTTAAATCATCTGAAAATAATTTTACGCGACCAACGAAAGACAAACACAGATAAACTAAAAAGTTGGAAATAAAAAAAAGTAGTTAGAAAACTAAAAAACCCGACTGAAAAAACTGAAAAGTAAAAAACAAGGACATTTTAAATTATACAAAACTGTGGGGTATATTAAATTATTTTTATTATTTTTTTTTTTTGTATGTGTAACTTAATTTTTTTAATATTGCATTTGTGTTTTGGGTATGTGATTTTATTTTGTATTTCTTGTATGGACTGTGTCTGAATTTAATAAATATTATTATTATTAAATATTAAATTATGAAATGAAAATAGAATGGACTCCGCCTGCTTCCAAGTTTTGTTTAATTTAAAATGTGCTTGTTTTTTGCTTTTCAGTTTTTTCAGTCGGGTTTTTTAGTTTTTTAACTACTTTTTATAAATAATTTATTAATCTAATATTTATATTTTTTTCAAGCACTTTTGAAATCGACGGTAAAACGGAATTAGGGCTGTAGTTGCTGACATCGTCACTGTCCCCACCCTTGTAAACTGGGGTTATAACGGACTGTTTTAGTGGAGCCGGGAAGACACCCTCTTTGAAATAGAGAGAACCACTACGGATCTAGATCTAGAGATCTATGATGATTGGGTATTTTTGTGTATTCCTAGTTGTGTAATTAGCTTCTACCAGAACATTCAGAACATTCTCATTCTGCCTTTGACATTGTTAGTAGTGACGTGACTTCGAAAATATTCTTCAAAACTGCAGGTTGTCTAGACCAACCAATTTTGTTTGTATAGAGTCTGTTTTTTTTTATAAGCAATAGGGGATCGGACAAAAAAAACTAATTAGTCCGTCAGATAGATTTCCAAAAAATATTGAACACATATTTTTTTATTTTTTCACATAAACAAAAAATTAAGACGATACAGTGCTTCGAAAACTCGTGAACTCCTCGAAAACCTCGCATGTCAGTACATTTTTTAGCTACAAATGACGTCACAACCCCCCCACTTTTGACGCGTTTTATCTTCGTCCTTTTTTATTAATTTGATAAAACAAAAAACACGTATCCAATATTATTCGATAATCTAACTGACGGACTAATTAGACTCATATTTTTTTGACCCAGTCCGATCCCCTATTAGGTAATTTATATGCACCGTAAATACATTCTCGTCTGAGAGATATTTCTTTGTCTCTGCCGAGATGTCTCTGAAAGAAGGCGTGGAAAAACCGTAGATACTTTGTAGTACACTCGCAACGCCTCGGAGTATCTCAGCGAAAATGTAGCTACTATTCGATCCTCGCACGGAACAAATATTTGTACGACCTACAGATAGTTGTTCCGGGTCTGGGTATTTGTGAATGTGAGTTTAAATATTTGTGAACGCACCCACGATACAGGACAAATTCCTAGTGTGGGGCAAAGTTTTTTAAAAAAACAAAAAAAATATATACATTTAATTAAATTAGTACTACAAGAATGATTACTTACCATCTGGGTTACCGAAGATGACGATAATACCGGATTCGCCGGGTTGGCCATTGGGAGAGATGAAACCAATGTTGGCTGTTAACAATAAATAGTCGTTAGTTAAGCAATTAAATAAAAATACCTTAAATAACACATAATAACCAAAATTATTAAGCTACTAATTCCCTTCGCAACGAACGGAACAGAGCTAAGGCTGGGTCCTATTTTATGACATTCTCATAGACAGGGGCGGATCCAGGATTTATTTTCGGGGGGGGGGGGGGATTTTATTATTATTCATATGTTTCGGATGAGCAGATTTTTTTCTAAAAAGCACTTGTTGACTAGACTACATGTGGCCCCCCCCCACTGCCCCCAGAAAAAAAACCTATTTTTCTGTTATATTGCTCTGATAATTCGATTTGGCTAATAAGTATGTACTGTGAAGGAAACTCCATAACCATCTGGGGCGGGCACGTGCCCCCGTGCCCCCCCCCCCCTAGATCCGCCCTTGCTCATAGACATACGTTCACGTTGAAGTCCCACAAATGTGATCCCAGCTTTTAAGGTCCTCAATAAACCAAGTTGTTTGTTCGATAAAACCAAGAAATATTCAACGACAAAGAGTAACATTTGCCTCTAATTCTAACCTACCAAAAAGTTGTAATAAAATCGTTTGGTTAGCCGAAATTCTGCAAAAAGCAACGTAAGAACAATAAGTACATCATCAGAAAACAGACCCGCAGCCGGGAAACCTTAATTAAAATGTAAGAACAGGGTCCGGTCCGACACGGGAACAGACCGTGGGTGGCGCGTCACTTATAATATAAGTCTTATAACACGCCTTTATTAATCGACAGATTACTTTCGGCAAAACGTTTTAATTGAAGAAAGAGAGGACTAGACGCCGTTTTTATACCTTGGCTTTGGTCGCGTGGTGGTCAGAAAGTGAGAAACTCGAAAAGACGAAAAGTCTCCTTTGCTCTGTCCAAAGACATTCAAATATTACTAGGCTCTGTCAGACCATGGTCCAATGAGTGACAACATCGAAATCTGACATATAATTATTTATTTTGGTATTTATAATATGAGTCAGTATGTATTGTTAATTTAAATGCTCTTCTTGGAAGATTTGCCTACCATCATTTTCCGTGCTAACCCAAAAGAGGTTTATCTATAACTATATATCTTTACTCCTTTTAGGGTTCGCCGCAATCGGGTAAAAAGAGATTTCTTCTAAAACACTTACAGGTCTGCTCTACGTATCTGTTAATGTTGATGAGACCGAGGTTGCTGGTAGCATGGGTGCGGACTGCGGAGCTCTCGGTCACCAGTTCTGGGTTGATCACGTTGACGACGCCGTAACGGACCCAGATGAAACGAGAACTGAGGAGAAACAGGACTGTTAGTATGTATCAGTAATGGGGTTTTATTTGTAAAAATGTGTAAGGACTCGCCTCTTTTGTTTGTTTGTAATTTTATTTTATTTATTGTTGTGTGCAAACTATATGGATGGGATAATCTGAAATAAATGAATTAATAATAATAATAATTTGCACAAGGTTGTGGTTCAAAACTGGACCAATACCAATGTGACTTTTTCGATTTTAATTTTCTTATTATAATTAAATTAAGTCTGAAATCGTCAATTTGTTTTGATCAAGCGTCATGATCTCGTGCATACTCTGTGTAAGAAGGTGCCTTTGCCCTGTAGTGTGACAATAACTCGACTACATTTGAGTCTATGGTATCGATGACATTATTCTTCTGTCGTCTCTGGTTAAGCATTGCGCGGGAAATTGTAGGGTGCTAGAAAGTCCGTGTTCAAGTGGTGTATAAGACGCGATGCTTAACAGGCGAGCCGAAATAATATACACACTACAGCTAAAAGGTATTGTAATTGGAATAAAATGGATGACTGGGAAAACCAGGCGTGCTGTAAGTTCGACACGGTTGGCGCAGTCGCTAACCGATTAGACTGCTGCGCTGCGTGTCGCAGGTTCGATCCCCGCACGGAACAAATTTTTGAATGGCCGACAGATAGTTGTTTCAGGTGTGGGTGTTTGTGTATGTGAGTTTAAATGTTTGTAAACGCACCCACGATACAGGAGAAATTACTAGTGTGGGGCAAAGTCTTTAAAAAAAAAAAAAAAGTTCTCATACTCTACGAGACAGGTTTTGCTGGTGAGCACCCATCTGGAGTCGATGAGGGAGCCACCGCAAGTTTCCAGTAGACCGCTGGTAGCCACGGCAAGGCGGAGGTGCACCACCCAGGGGTTCTCACCCAGTTCCGCGGCAGAGCGGGTGCCTGCAGGAGAAGGAATGGTAAGTAACGCCTCTCCCTTTACCACACGCCTTTGCTAGTAGGTGTTCCTTCGGTAAGAGTGAATCAATCCCTCGGGCCGCCATCGTTGCCCTGTCTACCGTTTTCGGATAAAGAATTTGAGACAAATTCTGTTTAATTCATTTGCGATTCTGGTACTTCTTTAATCATAAGATCATCATCTTTGGGAGCAGTTATAGTCTAGTGATGTGACCGTCCGTCGGACTGCCAGTCTTTTTTTTTTTTCGTCGGGTGAAAAATCATCAAATAACCCCTCCCGCTCTTAGGCAGAGCAGAAGGGAGTGTCAGACTTCTACTGACTAAAAACCATCCATGTTCCTTCTTAGCCCTTGCGCCGAGGCCGCGGAATGTCTTTCAAACAACCCGCAGCCCCGACGGGAACAACCCGTAGACCCGACGGGAAGTCATAAGTCTCGAGTTCGAACCCAAGAAACGCACCTCTCACCTGAGGATACCAGCATGCCTTACAGATATTTCTCATCGGTATGTAAATGATATGAATGTTTTTTTTTACATTTATAAAAAATATTTATAATGAAAAGAATGTTTACTTACTCAGGGCATGGTAGCGGCCCTGAAACATAAAAACAACATTGTTAGTTATTGTTAAATAAGACAATTTATGAATCAGAAAGAGACAATTATGATAAAGGATAAAATTTACTAAACCAATTTAATCTACCGACAACTTTTTTTTTATGTTTAAGTAGCATTTAAACGTAGGCTAAAACGTATTTTATTTTATTATTAATATTAAAATAACCTTAATATAAAAAGACCTAAGTAAATATAAAAATATAAGTACCTACCTAAATGGAAAAGTGTGTCGCCAAAAACAAGTTTAAAGATAACATTAATCTAGGAATTAAGTATTATTAACATGATGTATTATAAAATTTAGATTAGACTTAATTACAAAATCTAATTAGATAAAAATATTTTATTGATAAGGGGTTAGGTTTTTACCAAATCGGTTTTAAATAGCAAAGTTGCCGCGAGATAGGTTTAAGTAGCAGATAAATAAATATTTTGATCTATCAGGTACAATAATTTAACTTTAATCTGGTAAATTTCACTAACGGCTAGACTTTGGTTATTTATCTATTGATAAAGCTAAAATTTTAAGTAGGTACCTACCTAAGTCTTGAAATAGGAAGTGCACGAATTAAAAGTCAAAATTAATGTTTTACCAACTAGAAATAGGAATCTAAATATAAATAAAGTTAAGGAAGTAAAAAACCAGAGAAATGTAAAACATAACCAGTAGTATTAGGTACCAAACTAAGTATTACTATCTACTGCTGAAAACCAAGTAGATTTTTAACCGACTTCAAAAAAGGAGGAGGTTATAGGACCTTTTTTTGTTCTCAGGGGGACAAAAGGCGACCGGTTTTTGAGGATAAGACCGGGGAGTGTGCGATTTATACCGCACTAAAACCGCCCCGGTGGTCACCATTATCTATCTACCTAGGTATTCCAGTTCGAATTGCCTACATTCAAAAACTGGTCTCCCGAAAAGTCACTTGCCTAACCGATTCTAGCAATGTCGTGACGTACTAAATCTGAAAAGTTGCGTCTTGGAGTTTCCCGCTTCTTCTTAGGGTTTCCCGCTGAAGATTCCACACTAGACGACAAAGCTAAAATCTGACTAGAAAGATCGTTTGGCGGTTAAAAAGCATTGACTGAGGGATGCAGTCGACTTGTCGGAAAACTTATTGGCAAATTATTTAGTGGAAAACTGGAAATGAATTAAAAAATCAAGATGGCGGCATTAGTTTCGCTTTTCACCACGCGACAAAAAATCGTAGAGTAATCATACAACATTTAGCTTGTTTTTTTTACCCCAGATGCTCGACTAACATCTTTTAACAAGGTTCCTTATAGTAACTAGGTAGATGCACTAAAATATCTAAAATCTAATTACCTGGACGGCGGCAAGCGCGCACAACAAAACAAATGCGAAAGCCTTCATGTTCCAACGGTCAAGTCACTAACTATAATGAATTAATTACCGACTTACTTCATATACTAATTAGCCTCCCTTATCAATGATAACAAAGGCGTCATTATATCATAATCTGTTGATACAAATACCGATTAATTTAGTGTTCCATGGCTCTTTATTAACAGTTACTAATCCAAAGATAAAATTGCGTATTTAAAAAAAAAAGTCCACGGATGTTGGATTAGATTCATTGACGTGTAGCTAATAGGGTTTTTTTTTACTTTGATAACGTAGGTATATTATTGTTGTGCTGGTTTCGGATTTCACGTCTAGGTAGATAAACAGATAGCCGCTGTAATTACCCAGATGGCGTAGTGGTTAGAAGTGTGACTGCTGGATATCGGGTCGTTTATTTTTTCACAGTGTAGATGGTAGTCAAATTGTTTCGGGGGATACCTGTTTCCGATTCGGCGGGAGGACTCGCCTGGGTGGCAACACTCAAAATCCCCCGGAGGTCACGGTGGAGCAAACCTGCACTGCTGATGTCTGCACTGCTTGGGTGGAGCACCGCCGTGTCCTCGTCGAGGCGAACGGTGCGCGGTTGCGGCGACCTCTCGTGTCCGGGCCATGTTCAATCTACGGTCGGGAGCGAAGAAGCATGGAAAGCAGTCACCTCTTTCTGCGAAGGAGGAGGCCGCACGCGTGAGAGAAACCTCATACCTCAGCCGCCGCAACAGAAGAAGACGCCCCGGGCGTCGGGAGTCTCAGGGCGATCTGCGGCCGGCGAGCGTTGGGTGGATCAGAACCAGGTCCGGTTCGACGCGCACCTCAGAGTTGTTAGCAAAGTAGATGAAGCCAACTATGGCCAGTGCCTGCCAGGGTTACGGAATTTGTTCGAAAGAGTTACCGCGGCCCTGGAACGCAAAGGGCAATAGAAGAAACCCGGATGGGTTTCAGTCAGTAAGAGTCTGACTCTCCCATCTGCTCCGCCCAGACCGGGAGAAGTCATAAAAAGCATAATTATCAATAGGCTTGCACCCTGTAAGGTAGGGCTCATACCTCACCTACAAATCTAAAAACGAATGCATGAACGACTGTAACGATGGCTCCGCGTTTCATTTCGGATTTTGTAGACGAAACTGATAGCGCCCACCTTCTTAAGGTAAAACATTCAAGGTAGCTCGTGGAATTCGATTTTTTTTACTTTTTTTGCTATTTGCCAAACACAACAACAACCTGACGCTGACCGGCCAATTGCAAAAAACGTGAGAACATTCGAATTTCGCGGGCTACCCTGGAGGTCGTGGTTCAGCCTTAACTGGGCCGCGGCCGATTCTATGTGAGATTTCAATTGATTAGGTACGCTTAGGAGAAGAATATAATAGATTGATGTGCTGCCGGTGCTGCGTCTGTACCTACATAAAAATAAAACCGACTTCAAAAACACAAAAAAGTGAAAAATAACTTTAGCTTCTGAAGTCGGTGACTTTTGTTTGTTTCATTCAGTTTTTTTGTCACCGACTTCAGAAGCTAAAGTTATTTTTCACTTTTTTGTGTTTTTGAAGTCGGTTTTATTTTTTGCAAAAAAGTTTTTTATTTTTCCATTTTTAGTTGTAATATCCTTTACAAATATTTGATATTCATTAATTTTACGTTGTTAACAATACATGTCACGGTAATAGGCTTATCCGCAATAAAATGGAACTTAACATACCTATCTCTCGAAATCTGGGCGTCCTGTACACATCTGCGTACCCCGTCAGAGCATACAGGCGTGATGGTAAGTTAAGATGTTGCGTAAACAATAAACATCCAAGCGATTGCAGCAATCACGACAGATTTGCTGTCTATTTTTGAAGAGTTCTATTGTATATCTCCGAAGATCAGGATCAGATCTTCACCAAATTTAAATGGGACCACCTCAGGAGTATACTCTTTCAAATAAAAAAAGAATTTTGAGAATCGGTTCACAAATGGAGGAGAAATCAGGTAACATACATAAAAAAAAAAAAAAAAAAAAAAAAAAAATACATACACACGAACATATAACCTCCTCCTTTTTTGAAGTCGGTTAAAAAACCCATTACCCACCTATGTGGAAATTGTGGAATACATTTCAAAGTAGCTACCTACAATCATCTTATAGTCCTGAAATCTGTTTTCTAGACTTACCAGGTTTAAAATAATGAAGACGAGACAAGTGACAGCCTAGCCTTAGTAAATCGAGTTACAAGCAGGAATTGAACTCGCAACCGATAGCGCAGAAAGCAAAACACTTACCGTGGCGAGATTAAAATGTTCTGGCTCATTACCTAAAGATTTCTAGGTAATTAATAACAAAGACACGGCACATTTGCGTTGAGAATCATTAATCGCATTACCTTGGAGACTCAGGTTCCTAAGTAATAGCCAACTTATAGCTTCATTTATTTGGAAGACCTTGATTTCAGTTCAAGGCCATTTTACATCACTGGATGGGTTACGGTGAGCGGTTCATAGAGCGGGCAACTGGGTAGTGGAGTACAGGCATATGTTCCATATTCAGCTGCATCCGTTTCCAAAATCTAAACCATAGCCGACATACTTAAATGCAATCAACACGCTAAGAAGTAGTGAAAGATACTTGTTCCTTTTTTTTGGAGTTTGGCATTTCATCATGCTCTGGGTGAAGCAGAAGGGAGTGCCAGACTTCTACCTAATAAAAACCACCCATGTTCCTTCTTAGACATTTGTGTCCGGGGTTGCGGGCCCTTGCAGGCCCCTGCAATGTTGCTGACATCTCTTTGAGACGCGCGTGGAATACGAAATCGCCGTCGACACGGCTTGTCATCGTCATAAGACGGACGGTGAGTAAGGCCATTACTCACCGCCCACAGACCCACCCCTACGGGGGCCGAACGCCATCACGTGGCCTCCGAAGCCCTGAGCGTCTCCCGCGGTGGCTGAAACGAAAGGTTCTCTCACTCTCACGTTCCGCCACCTCCTTTGCTAGCATATGCTTCGCAGAAGGAGGCACGTAAGATACCTGTCCCTTCCCTACGTGAAGGTACATTATAAGCTACGACTTCCGTCTTAATCAGATATGTATGGTCAGAGGCGGATCTATATAAGAGCTTTTTGGGCTGTCCCAGGGGCCCGTGGATATAAAAGGCCCCCAGCCCTGTGGCACTGGAAACGGTCTTCAAAAAAAAATTAAGGATTATGCATAAATAAATTCTCGCGCTTTTCCCATAGGAGGAACCACAGAAGGCCACCTACTAGGATCCTTAGATGCTCTTTCTTTTTGCACCATCCACATTTATACATCCGATACACGCACGCCGGCTACGAAATACTAAGCAAATGTCCTTTCTAAAGAACTTCACCAATAAGGACAGTGTCTTACTAGTGCGTCCCCTCCCGGCATTGCCACTCACATCTGATCTGCTTTGTAAATAGGTTTTGTTAGTCGCCTTTCAGTCATTCTCTCCACATGACCTAACCATCTAAGCCTCAGTGTAACTTCTAAGCATGCCTACTCTTTTAAATTTTTGTCACATCTTCTTGTAAACCGCAACGTTCTCGTATAATCTCATTCCTCAGTTTATCGTTATAATATATCGGTATAGTTACACCACTCATGCAAAATTAACGAATTCATGAATATATCAACACAATAATAAGAGAAACAGTGCCGATCAAAACTTGTGACCAAACGACACCCCTCCTCCCGCCCCTCTATAGCGAGGATTTAAAAGATTAGCTTTAGCCGATAACATAGTGAAATCAGTTTAGTCCGTAAGGTATATAATATAATAATTCATTTATTTCTCACCACAATATTTAAAGAGATTACATGGAAATATTGTTCAGTAATTATATTAAACTCTAATATTAGTATCTACTATCTACCTAAAATAATTATTTGCAAACTCATTATTATTCTAGTCGAAAAATTTCTTCATGGCGTTTGGGCCTGGGTATAGCACTAAGCACATCATGGTTTACGGATCACATAGTTCCTAGTGTTTCATAGTAGATTCTGTTTCTGCCAACTTTTGGAAGTTCATCTCCCTGTAATTAAAGCGAGTTTATTTATTTATTATAGATGGCCGACCCCAACACTAGTTTTTTTTTTACTATTTTACTAAAAGCAACTGCCTGCCTGACGTCCACAACCTAGTTGGTATTAGTTATTTATGGCTGCTAATTAAACCGGCTTCTTTTTAATAGCATTATTCGCCTCTAAAAATCTAAATTACTAAGTCAGCCACAATTAACGAGCGTCTAAATATAACTATCTTAGCCACTAGTTATCTTCTATCTGAGCCACTGTAAATATAACTCGGCATGGTGGCGGCATCAAAAGTAACATGCATTCAAACAGTAAACTTCTAAAATATTCACATTTGGCATCAGAAAAGATATTCTATAGCTTCAAATTTTTATACTCTGTATGTTTGAAATGTCACTCATCCCCAATTAATTAATCGTCATATTAAATAATGTTTACTAATAGTACGTAGAAACTACTGTCGTGAGATCGAAAGGCTTAAATATCGAAGTTCAGAGTATCGAATGTCCTAAACATCGATAAAAAATATTTTTAAGACTCTAAGCCTAGGCACCAAATAAAATTTTTGGTTCCTAAAATGGATCAACGGTCACCAAATTCTATCCAACTCAAAGATTAATATTACTACCAATTTTTAGGGGCGGCATGGGCACCGGGCCGTAGGCCGACGAAGGAGGCCGGCGGAGGCCCGGCACTTCGGGGACAGAAGATATTAGTGTTATTTAATATGCGAGCGAAGCGAGCGCGCGTTGAAAAAGCTTTTGCTTTAGGCGACGTACGTTCGACGTATTTGGTGACCATTAATCCATTTTGGTAACCGTTTAGAATTTTTTTGGTTGCGAAATAGGTACTTTTTTGGGCGGTGCTTAAACACAAGCCTTTATTTACATGTTGTTGTACAAAAGTTGTCGACAGAATCGCTGCAAAACTTTATTTTATTGGATAATTAGACAATTGTGAAAACATTTCTGCTAGCAACTCGGAAGTAGAGCTTGCCGGCGGCTGCCGCGGCACCGCTCGCTTCGCTCGCTCGGCTCGCACGCGTTTGGTCACAGTTTTAACTTAACCTATTTCCCCCAGTTTACAATGACGAATCATTCAATCTGCCTGTGACTCAATTAGACAACGGTAAAAACATTTCTGTAACTAGTGCAGGGTTTTAAAACGATGAATGGTGGAACTAAAACTTGGAAAAAATATTCTTACGTCATTATCTATTTATCAGAATCAATCCGTATTAACGAAGTGATTATAATAAATACATTTACCTACTTTTTAAGTCGCGTGTCAAAGATTACGATTAGCCATAAGACACTCGATTAAATTTGTGTAAAAGTAGTGCATAAACATTTTTTGTTGCAGAATATGTAGGTCAATGTAAATGAGTTAACGAGGAACTGCCTGCCTCGATGGTCTGGCGGTTGCTAGATCTACCGTTGAGTATAAGTTCCTGGTTTGTTTCACAGGTCAAGCAGTGTTAGTGGGGTTTCTCATCAAGACTTTCTCAGTACAGCCGTAGCACGAATTTGTAGTTAGCAGAACCAATAATTTTACACTTAGCAATTTAAAAGCAATTTTCGGCTGCTGTATCGATTTCATTTTCATGTTACGTTACGAAACTGGTATTTTGAAATTTTAATTATTTAATATTTTTCCAAAAATAATATTTCTCAAAATTACAAACGTTATTTCTCGAGAAATTCGCGTTTGAACTTTGCTAAGTGCATATATTATTGGCTGTACAGTAGTAAATTGCAATAAAACGCATCATTATCTATTAATCTCAAATAACATTTATTTATAAAATAATAAATACAACATATTCTCTATTCATTCTTATCCTTAGGACTATGAGGCACGGCCTCTCTTCTTTCCTTGTTTTGCGACGAACTACGGGAACGCCTTGTCTTGTCCTGGCTGGGTGACATAACCTTGGTGCTAGTTTCTCTAGCAGCTGGGGACGCACTGGGTGAACGGCGAGAGCGCGAGTGGTGTGACTTCGAGCGGGAACGACGCGAGCGAGAACGACGGTGCGAGCGGGAGCGGGAGCGGCTGCGTGAATGGTAGGATCTGGAAGGTAGTTTAAAGTTTTATTCAAATCTTAGTTTTGTATTAATGTTATTTACACTAATATTTTTCTAAGATATAGTTTAGTGAATTTAGACGTAGAAAGTTAATTTCTGAAACTATACATTCGAGTTCTATACTAAAACTATTTAAAAGATAACATTTGGACGCAGAAGGTAATCGAGAAAGCTACACTAGTTTTTCACAAATCGGAACCAACAGACGGACATAAAAAAATGTGTTATTGGTGAAAAAAGCTGTTGTTTTGAAATTACGAACAGACACTTCAATTTTATTTATTTGTATAGATACACCAGGAATAGTCAAAAACAAGATGAAGACTAGCTGCACTGTACCATTCCAAAATATCCTAAAGTGTAGATCTCTATGGAGAATGGGATAGAAACTCCATGGTACAGTCGAACAAACTATATGGTATACACGCAGAAGTCTTTATAATTCTAGTATTCTGACAATATTGATTGCAATTTTGTTTTAATTTTTTAAACACTGTATCGTTTGCCGCCAGTATCTGTGTAATCTTTTAAATGCAAGTTAGCTGGGTGTATACTTAATACCTAGTTTCACTGTACACTCAGCTGAATTTGCAAAAACTACATCATACCTGGATCTTCTACTTCTAGACCTAGACCTTCGACTTCGACTTCTACTCCTGCGACTGCGACTTCGTGAGCGCCTGCTTCTAGACCGCGAGCGTGTGTACGAGCGACGCCGCGAGCGCGAACGCGAATGTTCGCGACGTCGCGAGCGGGAGCGCGAGTGCGAGCGCCCGCGCGTTCGGTCCTCGTGCTCGCTGTGCAAGTTTTGCTCTGTTAGCTTCTTGAAGTATCTGGAAATTATTAAATAAGTCGTTAACATTAAAATTATTATAACATGGAATGGGTCCCGCCTGCTTCTAAATGTGGCTTGTTTTGTTATTTTCAATCGAGTTTGTTTATTTTGAAAATACATAATAGAAAAATCTACAAAAAAATTAACAATGTAGAATTGTTACTTTTTTTGTAGTTTTTTTTTTTAAACTAACGGTAGTCTGAACCCGACCATATTTATTTGACACACGGGAGTTTTACTCTTATATTTAAAACAATTAACGGTATCGAATAATGAAATAAACACTAGGTGACCGGGTCTTTCGGTCAAAAAATATAATTCTTCTTCTCTCCTCTTCTTTTCGTATCGATGTTACTTCCATTTTACATGATTTGAGGCCATTAGGTGGTCACGTTTATAGCAGCGGCAGTGTTGCTATACAGGTTGTCAAAGGTACAGGTAAACGAACATTTGGGAGTCTTTAGCAGGTGTAATCTTTATAACATAGTTTGGACGTGTAGATCTATTCAACTACGCAACAGATTTTAATGCAGTTTCAGCAATAGGTAGAGATAGATTTAAGATAAAGGTTTATATCTACATTGCAACCGTGTGAAGCCGGGGCTGATCGCTAATAATCCGTAATCCAAATACTAAACTATCCGCTAGGTAAAGTGATTCATCTACTTACTGATAATTTGGTGGTTTTATCCTAAACTTAAACTAGTGTTTCAAGCTAGTACCTGTAATACTGCTGGTTAGCGTCCGGGCCGTCGAAGTATGGCATCCGCCCCCCCCGGCCCCGGCCGCGCCCCCCCCGGCCGCGCCCGCGCCGCAAGTACTCGCCGGGCGGCGCGTAGTACTGCCCGCGTACCGGGTAGTACACCGATGCTGTCACACACAATAGGGTAGTTGTCAAAAAAACATCTAATTAGTCCGTCAGATAGATTTCCAAAAAATATTGGACACATATTTTTCTTTTTTCACGTAACCAAAATATGAAGGCGATACAGTGCTTCGATAACTCGTGTGACGTCACATTGCAGTACATTTTTTACCACGTAGTGACATCACAAGCCCCCACTCATGATCTTTAACGCGTTTTATCTTCGTAATTTTTTATTAATTTGACAAAACAAAAAACACGTATCCAATATTTTTCGATAATCTAACTGACGGACGAAACAGAATCATATACATTTTTTAGTCAGGAAACATCCCTATTGTTTGTCTATCGAGAATGGAATAAAGTGAAAACGGCGCACCGTGTACATCAAAAGTGAAGCCACAAAACCGTGCTCCTGCATGTAAACATAAATGCTCACGCACACATATCACTAAACGTGCTCAGTATGCCACGAGTCGTCGTTTACATAACATAGATAAAAAAATAGAATGACGGCTTTTTGTGTAGTAAAAAATTGTAAAAACAAAAGCAAATCACATAAAAAACATGAAGCAGGCACACATGAAAAGTGATTATACTCCGCGCCACGAGAAGTTATAATTTTTGTAAACAAAGAATGTCTTCTAAGTTACGTAGGGACAACTTAATACACATCAAATAATTCTTAAAATTCTCAACTTTACATAATATTTGCTTGACAGGAAGGATTGGTAGCTATAAAAAACTTACGTGTACATTCTTTAAGATGATAGGGCAAATAGTGATGTTACTAGATGTACTAGTTAAAAGAAACATAACATAACATCACGCCTGTAATCCCCGAAGGGTTAGGCAGAGATGTACCTAATAGTACACCCACATTTCGCCAGTTATGTTTAAGTCCCATGTAATAGGGGGCGAGCCTATTGCCATCAACCGGGCACAAATCCAGACTCCGTGGCTGTTACTGATAAATTCTTGATGGAAAAAGCCAATAACACTTTGCCCGACCCGGGAATCGAACCCAGGACCTCATGCTCAGCAGTCGCGCTTGCAACTACTAGACCAACGAGGCAGTTAAAAGAAAATGATTATTAAATAATTTAAAGAATTTTTGGAACTTAGTAATGAGTGCAGATTTGTCCCAATGGCTTTCTCAATCTTCCAACTCTCTATTTGATTAAAAAAAGTGCATAGGCCCGTGTTAATAAACGCAACAATCCTATGTTGACACTGGTTTATTAATACGGGCCTTAAAAATAATTAACACCTAAGTGAGAAAACCATTGAGTCCTTTTTTTTTTTTTTTGGGGGTGTGGGAAATCATCAAATAACCCCTCTCGCTCTTGGGCAGAGCGAAAGGGAGTGTCAGACTTCTACTGACTAAAATCCACCCATGTTCCTTCTTCGCCCTTCATGTCGAGGCCGCGGTATCCCTTGCGGACAACCCGCAGCCTCGACAGAAACCATTGAGTCCTTCAGTAGAATTTGAAATTTTGGTATACTAAGGTGTACACTGCACTTTCATTTGGTCGGCGTCGTTATGAGTAACTGGGAATGTAGCTACTTAATGTATAATGAAAAAAAAACCTTATTGTATCAACCAGTTGTTCCATCTGCCTAGCCTTTTCCCAACTATGTTGGGGTCGGCTTCCAGTCTAACGGGATGCAGCTGAATACCAGTATTTTACATGGAGCGACTGCCTATCTGACCTCCACAACCCAGTTAATCTAGGTAATGCGATACTCTCTGGTAAGACTGGATGTCAGAATTTCACTGACTACCTGTAACGACTGCCAAAGATCTATATATGGCAGCCGGGACCAACAGCTTTACGTGCTTTCCGAGGCACGGAGGAAACTCGGTATGTCGGGCGGTCACCCATCCACAGACCGACCTAGGCAAGCACAGCTTTACCTAAAGATCGACCCGAGTGGCAGTTCTTATTAAGCCACGAGCTCCTCCGTATCAACCAGTTGTTATTAAACATTAATGCTTCCCAGTTGTCACCATTGGTGGTGGCCGAGCGGATTTGTAAAAAAAAGTCATGTCAACGTCCACCACGGTGGACAAGCTGGTGGTAGAAGGGACGCATTGGTAAATAATTATTGGCATAAAGCATTAGGGGTGTGAAACATACATTTGATTTTGCCACCCCATTTGTATCAAATCAGGGCTGGACAAACGTCAGTGCAATGTAACCCTTTTTTTTTTTTTGGGGTGGAAAATCATCAAATAACCCCTCCTGCTAGGCAGAGCGAAAGGGGGTGTCAGACTTCTACTGACTAAAAACCACCCATGTTCTTTCTTAGCCTTTCATGTCGAGGCCGCGGTATCTCTTGCGAACAACCCGCAGCCCAGACGGGGTGCAATATAACCATTTTCTACAAAAATAGATACTATATTGAAAGAAGAAAGAAAGATACAAGATTGTGTAAGATACTCATACTTTGCGGCGGGTAGGCGTAGCCGGGTGGGCAGAACGGGTAGCCGAAACCGTATGGCATGCTCGCGTACATCCCCGCTGTAACAAAAGTAAAACATAGTATACATAAAACCGATCAATATCTGGTGCAAATACCTGGTACCTAGTGGTCAATCATGACGATGATGTGGAAAAGTGACAGAGCTATACAGGGTATGTCGTGCCATCTCTTTTCCACACTGGAATAAAAATAAAACTGCTTTAAGACGTCATGGTAACCTGGGATGGCTAACGGTACAAAAGTACGAGTTTCGAAACACTATTGAGTCGCAAACAAGCAGGCTTACAATTTGAGAGTACAGTATCTGTTATAATAACAGAGGCAACTCACGTTTTTTTCACTAGCTAGAAAATGAATTATCTCAATTTTTAAAACATGTAACACTTTTCAACCTTTTTTTTGATGGGTGGGAAATCATTAACTGACTCCATTCCTCCCGCTCTGGGCGGAGCGGAAGGGAGTGTCAGACTTCTACTGACTAAAAACCACCCGTGTTCCTTCAGCCCTTTGTATTGTGGGACCGCGGTATCTCTTGAGAACAACCCGCAGCCCCAGATGTTCACAAGCCTTAGAACTAAACTTATACACCAACCTGTTGACTTATTATACTCCATCTCTCGTTCGGGCGTGGTGAGCCTCTCAGTCTTGATCCTCTTGTGGGCGTCCCGACTGTCCCGGGAGTCCCGAGTGTCTCGGCCGTTCCGCCCGCGCCCATCTGACGACTCTGAGCTGATGGAAGAGTCGCGTTTGGGCTTCTTCGTCTCAAGCGCCGAGCGAATAACTATTCGACCTGCGGGTGAAGATAAATTTACGATTTTTATTCTTGGTAAATGGTAAATAAAATAGGCACCTATGCAACGCTTATTTACAAAGCTGTGATCAAGATGATATCATCATCTGCCTAGCCTTTTCCCAACTATGTTAGGGTCGGCTTCTAGTCTAACCGGATGCAGCTGAATACCAGTATTTTACATGGAGCGACTGCCTATCTGACCCCCACAACCAGTTAATACGATCCTCTTTGGTAAGACTGGATGTCAGAATTTCACTGACTACCTGTAACGACTGCCAAGGATCTATATATGGCAGCCGGGACCAACCGCTTAACGTGCTTTCCGAGGCACGGAGGAAACTCGGTATGTCGGGCGGTCACCCATCCACAGACCGACCTAGGCAAGCACAGCTTTACCTAAAGATCGAGTGGCAGTTCTTATTTAGTCACTGATAATGGTTGAATATAGATTAACTGGATGCCTACAGATGAACAAAAAAATCGACATGAACTGATTTAGAAAGATCGGACGACGCGACACATCACTACGTCGGATTATTCGCTTTTATGAGTAATCAAGCTTTTTGTGGCTCATGCAGATTCTGGGTCTGATTATTCCTTAAGCTCGCACAGTTTTGGCCCAGGGCCTGTAGGACCCAGGCTGTCCTTATTCCTCGCCTGATATCCGTGGAATAGCCATCATATCATATCGTTTACTATTGCGTCACTCATCAGTACTTAACCCTTTTCCCGCATACCACGACACGACACGACGACACGGCACGGTTGGCGCAGTGGCTAAGCGATTGGACTGCTGCGCTGCGTGTCGCGGGTTCGATCCCGCACGGAACAAATATTTGTATGGCCTGCAGATAGTTGTTTTGGGTCTGGGTATTTGTGTGTTTGTGAACGCTCCCACGATACAGGAGAAATTCCTAGTGTGGAGCAACGTTTTTAAAAAAAAACAAACAAACATTGTAATAATAAAAAAAGAGTGTGTGTGTGGGAGATGAATTAAATTAAACTGTGTGGTGTGCTCCAAATAAAAATAAGTAAAAGTGAAAATTCGGGCGCCTGGAGTACACACAAAACTATGCCAAGGATAGACTTACCTGCGGGAGCTTGAGACTTTTAATCTTCAAGCGGGAAGGCATCAATAAAAATCGATCATGAAAAGTAAGAACGACTTTATTACCCGAAGGCTACTGGTTTGAAAATTCCTTTCTAAAATTAACAGCTCTATTGTGTAAAATTAAGATGACATCGTTGTTATTTTAAGACCTGTCATTATTGCACTTTTTTAAAATAAATTGAAGTTATGTATCATAAACCATACCAAACTCCGTCGACTAAATTAGGAACCTGATGGATTATCCAAGAGCATCTTGGTGATATTCGCCGAGATTGCCAACGGCGGTCCAAGATATATGCATTTTGGTAGGGGCGTGCGTTCAAAAATTTAAGTAATATGGAAAAAAAACGCCTTGTGGCTGAAAACAAACATGAATAATCGTTAGCGGATAAAAAATGGCGATCGATTTAGAAATCGTTGCAGAAATCGTTACGAGCAATATACAATTAAACTCACCGTTTCTTCCAAAAATCAAAATGTGGTCATCAGTAGATGAATGAATCCAAGCAAATAATTATAAAATGAAGTTAAAATATCCTGAAACAATTAAATATCGGAAACTATTAGCGTCTGCTATCAAAATAGCCATGACAACGCGGAACGGACCGAAATCACAAAGAATTCGCTTACCTTAAAAAATAAAGGCTATCCAATTAGGATCATGACAAGGGCAATCGGCTACCACATAATTAGGGACTAGATGCCGCCCATCTCAAGTTATATTTTGAGATTTTATTGGAGCGCTCAAAAATCACTCCATTGATTCAAGGCTGTAGGTCGAAAAGCAAGAGATGTCAAAGTCAATTTGACAGCATCGAAAATAAAACTCAGTGTGACCACTTCACGAATCCAAGTCAACCAAAAAATGAATTTTCATAAGGCAACACCACCATTAGAGCCTACAAATCAAAGCAAAGAATTCAATAGTATGTAACAGGCTTAAAAGACTCGTTACAACATGCGTTTCAAGATGGTTTATCTAGTGTCTTGCTAAAAGTATTAAAGAAGAGACAGTTGCAGACATCCTTTTTAGATGCACGGGACCAATCAATGTTGGTGGAGGGCTATGTCCAGCAGTGGAAGTCCTTCGGCTAAAATTGTGATGATGATGAAATGTTAACTTACCATTAAGTGAATTTTTGTAGTTGTTCCTCTGTTCATCCAACAACTGTTGTTGTTCTTGTTTGAACCTGTCTATGATACGCGCTCGGGCACTTTTCTCACCCAGCATATAGTACCGGTCCCCTCGGGCGCCATCACGCTGTAGTTCTGGTCGCAACTGGAATGGGATGTGATGAAATGAATTAACAGTTCAATGCAAACTTCAGTTTCAGATCAATTCATTATCTTTTTTTAGGGTTCCATACCCAAAGGGTTAAAACGGGACCCTATTACCAAGACTACGCTGTCTGTCCCACCGTCTGTCTGTCACCAGACTGTATCTGATAGCTAGGCAGTTGAAATTTTCACAAATTATGTATTTCTGTTGCTGCTATAACAACAAAT
This sequence comes from Diarsia brunnea, assembly GCA_949774965.1. Taxonomy (NCBI): domain Eukaryota; kingdom Metazoa; phylum Arthropoda; class Insecta; order Lepidoptera; family Noctuidae; genus Diarsia; species Diarsia brunnea. The sequence continues at coordinate 2,724,036 of OX459014.1, read as the reverse complement.
ACTAAAAACAAAATAAAATATGTAAATATTTAAGTGGGATAATGGTACGTAACCCTTAGTGTGGCAAGTCCGACTCGCACTTGTTTTTGTATGTCAAAAAAAAAATTAAGTGGAAAACACTTATTTCGCACATTATGCTAGACTAGTGGTGGAGAATAACTCGTGACATAAGCTTTGTCTAAGTATGTACCGCTGCTGTTTAAAAAACAAAAATAAACTAATATTCAAAATCTTCTAAAAACTAATTACAAACAGTATAAAATGAATTTTGATTTATTAAAAGAAAAGGATTCTTTGCATATGGGATTGAAACATGTGTTCAATATATCAGTCTTGTTTGTAAGAGGACTTCACTGACCTCTATCCTCTTAAACAGCTCCTCAATCAGTCTTATAGCCTGTAGCTTCTTCTGGGCTTTCATGAGTTTCTTCTGCTCCTCCGCCACTTTACTGTTCAAGTCCAAGTTATCACTCTGCATTAGTTTAGCTAGTTGTTTCTTCTTACGTCTCTCTTCTCTTTCTCTCATCTTTTCTAGCTTTTCTCTTTCAGTGTGCTCATGTTTTTGTCTGAAAATAATTTTGTGGCTTTTTAATAACTATTAATATGCCTGGTGAGTGGTGAGGTTAGAATACATGGAATAATTCTTGGTGAGTTTGTTTAGTATACAGGGTGTAAATCAACTCATCACACAGCCGTCAACCAAGTATTCTGTACATCAAAATAAGTACCCCTATGTAAAAAAAATTGCCGGGAAACAAATTTTTGTTTTTTAGGTCAAAATTCACATTTTACGGTAAAACTCAATGTAGCACTGTTAAAACATTGTGCTAGTGGATGATTTGAATAGTAAACGGGTCATGGAGGTAATTTAAGTAAAGTTATAACCTGAAAAACCAGTATTTAAAAAAAACAGCTGTGAAAAATTTGGAATTTTGACCCCCAATATCTCAGTAACTAGGACGTTCCCAGGTATGGTGTAGATTAAAAAAATAATCACAGAGGTGGAGAGAACAAGTGTTCATTTGCGTTAAGGGTACTTTTACACCCTATATATTAAACAGGGGCAAAAACAATCAAGGCACATACCTCTCTTTGGCCTCTTTCTGCTGCAGTACAAGTTTCTGGGCCTTCTCCTCATTTTCTTTCACTCGCTGACGTGACATCAGCCTTTCCCGAACAATAGCCCTCCGCTTTACAGCAGCATCGGTCATGTGCTTAGTTGTATCAAAGTTAACCTTTATGCCACACCACTCAGCAATGTCCGAGCGCTTCCGCAGCAGTTTACAGCCTCTCAGAGCATCCATACAGCGAACAAACCCAACATATTCACTAAACTGCACATAAACCTCAAAGTACAGAGAAGCTTCCTGCGGAGGAATTGTTATGCCTCTCATTGATGTTTTCATTTGCATCCTGTATGGATCTGAAGCCGGAATGTCCACTTGGCGGACAGCACCAAACTTCTCAAAAATCTTCTTTACCAAACTCTCTGATGGAAGCGCATCCTCATCTTCATCTGTTGGATGGATAAACCATCTAATGGGCAAATTGGTTATGTGAATGGTGTCAGGACGCTCTCCGGGCTTCATCTCATCCATCTCAGTGGTGTCACGGAAGAATTTATCCCAGTCATGGCGTTTCGGGAAATCAGACTTGGCTTCACAGACCTTCACCTTCAGTTGGTCTGGGTAATCCTTGAGCTGCACCAAACGGTCATCAAGCCGTACCAGCACTCGTTCAATGTGTTCACGACCCTCCATTTCCGCGTCAAACCTTATCACTTCCGAAGTATGCTTCGACACTTTTAACACAGAGAAACTATCAGGGTGGATCATCTTTCGCAACTTCTCCATGAGTTCCCAGTTTGATATAGACTTGCCGTGTACCTTGTGGGTGGGGAGCTGGACAGAAATGTTAAGCTTTGCAAAGGACTTAAGATACAAACGCTGCGGCATGTATAGCGCCGCAGCGTCTGACGGATCTCTGCATACATGTATGTTCATTTTGGAAGCCTAACCAACCTAACCCTTACAACTACCAACGAAGTATGAACTACAATAACAATGAAAGAAAACGAAATGAATTACAATGGAATGACAAAAGACGTCCCTATTTCCCTATTTAACAATAATACAAGAGCCCTATGAACTAGAACAAATTTAATGAGAAATGACCAAAACTTAGTCCAGCCAAAGCTTCCATCATCACAGCTCCTACAAATTTTAGAGTCAGTCAGAATTTAACAATTTACACAACGTTTTTTTTTAGTTTTCACAGAAGACAACAATTTCCCGAGTTGTTAGTTTTTCCTCCATTTTGCTTGACATTTCTTGGTCTTCTTTTCGTAATTTCGTGTCTTTGGTGACCAGAGTTGCCAACCTCACCCTCGTTCATAGACTTTGTTTTACAATGAAGTTTGTAAAATTGGACTTCGATGGCAGCACCGCAGCACTGTTGGCTGACCGACTTGAGGATTTAATATAGATATTTTTGTAGTTTCTTGACTGGAAATGGCGGGCTATTTGGGCCAGATTTTATAGTTAGTCAAGCTAATTCTAATAAATCAGTAAGTCCATAAGCTTTTAAGTAAATACAATCGACAGTGAGAAGTGGCAGCTTTTTCTATTTACTGCCCATCTCAGCCGGTCATCTCTCGGTACCTAGACCATTTCTTGCATGATGGCTGAGTTTACCAACAGGCCATAGTTGTACGAGCGGATTCCGTAGTCACTTCCACAGTACTTATCGAGCACTACGGCCCTACCTGCCAGTTTTCGCTGTAAAAGCTTCAACCAAAGTTTGTCGCACAACACCTGGCCTTTTTTTTTTTTTTTTGGGGGTGGGAAATCATCAAATAACCCCTCCCGCTCTTGGGCAGAGCGAAAGGGAGTGTCAGACTTCTACAGACTAAAAACCACCCATGTTCCTTCTTAGCCCTTCATGTCGAGATCGCGGTATCTGTGAACAACCCGCAGCCACGACGGGCGTCGGCCCTTGCGGGCCCCTTCCATGTTGCTGACATCTCTCTGAGGCGCGCGTGGAACACGAACGCGCCACGACACGGCCTGTCGTCGTCATGAGACGGACGGACGACGAGCTTACCCATCACTCACCGTCCACAGGCCCGCGTCTACGGTGGACGGAAGCCATCACGTGGCCCCCGACGCCCGGAGCGCCTCCCGCGGACAACACCTGGCCTCTGACCAGTGGGCAGAGGGTTGGCAGTTATGTTCGCTATGTATCGCTTTTTTTTTGGGTGGTGGGAAATCTGATGATTTCCCACCTCTCCCCAGCAGGGCCACATTTATATTTTAAAAACTACCCTTATATCTTTTGTCAAGTGTCCGTCAAGTTCTGATATTTGGTGTCAAATTTGGACAAATTGGCGACAAAATATAGGAGAAAACAGATCTTCGCTATGTGCCCTAGATTTTGAGATATAAATTTTGACCCTGCTGGGGAGACTCTCTCCAGCAGGGCCACCTATAAACCCTTTTATCTTTTGAACCAGTGAGCGACAAATTCCGATATTTGGGGACAAATTTGGAAAAATTAGCGACAAAATTTTTGTGTTATTAAAATTAAGATCCCTGATGGTGGCCCTGCCAGAGTCAGGGACACGAGATTCTCTCCAGCAGGGCCACCTATAAACCCTTATATCTTTTGAACCAGTTTCCGTCAAGTTCTGGTATTTGGTGTCGAATTTGGACAAATTGGCGACAAAATATAGGAGAAAACAGATCTTCGCTAGGTGCCCTAGATTTTGAGATATAAATGTGGCCCTGCTGGGGAGACTCACTCCAGCAGGGCCACGACATCCGGGCGTCTCCTCCCACCTGATTCGGTGCAGGTACCTCCCGAAACAACCGTGTCCGGCGAGGACCTGCGTCGAAAGAAGACGAAAGGTGAGGGCGCCGTGGCGCCTCTCAAGTCACTCCTCAAAGAGGGGTCTTACCGCCACTGTCGTGGCGTGCCTTGCACGGGGATAGCGGGCAGCTCATGCAAACAAACTGTCGTAGTCGTGTGACCGCGTAGTGTGCGAGGTTCCTAAGTCCCATTTGACCAGTCCAAGCAGATACATGGCATTCATACATTGGGCTTATAAAAAATGTCAAACAAGTCATTTGAACTTTCGAATTTATGCCGTCCTTGCTCTTTACGCTCGGTCACCGCGGCCGCGGTGCTCAGTCTAGGCAATCTAACATTCTCAGCCAAGCTACTGGCAATAATTGAAGTTTCTAATGAAAAACAAAACATCTTTATAAAGTATCTTTTATTTTGTTTATTACAGGATCACCACAAACGCTCTTATAGCGACGAGCTACTGTGGTCCGCATACAACTGATATATCAAATAGACCACTTCTTACAGCTATTCATAAATAATTTAGCATGAAATTTACACAGCTTTGCGTTTACATTATACTAGGTATTTAAAAAGGTTACCCACTAGCTTCCCTTCACAACTACCAAGGCCTAAGTATTATCTCCTTGTTTGCTTGAAACTTGATATTGTATTTTAATATAAAAATAAAATTTGCATTACATAACGCTTGTTTTGAAATCGCGAGCTCCTGATATTGTCATGTCTTGATATTATACTAACTTGTCCTAATAAAATGCAAAAAATGTAAAATAAAAAATTGGTTTATTATGAAATGACCGTAAATATTCAAAATTGAAAGCATAAATAGTCACTATTTATTAGTATTCCAATAAAAACCAAATATGGAGCCCTTGATTTCAATGTATAAATGCATGAACAAGTTACTATGTTCCTACATACAATATCAAGTCTCATGTGAACTAATTACCATCGCACAGAAATAATAGGTACCTATAAAAATATTATAGATTAAGGAAGTTACGTGTGGGATTTCATTAGCTTCTACATTGCGAAAAATAAATATCATATTTTCTAAGTAGGAAGGACATTTTTGTGTCTTATGTAACTGTTGCAAACTGGAAAGTTGTTTTAATATTTCATACATAATTTAACACATATTAATTCCAGCTAAAAATGTCAATGAAATAAGGTGCATTTACAATCATATAACTTATTTTATTACAGATGAGAATTATGTCCCTCTATGGAAGTGGCGTCAGAAATTTTAAATATTAGTAATAGCAATCCTAAATAAACAGTCCATAAAGATTTTAGAACTGCCGCGTAAAAGCTAAAATAAAATCCCAATAGTTGCTTGAAATAGGGGTCTCACTACAATATAATAATATGGATAACATACATCTTGTTTGAAATCAACTGCAGCATTTGTACAAATAAATTAATGGTAAATCATTACATAGTGTAAAACGCGCAATTTAACTTTAAACAAAACAGAAACTTGTTTTTCGCATCATGAGCCCCTTAGTAATAGTATTAATTAACATTTCCTGATAGAAACTTGTTTAAACGTTATATGGAATTAAGCTATGCCAATATTCACTGGTAAGGCCAGAAACATACTGCCCAAAACATTATAATAGTTATTGGGCAACAAATAAATGACGAAAGGGATCCAATTGTTGCACCCAAATCTGGCTGAACTGGAGTTAAATATCTTACTGTCTATCTTATGATATTTATTGCATATAGGGCATATTTATATAAATACTTACTTAAAAATACATAAATATCAGCCTGTTAACATCATCTGTTAAGCATGAGCGTTTTCCCCCTCGACTGCTATAAATAAACCATCTTGCAGGGACATACATTATTGCCTTGCAGGTGAACTAAGTATTATGATTAACAAAATGTAGGGCTGGATTCAGTGTTTGCACAATCAATCCCTTTCGTCTTTAAGCTACTTAAAATTAATTGTTAAGATTTGTGCATTCAACAAGGCATTTATAATTTTGTTTCTGGCTGGCTAGACATTGCCATTTCCTTACAGAAAATTTCGAGGCATGGCTCTAAGTAGCTATGAATGTCTCCTAATATATTTTGCCACCATCATTATCTTACTACATCTTGTCATGCCTTTCTTAATACTACTTTTTTGTTGGCATCAGCACATTATTTGATATAAAATGTGACCGAATTTGTGAAGTTACTTTATAAATTGTGATGATAATTTATTAGGCTAATCTTATTATGCAATTTAAGCAATACTTTCATAAATTCAAATAATGCTTACTTTTTCAGTGTTACACTAAAATTTCAAGTATTATTTTAGTAAATAATGAAACCTAAATGTATTGCTGAAATGACATTAACTGCATGAATGCAGGGATTATAATATTTACAGTTCGTATACAACATAAACTCAACATACAAATTAACTTAAAAATCATACCAAATCACTCTTCAGAAAAAATTGTTTAAAAACTAAACGTTCACATGTCTATAGCTTTTGTTTTTAGGAAATTATTAAAAAATAAAATTCTCAGTCTTCTCTATTGAATAGTACAAATAGATCGCTATAAATTAGATCTTTCGATTTACAATATAGTATCATACAGTTTGTACAAGCTATGGAAAAATTGACACGTCCTTTACGCAGTTAGCATCCGTGATACACATTCAGTCTGTAAGTTAGTGACTGGCCAAGACCCACAACGGGCTGGCAGCCTATCTTACAATCACGTTTATTGTCACCGCACTGTTCATTTCTAGTCGCACACAAATTATCCAACTAAAAACTGTCTCACATCATTACCTATTAAATGTTCCAATTAAATTAATCTCATGTCTTGCACCACAAATCAGTCAGTTTTAACTATATCAGCACTTGTGTTTTAAGCACACTAAGGTGTTCGCATTAACATGTGTTTATTGCTTGATTGCACTTAAAATTACACTGTTCTAAATAATATGTTCATACCCACACACAGGCTTCTACATTCCTCTGGTCCCCTGCTAAACCCTTGCGGGTGTTTCACATTGCAGCAAATGTTTTCTTGACAGCAGATTACTGGCGCTCAGCTAAGGCTGCTCCGTATTTAACCCTTGTCGAACAGCATTAGGCATTCGTGGATGAATAAATTAAGGATTACTGTGCTTGCATTATGGCTTAAAATATTCTAAGAAAGTATGCCATTATGTAATCAACCCATCGTGCCGTCTTCCAAAGGATTCCCTAAAAGGGTATATCTTTTTGGAGGGTGGGAAATCATCAAATGACTCCACCCGCACTGGGCAGGGAGGTAGGGAGTGTCAGACTTCTTCTGACTAAAAACCACCCATGTTCCTTCTTAGCCCTTTGAGTCGAAGCCGCGGTATCTCTTTAGAACAACCAGCAGCCCCAACGGTAAAACAGTATATCTGCAGTCGAAGCTGAACAAGATTGCCTTGCGAAATTAATGATGCTGGAACTGCTGCTGACGCTCAAAATACTCAGCTCTCTGCTGGGCCCAATTGGGATTGGAGAGGATGTCCCTCACGGTGCGGGCGCACTCACTGGGCGCGTCGGGCTCGTACCACGGCGCGTCGGGCGTCAGGCGCGGCGCGTCGGGACACGTGTCGGGTGTGTGACGTCAGTTGGCGCGCGCGCGCTTGGCGGGCGGGGGCGGCGCGTGCGCGGGGCGGGGCTGCGCGTGCGGCGACTCGTCCGCCGCCAGCCCCGAGCGCAGCATGTACTTGAACTGGAGCATGTGCTGCATGACGTCACGGATCTGCACCAGCGCCAGCCCGTTCTCGCCCGCCGCCGCCGACTTGCACTTGCCGGAGTTGCGGAGTACTTGCAGTTGTGTTCTGGATCGGACATACGTAAAGATAAGATGGTGCTAAAGGACTTGAGACTAATCAATCGTAAGTACACTACTTGTGTATTTCGAAAACTTACTCCAATCTCAATGAGCCTTGAGTAATTCTTCGAAGTTAAGTATAGATAATCTATGAGTAGAGCCAGACTTGAAGATAATAGGGCTCTACTGATACTGAAAGCAAAAAAAACAGCAAAGGAAAACCGGCATGTCCTAGGATTAGAACCGTACAGTAGATACCGTCCACTCCTCATGGACAGGAAGCCCGCGATATTATAAAGCAGAAGATTATGTTCGTTTGGTTGAACGCGCTAATCTCAGGAACTACTGGGTGGAATTGGAAAAATCTTTTTGTGTCAGATAGTCCATTTATCGAGGAAGGCTTTAGGCTATATTCCATGTAGACGAAGTCGCGGGTAAAAGCTAGCAGGCCGATATTAGTGCTGGTGATACTCACGAGTTAGGTCTGTAGAGCGTGATGCCGAGCGCGTCCAGCATGGCGCGGCAGGTGGTGAGCGACACTCGCGGGAAGAAGTGGCTGGCCAGGTCGGGCAGCGTCATCAGCAGCTCGGTGTACTGGTACGGCTTGGCGTTGATGCACGGAACCATTGTGTTCTCCACCAACGCCTTCTGTACCTGCACCACAGAGTTTACGAGATATTAGGACTTGATAAATTGTGTGAAAGGGATCACTAAGAGCTCAAAGGCGTCACAGACTGGGCTCATATTGGAGATTACTGACAAGTGGAAAGAAGAAAGGGAGAACTTTGCTCTGCAGCGGGATGTAACAAATTAAATTATTATGGCAGAATAATATGATCTGTCAGAGTTAAAATTATACAAAACGAGTTTTAACTGGAATAATATTCAATAGCTTTTTACATTACTTACTTTCAATAGCATAGCAAATTAAACAGAACCATCGAACTCCTTACCTTATACGGTATATGGTTGCCAGTGGCACTGATGTCGGGGATTGGGGTAAGCCTTTTGCGACTGTCCACGGAGTGAGAGGTTGAGTGGCCGCCATTCATTGAACCAGTCACTTGTGGGGGTGCACTGTAATGTAAAACGATGCGTTAGCTTCACTTCAGTTCAAGGTATAATCTGAAAGAAATAATCTGACTAGTGTATGCATAGATTGGCTTGCTTAACGTTTGAAACTTATGCTATCAAAATACATACACACGAACATAGAACCTCCTCCTTTTTTGAAGTCGGTTAAAAAGTCGTCGAGATGGCCAGGTTATGCAAGTACATGCTCACAGGGCATTTACAAATTGCAGATAGTTTGAAATAAATCACAGGATGCAGAGACCTTTGGAGCCGCCAAATATATGTTTTCTGTCTGCTTGCAAAGGCAGCATGCGTCAAAATCCATCGAATACAAATCCTTTTAACACGAAAAAGTCAAAGACAAAAGGATACGAGTAGGAGCATTTTTAAACATACCCAAGACTTCGTTTTAAACCAAATTTTCGCTTTTACATACATCATAACGGTTTTAGACACCAAGCAAGCCATCGATGCAGATAAAAATTGTGCTTGCAAAATACCGCGTGTGCTGACAGAAAATATGTAGTAATTTTCGTTAAAGATGATCTTAAATAGGAGTGCTGAACTACCCTAGATATACGACCTGAGCAGACGAATAAAAAATAACTTTAATGTGAGCGTTTCTCTCCTGATGTTGCAATAATAATAGAGTTTGCCTCTCATGCAAATAAAAGACTTTCGCACTGTATATCGGATATCTCTAACAGTGGTAAAATTCCAGTCTGCTCCTAGAAAAACCCATTGTGTAACAATAACTCTCCTGCAAATAATTCACGCGGTATTTTGAGCATTTATAGGAAACATTATGGGTGTAAAAATACCCTTTAAAAAGGCGAAAAGCACTTGTGATATGTTTTATGATCTAATAAACGATACCTAGGAAATATTCTAGTTACTGAGACTGCGATATTGGGAGTCGTTCCAACTTTTACACAAGTTTTTTAATAAATACTTGTTTAATGCGTTACTTTAAATACCTCCACGACTCCCGTACTATTCAATGCAATCATCTGCACAAAATGTTGAGTGCTTTAACATCGATTTTTACTGTAAAACATGTGTTTTCACCGCAAAATAAAAATAGTTTGATGTACAGAATGCTATGTTGACGGCTTTGTGAAGGGTTCGTTTACACCATAAATAGTATTATTAACTTAGAATAATAATGAAAAAAAAAGTATACTATAAATATTATGACCGTGGGTGGGGCAGTGTCAAGACAATGGCGAATGGAAAATACACACACACATGTAAGAACAGCCCTTATTACCCGACTGCGACCGAGCGCAAAACTAGGGTAATGGTTTAAAAAATATATAATTATTACACATCGAACGAGACTAAGCTAAAATTATTGCTATCTTTTTCTAACAGGTATAAAAAGAGAGGGGTACAAATAGACCAGTATCAAATTGGTTGACAACAGGAAGCAATTTATTTACAAGTCATCAAACTATCAAATTATTTGCCTCATCATTTTTTGTTCCTGTTAGTGAAGGATAGCAATACTTTTAGTTTAGTTCAGTAGAGACAGCCATTTTGTATTCCCGTCAAAGTTTCCTTCAACCGAATATAATGTATTACAAGTCCAAATAATAACGTTGTTTGGATGATGGTTTACTGTTTTTCGGTGAACATGCAATGAAAGGTGATCAACAAGCAAGCGTCGTGCTCAACACATGATAATGATGACAAGTAGGAAACGTTACTTTTTGGACTGTCATGTCACGATTAACGGTAAAAAACTAATAGTGAAACTTAATAAAGAAACTTGAACTAGATTGAAGTAAAATTAAATGACTAAGAGAATACAAAATGCAGTAAGAAGGCCAACAAGTTACAAATAAGGAATACAATACAACTGTGAGTCTTAGCTACATGAGCTGTTACAATTTAGTTGTGGTGCGTGATGGGGCTGTTCTTACAGAATCCACTACAAATGATGAAAAGTTCCTCACTTCATGGTTGATGTGTTTGCCGAGCTCCTCACGAGAGGTGGAGGGGGGGGTTGCTGACCCATCGCCATTGTTATTGCACTGTTCGGAAACTGAAATAAACGATAAAAACAAACATTTTTCACGCGGCTCTAAAACAAAAGGCGTGTACCTGGAAAATTACTGTGGGATACTATAATGATAGACTAAATATTATAATATACATAATTTATAGAAATATATTTAATGGACAAAGCGATTTTTTACAGGATTCGATACTGAATTGATTTAGCAAAGCTCTTTTTAGTTATACTTGTGTAAAAACTAACTAATATGCCTATAATAATACTATTTGAAGTCTATATGATTGCGTAGCGTGTTGCAGCAACACGTTCGTGATAATTACCGTGACGTTGCGCTGGTGTTGCGAGCGGTGTTGCGGCAAGCCTACCGTTGCGGCCGCGATGGCTGCGCTGTTGTACCGCGCCGCTTGGGTTTGCAACACTTGTGCCTGAGGAACGGAACGTTATACATTTAAAAATAAAGATACGTCAGAGCCTTATCCAGGAGAGGGAGGGGGTAGAAAAATCTACAGAACGCTACCTGATACAATGTCTACAGATATATATGTAAAGATCGTATAAGGTGGCGTCGTTGGGGTTTCCTTATCATTCTCTTACTCTTATTAAAAATTGAGGTTGTTCCCATTGTGGTAAAAGCCTTAAAAAGAAATAATGGAAATACATATAATCCGTCGATGGATGGACGACGACGTCACGCAGAAGAGAATTTAACTAACCAAGCGAAACAGAAAAGTTTATAGAGAAGAGATAGTAGAGTATTAGAAAACATAATAATAGTTTTTCTATAATTATAGAATTCCATAATTATAGAAAAACTATTATAATGTTATTATATGACCCTACTCCATAATTATAGAGGAGGGTCTTTTCCAGCAATTGAAGTTTTCAAACTAGAATGAGGAAAATCTTAGGTTACTGCAAAAGTACCGATATCTAGAACCCATTTAACGGCCAAATGAATCAATTAATTTCGTAGAAATAATGAATAAACAATGACTGACGTCACAATTAGGGCCGTTTCCATCAGCTGTTGGATAACAATGCGTTTCCTTTTGTGTTAAGCAATTGTTCTAATAACGAATGACTGAGGGGGAGAAAGAATAAGAAATTCCTTTCAAAAGCTACATACATGGAATTCAATTCGAATCCTACATTATACGTTTACCCCTGAAAAGAGACCTGGCAACGGACTGGCTTCTGGCATTCAAGAGTGCCTGTAATGGTTTAATTGAATTAAATGTCTTGAGTTTGAATTTGATCGGTCGTTAGTCGACTGCAAAAACAATTTTCAATACACTTCCTCGAAAACTGGCTCTTATTGCACTATGATTAGGTTGGACGTGCAATGTATTTTGCACGCGTGCGTTTTTCTTATTTTTCCACAACCAAGGGCGCAAGAGAAAATTACCACAGATAACTATACCTTATAACATTTATATGTATTGTTAATAAAAAAATATTAGATTTTTTATTTTTCCTGTGAGGCTGTTTAGTGGCTTCATAAATTTGCTTCTTCTTCAACCTAGCGAAATCAAACCGCGGAAAAAAAGCAAATTAAATCATAGTCTCCTAAAAATTGATGACAAAAATACTTATCGTTTCATTAGTTTATTTCTTCGAAAGTGTATTGAAAAACGTCATTTGATACACGTGGGAATTAACAATTTATAACAATTTTCGTATAACATTTATTAAAATTTAATTAACATTAAACTATGAATTTTACTTTTATTAATTTTAATTTACATTTTTTTTTATAACAATTTCTCGTCCCCATGAACACCCTCGCCGAGTCTCCGTACGGCTTGGGTGTTCATTCCGCCCCGAATGCAAATTAACAACAAAATGCATGCATCGGACACCGCATAATTGCTGATAAGTTAGTTATCTTGCTAGGGAAGTTCTGAAATATTCTCACTGGCGAAATATTCACATGAAACATTGAACTATTTGATTAATTTGGACAAGCCCGTCACACGATTTCCAAACCACTGTAACAGTGTATCTCCAGTAAGCCAGAATCAACAGAAGCGACCACAAGAAAAGCGCTGAGACAATGAAGCTCAACGAAGTCCCAGAGCAACGATTTAACTGTCTTGGATCCCGCAACGAAATTAATCAGAAAAGAATAGCGGAGGAGTAGGAAAAACGTAATTTCCTCATTGAAAAACATTGAACTCTCTATTTCTCTTAATTGAAATCTTGTAAGACAATGTTTCGCCAATGAGAAAGTAACGCCAAGTGATGAACCTTACCTGTGCGAGCCTAAGCACTTGCTGGGTTTGCGCTTGAGTCAGCGCTCCGGGTATACTCCAACCATTCGCTAGAGCTTGCACAGTAGCTGCCGAAAGCGCTCCACCATGGGACATCTGCATGGCCTGCGCTGCCGGTGAATGCCTCTGCGTGGTCGCCCGCCGGCCCCGCGTGGATTGGCTGGTCACGTTACTAAGAGCCACGGCATTGGAACCCACTCCCACGCCGCCAATCACACCTGGTGGGGGCGCGGGAGGCGCTCGCGTCCATTGACCGCCTCCTGATACGGCGCCTGTAAACAAAGATGGAAGGTTTGAGGGGATGTTGCTAGGAAACATTTAACAGCAGTTTTTGGAAATAAGTAGGGAAGCCATTTTCGAATCCTATTCGTAGCCAAAGGTTTCCTTTAATTAGATGAAAGAATTTTCTTAAAGTAAGGTCGAATAGCCACAACGTAATTAACAAGTCAAGTGCTAGAAACGAAGAAGATTTAAACATTAATATAATCGTGACATTTATGGACTCTAGTGTCAAAACGTTATTTTTTTGAGTGTTGAGTTCTGTTCAGAAAAAAATTGCGTCATTCATGTTATCTGTTGGTAGGTATATTTACGATTAAAAACAACGGGTCATTCTGATTAGGCCCTACAGCGCGATAAAATTTGCGCATCGTAGCAGTGTCTGGAAAATGCTGGTTCCATCTGGGCCATATGAATATAAATAGAGGGATACTGAAACATATTTAAGCAAGATTTTACGAGTTCAAAGCAGTCTGCAGTACTGTTATCTGTTTGTATACTGGTTGTTAAAAATGAAATCTATAGATATCTGGCTGGCTCTCCCCATACATGGACCAGAAGCTAAAATATGTTACAAATCGTTAAAATCGTTCAAATGCCGACGAGTCTAAAACTGCATCTAGAATTGTGGGTCAAATATGCCAAAAATACATCTTGCTTCGCCTTGAACATCGTTAGGATCGTTCGGTAAATATTGGGTTCCATTCTGAACACTATGTCTGCATTTTAGGCAGTTCAGTTCATTGACAAAAACACGAACTGTACCTATATCAGACCTTATCATTCGCAGAAAAGTAATTGAACTTATGGAAACCGAACGGGTGACTAACTGCGATACCCGTGAACGATAAGTTAGTTGGAGACCTGTCAAAACTTTGACAATCTTATCAGGTGACTACTTCAGCTTTTAAAGACACCAGTACACTTCGTTTTGATACCGACTGTGCAAGGAAAAGACCATGAGAATTACGTAAATTGAATACTTTGAATAGGCAGGTTTCGCAATCAACCCAGTACTTACAATCGGTAATTACCTAGGTACCAAAGGCAGGGAAAATATCAATTGAAATATTAGACAATGGATGCCCTTGAAATTCGAAGAGTATGCACTAAAAAGGTCAAATTATAACAGGCTAGATGGCGAACAATTCTGACTGACGTCATATGCCATGTTCTCTCTATAATGTTACATTCGAAGGTCCTTCTGTATCAAATATAATTATGGTTATTGTACTAGAGGACTGTTCTGTGGCCGAGTTTTCTCAAGATTTATTGTATCGCCAAGTTAAGATTTTTCTGGAATCTCGTAACTCTAATCACGTGACCTGCCAGTTTTTATTACCTACATCAAGTAAAAAAACCATTGACTTTTAGTATTTTTTCCTGTTTATTTCAACGTCTGATGACGTTAAAGCATTGAACTGTGAAATCTTACGAAACGTCGAATTAAACCCCAAGTGGGCCGTTTGATCCGAGATAAATCCGTAGTTTCGTACCAACAACATCGCGTAACGGGAATCAAGAGAAAGCCTCAAGACTTAAGATGTCAAGATTTCTTTCGCCAAACACCAGATTGTTGGTAACGACCCGTTATCTTTTAACCGTTATAAAAATTAACAGGTTATTTTTATAAATTTTTGCTGACCAATCCAGTTACCCAATCTGTTTTACGTTTTCCAAGCTATAAATAATACTTAGAAACCAAAGGACACCATGAAATTCTTAAAATACGTAACTTTATTTCATCCTGCTTCGTTTTATCTCGAACATAGCGGGTCTGCCAGATATTTAACAATGAAAACGAGTCAGGATAAGCCGGGCTTATCCATGGCCCCTATGTCTGCGTATTTCTTTTTTATTAACATGTTCTTTTTGAAGAAAAAAGAAACCAGTTCGTAAAAAAGGGAGGCACACAAAAAGAATCTGATTGTGAAAGAAACGAAGTTTTTCATACAAGCAATGCGCCTCTATGTCCAGATTCTATAAGTAGAGTATTATTCTATCCCTCTTAAGAAAACTCTGCTTATAATTTACGCCAAATTAATCACGTTATGTGTTACATGGCATTTCGGTTTGCGTGTTACTGGTATCGTAGTTATTTGAGGGAGCATTCTTACAATGAGGTAATGGTAAAATATGTCGCCTTTGCGAAGGGAATTTCAAACGGAAGAACTAGGTAAACAAATAACTAAGGAAAATTACATGTGTTTTTTCCGTGTTTTTGCTAATTCGTAGAACGATCGACAATTTTAAACAACGAGGACAACCATACCGAATGTACCTACTCCAGTTGTTTTCCTAGAGAACTGCGTTTCGTCAGGACTTGGGACAACTGAGCAATTGAGCATAGCTCCTCTTATCCCTGCGTTCCTTTTAATAAATCAGTATCGCGCTGGCCAAAGTAGCATTCGTTTAGTCATGTTTGGGTAAATCCTATTTCTATCAAATTTAGCCCTTTTTTAATTGTTTATTGATGCGAAACACCGTCTATTTAAAATAGGACATTCCCCTCGATTTGCATGTGTATCGTCTGGGTAACGGAAGTGTAATTTTGCTTGTTCGAGGGGGTTCTGCTTCATTCACAACTTTCTACGTATACGCTCGGAATTACAGCAAGCAGCTTTTTACCCGACTGCGGCGAAGCCCAAAAGGAGGGTTATTAACAAAGAGATCTATCTCTACGTCCTTCGCTGCGGCCTCCTTCCATTTACTGATGGTGATGACGTAAAACTCCGCCTTCGCCGTTTTATAAAACCTAAATATACGATGATGGCGCCAGTATCTTAACCAGCAAAGTGAGCATGCATCCGACTACTTTGAAATGCTGTACATGCCAATTTTTTACTACTTTCAGTAATTATGTACATAATAGGGGACAAAAATATAAATTCTTGTTTGCTCAGTGATAAAAGAGATATTATTCTGCAGTAACAGTCATCATGCAAATTATTTTTACATGTCAAGGTTTCTTGTTGAAGGTTTAAAACCTTCGCATTTTTTTAAGAAACTGCACGTTCATGATTTTATTATGCTTAAATTGCTTTTTTTGTGATCATTGGTACTTTTAATTGATTTCGATGTGGTGCTGATGATCGTTAGCATTTCAGTAAGAAAATACCCATATTGGGCAAAAATATTTTATGACTTAGTTAATTTACCGATATTACTCTAGACCTCTTGTTGATTAATAGATGTTATTAAATTATAATGTAGGTCGAAACCCGACTGATTTTGAGCTCCCCTACATTGTAACATGATAACTCATTTCTCAAGGGGATAGGGCACCCATTAAGAATGATAAAATGGGTCATCGCCTTTTTGAATCAAGCTGTCGAGTCGGGCACTCACTGATAAAGCTTCTCAAAATGTTCTTTCTTGATATAACCATAACACGTCTTGATGCATTTTTTCCCTAGTAACCACTATAAAATCGTGGTTAGATCGGACACGAATCGCAGAATCGATTCATGTATAATATACGTATTACGCATTTCTTTGCGGAAATACATGAGAAAACGAAACGTCATTGATTACATCATTAATTTATTCTACGAATTTAATATTATGTATACTGGTTGTGAAACCGCAGAAAATTAGTAATAATTTGTGGAGGAAAAAAAAGTAGTTAAAAGGTGATTAACTGCTTAATAATTGAGGTAGGTAAGGCATCCCGAAAAGCTCAAAAATAAACTTAATGCCTCCAGGAGAAAACGAAAAACTTTGGCACAAACGACGGCAAAACTTTCAGGACCCAGTATCAGGGATCCTTGTGCGAAAATATTTGACATCGCCGAAGTTAAAAGAAAATACCACGTAACGTAAGCAAAACAGAGCGTATTGTTTAGTATCATCCCCTCGTCAAGGCTGCTGACTTGTAACCTCAATGGCATTATGTTATGTCATTGTTTAATAAATAATGATCTTTAACAGCGGGTCCAATCGACCAAAGAAAAGTAATGTATATAATGCAATTGGTAAATAGATTCATCGCGCGGGTCCCATCTAAGTGGGATCAATTTACCAAAGAGCCGGCTAGCGACGCGCGCGACGTGTAATCTGCGTGTAGGCTGCCCTGAATATCTGCGAACACGGTCATTAGAATATGGCCATTTCTAACTAATTAGAAGCTTTTAGGTTTATTTTTAAGCTTCACAAAACTCACTTCTGCTATTCAGCCGGTTCCGATGTAGGAGATCCACTGACTAGCGATATTTTAAACAGCAATTACTTTTATTGCAAAGTTTAAGCCGACACCAATTTCGTATAGGAAAAACTGGCAAAGCATGGTCATTTATAACCCCAATATAGCATTATACCGGTGTACGGTCATATGAATACGACGACATCGCCAAAATGGCGTATCAGGAGACCCAAGACACGGATAGAATCATGGACATTGTCAAAAAAGGAGCCAGGCATGATGATCTAGCTGTACAGGCGTTGCCTTAAGGGTGTATTCACGCCAATGACCTTGTGCATACAAACTACCCCTCTCGGTCGTAGATACGGACTTTAAACGGACGCATTTTTCATTTATTATAATTAAAATAATACATGTTTTTAAAAAGTAACAAAACCAAATTATTTTCCTTTGTATTTCAAAGCAGTAGATATTTTTTTTATATTATTTTGTTAAAAAATGAAGGAGTAAAATGGTTCCATTCAACGATTTGGAGGTGATTATGTGGATTTTTTTCTTATTATGTGATACCGATACAAAAATTATGGCTAAACCAAATTACGTGTCATATCATGTAGATTACTAACAATTTTTCTCAGATGTAATTTCTCTGTAAGTGCCGGTGAAAAACTGCTTCATCTGCACGCTGTTTTTAAGCTTTTTCGAGAGAGGAGCCTTAATTTTTCTCAGGATACGTTTTGCGAGAAATTATACCGTGTATACTGGCTGAAACGGAGATAAAATAATCTAATCTGTTAGACTAATCTTATCTGTTAAAGCTTGGAAATTTTGAAACTATGAACAGACCATGTGATTAGAGGACCTACGGATATCTCCGGCTAAAGAAACTAGAAAAGGGCATAAAAAAACTGCTCCTCAACGCTGTCAGTCGGTAATGTGCCCAAAAGACTGGCGGCATTGCCACGTTGTATGGCAACACTTAGCCTCTGGCCAAGATAAAAGCCAGCCCTTGGGTCACGAGAAGCGTCAACTAAGCGTTTTGAAATTTCCTTAAACAGGCTATGAGCGGACCCCACGGCCTCAGAGTTTAATAATAGAGTTATTTTGTATTGCCTCGGAAAGCACGATAAGGCAATGGTTCCGGCTGTCTTTTGTGGCCCGAATGTCTGACAACCAGTCTCACGAAGGGATATCATATTAATCAGTACTAACTGGGTTGTGGAGGTCAGATAGGCAATCGCTCAATGTAAAATACTGGTATTCAGCTGCATCCGGTTAGACTGGAAGCCGACCCCAATATAGTTGGGAAAAAGCTAGGCAGATGATGAATAGAGTTATTTTGTTTTAAACGACATACGGAACCCTCGCGTCTCTACTAAACTCAAACGTAATGGATTTTATTTTTAACGTGCTATTATTAGCTTGACTCGTATGTTTGAAAAGCAAGACTTAATTTTAACTTACTTCCTGTTGTCTTATTAGTTTAAATAACTTCTTTAGATACTTGCAAGTTTATTTGAATTGGTTACGTAGAAATGGGAGATTCTGACAATTTGTGCTAGATTTTCGGGTTTCTATAAATGATAAAATAATGTATTGTAACTTCTTTTTGGCCAAATTATAGATATTTTTGATTACCTAAACAAGGCATTATTAGTAAAATTCTGCCAGGTTATTTACTGGCAAGCAATCAAAATAGCATAGAAATGGTTGCAGTCAGAGCACATGATTCTGTTTATACTCGTATTAACTATTGGTTTAAGATTTTGCTTAATTTTTCAATAATGTGTAAATCGAACGCAACGTGTTTTAACCGCGCACTTGAATTTCAACCCTCGGCATTGACCCAAGCGTTGAGAATTCAAATGCGTTACTAAGTACATGGATTTTCAGCTGACTGCAAAGCAATAGCCCGAGTTCAAAATCCATTGCGCGGGAAATCGTCGCGTAAGTATTACCTCAAAGATTGTGATGACTGAAATAAAATCTCAAAGAAATCATTATTTTCCTCAGTCAGTCTTCAAGTCTTGTACCTATAACCTTGTTTTTTGGTTTGCAAGTAAACTGTGAATGTCAAACAAGAACAATATTGCACAGATATTACTTTTTTGTATCTTTGCCGAAGAAGCCGCAAATGATGTCATTTGAGTAGAAAAATAGAAGACAAAAGCATAGTGTTTAAGTTTATCTTTATAAAGACTTGTAAACATTGAACTGATAAACTAGCTGCTATTTTTTTTTTCAGAATAAGATTCTACATCGTGCCTGCCAGGCTGCCACCCATTTTTTTTTTGTTTCCTGGGAAATCATCAAATAACTTCTCCCGCTCTAGGCGGAGCGGAAGGGAGTGTCCGAATTCTACTGACTAAAAAGCACCCATGTTCCTTAGCCCTTTGTGTCCGGGGCGCGGTATCTCTTTCGAACAACCCGCAGCCCCGACAGGCGTCGGCCCTTGCTTTTGAGGCGCACGTGGAAAACAAACGCGCCGTCAACACTGCCTGTCATCGTCATAGGACGGATGGACGGTGAGCAGCCCAGTACTAACCATCTACAGGCCCGTGCCTACGGTGGTCGGAAGCCATCACGTGGCCCCCGACGACCAGATCATCTCCCGCGGCGGCTGGGACGAGAGGTTCTCTCCCTCTCACGTTCCGCCATTTCCATTGCTAGCATCACTGCTTCGCAGAAGGAAGCGAGGGCATCCCATACCCTCTCGCCCCGAACCATGGCTTGAATCAGGGCCGGACGCGAGAGGTCGCCGCCGCCGTCATACGGAGAAGGTGAGGGCGGCGTGGCGCCTCCAGCCACTCCTAAAAGAGGGGACTAATCGCCACTATTGTGGCGTGGCGTGCCCTGCACGGTGGGGTTGCGACAGTCGCTCTCTCTATGTCGCCATGAGATCGCACAGGAGGTCTGTCCGCTGAGCGGCAATTTGCCGTACGCCTGTCACCCCTGTAAGGTTAGGCAGAGATGTTCTTAATAATAGTACACTCAAAATCTGATGGTTATGTTTACATTTATTTGTAAGTGTACATAAGTACACCCAACATCAAACATCAACATTGAACATCATCATCTGCCTTGTCTTTTTCCAACCTTATTGGGGTCAGCTTCCAGTCTAACCGGATACTGCCTTTCTGACCTCCACAACACAGTACAGGGTAACACAATACCCCTTGGTGTGAAATGGTGTGGTAGGTTATACTAATAATTTACATAACAAAAATTATGAAAGGGTTTTGAGAGGGCTCGGAAACCTACTGTAAAGATTAAAGGAGGAATATTTTATTTCGTTATTGGGATATTTTTGATACATGCAATACACGAGCAGTACTGTGTATCGTACCTATTTATTTGTGATAAATAAAAAAACTCGTATTAAATAGATTATGGATGATCAAGTACTGCACTTCATAATGATATCATTTTCAAGATATGTGTTTGAAGTGTACAGTCAACATAAATAATATGGAAGAGAAACTTAAGTTCCACATTCCGCCAAATAAGCCCCATGTAATAGGGGGCAAGCCTATTGCCATCAACAGGGCACAGATCCCCGACTCCATGGCCGCTACTAAAAAGTTTGTGATCAAAAAGCACAGTAACAATTTGCCCGACCTGTTAATCAAACCCAGGACCTCATGCTCAGCAGTCACAATTGTGACCACTAGACACGAGTCTCCGTCTACATATATTTAGTGTGTATATAAATTGTTAAATTAAATAAATAAATAGTATGTTTAGAGTTTTCTTTTGCTTGACCTACTAGACATGACATTAGTTTTGTATAGTGATTGCTGACTGTACTTAAGTACAATATCTGGCAAGTTATTAAAACTGGCGATATCCTTCAACTTCTAAGTCTTCTTCTTGAGTGGGTAGTAAGGTCTAACAACCCCACACACCCTAATTTAGAGTTTTTAAACCTCCTCAAGGGCTTCTGACATTGTTTGACGACCACCATTTGGCGGCCGGGACCACCGGCTTATATGTGCCTTCCGAAGCACACAATCATCTTTTTGTCAGACAATCAAGTGATTCAAGCCTGCAATGTCCTAGCCAAACTGGAAACAACTTTACAAAGTATGCTTCCCGTGGGAATTGAACCCACAACCACCGGGTCACACGTCATAGCTTTAGATATAGGCCTGACTAAGATCACCCCCTGATCAAGTTATACCAACAATGATATACATTTACAACTTAATACAATATTCTTGCTAATTATCTCACCTTTTGCTGATATCAGTAGCTGCGAGTCAACAACTTTGTTCGGCCAGTACTCCTCAAATTCCGTCCCGGGCGGGAAATAGCTTTTAATGTCCGATAAACTTATCACTGAACACGTCTCACTAGCAAACAGTTCATTCCGAATACCCTGAACTTTACAACAGAACTTCAAGTATGATAGGTCCCAGCCTTTTAACTGGTCTGCTTTTAATTTCAAATTGTCTGTTTCACCTTCAAAATAAAATAGAGGTACAAATTTCTGGTTATCCCGCACAGTATACGGCACAACAGATTCCTTGTTTATCCTAATGAAACCACACTTGTCTTTAGTATTCGTTGTACCTCTTAATAACTTATTATAACAAACGTCTAGGAAGTTATAGAACTCATATGCATCTGACAACCGCACTACTAAGTCTTTCTGTGAGAATGGTTCCCGACCAAACTGTCCGTCACAATGCCTGTTGTTGATCTCATTCAGAAGCCGAGCTTCTATCTCTGTGATGTAGTAACTTCTAATACAAGTACACGAGTATATGTCTGCATGGAGATAGTTCAGATATTTGTTGAGGAGCTTGATCTCCACCATCCTGACAGCCACATACTTCTCGGTAGACCGGTATATATAAGGTATGTGACATTTGCCAAGCATGTCCCAGCCGAAATGACCTTTCCAACTGGCCTCGTCTGGGGCCGGGGTCTTTTTGTCACCATCGATCACGGGCCTCATCTCTCCCGTGTTGTTAGGTGCGGGTTTTCTTGACAGAAAATTGAGTATACCCATCTGTCCGCCAGAGCCCGGGGGCGCCACGCCGACGAGCGAGCCCGGCTGAGGCCGCGCCGCCGCCACCGAAGCTGCTAACGCCTTGGCCTTATTCGCCTCCACCATTTTGGCGGCTAGCTCCCTGATCTCCGCCTCATCGGGCCGCTCGGTCTTTACCTTGACCATGGTTGTCATGGTTTGTGTGGTGGTCGTAGAGTCCGACATGTTTACGATCACTGCTCACTCCTCGTCAAATAAGAACACAGTTTCTAATATTCCACACGTCACTTCAATCCAGGGCTACATTCTGCAGCGTCGCTGTGGCAAGTTTCAGTCAAAAATTTGTAAACAATCGTTTTGCACGGTGCGCATCGTCCACTTATCACTTCACTATTTTGACAGTTCGCCGAAGCATACGAATGCGCTATCGAATATTTAATTAATTAACAATCACAAATTCCACGACAAGTTTCCACCGTTGATCCGTGTTCACTGTTCATAAGTCCATCCATGTGAGGGTCGACAGAACTAATAAAATATAAGTTCCGCACTATTTTGCCGACGTCAACTTTTGAAAATTTGTTTTCGCGGCATATTCATAATTATCGAATTTATCTCTGTAACCCTTTAAAAGTTATAATTAATGGGAAAACAGTTTTTCTTGTTAACCACGCTGTGGTAGGTAAGGAACATGAAACCCAAATTTTGTGTTCAGGGAAATGCCCAATACCGTTGTGTAGTCTCGTGGGGAGTGCAATTCATGATTCATGTACATTTTTCACCTTTTGGTGACTCAGCAGCTAACAAAATGGCCGCCGACAAGGCTTTGTTGGCCAATCAGGTCACTGCTAGCGACCATACATATCTACAAAAGTCCCGTCAATGACGTCGATGCACTCCCCACGAGACTAGTTCTCAAGGACTTTTCATTTTGTTCTATTTTCGACCAATTTAATTTTGAAAATAAATCATTAAAAGCTTCAGATGTCCATTCTGAAAAATATTCGATTTTTTGAGATTTTTAGAACCCTGCTAAGTGCCTTAAATCAGCTGTTATTCAATACCTAAAATATAATTTATGAATGTACTCTTTGCAAAGTAGTACTATCGGTAGTCTCGCTACAGCTGCCTCGTTGTCGATTGGACGTTCGAATACAAACAGCGGTACTAAACTCGACCTTACGCCACTGACATAGAGATTGTATGAGTTGCTCGGGTTGATAATCTAGATCTTACCAACAGTGTGTAGCGAGACTAGCCGACGCGCGCATTCCCCGAACAATAATCCCCTGCATGAGTAAGCGGGACAGCAACAAGTAAAAAGTAGATGTCAAATGTTTAGGTATTTTACTATGAACGTAAAGAGAACGTAGGTAGGTATATAATGCAATTTACAAGCTTACGTAAGTATTTTAACCTACTTGGTAACGAAGTAGGTAGGTGCACATAGCGGGATTTTGGTTGTTTTTGCTTTTTTCCTTTTTTGTTTGCATGTTGTACCCTCTTTGGTTAGCAATGCCAATTGCTAGGAAAAAAGTAAGTAAGTTTGTTTGAAACTTTAGGGCAGGCCTCCATACATTTTATTATAATTATGAAGGTCTTATCAGTCAGTAAATAACTGATAACATTGTTCAACGTTAATCTAATCAATAGAGAAAGTTAAAACTAGGTAGGTACCTAGCTACTCTTCGCAATAAATTAATTTTTCAAAATTTTAACTTTTGTTGTTTTAGAATAAAGTTTGGGAAAATGAGAGAATTTTTGTTGTCATGTAAGTACCTATATCAGGAAATTGCACATGACATATTGATCAGCAGTTCAGTCCATTTACCTACTTGTACCTAGAAGATTAGAACCCATCTGTCTGTACCTAATCAATATGTCTGTCTGGGCCTGATCAAAGTTCAGCCACAGGGTAGCGTGCGTGTCCCGCCCGCGTCTAATAAACTATTCATTCATCATAGTATTATGTAGCTATGCAGCATGGCTTATCGATCGCCTGATACGTAGTAAACGTATCGATGTTACGGGTTACCACACTTACCACGTTGTCAGTTATCTAATAAGAAAACACGTGGCCATTAAGTTGTTCATAGGAAGGGGCTCAAAGTACAGCCCAGAAGTCAGAAAGCCACAGACGTAGGTACTGTTTTTTTCTGAATCTATTTTTGTTTCCTAAAATAATCTTTGTTCTCTATCTCGTCTACAAGATTATTATGTGGAATGATGTCACTAAACTGAATAAGATAATTTTTTGTACCTACGACCTATCCAATCTAAAAAAAAACCAATCAACGAAAACAAAAAGATTTAGTGTGGACTGTGGCGTGGCCGCGTGGCATAATTGTGTTTTCCGTGAAGCTAGTATTAAGGGGGTGGGGTATACCCGTATACAGCACAACCCCTATCCTCGAAACCACAGAATAAATTATTACTATACTTTAATGCAATGAAAGCTTCCTGGAAACGCCGCGCCGGAGGTTTATTGATCCAGGTTGATTGACAATTCAGATTTAGGTACCACCATGCACCACAAGCCGTGCGCTCGATGCGATGGGAATTCTAATCGGCAAACATTATGACTATGTATAGTTGTATACATACAACCCCCCTATACTAAACCCCTTATAGCGATGCATAGATTATTTAATAAAATTAATGCTTAACTCAGCGGGGGGCTGTGTGTTGTCTGCCAAAGATTTTTTTTCTGTGATAGTTAACGCACCTGTAACTCCATTGTTATTGAAGTGGCGACCGCACCGCAGCCACAAATTGGCCAATAAGAAAAAAAAACAAAAATCATAAGGGCCATCTTACAATCCCAACTATAAATGTTAGATCAACAGATCTCAGTTGCTCAACAATCGCCATGCTTGATTTGGGAGTCGAACCTTGGACTCCAAGGTCCTATACTACGCGGACCGGCAGAAAAGAGGCGACCTAAAACATTTGGTGCCAATGTTCTTGACCCCGTTATCAACAAGTAACCACTTTTCAAAATCTGCACGAGCAAAGCCGCGCGTATAAATAAATGGTATAACATTTATTCAAGTGTTTTGTTTTTAAAGCGTGATTACGTGGATTGTATTGAGAAATTTCAGCTACTTACTATTTTCCTAATACCTAAGTATTTGCAATGTCATCTCTCTTGGATCTACCAGTTCCAACTCTTTGCTTGTTGGAGATTCTAATTCTTATTTTGCAACACCATCATCATCATTCTCTTGCCCTTATCCCAATTCATTTGGGGTCGGCGCAGCATGTCTTCCTCTTCCATACTTCTCTGTTTCTCGTCATCTCATGTGACACCTCCACCACCACCATCATCATCAAATATAAATCCTCGTATGAATAGCCTCACCAGCTACCTGAGCTATCCAACAACTATTACAATTACAAGCTACACATTGATCCGGCTCGAAGGACCAATGTGTTGCCGTGTTGCAGATGGAAGGGGCTAGTGTTGCCGCTATTTATACGAGGATTTACATTTCATTACTTGCTATATTTTATTGAATCTTCCCCGGCACCAACGTACCAGCACCTCACCAACTACCCAACAACTATTACAAGCTACACACTGCTGAAGAATTGCCCACTAAGTATATTCATATTTCGGAAAGCCGTTGGTCCCGGCTGTCATAGATCTTTGACAATTGTTACAGGTAGTCAGTAGCCCGATTTTTTAATAATCAATCTTACCAAGGGGTATCGTATGTACCCAGCACTAACAGGGTTACGAAGGTTCGATAAGCAGTCGCTCCAAATATGGCCATTCTAGTTTCCGGTTTGCAAAGGCAGATGATGATATTAAACCCTCTTTGTCCATTCCTTATAGGAGGATTGTATTATTGGTTTTGAATGGAGCTTAATTATAGCTAGATTTGTTAGACCCTAGACAAACACAACTGCACATAGGGTGGTTATGGGTGGAGCCTTCGATAACTACGTTAGCAAAAGGATGAGCAGCTGCATTTTCCCGTCGTTCTTTTTCGTGTGGTCATAGTGTTCCTGTCAGTTTTTATGCCACCCATGGGTCTCTGACTTGACTTTACATGCCAATCATGCCATCGAGAAATATCTGTCAGGCATACTGGTTTGGTTTCAAACGATGCTTTCCTTCACCGAGTGATAATTTGGTATACAATATGCACATCATTTTCATCGTTCTATTGCCCTTCTCCGGCGCAGCATGTCTTCTTTTTTAATTCTTCTCTTTTACTCGTCATATCATCCATCAGACACCTCTTTACAATATAGACATGAACTCGAGGTCTATGGCTTGGCAGTCCGATGGCGCTCACACCACGAATAGCTGCTCTACATTCCCACATTTGCAATTTAAATTTTGATTATTTATCCTGAACATTAATCTTTTTGTTGGTCAGGCTAAGGGACCTAAGGCCATTCCTAGGTCTTGTGTCCAAAGGAAGGTGGGGTCAACAACCCGCAACGCAACCAAGTAAACACTGTCTTAAGTGGAAATACCTCACTGTAGATGATTCATCCGTTTCAGAGGGCAATCAATAATGGACAGCAGAAAATTATGGTCGAGTTTACGGCAAGGTGGTCGTTCATCACCTTATCGGTACATCCGTCATACTCACGAAGTTTAAACTTGCAGGAATTCTCGGATCTGTGGGGTTCGGGTTACCATGACCATGACGTTTTGAAGCAGGACTGTGGGAAAGCGACAGAACTATACAGCAGGCATCTAGCGCCATCTCTTTTCCGCTTAAAGATGTCATGGTAGACCGCCAGGTTTTAGTGCTTCCATCGCACTTGCCAATGGGAAATCCCAGGCCACAAACCTATTAAATATAGGTACAGATTAACTTCGTGCATCGTAATAAGGATAAACCAAAATATGGGCATAACAATGTGTTTTTCGTTACAGGAAAAACCAAATGCAGAATTTCACGCTAACAATAGAAAACTGTGGAATAGGTCATGACGTGGTAAAAATATATCAGCAGTCGACCGACTATTTCAACAGGGGGAGAGGAGGGGGTGAGAGATGGAGAGGGCCTCTATTTGTGGCTATTTTGAAGCACCCCAAGAATTTTCCCATTTTCTCATTTGGATGCAGTTCACCCGGTTTACCCGTTTATGAGCTACAGTATAGACAGACACAATAGACATAGGTCAAAATTATACCCATACTTAATCAAAGAGATTTAAGACATAGGTAAGTAATATTTGAATGTCTTTGTTTGAGAGTTAAGAGATTGCAATTTGCAAGAGCAAGCTCGTAAATAGCAATCCTTGATCATTGTTGTACATACAAATAAATACTAGACTCAACTATTGAACGATAGTGTACTTAAATCTGATTAAAAAAAAATATTTTAATAAAAATACATTTTTATGGCTATGTTTGCTTGCTATCTATTGTAAACGTATTTTGAACTCAAATAACAAGATAAATATTTAAAAACTTCTGATTGAAAACGTTTTTTTTACTATGTCCCGCTTTCGACGAAAGAATCCCGCTTTTTTTACTCAAAAAGTTTCGAAATCCCGCCTTGGCTAAAAAAAATCTGGCAACACTGGTTTGAACCGACAACCCTCTGCATGCGGCGCTATATGATGGCACAATCAGCAGTTTCTAAAAACTAATTCTATCGTACAAATAAAGCTTACACCTATATGCTCATATGCTGTATACCAGCTAGCGTATTCAGCCATTCAGATTCTAATGATGGGATGTCGGTGGATCGATGTCAGGTTAGACATGTCTACTGCAGTACACCCTCATTTTACCAGTTCATGTAAAAGGGGGACTTGCCATTACCATCAAATCAAGCCTTCAGACTGCTACTGGGAATTCCTGATGGAAACAAAACAACACTGCACAACCTGGGAACTTTACAATTTTGTGTGTGTTTGAGGTGTTCAAACCGCCCGTCGGGGCTGCGGGTTGTTCGAAAGAGATACCGCGGCCTCGGCGCAAAGGCTAAGAAGGAACATGGGTGGTTTTTAGTCAGTAGAAGTCCGACACTCCCTTTTGCTCTGCCCAAGAGCGGGAGGTGTTATTTGATTATTTTCCACCCGACAAAAAAAAAAGGTGTTTAAACCGGCGGACAAAGGGTTAAGAAAGAACATGAGTGGTTTTTAGTCAGTAGAAATCTGACACTCCATTCGCTCCTCGCAGAGCGGGAGGAGTCATTTGACGATTTCCACCCAAAAAAATGGTGTTAAAAGGACTATCCCAGGTCAAAATATTTTATGGTCAATACGCACCTGTAACTACTTTTTTTTAAATCAAAATCTAGATACTTTATAACTTAACGTACAAGCAGTCACATAATGACTTTGTATAACGTTACTTCCGTCTACGTGTCCCAGGTATTACCTTGATATTTCACAATATTTTGTTATCATAGCATGTCATGCCCATTCATAGTTTTGATGTGGAACGGTAAATAAGCGCCTTTCATAATCTATCCAATCTTATCTGTCTTATTTTATACAAATGTTCCCACTTTTTACGCAGTTTCAGGAAATGTCTGGAATGAGAAAAAAACTAATATTCTACAGATATAACTTGTACCTAACTGCACGCAACTGGTTCTCTGCGAAATTTAAATATAGTTTCATGGTTTCATGGTTCCATGTAGGGGATGACTGTTGTGTGGGACGATTCTCTAATATAATAAATTATATTGTCATTAACCGTGTACCTACTAATCCAGACAGAGCAATCCAGGATGTCAGCGCTGTTACTGAGGAATTTATAATGGATAACCCAATCAAACCAACCCACACTGGGCCCGCGTGGTGGACTATAGCCCATCCCTCTCCTAGAGAGGAGACCTGAGTCCCTGCAGTTGGAACATGAAGGCTAATGATGATGATGAAGCTCGACTCGGCCTGCTGGGAAGCTCGAATCCAGGATTCCGCATTGTCTGCAGACAGACACAGCTACTGCATACGCCCCTAGGAGCCTACGACAGATACATACAGCTATAAAGTCAAACATACGAGGCGGAATACAGACGGATTGATTTATAAAAAAAATGGGTTAGAAAAGGACAATGTAGAAAAGGAGATACATGTAGGTCCTGTCTAGTTGTTGTTACCTGCTACAGACAGACTTACAGTACAAGTAGGTAATAAAAAATCAGCCGATGTCTTGACTGAAACTCAATGCAGCTAGCTACCTGCCTGCTTTAATACCTATTGCAATTATCAATAAAATATTATGCAATATGCAATCAAGCATTTTTAATTATAAGTAGTCTCTGTTTCACCAGGTATTGTCGGAACCTTATCTCCAAAATTATCTACCCGTTGGAACCTGGCGACGCGATGATGTATGATACTTTACCGACAGGTATGAAGTTGCAAGAACGACTACAGTTCGTGACGTGAATGCATGTCCCGAGTTCGATACTTCGGTAGACTAACACAAGAAATTATTTTCAGGCTTTTCGATATTTTGCACGAAATTGGGTAATTGCAAATAACAGATGTGTTCCTAATTCGAAATACTTCGAATACGACTCAGTGGCGTATATTTAGATTTACCACGAAGAGAGCCAGCATCGACCTGGGTGGTAGACTTTCATGTCTTATTGATAGTCACTTCAATATTATCCTTATTTTTCAGATTAATTTCGTTGCGGGATCCAAGGCAGTTAAATTGGTCCTCTGGGATTTCAGCTTCATCGTCTCGGAGCTTTCTTGGGGGTTGCCACGGTTGATTCTGGATTTCAGGAGTTGCAGGGGTTTGGATTGTCGTAAATAAACCCGGCGAAGTGCGAGTTGGACTCGCGCATGATGGGTTCCGT
Organism: Diarsia brunnea; assembly: GCA_949774965.1. Lineage (NCBI taxonomy): Eukaryota > Metazoa > Arthropoda > Insecta > Lepidoptera > Noctuidae > Diarsia > Diarsia brunnea. The sequence continues at coordinate 2,693,778 of OX459014.1, read as the reverse complement.
ACCATTATCTATAAAAATCGCGTTTGTTGTATGGGAGCCCCCATTAAATATTTATTTTATTTTTAGTATATGCTGTTATAGCGGCAACAGAAATACATAATTTGTGAAAATTTCAAGTATCTAGCTATCGCGGTTCTTGAGATACAGCCTGGTGACAGACAGATGGACGGACAGACAGCGAAGTCTTAATAATAGGGTCCCGTTTTTACCTTTTGGGTATGGAACCCTAAAAAAAGTAGTAACTATAACATATCCGAGGCAGGGTGCTGCTGACTGCTGATAGATTCGAGCTCGCATCGCTCTTGAATTGGAAATTATCACTTTTAATGTTCCGTACCTCGAAAGGAAAAAACGGAACTCTTATAGGATCACTTTGTTGTCCGTCCGCCGTCCGTCTGTCTATCTGTCTGTCAACACCCATTTTTCTCAGGAACGCGTGGAGGTATCAGGCTGAAATTTATATCAAATACTCAGGTCTACTGTTCCTTAAACATGTGAAAAAAACAAACTTCTTAGCCAACTCAATCAAAAGATACAGCCGTTTATGCCGCAAATTTTCGACACTCGCAAGGGATCAAAACCTACAGGGTACTTCCCATGAACTCAGAATCTTGAAATTTGGTACGAAGCAACGTCTTATAGCACAGATAAAGAAAAAATCGCGAAAGCCGTAAATTTTTAGTTGCATCATAATGTATAATAATAGTACATTATGGTATAAGTGTGTAACGTTGGTGATTACTGCTGAGGCGCCATTGAGGCCCGAGCCGTCAGGTGAGGGTCTTAAGAGAGCCGAGGACGGTAATCTTCAATACACACGTGTATCATACGACGTTTTTCAACACACTTGTGAAGAAAATAACACAAAAAAATCATTTTCAACAGTTAAAACGAGTTGTGAAAAAAATATCGCCATGGCGGGAAAAATTAATCAGTTTTCCTGTGCGCGCATTCTAACAATGGCGATCGGCCATAGACTATAAGAATGAGGTTTCTTTTTTTGCTTTTTGCGGATAGCGTTTTAGCAAAATTCAAAGTTTTTTTATTACAGAGAAAACAAAAGTTTTATTTATTAAAAATGTATATACAAGTTGAAATTATCTATTTCAATTAATAAGTTTTCTTGCGCGCGCATCTTAACAATGGTGATCGGCTCTAAGCTAAAAGATTAAGTTTTTTTTTTTAATTTTCGCGGATAGCGTTGCAGCCACGTACAAAATGGGGAATTCAAAGTGTTTTTATTACAGAGAAAACAAAAGTTTTATTTATTAAAAACGTATATACAAGTTGAAATTATCTATTTAAATTCGAAGTTGCATGAAATGAGCAAGCAATAGGTACATTAATTTATTTGTAGTATTGAACACAATCTTTTTAGTATCGAAACTTTTTTAAGAACAAAGCAATAAAATTAAAAAAAAACCTATAACTCACTTGTGAATAATGGTAATGAAAAATTCACAGTTTGATTACAGGTGTCATTATGTGCCTAATTGCGGTGAAATTAGAGCCACTTTATGAGCAAGTGTGTTGAAAAAATATTTTTCAACACACTTGCTCATAAAGTGGCTTCGTTACTAAAAAGATTGTGTTCAATACTACAAATAAATTAATGTACCTATTGCTTGCTCATTTCATGCAACTTCGAATTTAAATAGATTATTTCAACTTGTATATACGTTTTTAATAAATAAAACTTTTGTTTTCTCTTTAATAAAAAACACTTTGAATTCCCCATTTTGTACGCAACGCTATCCGCGAAAATTAAAAAAAAAAAATTTTAGTCTATAGCCGATCACCATTGTAAGATGCGTGCGCAAGAAAATTTATTAATTGAAATAGATAATTTCAACTTGTATATACGTTTTTAATAAATATAACTTTTGTTTTCTCTGTAATAAAAAAAACTTTGTTATTCCTCATTTTGTACGTGGCTAAAACGCTATCCGCAAAAAGCAAAAAAAGAAACCTCATTCTTTTAGTCTATGGCCGATCGCCATTGTTAGATGCGCACACAGAAAAACTGATTATTTTTTTCACAACTCGTTTTAGCTGTTGAAAATGATTTTTTTGTGTTATTTTCTTCACAAGTGTGTTGAAAAACGTCGTATGATACACGTGTGTATTGATGATTACCGTCCTCGGCTCTCTTAAGACCCTCACCTGACGGCTCGGGTCTCAATGGCGCCTCAGCGGTAATCACCAACGTTACACACTTATACCATAATGTACCATTACAGAGCCCTCGGCGCGCGAGTCCGACTCGCACTTGGCCGGTTTATTTTTCTAAAATTATAACCTGCTAAAGCTATCTTTTGTATTGGTCAGAAGAGAATCTAACTAGCTCACAACGCTTGCTCCACGTATTTTTGTTTTCTTTTTGTTAATTCGAGGCTAATAAATTACTTTCACACTTGTGGTGGCAGTTTTTTGTAAAATCGCGTGGCGTAGCCTGGGTTGCCCCTCTTATAAATACGAGGTAGAAAAGGGATACATATAGGGATTAGCAATACAAGACTCACACTCAAATGTGCATCTGAATGTCACCTATCATGTTACTCATAAGTAGGTTGCTCAATAGGTTGCAGTGTGTGCGGCAGCGGGGTAAAATGACACGCAGGGCAGGGGTGAATCGAGACAAACTGAACGAGATTTTCAATAATTATGCTATCAGCAAGTACTATGTTTTACTTACTTAGTTATTTACATCTTGTTGGCAATATTCAAAGTTAAGTTAGTTCCTTCAAAGGTTGGTTCGATTTACCCTTGTATTTCTATTCACCCGTTTTAGGGTAATGGCAACCGTGTTTCACGGGACGAAAAATATTCCTATGCCATAATTCTTTTAGAACCTAGTCTGAATTTAGGTTACGCATGTTACTAGGCACCATAATGATGTTAAAGGGCTTAATGGCTAATGGCTAGATGGCTACTGCGCCGTGCGCAGATCGATGGATATGCGCGGTTTAGTTAGTGCCGGGTGGCTCCTATGTATCTAGGTAGATAGGTACATACATATAATATATTGTCTACTTTATTATATAGGGTGTTAAAGTACACTTAACGCAAACGAAGGGTTCTTCCCATCACTGCGATATTTTTTTTGTTCTTGACTATACCTGGGAACCTCCTAGTTACGGAGATATTGGGGGTCAAAGTTCAAAATTTTTCACAGCTGTTTTTGTAAATACTAGTTTTTCAGTTTATAACTTTACTTAAATTACTTCCATGACCCGTTTACTATTCAAAGCACCCACTAGCACAATGTTTTAACAGTGCTACATTGAGTTTTACCCTAAAATGTGATTTTGAACCCAAAAAAAAGGTCGTTTCCCAGCAAAAAAATTTGTGTAGCCCAGGGGTACTTAGTTTGATGTACAGAATGCTTGGTTGACGGCTGTGTGATGGGTTGATTTACACCCCGTATAGATAGATATTAGGTTGGTCCATCTAAAATATCGTGAGAGTCTTCGCTGTCTATGAAATAAAATAAGTACGAAATAAAGGATTTTCATAGGACGGACCTAATACAGTTGTGCGGTTGATTGTACTGAGATTTTATTAATAATTGATCTTAGATTAAGACTAAATATAACTTTAGATAAATGTAACTTTACTTTAAAAACTGTAACAGTGACATGATATTGGTACTCCAAATGATATGGCGGGAACAGGATGTATGAAACCCTCTAACGAAACTAACACCATACGATATAGAGCTATATACATTCTTACAAATATAAAGACAGTATAATTCTAGAGAACCCAGTAGCTTCCCTAATAGTCACCACAAACTATATCCCACATTTTTCATGGATTCATTCCTCCTCTATCATTTATCAGCTATCAATATTACTTATAGCAAAACTCAGAAAAATGAGTAAGAAGGCTATATTATAAATAAGTTAAAGTAGGTACATACCTACTTAATTATAATTTATCATGTTCTTAGATAGTACGCCTGAATAAAAACCAGTTTTGTCAAGATCCGGTTTGCATCATTCTATGCCTATATGTATCTATCTATATATACAGTACAATAGGTACCTAACTATAGCTACGTTAGACGTTAGTCAACCTGCATAGCAACCCGCGCTTTTTGTTCAACTCAGGACTGCAGGGTTCCAATTATAGTGGTCCGTATGATTTCAACATACCGTCCAGATTATTGTGATCCCACACGTTTGATGAATTTTCTTAGAACTTCATATGAATGAGTCATTATGTTCCCCTTTTGTCTGTTTATGTTTGTTGAAAGGAATATTAAAATTTTACTTCGTAAAACTTCGTAAATTACAAGCCTTACGTTTCTTTATTACAAATGAATAATAAGGCGCAGAGCTTCATTTTTGACTGAATAGAATTGGTAGGTATTATATTTTTTTTCAAGTTTATAAAATTCTGCGTTATTAGAATGCAAACTCAAAGGTTTAATTTCGTCATTACCGAAGAAAATCCAGTTTAATAATATGTACACACCGAAACACCTTTTTTAGCGTGAATAATCCGCCCTGTAAGTACCCCATGCTTTTGTCCGCCTACCCTTTCCGATGTAACAGGCGTAACGTTCAAAACACTTGGGAAGCCATTTTAAAACAAAACGCAAATAATATTACGGTTCATTTTATATTGAAGGCAGCTAGCATAAGTAAATCATGTCACAAACCATTACATACTAAATTCGGTATAAAATATGCATAAATCAAGTAAAATTTTTCCACCAACGCATTAATTTAAATATTTTAGGATATAAATACACTTGGGAGCAAATAAATCGAGCCACTACCTTTTTTCACGTAAAATGGTAAATATTTTTGGTAATATGGAACGTATCAATTCGAACTATATATCGCCTAAAAGTTTAGTTAATAACCTTTACAATGAGGGTAAATTATTGAATAATAACCTTATTGAATGATAAATTATTGGCTCTGCAAGAAAAATGGTAATTTTGATAGAAAATTTAGTAGGGCTAAAACAGTCCATAAAAACAATAAAAAACAAAATTATTGCAAAAAAAATATTCTTAATAACTGGTATTACCCCCCCGTGCCCTGATACATTCTTGTAGCCTATTAGTCATCGATCTGATCAGCGTTACGATGACATATTGTGGTATGTTCTCCCACTCTTCAAGCACAGCGACTTTAAGCTCGGGAATGGATGAAACAGCGGGAACCCTGGCTCGGACTCTCCGTTTTAGCTCGTCCCATAGGTGTTCGATCGGGTTCAAATCGGGACTTCGTGCTGGCCATACCATTTGTTGAATCCCGATCGCAGACAAGTATTCCGTAACGATCTGCGCGGTATGAGGTCTCGCATTGTCATGCATAAACAAGAAATTTTCTCCGACAAAACCAGCATACGGCATTACGTGGTTTTCAAGAATGTCAGTTATGTATCGGTCAGCTGTTAATCCACGTCTACCACTGCCATCGTTGGCGGGGTCGACGAAGACAAGTTCCGTTTTTCCGTCTAGAGAAATTCCTCCCCACACCATACAAGAACCACCACCAAAACTCACAGTTTCTCGAATGCAACATTGGGCAAATCTTTCACCAGGACGTCTATACACTCGGTTTCTCCCGTCATTGCTAAAAAGACAGATTCTTGACTCGTCAGAAAACAAAACTGACCTCCAGTCTTCTAACGTCCAATTAATGTGTTCTCGAGCAAACTCCAAGCGAGATCGGCGATGAGCTACAGTCAATTTTGGGCCAGTTGCTGGTTTGTGTGATGTTAAATTTCGTTCTTTTAGTCTTCGTCTCACTGTCCACCTACTGATTGAGACTCCTCGAACGTCACGTAACGCTTGCTGTAGCTGAACAGCATTAAGTCCACGGTCGCGCAACGAATTGGTTGCAATAAAGCGGTCGTCACGTTCTGTTGTTGCCCGTGGTCGGCCAGTTCCAGGTCGCCGAACAAAAGCACCAGTCTCCAGATACCTGCGGTATACCCGCTGTACCTTTGAACGACTCAAATGAAGTCTGCGTGCCACTTCACGTTGTCCGTGTCCAACCTCAAGTAAAGCTACAACTTGGGCAGCTTCCGTCGGTGTAGTATCCATTTTATCAGGTTATTTTGATTACACAGACACAGATAAAGACAACAATAACAAGTAATATGGGTATGATTAACAAAAACCTCAAATTTAATCTTTTCTTAACAGAGTACAATAAAAATGTCATAAGCAAATTAAATGCGATAATTTTATTCTACCCTTTAAACTTTAATTTAAATAAAAAAAAAATGAAATTTTGACAACTAACTACCCTCTTTGTAAAGGTTATTAAATACCCTTTTAGGCGATATATGTTTCGAATCGATGCGTTCCATAATACCAAAAATAATTACCATAATGCGTGAAAAAGGAAGTGGCTCGATTTATTTGCTCCCAAGTGTAGTTAGTAAAAATTTTGTTGTACATAATAGTTAATAACCAAACGTTTTCTGTTTTAGTCAAAGTGTCAAACTGACGTCGCATTTCGAATATATGTTTGACAGGAGGCGAAGAGGATTTTGTTGTTGACTTTGACGTTTTTCATTTATTTGTTGTTTGCATTTTTCGTGTCTTTTGTAGATCGAGAAAAAATGATTATCTTATAATTTATGAATAAATATCATGTGTTTTCTGGGTGTATATTAATTAAATGATAAATAAACCTACATTTATATTATTTTTATGACATGAAATCTCTTAACTCTTCATGAAACAATGATGTCTTAGGTATAAAGCTCGGTGAATGACCACAAATTATTTATTTTAAGCTCTGTTTTATTTAAAGGTAAGCTAATAAGCTACCATGGAAGAAGTTCTAGTGTGTCGTATTTGTTTAAACTTGAACGTAAAAATGCAGGACCTATCTACACATCCTTTAGAAACTTATTTTGCGTCAATGATGATAGAAAGTAAGGTAAGTTTGTTTTGAATAGGTGTTCTAATTACTAAATCTTAAACAAAAAACGTTACTTTATTGAATGCTGATAATATTTTCTAGCAAGAATGCTTTGCAAGCTTGCTTTACCTCGGAGAACAGTACTTATTAAGTATTTAATTAATCTTATTTCAGTGTGGGGAAATAAATGTACGATAGACATTCTGTATTATTTCCACCTCTATAATATTCCACACTGAATTAAAATAGAAAAAGGGGTGGTAGGCCTCCTCGTTATTAAAAGGAAAGATTATTTAGGCTGCCTTTGTACCCTTTTTTTTTAGCCCTTCATGTCGAGGCCGCGGTATCTCTTGCGAACAACTCGCAGCCCCGACGGGTGCCTTTGTACCCTTAATTTTCATTGAATCAAGTTATACTACTCAAAAATATAGGATAATAATTCTGTCTATATATTTATAATAGTAATATTCCAAACATAATATATGGATCATTCATCAGAGGAACGTGAGTTTAGAGAGAACATGCGAAGAAAAATCTTTAAACAACGAATAGCACCTAAATTTAAAATAGTAGAGCATTGCTCGAAGTACCAAGCTGTAGAGATTTTTAACAAGTTGCCTTCTGAGTTAAAGACCCTGATTTATAATACCCACTTGTTTAAAGCTAAGTTAAAGGCCTTTTTAATAGAAAAATGTATATATAACATATCGGAACTAATGCCACACAATAATAAATGAAAACTTTTGACATTACTTAAAATCTAAAATCTCATGACATAATATTTTAAAACTGTTTGACATTCTATTTCAAAACTGTTCGACATTTTAATTATATTGTTTTAAAACTATTCTGACATTGTATCTTAAAATTCCTTGAAATTGTAATTGTAATTATTTTGGAACTGTTTGGTAGTATTTCAAAACTGTTACGACATTTTATCTGAAACTGCTAGGCACTATATTTTGAAGCTTCTGGAATGTTAATTAAATTGATAGTTCTTAGATTTTTTTGTAAATTGTTCACGAATAAATGAAATGAAATGAAATCAACCTTCTGTTTCCAGCCTCTGTACACCAATTTGCCGCCATATGCCTGTTATGAATGCTCAGCGCTTGTGAAGAAGTTTTATTTATTCAGAGAAAAGTGTCTGCAGAGCCAGGGTCTGCTGTGTGGCATAATTGATGACTGTGGGAAGGTACAGTGGAAGTTTTAAAATTCCTCCTGATAAAATCTTTGATTTAAATTTATCATTCTCCTTGCTCTATGCCAAATTATTTGGGGGTTGATGCAACATGGCTTCTTCTTCAATATTTCTCTATTACTCATCATCTTAGCAGACACTTCCTTTCTAGCCATATCATCTTTCAAGCAATCCATCCATCATATCTATGGTCTTCCTCTATTCTGATAGCCCTTCAAGTCTAAGAAACTAAATAAATAAAAGTTCAAGGCACTGTTTAAATAGCATTTGTGTCTCTTAATGCAATATTTTAGTTACGTGTGTCCAATTCGTGGCATTACCTGTACATTAACTGAGATGAGTTTCTCACACCATAATTGATTCTTGTTTTTCAACCTTAGGACACCTAATGCTGAGCTCAGATGTATTCCAGATCTCTCCACTTTTGGCAGTGTCATGGCTATCCGGTATCTTCTGGCCACTGTAATGAGATCATCTGTCCACCTAGGAAGCATTTAAGTATTACGTAACGCAATTTTAGGAAAAATTTGGACCACTTTCGCCCCCGTGTAACGCGCCGTAACGTTTTTCTGTACTCCCCTCTCCCCTACGAAAACGTTACGTAACCACCAAGGGACCATTTTTACGTAAAATTAGAAATTTTGAGAAAAAAAATGCTTGAGAGAATCTCAATGTGACTGTTCTGAAGGGTTTAAAAAAAAAATTTACTTAACGCGTAGTTCAAAGCCCCCCCTGTAACGCATAGTTACGTTTTACAGGACCCCACCTCCCTCAAAATTCGTTTCGTAATACTTGAATGCTTCCCTAGTTGATTGTCTTCTCACATTCCTCCGCCCTGTTCATGGTCTTCACTCCAGCACTTTCTTGACATTTAGGGTTCAATTATTTCTTACTCAATTTGAGTTATTACTATTATATATTATTGCAGATAACACACGCAGCAATAAGATCAATACCAAGAAAAAATCTCTTCACAGCTACAAATGTCACCAATATAAGCATTGAAGAAGATATGACAACTGACTTTATCAGCCTAGAAAGACCTGGATTTGTTGTTGAAGTTATCAAAAAAGAGGATCATGATGATATTGACATGCCTGATCGTGTCAGTCCAGACAATAGCTCCAGTGATGATGATGATGATGAGTGTGAGAAGAATGATAAGAAGCAAATGAATGAAGTGGAGAAGGTGGAGATTGCTGTGAAGATAAACTTTGAAGAGGAGTCTGATGATCTTGAAGTAAGTTTGTAGGTTCAGAATGTCATTTTGTTTGTCAACTGACCTTTGACAGGTGGCGCGGTTGGCGCAGTGGCTGAGCGATTGACTGCTGCGCTTCGTTTCGGGTTCGATTCCTGCACGGAACAATTGTATGGCCTACTGATCCAGGTGCAGGTCCAGGACTGGGTATTTGTGTATGTCAGTTTAAACGTTGGTAAACGCACCCACGATACAGGTGAAATTCCTAAAGTAAAATATCAAACGTGCGTTTCACCCTTTATGGCAACCAGCATACCTGTCGAAGGTAAGAGTACAGCAGTTTTTAAATGTATGTATTGACGGGTAGTCAATACCTCGTCCTGCCTCGTGTCGGATTGCCCTCCCGGCGGACAAGTAAGTAGCAGAGAGTGCACGTGTTGTTTGGTTGTACACTATAATATCTCGTCCATACTTGGGTACTCACTGCCACCATTGACCGCTGGCCGATATTCAGTTGGGATGGGAGGATATGAATATATGTCGTTGACAGTAATTGTTTTATTTCACAGCTTCCCGAAACAACAGTTGATGTGCCAAAATTGCCAATCAAGAGATCACGGAGAGGGCTTTCCAAAACTGGGCAGTCCAAGAAGGGGAAACGGCCAAAGAGGACTTGTACTACGGTTGCTAAGAAGAAGGTTAAAGACAACACACAACGCGACGAACAGACTGATGATTTGATTAATATTGTTACTCTATCGGTATGTGTGTGTCATTCGTTATTGAACAAGGCTTAGGGTCACTCGGGGCTGCGGGTTATTCGAAAGAGATACCGCGGCCCTGGACACAAAGGGCTAAGAAGGAACATGGTTGGTTTCAGTTAGTAGAAGTCTGACACTCCCTTTCGCTCCGCCCAAAGTGGAAGAAGTCATTTGATGATTCATTCCTACCCTCCAAAAAAAAAAGCCTAGGGCCTTCATTTGTTTTCTTCTCGTGGATACCGTCCCTCCGCAAGTCGAGTCGCGGCTACATATTTTTCTTTTTATCGTGTCGAAATACTGAACCCGTGACTGAGCCTAGAACTGAACTATGAGTTTGGCGCTTTCGGTAGTGTCCATCAGTTCCTGTAGTGAACTAACTACAGGTCGTCTAAAATGGCCACTTTACCATTTTACGAATTTCAACACAATTCATATTATTTTCTTATTATGATCTATTTTCCTAAATGGTCACAGACACGGTTACTATTATGAAAGGTCCATATTCGCTGTTTGACGCAGTTCATATTATGATCTGCTAAGGTGTCCATTTTAGATCCCCAGGGCAGAGTTTTATGTGTTATTATTCAATCAATCCAACTAAAATAAATAAGACCAACCTGGGTCCGGAGTCTATTTAAGGAGTTCTAGGTCGGCTACGCATAACATACTCTACTCAACTTTTTTTTCCACTTCTTTTCCTTTGGTTTCCCCTGAGTTGCCGTCGAAAGACGCGTGTCCCTTCAGCTTGCCTAAGCCATAAACAGGGTGTAAACGGACTCTTCACGATGCCGCCAATCAACGTTACGTACATCAAACAAAGTACCCCTACGCAATTTTTTTTTATTGGGCGATAAATCACATTTTACAGTAAAACTCAATGTAGCACTCGTAAAAAACCGTGCTGATGAATTCTTTGAACAGTTAACGTGTCATGGAGGTAATTTAAGTAAAGTTATTTATGACCCGAAAAAGTAGTGTTTTAAAAAAACTTGTGGTTTTATAACTTTGACCTCCAATATCTCCGTAACTAAAAGGTATCGCAGTGATGGGGAGAACAACTGCCTATCGTTTTCGTTAACGATATTTCACATCCTTTGGGTATTTTTCTTTGCACTTTTCATGCGTGTCGCTAGTCCGCGCCCTTGTTTTTGATCAAACACCCTGGTACGGCGAACGGAAACCACCTGACTAGAGACGTTAAGTCCACCTCTATACATTACAAGTATCTTCTTCCCTCCAGCTTGAGGAACAGATAGAAGAGATGAACAAACGCCAGCTATCATCGAACTACCTCGAGTGCCCATACAAGTGCCACCAGTGCTACCGCGGGTTCAACAACACGCATGCCTGGAAACATCACCTCACCAAACACTCGCCGGTAAGATACACTGAACGTAGCTAACATTATATGACGCCTGTTATATACAAATGGTTAGGCAGATAGCGGACGCCACGAGCAAATAAATTGTATAATAAATAAATAAATAATAAAATAAAAAAAACCTTTATAATTTCTTTACGCACCGCAAGTGACGCACAAAAACTTTTTTGGGTAAAAAATGTACTGAAATGTGACGTCACAGGAGTTTTCGAAGCACTGTATCGTCTCAATTTTTTGTTTACGTGAAAAATGAAAAATATGTGTCCAAGATTTTTTTTTGTCGTCTATCCTATTAGCTAAATTCAATATCATCATCTGCCTAGCCTTTTCCCAACTATGTTGGGGTCGGCTTCCAGTCTAACCGGATGCAGCTGAGTACCAGTATTTTTTATATGGAGCGACTGCCTATCTGACCTCCACAACCCAGTTAATACTAGGTAATACGATACTCTTTGGTAAGACTGGATGTCAGAATTTCAGGTCAGTGACTACCTGTAACGACTGCCGAAGATCTATTGGCAGCCGGGACCAACAGCTTAACGTGCTTTCCGAGGCACGGAGGAAACTCGGTATGTCGGGTGGTCACCCATCCACAGACCGACCCGAGTGGCAGTTCTTATTAAGCCACGAGCTCCTCCAATTAAAATAAATTATATGGCTAATAATATGGCTTCCAAAATACTATGTTCGTGAAAACGTCAAATGATAATTAGTAGTTTTTTTATTAACTCTTTACTGTAGGTACCTGTACCGATTAAGTACACCCTCATTTAACCAAAAAAGTTTCACTCCAATGCAGCGAGCCTGTTGCCATCAATCAGGCAGATATCTAGATACCGGCAATAAAACTGCATCATTTTATTTTTGAATTTACGGATTTGACCATCCACGCTCAAAAATTGTCCCTGTATACGTCGCGTATCATCGACACTCTTTTGTTGCAGAATCTCGGCGACATAGAGTGCAAAATCTGCAAGTACAGGTTTAAAACGAAACGAAACCTTCAGAGACATGCCCTGAACCACGGGAAGAGATATGTCTGCAATTTATGTCCATACAATTCAAGTAATATGTAAGTCTTGTATAAAACCCCATGGTTACCTTGTCTTAAACAAAATGTTGCACAAGTTTTTGAACACAATGTTGCACATGTGTTGTGTTAAATCTGCTGAAACAATGTTGTGTAACTTTGTGTCTGAATTATAATAGTCCTCCTGATCTGTTTTCGGTCACGGCGGCCAATTTTAGAGGAGATTAGTCATCGGCGCGGGAGATATCATAGTGCACAAGTGTGTGCGCAGGCACAGGTGCACTCTCTCTCACCAAACACCGGGCTACTAATAAGAATTTTCTAATGGAAAAACCCAATAGCACTTCTGAATTAATGTGTGGTTGAAGCCATATTTGGTGGAGGGAACAAACCTTTTTTAAAATAAATCATTTGTGAATTGACAGAAAGTTCATATTTCAGAACTACTGTGAAGCAGCATCAAGGGTCACATAAGGGAGTCACACACAAGTGCAAATTCTGCGATGAAGTTTTCAAGTAAGGAATATTTTCTTGAAACCAATGAACAAGCTTTAGTTAACTTTAGCCTAGCTTATTATCATGTTATAGAATATTGGACTCAATGTTATATGTAACAACGTTCAAATACCAATGAAATCAATATTTATTTAGACAGGTAAACAATACGTGGGTAGTATACTTAGCTCTATCTGTTCAAACATGGCGGGTCGGAAGTTAGCTGCGCATTATACAGACAAGACGAACCGTCCTCTGCGCCCGGCTCCGCTGATACCTAAAATTGTGTTTTGTGCAGCTTTAAGTTAGACTTTCCGAGCCGCCATAAAGTTAGAATCGTTATACCTGCGCAAACCGCTACTCGCAGCTAACTTCCGAGCTGCCATGAAGTTTGAACAGAACTATGTATAGTAATAGTTAGCACTTTAGATTGTATTTAAAGCCTGTAGCTTACAATATAACCACAGCTCAATGAATAATATGTATTTAAAATAAAACCGACTTACGACGACAAAAACACAAAAATGTGAAAAATAACTTTAGCTTCTGAAGTCGATGGCAAAAAAAAAACAACAAAGTCTTCGACTAAAGTTATTGTTAACTTTTTTTAAATAAACTGTTTTTGTTCACCACAGTGTAAGAACAACATACGTCAGTCACATGCGAATAAAACATCCATCGGAGAATATTTGTGGTTTCTGTGGGTACTCGTTCTACAGCAAGCAAGGACTCGTCGTGCATAAGAATATGATGCACAAGGACGTTGAGGTGAGTACATTGGAATTTGAGCCTTATTACGGCTTGTCCATAAGTTTAAACAGCGAGGTATAGAACGGGCTATGCTTTGAATCTCTCTGACGGATCGAATATGGAGGAGAGTGATCCCGCAGAGAAGTAAACTTGTCAACTTAGCCCATAGAATCATCATTCATCATCATATCATTCTCTTGCCCATAACCCAAATTAATTTGGGGTCAAAATCAAAAGTCATTTATATTCAAATTAGGCCAAGACAAGAGACAGTCCCCCAAAACGTCCACCCTTCAACACTTCCTAGTGTCTTAGCTGGGAAGAAGAAGTGGCGGAACAAACTCCCCAGCACGGGCAACACCGCATGTCTTCTTTCATACTTCTATATTACTCCTTATCTCATTCCTTTCTTGCCATATAATCTTTTGGACAGCCCATCCATCGTATTCTTTGGTCTTCCTCTACTCATCCACATATATAATACCAGTAAACCCGTCCATATTCATAAACTATAAGCAAGCTAGAGAGCTGTTGTAGAGCGTAGAGCAGATGACCGTTGTGGTAGACGTGTTCTTGATCGGCAAGCGGGAGGTGAGAGAGGCCTATGTCCAGCAGTGAACAGCTGTGGGCTATTGATAATGATGACGAACACTTGACTATAATCAAGTCTTCTTCTCCTTAGCGTGTCGATGGCAATCTAGATTGTTTCGGCCCAGAACTGAACTACTGGATGGGCGCTTTCGGTAGCGTCCTGTTCCTGTAGGAACAAACAATAGGACACGCAGGATACGATATTGAATGCCCCATCGGAACTGATATTACTCCTGTGACAAACAATAAATATATTTGAATAATGTACCGTTTGTTCTAACATATAGGGTGTAAAAGTACCCTTAACGCAAACGAAGGGCACTTGTTCTCCCCCCACTGCGATCATTTTTTTGTTCTAGACCATACCTGGGAACCTCCTAGTTACGGAGATATTGGGGGTCAAAGTTTCAAATTTTTCACAGCTGTTTTTGTGAATACTAGTTTTTCAGGTTTTAACTTTACTTAAATTACCTCCATGACCCGTTTACTATTCAAAGCATCCAGTAGCACAATGTTTTAAGAGTGCTACTTTGAGTTTTACCGTAAAATGTGATTTTTGACCCAAAAAAAAAAGTCATTTCCCAGCAAAAATTTTTGCGTAGGGGAATAGAATGCTTGGTTGACGGGTGTGTGATGGGTTGATTTACACCCTGTATATGTTTAAAATAAAAAAAATTATTTGTGTTTTATTTCAGGCAAAAATACCCATAATTAGAGAATTATACTAATTTTTAATAAGCACAGAAATCATTAAAATCAATAAAACATCATACTAAAATACATTCGCTTACACATTGAAAATCAATAAAATGTCGATAATAAATAAAAATCACTATAACATTCCAAAATAAAAATTAATTAAAAAAAAAATAAAAAAAAAAAAAAAAAAAAATTAATAAAAAAAAAAAAAAAAATATTATTTAATTTATGTTTAGGCAAAACAAGAAGACCCAGAAGAGGGTCCGTACTGCGAAGATTGTGACGTCAAGTTCATATCGACAGAGGCGTATAAAAGGCACCTGGTCATGTCAGTCAAGCACACCAGGACTACAGTCTCTATGTAAGTAGATTTACGGTTCAGTTTCCTTTGTTTGATAAACATCGTTCTCACACGATGTACCATCTCAACATGAATGATGTAACCAAGTAATAATATTCTGATTTAAAACAGAGTTCGTCGAGTTTCTTGCTCGTTTTTCTCTATAGAGATCTACGCTTTGGAATGGGCAACTACAGTACTTTCACAGTTTTAATACCTTGTGACTTTGACTGTAGCTACATCTCGTTGTTATATTTGTTTCGACAGTTCAAAAGCGCCTGTAAATGGCTTACTTGAAATAAATGCATTGATTGACTTTATGATTCTATCAATGTTCACATAAAAGAACCACTAAGTGTTGTCAGTTGAGGACACGCAAATACAGACTATATTTGAATTGATTTACGGTTCAGTTCCGTGTGTATATTTAGTACAAGTCGGCATCAATGCTCAAACACGCGATTCTTTGTAATCCATATAGGCGTTGAGATAAGGTTCAGTTTGGTCTGTCACCAGGAACGGGTGCCGGGTCTGCGGCGAGGTGTTCACGGACCCTGAAGCGTTACGTCTGCACAATCGTGAGGAGCATCCCAAGAAACAACCGAAGCACTACAAATTCAATAGGACGAGTGAAGTTCGAGCCAAATGGCCCGCCAAGTGTCAGCATGTTGGTATTTATAACGTGAACCTTATTTCTTTTCCTATATGGTGTAGTTTTCTTTGTAATATTATCAGAACTATACACACTATAACACACACACAAACACACACACTATTTACTTTTTATCAGAACTTTGCAGTATGATTGTGATGTTTTTTAGGTGTTAGTTTTTCATTTATGTTATAGATGGCACTGTTTTTGTACTATGTTGCTATAGTACTTTTTGTAGCACCGCTGCACATCTAAGGGTATAGAGACGTGTAAAGCGGGAAGAATATATTCGGCCAACTGGGAAATACAGACAACTGATATTATTGTGAATTTTGCCAAACTTAAGTGGCAGTGGGCAGGTCACATTGCTCGCAGAAAAGTTGTGGAGTGGCGACCGTGAACAGGAAGACGTTGCGTTGCGCGGCCTCCCACTAGGTGGACCGTGCACCTGGTGAAGGTTGCGAGGATACAATGGATGCGAGGCGTACGGGGTCGGTCAATGTGGCGATACTTGGGGGGGGGGGGGGGCTATGTCCAGCAGCGGCAGTTATTATTAAACCACGAGCTCCTAGACACAATTATTTAGGGCGGTACCGACTACCGCCCTAAATAATTGTGTACAAAGTCTTATTGAAATAATTTAAAACCTCTTAGGAGTCATCGTTACCACCTTTTACAGTGGAATATTATTATAATTGTAGATCTGCAGAAATGGTTCGCATGATTTGATATACTGAAGGAAACAATTGATTTCAGATTTGTAGTGAAGAGTGAAGTGAGTTGTAGAAAAGTGTCAAAGAGTGGTCATTTTAGGGGAGTGTCTCTTCTAAACTTTGACGTTTAAAAAATGCTTATTTATTTCTTGGGGGTTGGGAAATCATCAAATAACCCCTCCCGCTCTTGGGGCAGAGCGGAAAGAAGTGTCAGACTTCTACTGACTAAAAACCACCCATGTTCCTTCTTAGCCCTTCATGTCGAGGCCGGCGATATCTCTTGCGAACAACCCGCAGCCCCGACGGGGAGGTCGATGCCCTCATGTTTCCTTTCCTCTCGGCAGTAAGCAGTTTATGATTCCATTTCGACTCACAGAGAGCCGGTTTCCCAGCAGTGGGAACATCATAGGTGGTCATTTATAATGACTGAAAATATTAATTACAGATTTTAATCCGCAGTGTTCAGAAGAATTCGCCACCCCGCGTTCATACTGGAAC
Source organism: Diarsia brunnea (assembly GCA_949774965.1). NCBI lineage: Eukaryota > Metazoa > Arthropoda > Insecta > Lepidoptera > Noctuidae > Diarsia > Diarsia brunnea. The sequence goes on along the minus strand of OX459014.1, from coordinate 2,676,573 downwards.
CACTACCGACTGAAGCACCCCGATAAGTACGAGCCGGTGCGGAAGAACTGCGTCTGTGATATATGCGGCAAGAGATACGTGGTATGTATCACATGGATAGAGGGTTTCTGTATAGATATCACCACACATTCACACATACACTACCATTACCGCCGAAGCACCCCGATAAGTACGAGCCGGTGCGCAAGAACTGCGTCTGTGATATATGCGGCAAGAGATACGTGGTATGTATCACTTGGATAGAGGGTTTCTGTATAGATATCAACACACATTCACACAAACACTACCATTACCGCCGAAGCACCCCGATAAGTACGAGCCGGTGCGCAAGAACTGCGTCTGTGATATATGCGGCAAGAGATACGTGGTATGTATCACTTGGATAGAGGGTTTCTGTATAGATATCAACACACATTCACACAAACACTACCATTACCGCCGAAGCACCCCGATAAGTACGAGCCGGTGCGCAAGAACTGCGTCTGTGATATATGCGGCAAGAGATACGTGGTATGTATCACTTGGATAGAGGGTTTCTATATAGATATCAACACACATTCACACAAACACTACCATTACCGCCGAAGCACCCCGATAAGTACGAGCCGGTGCGCAAGAACTGCGTCTGTGATATATGCGGCAAGAGATACGTGGTATGTATCACTTGGATAGAGGGTTTCTGTATAGATATCAACACACATTCACACAAACACTACCATTACCGCCGAAGCACCCCGATAAGTACGAGCCGGTGCGCAAGAACTGCGTCTGTGATATATGCGGCAAGAGATACGTGGTATGTATCACTTGGATAGAGGGTTTCTGTATAGATATCAACACACATTCACACAAACACTACCATTACCGCCGAAGCACCCCGATAAGTACGAGCCGGTGTGCAAGAACTGCGTTTGTGATATATGCGGTATGTATCACATGGATATCTGTTTAGATATCAACACACACACACATACACTACTATTACCGACTGAAGCACCCCGATAAGTACGAGCCGGTGCGCAAGAACTGCGTTTGTGATATATGCGGTATGTATCACATGGATATCTGTTTAGATATCAACACACACACACATACACTACTATTACCGACTGAAGCACCCCGATAAGTACGAGCCGGTGCGGAAGAACTGCGTCTGTGATATATGATGTGGCAAGAGATATGCGGTATGTAGCGAATGAATACAGGATATTTACATGGGCGCCGGCTGGATTATTCCCAGGGAAGTGCACCTTCAGAAAACAGCTTGAAATTTTTTGCAATTCTCCTCAGATATGTTAGATTCAAGGAGTACCTTTGTCGATCTATACAGAAAAGCACAGGATTCAAGAGCGAGCGTAGCGAGCTTGAACATTTTAACACCCAATTCGAATTTGATAGGTTTTTGTTTTATTTTACATAAGATGTCTAACCGCGATCGAATATATTAGGATATCCTCGGATAATTGGGTATTCTATAACGTTTGGTTAATGCCTAAACTATCAAGCCGTAAATCTTAATTTATTGGACTGTTTATTTGGATGCACTATTAGGTACGCTTCTAGCTAACTCTTCGGGAACGAGAAAATCATAATATCATGATGTTATGAATTTTTTCGACTATTATAAGGAATTTCCACGTATTTTCCCCAGTGCAACGCCGTCCTCCAACTACACAAGCGCACACACTTCGGTGAGCGTCCCTACAAGTGCTCGACGTGCGACAAGGGTTGCTTCTCCGCGTACGACCTGCGCGTGCACCAGCAGATACACTCCGACACCAGGCCCTTCCCTTGCACCGTGTGCTCGCAGGCTTTCAAACGGAAAGAAGCGCTGGAACGGCATCTGAAAGTAAGTCGTTTCTGCGTCACTTTGGGCCTTAGCAGAATACCAGCGCTGTAATATTCGTCATAATTATTGTTCCAGCGCCATGCTGAGATAGTGGCCTTTTGGCTTCGTACAGGACAATTTTTTTTTAAGTTTTCTTATATTGACTGTTTTTTTTACCAATTTGTGTTCACTTACACGTACTTTTTCTTTCTGTAAAAAGTCTTCGAAGTCAGCTCATGGAAAATGGTCCTAAAGACTGACCATATAAATACAAACCGAGCGATAAAGTAGAACGAAAAAAATATTTTAAAGAAATTTGCACAGATTATAGTAGCTTGATGTGCTGGCGTCTGTACAAATAATTATAGTTTACTAGATTTTGCCCGCGGCTCCACCCGCGTCGATGTCAAAAACTTGTCAATTTATATATGCTAAAACCTTCCTCGAGACCCACTTTTATCTATTGGTCAAAACCGCATGAAAATCGGTGCAGGAGTTTTTGAGTTTATCGCGAACCGACAGACAGATAGACGCGGCAGAGGACTTTGTTTTATAATATGTAGTGATGATAATCTGGATTAACACATGGACACTTTTTTTCCCGGTAACTAGGATCCCGTGGGGCACTTACTGAACTCCATGTGGGCCAAGCGGCGGGCGTAAGCTAGTAATAACTAAAATATATACACTCAACAAATAAAAGACGGACAGTAAACTGAAAATTTTAGGAAAGAATTCTATATCGTGTTTTCCTTTATTTCCAGATCCATTCCGGCGACAATCCATATAAGTGTGAGATATGCGGCGTAGCATTCGCCAAGTCTTGTACGAGGACACTCCACGTTCGAACCGTCCATACTAAAGAACCGCCGCCGCTGCGCAAACGAAAGAACAAGGTGACCAAATAATATAGTCTTCCACACCGAATTCCAGCCATAGCGCCAGTTTGAGCGAAAACTAGCCATCGACGCGGGAGATAAAATATAGCGCACAAGGGTATGCAAACGCGCTGTGGGTTCTTCGGAAGAGATAGCGCGGCCTCGACACAAAGGTCTTAGAAAGAACAGGGGTGGTTTTTAGTCAGTAGAAGTCTGACACTCCCTACCGCTCTGCTCAGAGCGGGAGGAGTCATATTGATGATTTCGCACAATTAAAAAAAAAGGGTATGCAAACGCAGGTGTACTCGCTGTTCCCTTACTGTAAAAGTGCGATGCGACGGCAACACGACGCGACTGGAGAGAGATCAGTTGCAGGACTTGCAGGGCCAACACAGACACTTGCGTTTGCGACCACGAGACCAATGAGGCAGTCAGAACAGATTCAAGTAGAGAATTAAGCCCGAAGAATGCCAAACTTAAGTAGTGGTAGACAGGCATGTAATGCGCAAAACTGAAAACCGAGAGGCAAAAGGTTCTGGAGTGGCAATTGTTACTGGAAGACAGAGCTTTGGAAGGTCTCCTAAGAGGTAGATCGTATGACTTGGTGAAAGCCGTGGAAATGCCGTGAAAGCCGCTGAATGCGCGAAGCAATGGAGCCCTCGATGTGGCGACGTTTGGCGTATGTCCAACAGTGGGCGTATTTCGGCTGAAATGATGATGAACAGATATGATTAAACACCTGCATCAGATGGGATGAGAATTATCGGTGCCATTGTTCCGTCATTCATCTATTTATTAACCTTTGGCTTGCTGAAAAGTTGTGATAGTGCACAATAACAGCAAAACCAAGAGGTGATTCTTTCGCGAGAACAACCATGCTATTTTCAAATGGATAAAATGTTGCTTGACGACCTAGCATCGGAATAAATGAGAGTCAAATACACAATCACAATTATAACGTGATGTTTGAACAAATAAACTAAAATAAATCAAGCGATAACCAGTTTTATTGCAAACATTGTCCGGCGATATCCTAAAATAACAAAAATCGACGATAAAAAATATGTATTTGTATTGCATCATTGTTTTTGACTGTCGGTGTAATTAATGAAGACTATTTTAATCGCTAAACCTGTTATTTTAACGACTTGTTATGTCCATTGTCTCTCAAATCAAAGATGAGAAGTTGTTTGTTTGGATCGAAATTTTGTTTCTTAACTAGAATGGTGGACTTATGTTGATTAATTGAAGTAAATTTTTCAACCTATTCATAGTGCGATTCATACGGGAACTTTTAGAAAAGGGTCTATGTGTTATCATCATCTCCCAGCCCTTGTCCCTGTTACTGGGAGTCGATGCACGTTTTTTCCTTCCAGTGTCATCTGTCAACCGTCAAGCCTCTTTTACTCCTTTTTCTTTTATATAATCCCTCATACAATCTATCCGTCGTTTCCCTGGTCCTCCTCTGTGTGCCCAACTCCAGATAGCTAATAGATATTATACTCCATTGAAATGTTAAATTTAGCGTGCATTTTTTAGAGGTCACAATTTTATTTTTCAGATATCAAGAAGGTGTCAGTTTAAAGTTAAATCCAAGTTTGTGGGGTTGCAACCCTTGTCCCACGGCCGCCATCTTGGAAAAAGTGGTGGATCAACTGGTTTTTGTGGTTTATCTGACGAACTATAGGTCTCACAACAAAAAATTGTTAACAATTTTCGTTGCAAATAAGATTATCTACAACTTTTGTTCAGTAAATTTTAGTCGTAGAACCAAAGCTAATAAAGTTATGAGCGAAAAATAGTATTCATTTCGCAGCGCTGTAAAACCATAACTAATGAACATAATTTAAAAAGTTCACAATAAAAATTATTCCTTGAAACCATCTATAAAAACGATTTTATGTAATTTTTTTGTAAAATTATTAGAAAAAAAGTTAGGTATATGGACCAATAGATTTTTTTTGTCTCAAAAGCTTCATGGATTTTCACTCATAACTTTTTATTTTTAGTTCTACGACTAAAAGTTACTGAACAAAAGTTGTAGATAATCTTATTTGCAACAAAAACTGTTAACAATTTTTTGTTGTGAGACCTATAGTTCGTCAGATAAACCATTTGAACGACCCCTTTTTCCAAGATGGCGGCCGTGGGACTAGGGTTGCAACCCCACAAACTTGAATTTAAAATGAAACAAACCTCCCCTTGATATCTAAAATATAAAATTGCGTCCTCTAACAAATGCACGCTAAATGTAACATTTTAATGGACTAATATCCTAGCGAAGTATTTTATTATCTGTGTCCTAGACAAGTTTTTATTGAATAGGGTACTTCTAAGCAATCTTACATCAGGTGAGATGTAAGATTGACGAGTCTATAAAATGATGTAAAAATATCTAAATTAGCCCGGTTAATTCCACTTATTTTATTATTGAAGTGAATTATCAAAAGGCATTATATAATTGCTTGTACACCCCTGAACTCTGGAGATAAGATAAAAGAGAAATACAATAATAATGGCATTTATAAGGTGCAGATCTCGATACCTTTTCGATATAGGCATTATAGTTTGGTATTTCGAAGCATTTGGATTGACAAGACCAAAGTTTTTGTCAAAATGGTGAAAATTGCAGTGATAGGTGCAGGAGTGAACGGGCTGACATGTGCAGTTAAGATAAAGGAAAAATATAGGGATTTTGATGTAAGTAAAATATTATTATTATTTAATTTAAAGATTAGTACTTAAATAGCATTTCTGTAGGATTATACTTACCAGTTTGCCCCGTTTATTTGTCGTTGCATTATTTATAAATTCGTATAATCCAATACTGCCAGCCCTAGCACAATATTATTATCGTTTAGAAAAAAGTTTCAAGATGTTTTCTAACCGAAATAAACCTTTTCTGTGATGTTCAAAAACAAACAACATTTCGAAGTTCTAGATTTCAACATTTTTGTTTGGACCCTGGTATTATATTCTACTCTCCAGACTGAAAATGATATGCTAACTCTTAGAAAGACTCTGAGAACCCATTTCTCAAGTGAGAAATAGGTTCTCAAACACGTTTAGATAATTTCCTTAGACTAACCGCCACTGAAGTCGTTTTTCAGAATTCGGCTGCAAATTGTCGCTTATTGGTTACTAGCTTTTGCCCGCGACTTCGTCCGCGTGGAATATAGCCTAAAGCCTTCCTCGATAAATGGACTATCTGACACAAAAATATTTTTTTAATTCGAACCAGTAGTTCCTGAGATTAGCGCGTTCAACCAAACAAACAAACTCTTCAGTTTTATAATTTTAGTATAGGTAGATATAGATCGTTAATGCCTTTCTTCCCATGGTTCCAATTTCAGGTAGTGCTGATTTCAAGCGAATTCTCTCCGAACACAACCGGCGATGGCTCGGGCGGATTGTGGTACCCGTTCCTATGTGCAGACACTCCTTACAATCTGATAGAGTATGTACCGACTCATCATCTGCCTAGCCTTTTCCCAACTATGTTGGGGTAGGCTTCAAGTCTAACCGGATGCAGCTGAGTACCAGTATTTTACATGGAGCGACTGCCTATCCGACCTCCACAACCCAGTTAATACTGGGTAATACGATACCCGTTGGTAAGACTGGTTGTCAGACTTTCAGGTCACTGACTACCTGTAACGACTGCCAAAGATCTATATAGGGTGTAAAAGTACCCTTAACGCAAACGAAGGGCACTTGTTCTGCCACTACCACTGCGATCATTTTTTTGTTCTAGACCATACCTGGGAACCTCCTAGTTACGGAGATATTGGGGGTCAAAGTTCCAAAATTTTCACAGCAGTTTTTGTAAATACTAGTTTTTCAGGTTTTAACTTTACTTAAATTACCTAGCACAATGTTTTAAGGGTGCTACTTTGAGTTTTACCATAATATGTGATTTTTGACCCCAAAAAAAAAATCATTTCCCAGCAAAAAAATTTGCGTAGGGGTACTTAGATTGATGTACAGAATGCTTGGTTGACGGGTGTGTGATGGGTTGATTTACACCCTGTATATCATCAGTGGGATAATTTTGTTAATAGTGATTAGTGAACACCAAAACAGTCACAACTGTTATCGCGGTCTTATCTCTAATAGCAATGCTAAGAGATCCAGTTATGCAATAGAGGACGAGTCTATTGACAACAGACTATAAGACTCAGATCTAAACAATGGGCCACGTTATTGTTTACAAGCAACAGCTGGCCTTGTTAGCTTATACTAGTAGGCGCAAATCAAAATTAAGTCATTTAGAACTTGTGAGAACAAACACTTTTTGACCGTATTACCCAGTATTAACTGGGTTGTCGAGGTGTGATAGGCAGTCGCTCCATGTAAAATACTGGTATTCAGCTGCATCCGGTTAGACTGGAAGCCGCCCCCAACATATTTGGGAAAAGGCTCGGCAGATGATGACCCATAGGGGTTTTAATCGGGTTATTTTTTGGGTTAGGTGAAAACCGATAGAGTAATGGTTAACCCAAATTATAGGGTTAATCAGCCTAATATAACATGTTCACGCATATAGTTCATTTTTGTACATTAGACATATGCAAGCAAGGACGGAGTTAGCTACGCTCGATGCTTTCTCTTTCATGGTTAACTGGTTAATCAGCAATAACACGTGTATTAACACGTGTAATGGTTAATCAAATGGGTTAGAGGTCTAACTGATTAACCAGCTTATAAATTGTTAACCCGATTATCATCCCCGATTATCGTCCCCGAAACGCTCGCCCTTCACCGCTGTAGCAATAAAAATCTACCTATTCAAAAGCTTCTGATTAAACCATTTTACATTAATTTCAGAAAATGGGGTGGTGTAACATATAAATTCCTCCACGAACTATGGAAAGCTGGTGGCTATAGTATTCTTATGATGCCTATATACAACTTATTTAACACTAAGGAGAAGTTCTGCAAGCCGCCATGGGCTCATATGGTGTTTGGCTATCATGTACTAAGTAACAAGGAACTAGAAGATTATAGTACACTGTATTCTGGGAAATATACGTAAGTAACTCATATGACAACACAGAACAAGTGGTAAAAAGTGGGGGTATAGGACGTCTGCTTAACCCTCCGAGGAAAACAGACGTCAGGCTATTTTATGTAAATGAGTGAGCTATTCCATAGGTATCTTTTCACTGCTAGTAGGTAAGCAGTTTGCGGTTAAAAAATATAGTATTTATTGTCAAGACTAGGTACTTTTATCGAAAAGTTCATAAAACGCAAGACCGAGATAATACGAGCCTCGATATCACTCGCACGCTTGGAGTCGTCTAGGACGTAGATGGGTATAACAGTAGAGAAAGATTAAAGAACCGATGGATAGACTGTGTGAAGGATGACATGGCTAGAAAGGAGGTGACTGCTGTGATGATAAGTACATAATAGAGAAATTTGGAAGAAGAAGATTATGACGGCACGGTTGGCGCAGTGGCTCAAGCAATTGATTGCTGCGCTGCGTGTCGCCGGTTCGATCCCCGCACGGAACAAATATTTGTATGGATAACAGGTAGTTGTTCTGGGTCTGGGTAATTGTGTAGGTATGTGAGTTTAAATGTTTGTGAACGTACCCACGATACAGGAGAAATTCCTAGTGTGGGACAACGTTTTTTTAAAAATAAATAAAGTAATAATAATATTCTGTTTTCGAGGGCCGGCCAAACTTTTACAACCTTCACCTGCTCACCACCGCTCTTACTAGCCTACCTGCTACAGCGATATAGACAAGCTAACGGCAAGGTCCTACAAGCCAAGCTGACATCCCTACAGGACCCTCTCTTGGAGCCCTATGATGTGGTGGTGAACTGCACTGGGATAGGAGCTAGATACCTCGTGCCTGATGATACGGTCGTGCCTATTAGGGGACAGGTTATTAGAGTGAGTATGTTTTGGAATTATCTAGGATAAGATAGTCCGTAACTACCACCGGAACCACCAACGCCAAACGCTTCCATATTTGGTAACTTATTAGTACTCAATTGGTACTAATTATTACTTGAATAACAAAGTAGGTGCTTTAAGAGTTTTTGAGAAAATCTACTTTGAATTTGGTCCGTCGTTCTCGTCAGCAGGATCGAAAAAGGCTACAGCTATTTAACTATACAAATAATTAGTAGGTACCCCTAAATGTGAATTATTTCGTAAACAAAACAAAACTAAAACATTTGTATTTATCGAGAAATCAACGATGAGAAAAAGGTTTTATGTCGGGCCATAAGATCAATTCCTAAGGAAAACATCGTGTGTAATAAACCATAACCAAAAACTCTAAATATTATGAGACAAGAGTGATTATGAAAAAATGTTTTTCGCAGGTAAAAGCGCCTTGGATCAATCAAGTAATTTTTGATGAGGAGCGTGGAAACTATATCATACCGAAGTAAGTTGTTTTATAGATTCGACTTTTATTAGCTTTAAGTCCTCCATGTACTAAATAAATAAAATAGCTACTTCAAGAGTATAAATCAACTAGCTGACCCACGCAACTACGTCTGCGTCACATAATATAGCTTTTAGCCTTTTTCGATAAACCGACTATTCAACATTTATTAAATTGAGTTTAATCGTATTCGTATCAAACAAAAAATTTTACCTTTCCTCTTTATAATACCTATTAGTTTAGATTGGTTTCGATTATATTATTAAAGTGACAATTACTATAGGTATCTCTTACTGTTAAATATACAGTAACACCTTGTACACATTATGGTTAAGTAAATATTTTGAATTTGAATTTCTCCGGAGCCCCCGGAGGCCAGAATCCGCACTTACCTACCGCACCGGACCGAATGACTGCCGCGTGCGTAATTATTCTGTCGCGCGGATATTTTGATATTGCGATATCTTCTAAGATAATTGTTTAAACTGTATAGAGTAAAGGGCACAAATATTCTATATTAAATTTCCGTACTAACAAACATATTTATTTAGATATAGATTAATATCATATGGGTTAAATAAGCATTGCAAAATATCTTTCTTTTTAATCTAACATTTTAATATTAAAAAATGGTTACAGTGAGTCAATCTTAAAAGATAGACATATGCTGTCGCGGACTTTTTTTTAGAACATTTAAAGGGGAACAATTCTTTCATACATGATATTTGCGTAACTTAAACCGTTTTCGCAGCGCACGCAAAGGAAGCTCTCAAAAAGGAATTTCTTTTCCCGTTTTTGAAACATTTTTCATTTATGCTCCGCTCCTATTGGTCTTAGCGTGATGTTATATAGCCTAAAGCCTTCCTCGATAAATGGACTATCCAACACAAAAAAAGTTTTTCTATTCCAACCAGTAGTCCCTGAGTTTACCGCGTTCAAACAAACAAACAAACAAACAAACAAACAAACAAACAAACTCTTCAGCTTTATAATATTAGTATAGATATGACGACACGGTGGGCGCAGGGGCTGAGCAATTGGACTGCTGCGCTGTGTGTCGCGGGTTCGATCCCCGCACGGAACAAATATTTGTATGATCTACAGATAATTGTTTCGGGTCTGGGTGTTTGGTTGTGTATGTGAGTTTAAATGTTTGTGAACGCACCCACGATACAGGAGAAATTCCTAGTGTGGGGCAACGTTTTTAAAAAAAAAAAAATCCTAAAGGCGACTCCAACAACAAACCGCTGCAGACTTTTAGCTTAGTTGTAGTAGTGTGTTCGATTCCCTGGTCGGACAGTGTTATTTTTCCATCAGGGAATTCTCAGTAGCAGCCGCAAAGTCTAGGTTCATGCCCGGTTGATGGCAATAGGCTTGCCCCATATTAAAAGGGACTTAAACATGACTAGCGGAATGTGGGTATAAGTGCTGGATCACCTCTGCCCGACTCTTCGGTAACTGGTGTGATGTTGTTTTGTGAATATAATGTTTCCGTTATTAGAGACTGCAACGAGACGCAGCGGATGGTGGCAATTGCTATCATCTTTGCAATAGTACCTACGCATAGCTTAAGTAACTACGTGTTAACAGCTAAGCAACCTTTATGGATCTCACCATACTTACTCGTACATACCTATTTGATATTTACAGCGAACAAACGGTTGTGCTAGGAGGGACGCATCAAAACGACTTCAGCACAGAAATAGACCCTAAAGACACAGATTTCATTTTAAACGGATGCCAGAAAATGATGCCAGCCCTAAAAGTAAGAGATGTATTTTTTTTAATCGACTTCCAAAAGTGGGAGGCCCACCGCCGCAAAGTGGCATGTCTGGCGGTCTTCTACAGACTGTACTTCGGAGAGTGTGCGCAGGAACTCCACGAGCTGATTCCACCATCTCCATTCTTCCACCGAGAGACTAGACGTACCGCAGGTTATCACCCTTACCTTGTCGATGTTCCGCACATTCGTACGAAGCGCTTTGCTAAATCCTTTATTATACGCACAGCCAAAGAGTGAAACTCCCTGCCTGCGTCGGTTTTCCCGAGTTCATATAACCCCAATATTTTTAGGCCCCGAGTAAATAGGCTTCTTCTGGGTTAGCACGTTCCATCGTCGACCTCATCTCTGCCCCTAGGACAAGATTGAGGTCAGAATACTCCCATCTCATATAAAAAAGGAGGGTCTTTTTTTGTATTTTCAGCGATATCTTCGCCAATTGTGAATCGATTTCGATGATTCTTTTTTTATTTCGAAGAATATTATGTTAGTAAAGTTGTGATGCTGATCTTCGGTGATATACAATGGAACTCTTTAATCATAGATAGCAAATAGTCAATCAATACACTTCAATATTGGTGTACTAAAGAGGTACCGAACCTCTACAATACTCTACATATCCTTTTAGTCAGCAGATAGTCGGTGTGCTGGCCTCTTAGAGAAGCTTAGAGTCACGCAACGAGCCATGGAGAGAGCTATGCTCGGAGTATCTTTGTGCGACAAAATCCGAAATGAGGAAATGCGCCGAAGAACCAGGGTCACCGACAAAGCTCTCAGAATATGCAAGTTGAAGTGGCAATGGGGAGGCCACATCGCTCAAAGAACCGACAACCGATGGGGAAGAAAGGTTCTCGAGTGGCGACCACGAACCGGAAGACGCAGCGTTGGTAGGCCTCCCACCAGGTAGACCGACGACATCGTGAGAGTCGCCCGCAACCGGTGGATGCAAACGGCAGGTTGCCGTTCGTTATGGCGTTCTATGGAGGAGGCCTTTGTCCAGCAGTGGACATCTTATGGCTGATGACGATGATCGGCGGTGTATTTTCTTATTGACTATACTAATAATATTTATTCCAGCACGCAGAAATAGTGAAGCATTGGGCTGGGTTGAGACCATCACGGAACGCGTTAAGATTGGAACCAGAAGAAAAGAACGGAAAACTGTATATACATAACTATGGACATGGTAAACTATTGCCATATTTATTTTATTTGGTTAAAGTGAAAACAGACTTAAGCTGATCTCTATATAAAGAATTTTGACTTCTCTCCAGCCAGCTAAGTACAGTCTGTAGCGTTCCACGCGAAAATGAATCTTATTCATTTAAAAAAAAAAGCTTACAGTCGAATTGAGAAGCTTCTCCTATTGAAGTCGGTTGAAAGTCGCTTCATATTTGCAAGAAAAGCTGGACCAGTTTCCTGTTAGAATATGCGTATTTACCTCATACAAATAAGGTTCATTTTCGTATGAGACACTATATAATTATTTACTTTCCGAGTTCAATTCTAATTTCGCTCTATAGATGAGACTGTTGCGTGAGATTTGGGAACAATGGATTGCAATAAGACGTTTATACTTAGATGTATTTATTTTAAGGTGGCAGCGGATTTACACTCTTTTGGGGATGTGGCGACGAAGTTGTACAACTGTTACAAAAATACCTAAATAAAAATCACAAACTATACAGAACTTCAAAACTTTAATAAAACACGATATTATAATAAAATACAAAATAGTAACATTTAATATATTAAATAAACATCATATAAACTTACTTGTTTTATTACAATATATTTTATATTAAATTGTACTCTTCGCTTCTTATTTCTATTGCATTTACTGCATTTTATCTTAGTCTCAATGGTGTGTGAGATTTTCTCGATAATAAGTATATACATTTTTCATAAATGCTCATTTATGGAATTTTTAATTTAAATAATCAGTTGTTATGATGAAATTATCAAATGTTTAGTTTTTTCCTATTATATAAAAGGATATTTTATACATAAAGGTTTTTCAGATAAATTGTGTAATAAGGAAAAACAAGTAATGAAATAAGATATTCCCTTCGTGTTTTCCACCCTTAAAAATATTTTTTTTTTATATATCCCGAGCCCCAACTTCGTCCCACATTGCACATATGCCTTGTTTTACGAAGACTATTTAAATAAAATTCAACTTTGGCGTTATGAGTCGCTTTGGCTGATAGTATCATAAATATCAGTTCTTCTTTGACTTCTCACTGGAATTTGACTACGAACCTCTTCTACCATTCTCAGATCTAGAAACAAATATTATAATTGTGTTAATACTGTGATCAATTTTTGGATGTATGTTTCTCTGAAATTTCTTGGTAACTGTAGTCTAAAAAGTCTGATAAACTATATCATTCGTGGTTTTGGTTTTTGTGGATACCGAACACTTTTTTGTCATAAAGAATGATTTCAGTCAATGAATAAATATCGGAGCAGCGGTTTCAGACGAGCGTTCTTTTCACGCGTACAGGCTTACACTCGCACCCCATTTTGTACGTCAAAAAACCGGATCCGCGTACACGCGCTTGTACCTTCGTGTTCGCGCGGAGTGAGCGGTAGGAGTCTCTCGCATATTCGAGGTTAACGCTCGTATGAGTTGCTCGTGAGGCAAAGAGCGCGCCTACATGAGCTTTCAAAAATAAGCTTATGCAAGCCGACAACACGCTAATCTGAAACCGCCCATAGGCTAAACACAGCAATGATTGGAATCTGAAAAAAAAGCGGTCAACCGCTTGTTGGTTACATTGTAATTGGCGGACAAGATAAATCTTTCTTTCTTCGAGTCGGTTACCTAATATTTTATAATAATGAGTTGGGACAAATAGTGAGTGGGCACTCCAATCAGCGGCGTTTTTAGGTCTTTGGAAGACGATAAATGTAAACAGAAGAAGTTATTTAGTAGAATAATAATAATAATTCACATCACTTACCAATGTCATCACACAACTGTCCAGGCTTCTCATCCAACTCTTTAACAACGGCGCCCCAAGGGTCGATCAGCATCGTGTGTCCCCACGCTACATAGTCAGCTGACTGGTCCCGAGCTGGACTGACCAGCGCTACCCAGAGCTGCAGGTCGTTGGCCCTGGCTCGACCCAGGAGCTCCCAGTGACGAGGGCCGGTCGTCATGTTGAAGGCACCAGGGTAGATCAAGACGGAACAGCCTGGAATATTGATGGGTTGTTTTAGTCATCTCAATCCGTTGGACGAGGGTCGATAAAGTAAGGAATAATTGCTATTAGAGACAATTTGAAAGTGATAATTGGTAGCGAGACGGTTGACAGATTGGCAGAATAACGTGTTGTGCCGACGCTACATAACATTATTTAGCGTCAAACTAGGGCAGGAAGATGATGAGACATCGTAAGTGGCGCCTGTTGCAAAAAAGTTGAAAAGGAGTCGTCATCTTGGTATGGACATGTGATGGGGAGGGGTGAAACGTATATGACTAAAATAGTGATCAATTTAAAAGTTGATGGAGAAGAGGCAGATTGTGAAATTGCAAGAGCAAAAGTAACATTGTTCGTTCGTGTGTTCTTGAATCAGTCTCAAGTATTTTACAGGGAAGAAATGTTTAGTCTGTTTAGTCCGTCTTTTAGATTATCGAAAAATATTGGATACGTGTTTTTTGTTTTATCAAATTAATAAAAAATGACGAAAATAAGACGTGTCAAAGATCGTGACTTTTCGAAGCACTGTATCGACTTCATTTTCTGTTTACGTGAAAAAAGAAAAAATACGTATCCAATATTTTTTGGAAATCTATCTGACGGACTAATTTTTTTTGTCAACTACCCTATTGTAGCAGTGAAACTTTCAGCTAACTGAAGAAAAGTAACAAAAGATATGGTAAACACCACTGGCGATTTAACTGCTCCGAGACAGCAAGGACCACGGACTGGACGACAGCATCAAATAACACTGACAGAATCAGCTCTTGCAGAGGTAATCATCATTATTTTGTAAATGATCACAAATGCACGGAGAGACGAGTCGAAGGTTATGAGAGAGACCTTTGCCCAGAAGTGGGACAATATACGGTAAAGAAAAACAAAATTGAACGCAATCGTTTTTGAAAATTATTCTTTAACTAACTGCGGTACTCAGAGATATTTAATGACTACTTAAGTCGTCACTTAGTAAAGATTTGACATACGTACCATACGACAAAACTATCAAAACTTTTACTAAGTGATGGCCGAAGTAAGCATTAAACAGTGCGGCAATAATTGGCTTAGATCTCAAGTGTGTTTGTGGCGTATCTCCACAGACAACGGCCCACTTTCCACCTTGCGCTGCATGCCCTGACACCTAAACACTTGACGACCTTATGACTGCATCAGAGCGGAGTTCACATAACTGAATTTTGTGCTAATTTTATATAATGAAATTTTGCCGTTGACACGCTAGGAAGAACATTATAATTTATTTATTCGATTGACTGATTTATTAAATTATTTATTTTTAAGATATTTTGTACCATAGCACAATGTTGTCTTATTATTTTAACCCTAGTCAACCTTTTGACTGGTAGAGAATGCCTTGAGACATTAACTCCGCATATGTACCCTAACAGACAGATGTGTTGCTGGGGAGTTTGTTCCGCCACTTCTTCTTTCCATCTAAAAGACTAGGAAGTGTCGAAGGGTGGGCGTTTTGGGTGACTGTCTCTTGTAAATAAGTTAAGTAAATGACGTTCGAAAAGTGCTGATTATCAGCCTAGTTTGAATAAATGACTTTTGATTTTGATTTTTTACCTGCAGTCAGTGCACAACATTACCTGAACCCTTTTTCTTACACCACTTGCCCTCTTCTTCTAATGTATGAGGCTGGGTACTGACTGTACCGCTTTTGTACATAAAATTAAATTAAATAAGATTCTTGCACAATGTTTTGTATGTTACCTTCTTTAGACATAATCTGCGCCATCTCAAAGAAGCGCAGATCATAACAAATCCCGAGGCCTATCTTCACGCCGAGGTACTCGAAGGTCGTGATGTGGTCTCCAGCTGATAACACGTCTGACTCCTTGAATGTAATCTTACCGGGAATGTCTATGTCGAATAAGTGTACCTGGAAGCAACGTACTACACGTTTAGTATCAACGCCGTATGTATCCTAACTTTTGCAACAGCGTGTCAGTCAGTCACACACTCAACGGGACCAACAACACAGCAAGCAATCTGTGTGGTGCCGATAAATTGTGGGCAAATTCAACCTGTGTAAGTAGTTTTTTTTTTTTTTTTTTTTAATTCTTTTATTTACTATAAGGGGTTTTTATCCACACGGATATGCCAACCCCATCGTACCTTATGAAATAAATATAAACATATATGGGATATTACTATGTATTAGAAGGGAATCACTGATTCGACATCCTCACTAAGCTACACAACCTCTTTGCAATTGCAGATGTAGGGTTTGCTAAAATGATTTGTACTAGTCCAACATCCAGACTGTTTAAATTAAATTCTCTAATCAGTGATTCCCTTTCATTCTTGCTCCTAACACACTCCATCAGCAAATGTTGCACATCTTCAATTTTGTTGCATTTTTCACAATTAGGTGATGCGACCTTTTTCATTAGGAAAGCAAACTTCGCCGACGGATAGTGTCCAGACCGTAATCTTAGTGCTAACTTAATATAGCTTCTACCCAAATTTGCATCCTCGAACCAAGGCACGCGAGGAAGCTCGTTCTGAATGACTTTGTACCAAATTCCTTTCTCTTTCGATACTTCATCAAAGTTGTTCCTCCATCTGTCAAAACAAGTCAGTTTGAATTTGGAGCAGTATTCCCAGTAATCTGGGATGTATATGTTTTTGCTACCCATGTCTACTGCAAGCTTTGACAGACGATCAGCCTCCTCGTTGCCTCGTAAACCTATGTGTGCTGGGACCCATTGCAACATTACTCTGTACTCGTCCTTGTTAATATTATTAATTAGATTGAGGATATCATAGGCTATCGATGCACCTCTGGAACCAGAGACGCATCGAGCCACGTGTTGTATGGCACTTCTGCTATCAGTAAAAATAACTACTTTGTTAAGCTTTTCACTAACTGCATAAGCCACTGCTTGATATATTGCAATGAGCTCCAGGGACATAATACAGACAGTTGCATCAATTTTAAAACTAGCCTTATAACCTGTATTTTGGCAAAAGAAGGCGGCTCCACACCCCTTTACACTTTTAGAGCCATCTGTGAAGATTTTACACCAATCACTGTAATTGTCACTTAATTCCGATACCACTTCATGAACCAATACATTGGGATTATAAGAATTTTTTGATTGCTTGATACATTCCAAATCCGTTTTAATGGCCATTCTAATTTGTATAGCAGATACCCACGTATCTAGAGAAAACGTTCTAGGGATGTCCGCAGAAGTAATTTGCAGTTGCCCCACTTCACTATAAGTAGTAGCTAGTAATGGTTTCTTTTTATTTGACCAGTAACTATAATGACTAAGAGAACTTAATTCTGAAATTGTGCTTAAACACATACTATTAGACCATGAACGTAATTTTAATAAAAACCTAAATGCAAGATATTGACGTCTTATAAACAGTGGTGGTATGTGAAGTTCACTTTCCATCACATGGATTGGGGTACTCCTTATGAAACCTCCTACTATCCTAAGAGCTTGATTTTGCAGCTTATCTAATTTTGAAATATGTGTCTTTGCGCTTGAATCATATAAGTAACATGCATAATCAATACGACTTCTTACTAACGATATATATATTCTACGTATGTGTTTAGTATGGACACCCCATGAAGACCCTGCAAGTACTTTTAATAAATTTAAAAATTTTGTACATTTGCTTACTATCTCATTAATATGTTTACGCCAGTGTAAACTTCTGTCTAACCATATACCTAAATATTTGACACAATCTAGTAGTAATAGCGGTTGTTCATTTAATTTTATGGAAGGCAATATTTTTCTTCGACCCCTACTAAAAACACAATAATTGGTTTTGGTTGGTGATAACGCCAGCCCAATCTCACCCAGTAAAGTTACTAAACAGTTTAACGCGTCTTGTATATTACGTTCAGAGGTTTGAATTTGTTTGTCACTTGTATAAATTACAAAATCATCCGCATATTGCGATATCATGACATTTTGAATCTTACGACATATTTGATACGTAACTAAATTAAATAATAAAGGAGAGAGGGGGTCCCCTTGAGCCAATCCTCTATTAGTCCATCTAACGCCAAGTCCTTCACTATTAAATGACTTAAGTTTTAAGTGTCTTTCATTCATAAAAGACCAAAGATAAATACAAATTCTAGACCCGACCTGAACATCATCCAACACTTTAGTTACTGACTCGATTGAAACGTTATTATACGCGTTCTCAATATCCACAAAACATGCCACTGTAGAAACATTTTTAGTGAAACCAATTTGAATGTGAGAAACTAGTCGAGATAGTGAATCTGAACAGGACTGTAATTTCCTAAATCCTACTGTATTTGGGGACAGAAGTTTGTGTTTTTCAACGTACCATTCTAACCGTTTGCAGATCATTAAATGGAACGTTTTACATACACATGAAATAAGTGAAATAGGCCTTAATTTAATGTCAGTATTCGGTGTGTTTGCACCTTTGGGTATAGGAATAATATGTATGTCTCGCCATTGGTGGGGTATGGTACCAGATTTAAAAATGTCATTGTATATTTTGAGTAACAACAGTTTTCCACATTCCGGTAAATTGTGTAACATTGAGTAGGATATGCCATCTTGCCCCGGGGCCGAGTCCTTTTTTTTAATACAATTATCTAGTTCCTGGCTAGTAAATTCAGCTTCTAAGCAATCATTTCTTGACTTAAAGTTCGGGACTAGATTAGAAGCATACTCCGGTGTAAGTGATCGTAACAACGCAGTTTGTTTTTCAATGGGGAAACATGCTCCTTGCTGTTTAAAACCTTTCATCCATCTCATACGCCGCCACATCTCTGGTACCGTAGTCACTTCATCAATAGAATCACAAAACTTTTGAAAACTACGGTACCTGGCCTTCTTAATTAAAGTTTGCGATTCTAAGGTTTTGGATTCCAATTTGTTTAAGTTTTCGGGGGTGGGATTTTTACGGAAATTTGACAATGCTAACCTGCGTTGTGCGACTATTTCTGATAATTTTGAATTCCAATAAATTTTAGGTTTAAATTTTTCCTCTGTCTCTAAACAGAATTTATAATAAGGGATATGTTTATTAGCTGCATATTCAATAATATTTACAAAATAGTCATACATTTGCTGAACATTTACATTATTAGGACCTTCTTCCGTAAAATTAATTTTATCTGAAACTGCTAGCCGAAATTTATTCCAGTTCGCCTTTTTCCAGTTTCTTTTTCGGCCAATATGTACTAGAGTAGACAAGTTTGCAGTAATTTTAATGATCAGGTGGTCGCTTCCGAGGTTTTCATTAAATACCTGCCAGTCAAATTTTATTGCCACGTCAGAGGTGACAAACGATACATCTGGGGAAGTTTGCTGTAAACTGCCATTTACTAACTTAATCCGTGTTGCCATGCCGTTATTAAGGGATATATAGTCGTTTTCTAGGGATGAGTCCAAGATTTGATTACCTCTCACATCGGATCTTATCGACCAGTTGGTATGATGGCCATTAAAGTCGCCAGCTATTAATGTTTTACGTGTATATTGGGAAAAAAGTTCATTCCAATCAGATATCTGAGTTCGTACCGACGAAGGGCAATAAACCGACATAATATATTCCAAGTCTTTGCAATTTAACAACTTAACACATATTACCTCAATACCCACATTATTAATATTAAACGACACTAGGTGAGATTGGATCGACTTATGAATCAGTAAAGCCACACCGCCATAACTATCACATCTATCGTTCCTATAGACATTATACCCGTTAATGTTGACATTTAACTCACAGCTGAGCCATGACTCACTTATTATTGCGATGTGGATGTTTTCTTGTACTAATAGTTCAGAAAAGGATACAAGTTTAGGCCGTAAACTTTGTGCATTCCATTGGAATATGTTAACCGACATCAATTTTACTGTACTATCCATTATTCTTAGATGTAAACAAGTTTAGCATATCTCCGTCCATAAAACTACTAATTAACAATAATTTAACTTCCTCACATATAATTTTAAACACCGACTTCAATTTGTCCATTAGGTTCTGCTCTGTCGAGAACACAATTGCCATAATATTTCTCCAAATTTTCCTCCATTGAAATTTCCTCTCATTTGTATCTCTCATTTCTTCTTCGTGATTTTGAATATTTTCTACATTTTCTGTAAGCACGGATTTATTAATGTTGTCATGAACATTTTTAGTATACTTCTTTTTAGGGTTATTTGATCCTTCTTTTCTATTTTTATCAATTCTGTGTCTCACTACAGTCGCGTAATCTTCTTTTCTTTGTTCTAAAATAACTGGTTCTTCATCTGTAAATTGTTCTTTATGATAAATCTGTTCACCAGATAGGTTTTCATTAAGGTCAATAAATGTAAGACTACTCATATTCGTTTGTTCCGGTAAAACTTGTTTGTTACATTCCTTTTTTTCAATATAATACAGTTCCAATGCGTTTTTGTATGTGATATTTTTTATACTCATGAGAACACGAATCCTTTTCTCTTTAATAAAAAATGGGCATGCTTTGTTTATAGCCATGTGAGGACCATTGCAATTCAAGCATCTAAATATTTGAGTCTCACAATTGATGTGTTCTTTTCCACATTTTGGACATAGGTTTTTTTTAATTGGACAAAACTTTTTAGAATGTCCAAACTTCCAACATCCTGAGCACTGGGTTACGGGAAAAACATATTTCTCAACCCTGAATCGACATCCATATGCATACACATACTGTGGCACAACCTGGCTTTTAAAACCTATCCTAACGGTCTCACTGTCGATCCATTTACCGTCATCATTCAAACGTCTCAATCTTCTGACAGACACCACTTCAAAAGTGCTACTGAATGAGACTAACATTTCCTCATCAGTCATTTCTAAGTCAACTCCTTTGATAACTCCGTAGGATAGGTCAACCTCATCGGTAAATTGAGCTCGAATATCTAGTTCCTTGTTTTTAGGAAAATTTAGTAGTTTTTCGGCTTGTTTTCTATCATCAAACTGCACAAATACTTTATAAGGGCTTTTATATTTGATTCTAATGATATTTTGAATATTCCCGTTTCGTAACCACTTAGCCAAGGCCATCTGCTTAGGTAAAACTTGTAATGAGGTCAAACATAACTCAAAGGTACAATTTGTTATTGAGTCAGATTTCTCCACAGAATTTTGAGAATTATTATTTAATTCAAACCTGTTTGTGCTAAAATTTCCATTTGAAGTGCTTCTAATGAGTTTCTTTGGACGTCTCCTGTCAACTGTAGTAAAACTTTCATCACTACTATCTTCACTCTTTTCTCTAGATCTTTTCTCTGATCTTGCAATCATTTGTTGGTCAAAATCCTCTGTACTCGTCATCATCATCAGCTCACGCTCGCAATTTTTTACTACTTCTGAATCACTAATATCGGTCAACGCAGCTTCATTAGAACTCCCTCCTTCCTCCATTCTCACCGAAAGCGGGTGCACCCGCACAGAATATGATAAGTGAAAACAATAATATGAATTATTTGTGAAATGTACGTGCGCACAAAACCCTGCCTAATGCACAACTCGAATTATTATATTAAATTAAAATACCCGATCTACATTTGCAAACCGTTTCACTCAACCTGACAGCTGTCTATCAGTGTAAGTAGTTAAGTACCATGTTTCAGTACCGTTGTGAAACCATAATGTAATAATAAAAGATTTAGCAAAGTGCTTCGTACGAATGTGTGGAACATCGACAAGGTATGGGTGATAACCTGAAGTACGCCTAGACTCCCGATGGAAGAATGGAGATGGTGGAATCAGGTCGTGGAGTTCCTCCTCACGCTCTCCAAAGTACAGTCTGTAGAAGACCGACAGAAATGCAACTTTGCGGCGGTGGGCCAGGCTATGTAGCTTGGCACCGAGCTTATCGTCAACAATTAGCCTCCTGGCTCTGCGCTCTACAGAGTCAAGTGTGGCAACTTGGTATTTGGCTGAGGCATCCTAAAGGTGACAGCAATACTCCATGCCGGATCGGACTTGAGCTTTATAAATAAATACCTTTCTATGCTGTGCAATAAGATTCCCGCAGTGGTCCCAGACGGTGCAGGTATTGTACAGGTCCTTGCCGCTGCGCTCAGGTAGCGTACCGCCCACCACACACACACCGGCCTCCATCGCCGCGCGCTGTAGTGCCCTGCACGACTCGCCTTGAGGCACGCTCTCGGCATACTCATTAAAGTATTCTGCAATATTAATAGGTAGGTGTTGTATTATCAGATTAAATAATTGTATTATCATATAAATAGATAAAATACACAAAATAAGCTTAATAAACAAAGTATGACAATAATTACGTCATGATTCGCTGCGTGGTGTCGCGTAACCGTTCTCGGAAACGGCGATATATAACACCTTTCAGGCAAAACTCCTCTTTCAAGCAAGTCTGTAGATGGTGGGTTGGAAAGTTGGAACTCATACCACGATAGACTTAAAGCTGATGTTGTGGCGCGAAATCATGGTCCAGTTGGTCTATTTTATATTGGTTGGACATAAGCACAACTTACTGTATGGCACAAAACACATTAGTATAGGTATAGAAAGAGATTTATTCAGTAAATAAAGGCCTTGATATAATCCTAATAATACTCGTAAGTCAGCAATAAATTGAAGATAAATATAAGAGAACCTTCAGAAGCTGACCAACCTGACAGGGATAAGGTACTAGTACTTACTGGTGCCATACGGCGCATTAAAGAATTCCGGCAGGGCCACTAGTTGGGCGCCATTACTTTTAGCCTTATGTATCTGTTGTACTGCATTGGCTAAATTCTTCTGTTTGTCCTTGCCCACTGCCAACTGGACCAGGGCAATCCGTAAGCCTGGAAAATAAATATTGTGGAACTTGAAACATAATTTATTAATGTATTTATGAAGCAACAAATACTTTTATGTTACTTAATTACTTTATAAAAAGACGATTTTTATTGTTTAATAAATAAAGTAATTTAAAAAAAGTATGGACTTTTAGAAAAAATGTATTAGTAGGATATGAAAGCTAATAAATAATGCTTATATTATTTATAAATTAAATATGTGACATCTACCAACCCGCACTGGGCCCGCATGGTGGATTAATAGCCCATCCCTCTCCTAGAGAGGAGGCCTGAGTCCCTGCAGTGGGAACATTATAGGCTGATGATGATGATGGTGAAATATGCAATTGACAAATTTGAATTTAGTTCATATTTTATCAACTCAAATTGTGGTTGCAAAATGCCTAACATAATTTAGGGTTTGAATCACAAAAAATTAGCTCTTCATTTGAACAGTGAACTGGAAATATTTATTAGCTGTCTGGATTTATGTTGGGTGGCATTAATGAGTATAAAATATTTTTTTATAAAAGGGTAAAATATAAGAAATTAATTACTCTTTTGTCCAAATAACAAAAATTACAACAACCCTCCACTGTATAGTTTCGGGTTAGCAGTCTTTAATAAATTATTTTTAACTGGGGAGAGTAAAACTGAAACAAGATGTTAATTAAAATTAAAAAAAGCCTTTTTTGAAAAAAATTATAGGTACTTTCATTTACTAACAATTTGAAGTGTTGTGTTATCTTAATTGCTTTGATAAATTTAGTATTATGTGCTCTCTTATATTGTTGGTATTATGAGATAAAATGCTTGCTTCAATGCAAACAAACCTTTATCACAATGCATTAAAGTTTTATATTTATTGACTTCAAATTCTGAGGTTAACATAAATAAAAGATAATTTAATGATGTAAATGTGCAAGTTTAATAAATTAAGTGAATTCGGCGTAACATGCGAGTTAACCTGTGAAGTTTACCGTAATAACCACAGTCTGATAAGTTATTATAATTAGAAACTTATAAGTATTCACCGCCAACACCTAGTTTAACTAAACTTACTATGAAGAAAAGTGTTAGTAGATGCAATTAGAACAACAATAAATTAAGAAGGAAGTTTAAAAACCAACTGTAATACTGTACCACCAAGATTTAGAATGGGTTTCTGTAAAAATCGCGGATGCGCTGCATCGGGACTCGACATTTTGCACACACAATTAAACTGTAACTACGCTATCAGTTGTTTACCTCTTTTGAGCATGCCTCGTATCGTACGATTATGATATTATTTTGATAAATTTTACTATTTCTCTTAGATAATATTAAAGCACAACACGGTGTAATGCAAAGAGATTACTAAATAATAAAATTATATTAATGCAAATGTCACATGCTGTCACATAAACATGACAGCTCAAAAAAATGCCAAAATAGTTTGACGTTGTTGACAATCAGCTGATCTGGCTGCATTCAATACTTAGGCTTTTGGTAATACAGTCGTAAATTGGAACGCATTATTTTATTTATGTTTTTTCCTTTAGGCACAGAATACATAATAGTACATACTACGTACAGAAGGGACACTCCCTTCCCCGCACTCATATTAAATACCGCACTTCGAGGTAGTCGTCGCCGACTCTTGAGCAAGGGTGCTCGTAATCGTAAGAACCGCAGCGCTCAGCGCTGCACTACTGACACGAATTCACAATTGCTATTTTATTTAAAGTTTTAATTACGATGGTTGGATAATGTGCTTCCGAATTTGTCTTTACATAAACTGTAAGATTTCGTATTTTACCATGCGATTTAACCGTATTTAGAGAGAAGTCGTTTAAACGAAAATATTTTAGTGTGAGCAATATTTAGTTAGGTAAGTACCTTATTTTGTCATTAATAATTTAATAAATAAATATCTTTTATATAATAACTATCATAATAAATTATTTTTATTTAATTATGAACCCGACTATATAAATAAATAATTGAACGCCCGCCAAAAAAAATGTCACTTCATAATAAGGTGAATGCTCCAACCACCCCGCGAAATTCAAATTTTCTTACGTTTTTTCAAGTTCATAAAGGTGCAAAAATGACTTTTTCAAGTTCCTGCACCTTTATGAACTTGGAGGCTTGTATTGATGATTTTGATGATTATATTTCTGTAACTACATACGTCTTACAGCCGCAATTAATATTCTAATCAACATACAAACTAACACTGACCTGCAAATTGCAAAAAACGTAAAAAAAATTGAATTTCGCGGGCTAGTTGGAGCATTCACCATAATGTGCGCGTTCGGGCAGCGCCGCCGCCACCCGAAGTCGTCGTTCGGTTTTCGCGATGCAAACCGTTGCACTTTCCGAGCTATTTTTTACACTACGTCAACCCTACTAGAGTTTACGCACACATTTGCACGTGCACAGTGTGCATACACGTTATTTGATTATGTAGTAGTAATAGGCAATTATTTTGCGAGCGTTGTATGGAGTGTCCGACCGAGGTGTGCTTTAGGTATAGGCATAGCAGATTAAGCTAGACTATGGACGAAGCATAGACTCAAAAAGTGATCATGCATGACTTCTTATGAATTAGTTCTCGCTACACCGTGTGTTTACTTGGTCGTAGGTGTCTTGGTCTATAAAAACCGAGCAGACGCGGATACGGATCGTGCACGTAACGTGCGTAGTATTCAGTACCTTCCGAATCGCATAATTTAAAAAAATGTAGGTACCTCAATGATGAATTGATGATCTGTGTTCCCAATTACATCGGTTGATTGCAAAAGGCTTGCTCCCAGTTACACTAGTTTTATTTAAATAGGTAATTTAACAGCTCTTCATGCAACTTCAGATATACTTTCCGAGTACGAGTAATACTATAGGTAAGTATTTAAAAACTCTAATTTAAAAATAATCATCAATATAAATTATCCAGTTGATATATAGTAGGTATAGAGACAAGTAGCCACATAAAAAAATCAATGATACTATATTTGTGTGGCTCATAGATAATATTGAAATTGAGGGTAGATGCTAAAAAACTGGCAAGTGCAAGTCGGACTTGCACATGAAGGGTTCCGCTTCCGTACCATCGACCAAAGTTAACATTGTAATTGAAAAACATGTACGCATAATATTGAAAGATTTTCCTTGTTATTTTAGCACCATAGACTTCTTATAGGTTTTCCTGTAATTTATAAGTGTTGGAACTAATTTCTGTATTTTTTTCAGACAGACGCACGAGTGATCCTTTAAGGGGTTCCGTTTTTCCTTTTGAAGTACCTACGGAACCCGAAAAAGTACGCACCTATTAATAACCGAGTTATATTGTCGCCATAACTTTTTATTAATTCTTTTAAATTGGTTTCATTTGTGGTAAAAATGGTTAAAAGGCTTAGAAAATGAGTAGGTCGTATGCCTACTACTGGTAGCTAGTTTTCAGTCGGCGGACAGGGTCCGACTCGGCTGTAGGTACATAGTTTAATAACGGCTAAATAATTTAAAAAAAAACGATTTTTCGTCCCATATTATTACTCGTGCAAAAAATTATACGGCCCGAACAAATGAAGCTTTTTTTTTGTTTATTGTTTTTTTCGGACACCTCGAACTTGCGTGGTGTCCGAAAAAAACAAGAAATGGTGGCGTAATAATTAGCACGGAGACGAAATATGACGCTAATAAGCTGAAGAACGCGATCCAGCTTTCTACCTCTGGACTTACCGCCGACGAACCTAACAAGCGCAGACCCTGGATCGTGGTTGTAGGAGTGCCGACTTCCTTGGCTGAAAATGAGGTCCTCAAATGCATTTTTAAACAAAATGTAGCAGACAAGTTAGCAACGATGTGCTTGGAATCCTTCTTGACGTTGGTAAAATTAAGCCACAAATTATGGAAAGGAGAGGCTGCAACCTATAACTACATTATTGAAGTTGCGGCTTTTATCCGAAAAGTACTATTACATTTTTTTTTTTGTTTTTTTTTATATTATTTAAAAAAAAAAAAAACACAACAGACCAAGTTTGTCTATCTTTAGTTATAAGTAACAAATTTCTTAAAACTGCGTTAGTACTTAACAATCAAATAAAATTCAAGAATAATTCAATATCTAGGACAAAATCAAAACATACATGTAAGTTACAAAGGTCTTAAAAAGTTAAAACTACGTAAGTATGCATCATACACTAAAATTCAAATACCTAATCAAAAATACAATAATTAACAAAAACAGCTGTTAGTTGTAAATGTCTTAAAACTATGTAAGTATTACATTAAATCTCATGGCAAGAATCAGAAGTGCCACTACGTCACATGAAGCTGCATAAATCTCCCCAGCACTGCGGAATCTGGCCTCTCAGATATCATTTTTGGGATTCTGTTGGTGCTCCCTCGAGTCCAGCTCATAATAGAAGCTGTTTTTTGACGCATTATTGCATAAAAGTAGTCTACTTTTGGATCAGCAAAGATACCCGACGCGCTGCAGAATCGGATCATTCCCACTAGTTCTACTGCACAGTCCTACGATAGAACTAGTGGGAACAAAAATTCCCACTAGTTCTACTGAATAGAACCAATGGGACTTTTCGTTCCCACTAGTTCTATGATATTAGGGTGTTACAAAATCGTAAAACCAGCGGGACTCAAGTTTCTCATTCGTTCTATCACACAGATTAGGGTACAACTACGGCACAAACTATCAGGAGAATAGAAGTAGGCAGGAGGTATAGAAAACATTTTTTTTGGAGATGAAAAATAAAGGATAGGTAGTAAAGTCGCATAGTAACCTATACGCTTTTGCAAGTCTCCTAAACGCACATTTTAAATGAACTCGCTGACCCCGCTTTGAGCCACAGTATAAAATTGTAACAGTTTTTTTTAACTTTGTTTTACGGAGTTCATGTTAACTTTCGGGGGTTTTCGTTTTTTGGGAAATATGAAATTAAAGCAACATAATTTATTTTATTAATACCTACAATTGTTTTTTATTTTCACATAATTATGTGAAAACGGTTTGGTTTTTGGAGTTTTTGTCGGTAAACTATAATTTAATAACTAGCGAGATTTTGATAAGAGTTTCGGTAGTTTGTAAACTAAGTTATTATAGTCCACACGTACGAAGTTTCGAACATAATAATATACAAGTCATTTATAATTACTTATGTAGTTAGGAAGAAATAAATTCGGATAAAACTCATTACAATACAATACACAGGACAATATATTCTTTAGTCTTTGTAAATACACTCATCATCATTCTCCTGCCCTTATCTTATTTATTTGGAGGTGGTAGGTAGGTAGGTGGTGGTAGGTAGGTGAAATCGTGTTTTACTATACTATTGAATCAAATCCTTTCATTTGATACCCCACTCGGATATGTTCACTGAATTCAATAAATTTCGTAATACACAAATCACACCCTTTCATTTGATACCCATATTGTTCTGAGAAAATATGTAACCCGCCATATGTGGTGGCGGCCATCTTGGATTTGAAATTTGTCATAGTGCATAGAATTCTACTAGACAAGCCCTTTCATTTGATACCCATATTGAGGGAGTTCTGAAAAAATATGTAAAAATATATATATAATCCATCATTTTGTGGCGGCGGCCATCTTGGACCAATTTCCTTCAAACATAGCTAAGTATATTCCCAACTAATTGACTTTTCAAACAAAAAAAAAAAACAAAATGAAAATCGGTTCATCCATTCGGGAGCTACGATGCCACAGACAGACGCACACACGCACAGAGACGTCAAACTTACAACACCCCGTCGTTTTTGCGCCCCGGGGGTTAACTTACTTAAATATTGTATATACGTTCGATAAATCAGCGGGACAGCCGTGCGCCAGCAAAACGGACATAGGTCTTACCTCGTCAAGGAAACCACGTACGCAAGCCGCTGTATTATATAATAATTTATGATTAAAATAATTAAACTATTTTGAAAAATGTAACCGCGGATTATTATTATATATTATGTTATTAACATTTTTGGAACTAAAACTTTCATATGCTTCAAGAACAATAGGAAAAACATTAAAAAAACTTCGAATTAGCCTCCTCTTCGGATTTTTTTTTGATCGTGTGAAGTTTTCGATATCATGTTTTGAACCGCGGATTATCAATGTAACACATACCTACACCGCGGATTACATGTCATATAGTCGACTATAATATGAATTTTTTTTTGGCTTTAAATAATCCCTTTTTTTTTTGTTTAATATTGAATCAAAGTATGTAATATGGTAAAATTGGGAATACCTGGCCTTAAGAAGACCAGTTAAATTAAACTTTGGGATTATGAGTCGCTTTGGCTGATAGTGTCATAAATATCAGTTCTTCTTTGACTTCTCACTGGAATTTGACTACGAACTTCTTCTACCATTTTCAGATCTGGAAACAAATATTATTGCTTTTTAATACTCTTGTGAAAAAAGAAACAATAAGCTGTGATAAAGTTCTGTGATAATCTAAAAATTCGGATACAACTATAATCATTAGTGATTTTTTTTTGCTATCGACCTCTTTTTTGTCATAAAGAGCACATGAAAGCAATCAATGCGAGCGATTTCAGTCAATGAATAAATATCGGGACAGTCAGACTAGTGTATTGTTTGCACGTTTTAAGGCTTACAAGCACCCTATTTTAAACTGTGCTTCAACGCTTCGCGCTTGTACCTTCGGGTTCGCGCGGAGTGTGCGGGTGAGCCGAGAGGCGTCTCTAGCATATTTGAGCTTAAGGTGAATGCTCCAACTAGCCCGCGAAATTCTTTCTTACGTTTTTTGCAATTTGCAGGCCAGTGCTAGTTTGTATGTTGATTAAAATATAAATTGCGGCTGTAAGACGTATGTAGTTACAGAAATATAATCATCAAAATCATCAATATAAGCCTCTAAGTTTTTCAAGTTCCTGCACCTTTATGAGCTTGGAGGCTTGTATTGATGCTTTTGATGATTATATTTTAATCAACATACAAACTAGAACTGGCCTGCAAATTGCAAAAAACGTAAGAAAATTTGAATTTCGCGGGGTGGTTGGAGCATTCACCTTAAGGCCCGGTATCCACCAAAACGGAGACGTGCAGAGTGGAGAGGAGATGTGCCAAATTCGACAAATCACAGGAAGGGCGAAAGACCAGATTTAAATTTTAACTAATGTGATTGGCCGATTTCCGCACATCTCCTCTCGTCTCCGCTCCTCTCCGCTTTGGTGGATACCGGGCCTTACGCTCGTATGAGTTGCCCGTGAGGCGAAAAGTGCGCCTACATGAGCCTCCAAAAACGAGCTTATCGAATTCGAAAATACGCTTATCTGAAACCGATTGGCTAAACATAGCAATGATTTTATTCTGAAAAAAAGGAGGTCAACCGCTTTTAAGCTAAATAATTTAGCTTAAAAGTAAATTATTAATTATAATTATTGTAATTGGCGGACAGGATAAATTCTTCTTGCTTTCTTTTCAAGTCGGTTACATAATATTATAAATTATGAGTTAGACCAAATAGTGAGCATTTTTAGGTCTTTGGAAGAGCATAAATAACTAAGAAAAGCTCCCATTCACATCACAATGATCACTTACCAATATCAGCACACAACTGGCCAGGTTTCTCATCCAACTCCTTAACAACGGCGCCCCATGGGTCGATCAGCATCGAGTGTCCCCACGCCACATACTCCGACGACTCGTCCCGCGCTGTACTGACCAGAGCTACCCAGAGCTGCAGGTCGTTGGCCCTGGCTCGACCTAGGAGCTCCCAGTGACTAGGACCAGTTGTCATGTTGAAGGCACCAGGGTAGATCAGGACGGAACAGCCTGGAACATTGTAGGGTAGTTTTAGTCATCTCAAACGGTTGGTTGAGGGTCGATAAAGTAAGGAATGTTTGAAAGTGATAATTGATAGCGAGGCGCTTCACAGGGGAGAATGGTAGAAAAAGCGTGTTGCACCGACGACGTTAAGTAACATGGAATGATGGAACAAGAGCAGGAAGATGGTAAGAGACAGTTTGAAAGTAGCGCTTAACGCAAAAAAAAGTTGAAAGGATGTCGTCTATCTTGGTATGGAGAACGGGTGAAACGTATATGAATAAAATATCATCATCATTCTCTTGTCCTTATCTCAATTCATTTGGGGTCGGATCAGCATGTCTTCTTCTTCCATACTTCTCTGTTTCTCGTCATCTCATGAGACGGCTCCTTTTTTGACATATCATTCTTAACACAGTCCATCCATAGTTTCTTTGGTCTTCTTCTACCCATCCACATTCATATCCAAAACCTTTCTCACGGCATTTTGCTCATTCCTCCGCATCACATGCCCATACCACGACAACCGACACCACACAACTTTTCAATCACCAGCGCCACTTCACTATGAATAAAATAGTGATAAATATAAAAGTTTATGTATGAACAAATGTACCAGGGTGTCATGATTCAGTTGAAGACTAGCTACGGGGTGACAGCCCGAAAGAAATGATTAATCTTCTATTAACTTATGATACCCTAGTACTACAAAACACACTACATTTGGTGCAAATGACAATCAGCAAAATTCCGTAAATGTATATTCGGGTCTGGGTATTTGGTTATGTGACTTTATATAAGGTACAGGCGCCGTATAAGGCCCACCTCCTATCATGGCCCACTTAAAAAATACTTAAGTTTCGGTGGCCAGAACAATTTAAAATTTCGCGGGAATCTTGTGAATGCGTTCCTAGACGAAAGGCAAACGTCATCACGCCAATCACGCGCGGCCATTTTGAACACTATTGTCAGTTGTCAGTGACGCGTCAAGGCAGTGCACGTGTTATAACCTTACTCACGTAAGTATATTTATTTTTTTACAACAAAATACAGTAATATCGCGTTACACCTTGATAAATCTTAGTACTAACAGTGTTAAGATTAAATCAAAGTAAGTTTTAATATTCTAATGGTGTCACTTAATTTTTAACATGATTTTTACTGCCATAAGGCAAAGTTCCATAAGATAGCCCACTACATGACCCCCAAATAAGGCCCGGGCCTTCTTTGGACTATCGAATATTACATTTGTAAATTGCAATAAAAATAATATTTTGAAGTTTACATATAAGTACATACATTTCTATCTATGTCTAATCCTTTTATTAAATTTGCTTATGACAAGAAAATTTCTTTGAAAACTTTTCAATTTTTGTTATTGTTAACGTAGTTTTTCTTCCATAGGCTGGTATTCAACAAAATGGCGCCAACTGGGAAAAAACCTCGAGGCCAGTGGTCAGAATGTCAGCTAAAAAATGCCATAAAGGCAGTAAAGAGACGTGAAATGTCACAACGAGCAGCTGCTGAAGCATTTTGTATCCCAAGGCGTACATTGCGAAACCACTTAATATCCGGAAAAACAGAAAAGGTAACTGGTAGACCACCTATTCTGAATAAAAAACATGAACAGGACTTAGCAAAACGGATAATAAGACTTGCTCACGTAGGTATGCCGCTGACCCCCAAACTTGTTCGGAAACAAGCGTACGAGTTCTGTAGAGCAAATGGCATATCAAACATGTTCAGTGAAAAAACAAATATTGCAGGGAAGAAATGGCTGAAAGGTTTCCTCAAACGCAATTCGGAGATATCACTTCGTAAAGCTCAGTTTATGAATCCCGGCAGAGCACAAAAACTTAATAAGCACATCGTTCAAAAACACTTTGAAGCTGTCAAAAAAATATATAGCGAGTTGGATATATCAAATCATCCAGAACGTCTATATAATATGGATGAGAAGGGTTGTAGATTGAACCTTCATCATCAGCAGAAAGTTTTTGCTGAAAAAGGTTCAAAAAGAGTGCATTTTATAGCTAATGAACATGCAGAAAATGTGACAATCGCGATGTGTGTGAATGCAACGGGAAATGCAGTGCCTCCAATGATCTTATTCAAGGGCAAAAGATTAAAACCAGAATTTTGTGACAATTTTCCTGCTGGAAGCTTAGTAAAGATGGCACCCAAGGGAAGTATGACGACCGAACTTTTCGTGGACTTCATCGAACATCTGGGTCAGTATAAGTCTCCAGGAAAATGCTTATTAATTTTTGATGGCGCTTCTTGTCATTTGGATGCCAGGATCGTAGATGCAGCAGATGAACACGACATCATATTATACTGTTTGC
The DNA here is from genome assembly GCA_949774965.1 of Diarsia brunnea. NCBI lineage: Eukaryota > Metazoa > Arthropoda > Insecta > Lepidoptera > Noctuidae > Diarsia > Diarsia brunnea. The sequence continues at coordinate 2,643,489 of OX459014.1, read as the reverse complement.
CCTCAAACACAACGCACGAGTTACAACCCCTTGATAAGTCAGTTAATAAATCGTACGAGCATCATTGGGATGAGGAGCTATTATTGTACGCATATCAATATCCAGATCGCAAACTTACAAAACAGCGCTTCAGTAAGATTTTTACCAAAGTATGGCCCAGGTGCATGACCCAAGAAAATATAATTAACGGATTCAGAGCCACCGGACTCTACCCTTATGATCCCAATGCAATTCCTCAAGAAGCTTACGCGCCTTCAGCGCTTACACAATTACCTGGTATACAACATCAAAACGACTCTCAAATGCAACAAGCTACTGATTTCGGAGATTTAGTGGTCTCCCCACGACGACACAATAACTTTGAGATAGATCATGTCACATACAATGAAGATAACTTGCGAGATTTGTCACCATCGATTTTATCCCAGTTTCAAGATGATCTCCCAGAAAATGAACTTGCAGAAAGAAATATATTAGATATTCCAAAGTGTTCAACTACTACTCGTGGAAAGTTAGTTGACTATAGTTCCTCGTCCGAATCTACCATTGAGGATTCTCAACATCAAGAACAGCATCGTAGACAGCCCCTTTTGAGCATTCCGTACGACAGGAATTCTCAGTTTTTATCACCTATTCCTTCCACCTCCGGTATAAATAGTATGCACCCTCAACGACTGTTAGATTTTTCTACGTCAGACGTGTCCGATCAAGAAGATTTTGATCAAAATATATTGAATTTCACCCATGCACAATATCCTGGAAGAAATATTAACATTTATACGTCGTCATCTGAGTCGGAAGAAGAAAATATCAACCCACAGTCGAGAGAAAAATACAGTTCATTTGCTAAACGTGATCAGGAAAGATCTGAGGATTCTGATGATAACGTACCACTTTCTAAAATTAAAGAAACTTCAGGCACTTCAGGCGCTAAGACACCATTTCATAAACAAATTCCTACGCCAAATTTCGCAACAATAAAGAATAAACCAAGGCGTAAAGCTTTAAATTATATCGGGCAAAAGGTTACCAAAGACTTATTTGACGCTGCCAAAGAAAAAGGCTTACAAAAACAAAAGAAAAAATCAATTCCTGTAAAAGGACAGCTAAAACAAAAAAAAACGAACGGTAAATCTACAGAAAAAAAAAATGCTAAAAAACAGAAAAAAGTGGAGACTGAAACTGCTGAAAATGAAGTGTGGTTTTGTCAAGCTTGTGAGATGGACAGGGTTGCCGATATGCGTCAATGTAAAGTGTGTTTGGCGTGGTACCATGAGGATTGCGTAGGTTTGACAAAAGAAGACACCGATATTTTCTTATGCCCAATGTGTAACTAAAAAGTCTGAGCAATATAATTGGTCTTGGAAGAGTCCTCTCTTCTACCTGCAATTATAAGGTTCAGACTTTTTTATTGTTGATTATGTTATTAGTTTAAGAGAAAATGAAAAATATTGTTAGTGAAAACTTACTGTTGATTACGGTTCTGTTTTTGTTTTAGATTTTTTATTTTTGTATAAGTTTTTAAGCTAAGTATACGAACAGTATACCTTTTTATTAAAAATAGTTTTCAATATACCTAATATGGCCCACAATTGAAAATAAATGACCTATTAGAGGATATTATAAGTATTATTTAGTTACGAACAAAGAAGATGGATCTCAAAATATACGCCATTATTAGTTTAAGTGTTGATTTTTTGTTTTAAGGCCATTCCAAGTTTCTATAGACATAAGAAGGCCCAATGTCATTTTTTTTACTGATTAATTAATCTAAAACACTTAATATTAAATAAAACTGCATATTGAATTCAGTTTGTGAAAAAATAATTTTGCTGGTCTTAATATTACATAGATATTCCTTAATTCATAACGGGCTTTCTTGGGCTACTATGTTCCTAAGATGGCCCATTCACTATGTTTTAAAAAAACGATTTTTCTCTGTTGTGATGGTACAAAAAGAACTTGTATTTATTTAAAATGTGTCATTAATAAACATGTTATATGTTTTTCCTAATCTCTTTTTTTTTACAGTTTTACAGTGATTTTTACAGTGATTTAAAATTAAGTGGGCCATACACGGCGCCTGTACCTTATGTTTGTGAACGCACCCACGATACAGGAGAAATTCCTAGTGTGGGGCAACGTCATACCGGTGTTATGGTTAGTAAATCTTATTTCCTATCTATAACACTGGTGTCAAGGCTAGGAAAAAAAAGTGTGAAGGTTAGTGCGGCGCCGAATTTTGGGTCTTATTTATTAAATGTTAATTTACCATCGACACGCTAAGAAGTTTCTTGAACAATATTTTGTTTGTTACCTTCATTAGACATAATCTGCGCCATCTCAAAGAAGCGCAGATCGTAACAGATCCCGAGGCCTATCTTCACGCCAAGGTACTCGAAGGTCGTGATGTGGTCTCCAGCTGATAGCACTTTCGACTCCTTGAATCTAATTTTTCCGGGAATGTTTATGTCGCATAAGTGTACCTGGAACCAACGTATAGACGGTTAGTATCAACGCCGTACGTTTCTTCTGCAACTGCGTGTCAGTTGGGTACTCACTACTCACACACACTTAACTGGATAAATTGTAGGTAATTACAATAAAACACGTGTAAGTTAGTTAACAGGTTTGAGTAGGTAGACTGTCGGTCTGTTTCCTAACACCAGCAGGTACTGTTAATATGAGCCATAATTATATCAATTGATATGTCCACTGTCTCCAATAAAATCTGCGTTGCGTGACGTAAAATCAGCGTTATAATTAAATCAAAGTCTTTGAGAGATATTCTGGTTAAAATATAATGAGAAATCAGTGCTAAGCTTAGAAGTATGAAAATAATGTATTTGCTACACAGGTGTAGTCAAAGTTTGCTGCCCGCTCGTCGGCATTCACTAAACACTTTACGCTGAGGTTAAGTCAAGCAAGTCCCTATTATAAGTAGTATTATTCCACCCACCACCCACCTCCACCTCTTCGGAAGACATTGCGGCAGATGAACGACGCACACTGTGGGGGAACGAACATCCACCCCCTCCAAACTTCATTGCAACCGGCAGAGAAACTACCCTCGGGTCACGAACTACAGTGGCCGATATTCAAATCCTTAAACAGACTACGTGTTCAAGTTGGCTGCTGCCGATCCAATTTAGCCAGATGGGGTTTTATCGACCCATCTCGTACAGAAATCCGAGTGTGGTGCCCCAACACAGGATATGCCACACCTCCTCTCGTGCCCGTATTGCAAAAACTTGTATGTGCAAAGACTTGTAGGTATGAAGCAAATGATAGAGCCGTACAGGTTGCCACGTACTAGGCGGACAGAGTTTAGTTATCGACTCGAAAAGAAGAAGACCCACCAACCACCACCCACCACCCACGACCATTCCACCTTTCTATGCTGCGCGATGAGATTTCCGCAGTGGTCCCAGACGGTGCAGGTGTTGTACACGTTGTTGCCGCTGCGCTCCGTGAAGGTACCGCCCACCACACACACACCAGCCTCCATCGCCGCGCGCTGCAGTGCCCTACACGAATCGCCTTGAGGCACGCTCTCGGCGTATCCTGCAATATTAGGTTTTGTATTATGCCTGTCAGCGCTGCGGGTAGTTTGAAAGAGGTACCGCGGCCTCGGGCACAAAGGGTTAAGAAGGAACATGGGTGGTTTTTAGTCAGTAGAAGTCTGACACTCTACCGCTCTACCCAGAGCGAGAGGAGTCATTTGATGATTTCCTCACGTCCAAAAAAAAAGGTGTTGTCTTATCAAATCAAATAACGCAGTGATAGTCTAGTGGTGTACCCGTAATAACTTCCAACCAAACTTCAACTGGCAAATAAATAGATAAAATCCACAAAATAATACACGTAACGTCATCAGCGTAGTGTTTTGCTGCGTGGTGTCGCGTAACCGTCCTCGGAAACGGCGATATACGACACCTCTTTTCCGAAAGTCCTTTTTCAAGCAGGTATGTAGAATCTACATACATTGTAGATGGTGAATAGGAACTCGTACCTAATGTTGTGGCGTATTCCAATTTTCAATCCTCAGAGTTCATTTGGACTTTATTTTCAAATACTGCACGATGCACAGTAGTTTTACATCTTTGTACACACATACATAATCAGACCAGTGTTCCCATTGCTGCACATGCTGGAACACAGGCCTACTGGAGAGGCCAATTATCCACTACGCGCCCTAGTGTTGCTGCTACTGCTGTCGGCTACATCAAACACGCCATTTCCTCATAATATTTTTGTATTAACAACACAATCACAGGATAATGTATGGCACAAGACACATTTTTAGTACAGGTATAAAAAAGTTCCGCGAGATGATACGCATTTTCTGACAAGAATTTGATGACCGATTGGAGACCAGACAATTATTAAGCAAATCAACGCCAAGGCCTTGAAATAATTCTAATAAAACTCGCAAGTCAGCAGTAGATTGAAGATATATATAAATATAATATATTATTATTGTTTAAGAGAACCTTGGGATAAGGTACTAGTACTTACTGCTGCCATACGGCGCATTAAAGAATTCTGGCAGGGCCACTAGTTGGGCGCCATTACTTTTAGCCTTATGTATTTGTTGTACTGCATTGGCTAGATTTTTCTGTTTGTCCTTGCCCACTGCCAACTGGACCAGGGCAATCTTTAAGCCTGGAAAATAAAATAATTCCAACTCTAAACATAATTTAGAAATGTATTTTTTTTAAAAAAATTAATACTTTAATGTTAGGTACTTAATTCTTACTTTATGAAAAGACATCGTCTAATGTTTAATAAATAAAGTAATGGTCATACTTATAGAAATAGTAAAAGTTGATAATGGATATGGGTATACAAAGGTCCACAAGCAAACCCCCATGAACATAGACCATAATGGATATGGAAGATTAACTACAAAAATACTTACCTACTTACTTAAATTATTTATGAATAATAATTATGGTCCTGCATATTTTATTCTGTGATCTCAATCCTATAAGATTTTATTGAAGGCAATAACTGACAATTTTGAATTAATTTTCATATTTCTCTGGCTCGTTTCGGTGTCACTAAATGCCACATAATATAATAAATCTTTGAGCTTTCATACATTGTAAAATCACGCATTCATAGGTGGAATTTTTCTATGCATTATTCAACAGTAAACTACAATTATTGACAACTGTCTGGCTTCATGTTGGGTGACATTAATAAAAACAACTAACATTCACTAAAACCGATCGACTGGCCTGTTGGTCTAGTGGTTAGTGACCCTAACTGCTATGCCGGAGGTCGTGGGTTCGATTCCCACCCAGGACAAATGTTTGTGTGATGAGCACGATCATTTGTTCTGTGTCTGGGTGTAATTTATCTATAATATGTATGTATTTAGAAATATATAAGTATGTTTATCAGTTGTCTAGTACCCAAAACACAAGCTCTGCTTAGCTTGGGACTAGATGGCGTTGTGTGATAGTTGTGGAATATTATTATTATTATTATTATTATATTCACTAAAAGGGTAAAATATAAGGAGTGAGTTACTTTTTGTTCACATTTACAACAAGACTCCACTGTTTAGTTTATGGTTAAAACATTATTTTAGCTGGGGAAATCAAAGAGAGTGGAACTGAAACAAGTTAGTTAAATTAATTATGGCCTGTTATGTATGAGAAAAAAAACTTTTTGTTTATGCTAATCCTTTTACTAACAATTTGAAGTGTTGTGTTAGCTTAATTGCTTTGATAAATTTAGTATTGTGTGCTCTCCTATATTGTTGGTACAAAGAGATAAAATGCTTGCTTGCAAACAAACCTTTATTACAATGCATTAAAGTTTTATATTTATTGACTTTACCTAGGAGGAAGTCTGAAAGTGGCGCCGGTGACTGAAAAGTTGTGGGAAAATCGGTTGCGGTGGTATGGGCACGTGATCCGCAGGAATGAGGAAAATGTCGTGAGGAAGGTTTTGAATATGAATGTGGATGGGTATATAGGTAGAGGAAGACCAAAGAAACAATGGATGGACTGTGAGAATGATATGGTAAGAAAGGAGATGTCTCATGAGATGACGAGAAACAGAGAAGTATGGAAGAAGAAGACATGCTGCGCCGACCCCAAATGAATTGAGTTAAGGGCAAGAGAATGGTGAGTTATTGACTTTACATTCTGAGGTTAACATAGGGTTGCCATCTCAAAATTTTGGAAACTAGGATAAGACGAGAAGATTAAAAGTATTAGCCCTAAATTTATATTTAGTGACTGGGCAACTAGAGGTATCAGAAAAAGTAGGGAAAGACTTTTTGAGCTATATGGCCTTAAGCCTTATATAAACACTGAAACTTTTAACAAGTATGTTGCTAAGTATTCAAAAATATTTCGAAATACTTGCAAGGTTGCTAAAGCCCTGCACATTAGCAACAAGATCAAAACAGCAGAAAATAAAATAAAAACAGTTTGGAAAGTCATAAATAACGAGACTAACAGGAAAAAAATACATAACACTAGCTACACATTAAATACAGCATGTGGTCCTAAAAGCGCTAATCAGGAAGTAGCTCAAGAATTTGTAAATTTCTTTACTGAAATACCATTGAAAACAACGGAGGCTCTTAATTCCTCACCTGAAGTCTCAATTGGTTTATTAAAGGCGAACGTGCCTGGCTGTCTTGCTGAATTTAAATTTAAACATATAAGCCCTTTGGTGGTAATTAAAGCTTTCCGGCAAATAAAAATTAAACTGACCGAAGATTTATGGGGAATGTCAATCAAAGTTTGTACATCCATAGTTGAGACTATTGCACCATACCTAGCTTCAATATTTAATTTGTGTGTAGACCAAGGAGTTTTCCCTGATTTAATGAAACACAGTAAGGTCATACCTCTTTTCAAATCTGGTGACAGTAAAGATACTAATAATTATAGACCTGTATCCGTGTTGCCAGTTTTTAGCAAAGTTTTTGAAAAAATAATGCTTAACCAAATGCTCAATCATTTTAACACCAACAGAATCTTACACGATCAACAGTACGGTTTCACTAAAGGACGTTGTACAACTGACGCCGGTGTAACTTTATTAAAGCATATATTTAATGCGTGGGAAGAATCCCAAGATGCTGTAGGAATTTTTTGTGACCTCTCAAAAGCATTTGATTGCGTGAATCACGACACATTGCTTTTGAAACTTGAGCATTACGGACTAGGTAAACTTGCACTTAGTTTAATAAAATCTTATTTGAGTGAAAGGCAACAGCATGTTCAAATAAATGGTGTTAATTCACAAGGTTTAAAAGTAAAAATGGGGGTTCCGCAAGGGTCCATATTGGGCCCTTTCCTTTTTCTGGTATATATTAATGATCTACCCTATTTATTGAAAAACCAACCTCAGAATATGGTGTTATTTGCTGATGACACTTCCCTAATTTTTAAGATAAATAGACGGGCTCAAAATTTAGATGACGTGAATATTGCCCTTCTTCAGGTTCATAATTGGTTTACAGCAAACAATTTAGTATTAAATGAAAAAAAGACTAAATGCATAAGATTTGCTTTACCGAATGTTAAAAGTAGTGATTGTGATATACTATTAAATAACGAGAAACTAGAATTCGTAGATAAAACGGTTTTCCTGGGGATTACGCTTGATTCACGGCTACAATGGGGTGCTCATTTAACATCTCTTGCAGGGCGGCTAAGTTCAGCAGCATATGCCATTAGAAAAATCCGTCAGTTTACTGATGTAGATACCGCTAGGCTGGTCTATTTTAGTTATTTTCATAGTATAATGTCTTATGGCATTTTGTTATGGGGACGGGCTGCAGACATTGAATCTATTTTTATTCTGCAAAAAAGAGCCATTAGAGCAATATATGGTCTTCGTAGGCGCGATTCTCTGAGGGAACTGTTTAAGAACATTAACATCATGACGGTGCATTGTCAGTACATCTACGAAAACATAATGTACGTGAGAAAAAATCTGCATCTTTTTAGTAAAAGAGGAGACAGACACAATTATGTTACTAGGAATAGGGACCAGTTAGTTCAGCCAGGCTTCAGACTCGCTAAAGTAGACTCATCTTTCATGGGGTACTGTTTGAGATGCTATAACAAAATTCCACAAAGCATTCTTGAACTGAATGAAACGAAATTTAAAACATGCATCAAACGCACACTATGCAAGCAAGCATATTACAAGTTGGACGATTATATCGCTGATAAAAATGCTTGGCTTAATGCCGGTCCTGCTCCACAAGGACAGGGCGCTTAAATTGATAGCATTAAATAGGAAGAAGAAAGAAGAAGAAGAAGAAGATTGTACAACTATCTTTGCAATGTATAAATTCAATCTCTTTAGTATTATATAGTCGCATAGCACATATTGTGTGAGTACTATGTACTAGAAAGCTATCATTCTCTGGAAACCTACTTATTAATTATTTGACTTGGATATGCCCTGACGATTGAGAGTGTGTCATGCTCACTTAAATGTCTCGCTGATGGTGTCGGGTGTGTCGGATCATTTCGTTCCCTTCAAAATGGTTGAGTGGAATGGTGCTGATCCATGCGTCATGCTCGTGAACGGGTGCTGTCAGTTGTGACTGGTCACCTCTTAGCTGCCACGGCTTGTTTAATTATTATTTTATCTTTGAATCGTCGTTTTTTGACTTTACTGTGGACACTTATCGTGCACATCTTGCTACATCGTTCTCACATAATATACCATCTCAACATGAATGATATAATGTACCAAGATTTTGTAACAGTATTCTGATTTAAAAGAGTGTCCATGGAGTTTCTTGCCCGTTCTTCTCCATAGAGATCTACGCTAGGGAATGGGCAACTACAGTACTTTCACAAGTTATTATGCCTTGTGACTGTGACTGTAGCTTAGGAGTGCAATACGTCGTCCCGGGGGTTGCTGCGTCGGGTTGCGCGTCGCCGGATGTCTGCGGCGGCGAGTGCTGTGGGTGCGGGGGCGCGCGGCGGCGCGTGCCGTGGCGGTGGGTACGCGGGGCTCCGGGTCGCGGGGCGGTGGTTGCGCGTTGCAGCGTGCATTCGTTGTTCCGTGATTTGGAGTCTCGTACATTCGTTGTTGCGGTGTGCGTCGCTGCGTGCTTTCGTGCTCGCAGTGTTCGTTGTTGCGGGCATTCGGCGGCGTGTGATTCGGCGTGGTGGCTTTCGGGATGACGTATTGCACTCGTAGTTTAGTTTTATGAATTGTTCTTCTGACATTCAAAAGTACCTAGTAATGGTTTAATTGAAATAAATGCTTTGACTTTGACTTTGACTTTGACTTGACGCGGTTTAGGGGCTAAATCCGGGGTGAAAACCCCGGATTTAGCCCTAAACCCGGACATGTCAACAAGTTTTTTTTAAACATAGAATAAAAAAACAGTTGAAAATGTCAAAATCACCTTTTTTATTTTCAGACTTTAAAATTAAATTTAGTCATCTATTATTATCATTTTAAATATACTTGGTAAAACAGAATCTTATTAACAAATTGTTTTCATAGTCAGTTAAAAATTTTTAGCGAGTCGGTTCATCGGTTGATCGAGGCGTGCGGGTACAGTGCGTGTGTCGTGTCACGGGTGACCAAAGACTTAATTTTTTTAAACCCGGACTACTAATGAAACCCCGCCCGGACGCCCTCTAAACTAGGACAAATCCGGGGAAACCCGGACGGATGGCAACCCTAGGTTAACATAACTAAAAGATAGGGAATGTAATGATGTAAATCATTAATCTGTGATGTAAATGTGCAACTTTAATAAATTAAGTGAATTCGGCGTTACATTCGAGTTAACCTGTGAGGGATCCGCCCCTAAGACGACCCACTGACAGAGGGTTACCACTTACCACACTAACTACAATCGGATAATTTATTATAATAAGGAACTTTTAAGTATTCACTGCCTACACTGCTAGTTTAACCTAACTTAGTATGAAGAAAATGTTGTGGAGATGTTTTAAAACAACAATAAATTAAGAAGGAAGTTTAAAAACCTAATACTGTACCACCCAGATTTAGAATGGTCAATGGGTTTCTGTTAAAATCACGGATGCGCTGCATCGGGACTCCACATTTTGCACACACACACATAAACTGTAACTACACTATCAGATCAGTGCTTTACGTTACCTACCTCTTTTCAGCATGCCTCCTATCGTACGATTATGATATTATTTTGATTAATTTTACTATTTTTCTAAGATAATATCATAGCACAACACGGTGTAATACAAAGACTAGAATAATTCTGCCACAAGGGTCGTATCCAAAGATAAAATAACATTTGTCGAATCTATTAAACGTGTTTTAAACGGTGTAAATGTCACCTATTCAGTATTAATTTAATAATATTTTAATATACACACATTCTACATGACCAAGGTCAGCAAGGAAATCTACACTAATATTAAAAATAGGAAAGATTTGTTTGTTTGTAACGAATAGGCTCCGAAATTACTGGACCGATTTAAAAAATTCTGTCACCGTTGGGAAGCTACACTATTCCCGGGTGACATAGGCTACTTTTTATCCCTGTATTCCCACAGGAACGGGAACTACGCGGCTGAAACCGCGTGACGTCCGCTAGTAAATTATAAAAGTACTTACCTACTCTGTGAAATAAATTCCTTGGACATGACAGCTGAAATGATTCGAACTCGAAGAAAAGATTGACGTTGTTGACCACAGTTGTTGACAATCAGCTGATGCAATATGCGTTCAAACTCAGATCAATTTGATCTGAGCGTTCAAACATCAAAATCAAAGATGGGCTTGTGGTTAAACAGTCGTAAATTACAACGCATTTTTTAATTATAAGAAGATGATTATGCTAAACCGAGGACGATCAGTGGCTGTGGTACATCTAACAAGTGATTGTAATGAACACCGTAAATTATATTATATAATTTGACCGACATCCACGCGGGTGAAGCCGCGGGCATCAGCTAGTACCTAATAGCATAAAAGACAAGTTTAAGGGTCCTCTCTCGAAAAAGCTTAAAAACAGCGTGCAGATGAAGCGGTTTTTCACCGGCACTTACAGAGAAATTACATCTGAGAATTTTTTTTAGTAATCTACATGATATGACACGTAATTTGGTTTAGCCACAATTTTTGTATCGGTATCACATAATAAGAAAAAAAATCCACAAAATCACCTCCAAATCGTTGAATGGAACCATTTTACTCCTTCATTTTTTAACAAAATAATATAAAAAAAATATCTACTGCTTTGAAATACAAAGGAAAATAATTTGGTTTTGTTACTTTTTAAAAACATGTATTATTTTAATTATAATAAATGAAAAACGCGTCCGTTTAGAGTCCGTATCTACGACCGAGAGAGGTAGTTTGTATGCACAAGGTCATTGGCGTGAATACAAGCCTTAATGAGTTCTGTGCTATCTTGTATGCGGCAGGCATGTAATATTCTGCCTATAATCTCTCTCAAAAATCTCACTGGGCAGTCTTAGGGTAAAAGGGGATAGAACCGATGTGGCATTTCAACCTGCCCGCCATTTTTATTTTTTTTTCGTAATCGCGGCCCACTATGAAAGTGGTATGTATGGATAGAGGACATAATATATAGACGAGCAAAAAATGAACAGTAGGACGGTACCCCAATGTGTCACGTTACCGAGATATTTGAAGATAAAGATCGACAAATGAGTACAACGACAATCATTAAAAATATACTTATTACGTGTAGGTATACAGGCGCTAAATTGTATCCAAATAATAGTTCCCAGGTTGATTATTATTATACGCACGAGAAAATCGCTTCGCATCGCAATGAAACGCTAAGTTAAAATTATGCCAGTGCTTTTTTCGTATGTAATGTACCACTCTCTTTCAATAAACAGTAATAATAATAATCAACGCTTATAGACACGTAAAATTTCAATTTTTTATGTGGTCATTGTACTCTTAAATTTTGCAATTTGCAGGTCAGTGACACTGGCCTTTTTATGTTGAAAAAAAATATGATTCGCGCACGTAATGCGTATGTACTTATGGAGATATAATCATTAAAATCATGAATACAATCCTCTTGAGATGATTTATTGTTATTGAGAATACCAATTTCATCGTGGGCCGTGATTTCTAAAAAAAAAAACAAAATGGCGGTGGGTCGTTATGCCAGCTTCCATACAAAAAAAGTTCAAACTCCTTTACTAGTATACTACCTGTCGGTATTTTTATTGGAAAATAATTAAACGTTAGGCTAAGTTGGTATATTATGAATAATTTATTTCCTATAAAGCACATTACATGAATATGTTTATTCACACTTATAACTATTCTTATTGCACTATAATAGCTACGACATAACAATAAAATAAGATCACTGATACTTAAAACAAAAAATAAATAAAATAGGTAATACTTGAGAAAACAAATAATAAAATTTCTCACTTCTATTTATAAAACTATTTCATTATGCTATATTACCGATAAAAAACTACTATAAGTGGCTCCAACACAACAGAGAATATAAATATCTCGTATCAGCGTTATTTGAGTACTTTTCATTTTTTTTGTCCGTAACGAAAATGTTATAACTAAGTTGTTGTATCGAAATTGTAACCTTGTTACGAAAAAGTAATTATTAAGCTTTATCCACGGTGTTCAATATTTTTGTTTCTTCTTAATTATTTATATACTAGCTGACCCATGCAACTTCGTCTGCGTCACATAATATAGCTTATAACAAAATGTCAACATAAATTGAGTTCAATCGTAACAAACAAAAAATCGTATCTTTCCTGTTTATAATATTAGTTTAGATTATATTAAAGTGTGCATTACTATTGGTATCTCTTACTGTTAAATATACAGTAACACCTTGTAAACATTATGGTGCAGTAAATATTTTGAATATGAATTTCTCCGGAGTCCCCGGAGGCCAGAATCCCCACTAACCTACCGCACCGGACCGAATGACTGCCGCGCGCTTAATTATTTTGTCGCGCGGATATTTTTACATTGCGATATCTTCTAAGATATTTGTTTAAACTGTATAGAGTAAAGGGCACAAATATTCTATATTAAATTTCTGTGCTAACAAACACATTTATTTAGATATAGATTAATACCATATGGGTTAAATAAGCTTCGCAAAATATCATTCTTTTTAACCTAACATTTTAATAGTAAAAAATGGTTACAGTGAGTCAATCTTAAAAGATAGACATATGCTGTCGCGGACTTTTTTTTAGAACTTTTAAAGAGGAACAATTCTTTCATACATGGTATTTGCGTAACTTAAACCGTTTTCGCAGCGCACGCAACGGAAGCTCTCAAAAAGGAATATCTTTTCCCGTTTTTGCAACATTTTTCATTTATGCTCCGCTCCTATTGGTCGTAGCGTGATGTTATATAGCCTAAAGCCTTCCTCGATAAATGGACTATCCGACACAAAAAGAGTTTTTCTATTCCAACCAGTAGTCCCAGAGTTTACCGCGTTCAAACAAACAAACAAACAAACAAACTCTTCAGCTTTATAATATTAGTATAGATTATATTTTCATTACACAGGACGTGATGTGTGCAGTAGTGGATTACCTACTTAATCAATTTAAATAAAGTATTAATAATAAACACTCTTTTTTTTGGGGCAGTCGTGTAAAAAGAAAGCGATTTTTTTTATTAGAATTAGGTAGGTAACATAACAAAACAAAATAAAGGTTAATCCTTAAAAATACACAAATCTTCATCATTCATCTAAACATAAACTTTGGGTTTGTCACGAATTTGAAGCAATTCAGTAACTTTAAAGCAAAATATTTGATTATTTACTAATCTCTATTTACGATCAATAACAAACGTATTTTATATTTATTTATTGATCAGATCACGATTCACCTCTTTTTGAGACAAAGTCGGTTAAAATATTCATGGTACATACAGCTTTATATTCATCATTTTCGTAACACGTAACATTTTAGTAACAAAATGCTACTAAAATGTAAGAAAACCTTTTCGTAACGTTACGAAATGTTACTAAAATGTAAGCCCAAAATAACCTCAAAAGTAAATTGACTGCAAAACACAATGTTAAACGTTCAGAAGAAGAACTAAGTAAAAAGATAATATTCTACTAATTAACATATCAAATTCACCGTCATGTATCTAAATTACTTACCGAAATATCGTGTTGTAAATGAATAATAACGAAAATGTTTCTTCGGAGCTCCGCTTACGACTTTCACAATAAAATGGTTGATCGATGCGTTTGACAGTTTCGTAATAGCCAATCAGGGTCAGGCTAGTTTTGCCAATAATAAAATTTACGATTGCGTTCAGAAATGCCAAGAAACCAGTGTAAAAATTGCTAACGAAACTGATTGTTACTAACTTGTAAAATATTGAGACAAGGAAATAAAACTATTTATAATTAATTATATATCATGAAAACCCCAAATAAACAGAGATTTAAATACTAGGGGATACGTATAACACATTAAATACAATTCACGCGTAATAAATCGAATTTTAAAGCCATTTTAACGAATCCAAATATTTGAAAGCTGATAGTGACACTACGCTTTTTGTATGAAACAAAATTTTGAGTGGTATTATATTAAATGTTTTTGAAAAAAATATATAGAATAATAAGTCATGAGACTATTTACGAATGAACTGAATATATATCTGTCAAATACAACGCGGAGATTAAAAATTACAAGATGTATTTATTTGACTTTTTTAGTTTCCAAATTAACGACATCATTTTTATTCTGAAATGTACAAATTTTTTGAAAAATACTCATTTACTAGTATATCATAATGACTGTTGGTTGTAGGTTCTATTCATGTATTTAGTTATTATTATCTATACTAATATTATAAAGCTGAAGAGTTTGTTTGTTTGTTTGTTTGTTTGTTTGAACGCGGTAAACTCTGGGACTACTGGTTGGAATAGAAAAACTCTTTTTGTGTTGGATAGTCCATTTATCGAGGAAGGCTTTAGGATATATAACATCACGCTACGACCAATAGGAGCGGAGCATAAATGAAAAATGTTGCAAAAACGGGAAAAGATATTCCTTTTTGAGAGCTTCCGTTGCGTGCGCTGCGAAAACGGTTTAAGTTACGTAAATATCATGTATCAAAGAATTGTTCCTCTTTAAATGTTCTAAAAAAAAGTCCGCGACAGCATATGTCTATCTTTTAAGATTGACTCACTGTAACCATTTTTAACTATTAAAGTGTTAGGTTAAAAATAATGATATTTTGCGAAGCTTATTTAACCCATATGGTATTAATCTATATCTAAATAAATATGTGTGTTAGCACAGAAATTTAATATAGAATATATGTGCCTTTTACTCTATACAGTTTAAACGTATATCTTAGAAGATATCGCAATGTAAAAATATCCGCGCGACAAATTAATTACGCGCGCGGCAGTCATTCGGTCCGGTGCGGTAGGTTAGTGGGGATTCTGGCCTCTGGGGACTCCGGAGAAATTCAAATTCAAAAGATTTACTGCACCATAATGTTTAAAAGGTACAAGGTGTTACTGTATATTTAACAGTAAGAGATACCTGTAGTAATTCTTTAATATAATCTAAACTAATATTATAAAGAGGAAAGATACGATTTTTTGTTTGTTACGATTTAACTCAATTTATGTTGACATTATTTGTTATAGCTATATTATGTGACGCAGACGAAGTTGCATGGGTCAGCTAGTATTTAAATAAAATCTTCAGTCTGTTGTTTTGTTGCTATACAGGGTGTGTAAATCAACCCACCACACAGCCGTCAACCAAGCATTCTATACATCAAACTAAGTACCCTACGCAAAAATTTTTGCTGGGAAACGATTTTTTTTTTTGACATTTTACGGTAAAACTCAATGTAGCACTGTTAAAACATTATGCTGGTGGATGCTTTGAATAGTAAACGGGTAAACGGGTCAAGGAGGTAATTTAAGTAAAGCTAAAACCTGAAAAACTAGTATTTACAAAAACAGCTGTGAAAAATTTGGAACTTTGACCCCCAATATCTCCGTAACTAGGAGGTTCCCACTTTCCCAGGTAAGATCTAGAACGAACAAATTATAGCAGTGGTGGGGAGAACAAGTGCCTTTCGTTTGCATTAAGGGTACTTTTACACCCTATAATTATAATCATTATTGCTCTAGTTTCCGTAAGGCTCCGCGCAAAACGAGAAGCGCAATTATGCACTTTTATCTTCGGCATCATACCGTGTAAAGTTGTACGGACATCGACAAAGACAACAATATGTTTGAAGTATTTTAAAACATAACATAATATCACGCCTGTAATTCCCGAAGGGCTGGGCAGTAGTATACCCAACAGCACAGACACATTTCGCCAGTTATGGTATGTCCCATGTAATAAGGGGCGAGTCTGTTCCCATCAACCGGCACAAAGGTTGATAAGGTTTATTTTTCATCAATATGTGTCTCTGGTGTTTTAAACTTTTATTTTCGAACGTTCATTTCCGAGACAAGTTTCTTGATAAATATTTACATCTATTGTAAACATAAATTGCAACACAACAAATCTGTTGATTGTGTAAAATTAGGAAAATAACTCTTATTTTTTTAAACTTCATGTACAAAAGTGGTACATAGGCGGACTTAATGCCACAAGGCATTCTCTACCAGTCAACCTTTGGGTCAAATAGGACAGCACTGTGGTAGAGTACAAAAAAATAAATAATAATAAGGATAAAACCATTTTGTAAACATAATACATAAACGGGTGCATACCAGTACATATATATACAGATAGAATTAAATAAACTGATAGATATTTTAATACATTCAGTAAAAAAAAAAAGAGAAACTCTTGACTCGATGCGAGCCATAAATATTCAGGAGTAAGTCTAGTTTTAATTCTAAACATTATTTATACTATTCTAGTTCATAAGTTGTATAAAAATATTAAAACTACATAATGCGAGCATAACTTCCCCAACATACAAAATTCGTTGCATCATATATCGTCGACAATAAAATAATAATACTACGCACAGAATCTTTCAGTCTTCTCAACTGATACTTAATTTTCTAGGGCATAAATAAACGTTATAAAGGAAAATTATTGCAAAAAATATGCGGGTCGAATACATAACCTCCTCCTCTTTTAGAAGTCGGTTAAAATAATTGTTGTATTCTGACTAAATATGACCATGCTACCCCCAAATGGCGGTCATCAATACAAGTCAAAGAACCATGTTCAGATGTCCCTTGAGGCGGTTTAGAAACTCTGACACTAGGGTGTGTGGGGTCGTTAGACCTTACTGCCCACACGATAAGAAGAAGAAGCTACTGTCAAATAGCCATTTCAAATTCTCAGGCTACAAAGTAGCCAAGTCACAAGTGTCGTATGTGCGGATAGAGTCCTCGGCAAACTGCTCGTGTCGCTGGCACGACAGTACCACTATGTTGGCCTAAAATTTCAGCAGCACAGAGATTACTTTGTCTGCATATTATGGGGCACAAATAAGTAAATGTGGTGCTATTCCTCAAACAATGGGGCACTTAATATCGTGCCCTGCCTGTCCTGCTAGTTGTTCACTACAGGAACTGATGGACGCTGCCGAAAGCGCCAAACTAGTAGCTCAATTCTGGGCCAACACAATTTAGATTGCCATCGACACGCTAAGAAGAAGATGGGGCACAGCTGACACATCCACACCATGCAGACGCCAGTAAATCAAGCTACTATACAGGGTGTAAACGAACCCTTCACGCATACGACAACCAAGCATTCTGTACATCATCCAAGTACCCCTACGCAAAAATTTTTGCTGGGAAATGACATTTTTTTTTTGGGGTCAAAAATCACATTTTACGGTAAAACTCAAAGTAGCACTCTTAAAACATTGTGCTAGTGGATGCTTTGAATATTAAACGGGTCATGGAGATAATTTAAGTTAAGTTAAAACCTCAAATACTAGTATTTACAAAAACAGCTGTGAAAAATTTGGAACTTTAACCCCCAATATCTCCGTAACTAGGAGGTTCCCAGGTATGGTCTAGAACAAAAAAAAGGATCGCAGTGGTGGGGAGAACAAATGCCCTTCGTTTGCGTTAAGGGTACTTTTACACCCTATATAAAAAATCTGTCAATATTTTTAACTTTATCGCTAGGTTCAAGGTTACAGTTGTGGGTAGCTTGACATGCTGGCGTCTGTATTTTCATTACCGTATCTTCTTCGGCTTTATTCTTCAAAAGTTTATTGCATGATCAGCCTTCAAGTGCGTCACGTGGACACAAGGGTGGTGGATATCTTTGTATCCTAAGACTTGCATCCTCATGATGTTTTCTGTATCTTCTCTTTTTACAAAACGTAACATCACGCCTGTAATCTCCGAAGGGTTAGGCAGAAGTCTACCTAATAGTACAACCACATTTCACCAGTTATGTTTACATCACATGTAATAGGGGGTGAGCCTATTGCCATCAACCGGGCATAAATTCAGACTCCATGGCTGCTACTGAGAAATTCCTGACGGAAAAATCCAATTTCACTTTGCCCGACCCGGGAATCGAACTCAGGCTCACCAGTCGAGGCTTCTATTTTAGTCATCAGTATATAAAGTCTTGAGCCGGCGGGTCCTTAGGGCCTTGCTTCCGTCTCTCAAGTCGGTTGCGACTGACATAGGGCGCTGGTTGCTTCAGGTGAACAGTCCGAACGTGCAGTTTCCTGCTGTTTGACTGGGAGAACGCTTTGCCGCATACTTCACACTCGTAGGGCTTCTGACCCGTATGGCTCTGTAACAAGGAGGAGCTAGTGTAAATGGCATATTGCGAAAACTTCTACGGCAGTAGCTTGTGGACAACATATTCCCTAAAAACCCTCAACACCTTTTTTTTTATGGTGGGTGGAAAATCATCAAATAACCCCTCCCGCTCTTGGGCAGAGCGGAAGGGAGTGTCAGACTTCTACTGACTAAAAACCACCCATGTTCCTTCTTAGCCCTTCATGTCGAGGCCGCGGTATCTCTTGCGAACAACCCGCAGCCCAACCCTCAACACCTTGCGCGTACAATATAACAATGCCTTCAGAATGCAATTGCGTCTTCCACGTTTCTGCAGCGCATCTGGCATGTTTATGGAGGCTCGTACGAACGGATTGGCAGCTATCCTGCTCAAATAAGTTGCCTCCTTATTGAGCCGAGTCCGTGCTAGCAGCAGTGGCATTCTGGAGGTTATTGCGGACAAATTTGATTGTCCTATTCTGTGCCATCACATTCGGGTGTTGACTAAAACAAAGTGACATCAAAAATTATGGTATAATAGTATTGTAGAACGATTTTTAATTAATGTAACTTATTACCACTAACATAGTTTGTAAGTACCTATTGTTTACTAACCCATATGGACCTGATTGTTTGAAATATTTTTTTTATTATTATTATTATATTAAATGAGTAGGCAATAGTTATAAGCGATATGGAACACCTTGGTCGGAAGCCTAGTTGTGTCGGACTATCAAGTCATACGTCATGAGTTCGAATCCAAGACTCACCGCTGATTTTTAGAAAGAAAAGAAAGAAAATTGCGTTTATTTGGTAAAAAATCCTTAAAAATTAACAAAACAAATTCAATATAATTAAACTTAATAATGCCAAAAGTGCCTCAGCTCAGCATAATGCCAGATGGCAACACAATGTGCACCACCTGACGCTGATTTTTTATATATATATATTTTTTTTTTTCGGATTCATGTGCGTATTATACAGGGTGGTGCCGACAATACGACAATAAATGAAACCACTGGTAGTTCTAGTTCATAGGAACACTTTTAAACTATCAAATAAATCCTAACACCGTCGTGGTGCCGACGATACGACAATAACCTACCTAAATGTCTTTGCCAAATTCGTTTGTTACATTTTATTTCCACACGTTAATCGGTGCAAATTATTTCGAAGGTTAGTAAACCAATATTTGTTTGTAAATTGTAATCTATTTCGTTTACAGTTTTATGCTACTAAGTTTTACTGTATTTTTTTAAATTTTCGGTGCTAAGATTTATTTGATAGTTAAATAATGTTCCTATGAACTAGAACTACTAGTGGTTTCATTTATTGTCGTATTGTCGGCACCACCCTGTATGCTTCGGTGTAGTGCAATAAGCATTTTAAAATACTCACTAAAAAGTGTCTATCTAGCGCTCCTTTAAACTTGAACGTTTTGTCACAGACAGAACAAGGGTGTGGCCTGACTTCCAAGTCAAGTTCCTCGTGAACCTGCCGGCAATGATACTATATCAACATGGGCAGTTACGTCTTCAATTTGAAGTTCCCGATTCCACTAATATTATATCATTGCCTTTAGGTTAGTGCATTGTTAAGTTGACAGCGTGTTTATTAAGAAGCAATAAGTGCGGTTTTACAACCACCTTAGGCACACGTGGTAGATAACAGCCCTCTCACTTTTTTTTTTTTTGTTTGGCGGGTGGAAAACCATCAAATAACCCCTCCCGCTCTTGGGCAGAGCGAAAGGAAGTGTCAGACTTCTACTGACTAAAAATCACTCATGTTCCTTCTTAGCCCTTCATGTCGAGGCCGCGGTATCTCTTGCGAACAACCCGCAGCCCCGACGGGGACAGCCCTCTCCCTCAAACAGAAAGAAGCAGTGGGATCGTAATAGGCTGATTATTCTAAGGATTGCTTTCGTCACTCTATTGTTAACAAGACAAGGTTTAGTTTAGCATCTTCATCAAAATTCAAGAAATTGTCATACAAGACATAGATAAATTCATTTAAATTGCAGTACCTAGTCCATGTTTATTTTCGCTGTTTTTTAGCTGTTAAATAATTAACAGTAATAAGAAATCGAATAAGTTAAGCACGTTAAGCTGTTGGTCCCGGCTGCCATATATAGATCTTTGGCAGTCGTTACAGGTAGTCAGTGACCTGAAATTCTGACATCCAGTCTTACCAAAGAATATCGTATTACCTAGTGTAGCGCCGCGAGGCCGCGATCAAGGCGGCGTATGTATGTTGCTGGCCGGTGCTGCGGCACTCTATTTTTTGACTTTTCTTTGTCTGTCACTTCTTCTTGATAAAAAATCTTTTCATGTCGCGTTTCGATAATTCAGTGTTATAAATATTTTCTGAAGACATTATAAATTGTGAATTGTACATAGATTTTCATGTATATAGTTTAAACATAGTTTCGAGTTTTTATTCTGCTCTCCTAACAACTATCGCCCCGGTTGCTCTGCACCTTCAATATTTTTAGAGGCCCGCTGAAGGCGTGCTTCATTGGTGACCCCGACGTGATTTGAACACTCTTTATTAACTAGGTTGTGGAGGTCAGATAGGCAGTCGCTCCATGTAAAATACTGGTATTCAGCTGCATCCGGTTAGACTGGAAGCCGACCACCACATAGTTGGGAAAAGGCTAGGCAGATGATGAATAAGAAATCGAATCGAGTAAAAGTTTGCATTTGTTGGTATGAGCGCTCGGTTGTAGGGCGAGAATCAGATAAGCCGCGTTTTAGCACGGGTGGCTCACACTTACCGATTTCTGTTGATACAAAAATAAACCTTCACAATTTTTGGTTGTTTCGAGACGGGACTCATTAGTAGTTACCTCCTTTGATTTAACGACGATACAAAACAGCCTGTATAAATAATAATTGAAATACTTACTCTAAAATGTCTATTTAAAGCTCCTTTTCCCTTGAAAGCTTTGAAGCAAACGGAGCAAGGATAAGGTCGGTTGTCGGAGTGCGTCTTCTCGTGAACGTTCAAGTTCGTTCGGTTGTAGAACGCCTTGTCGCATTGCGAACATTTGTACGCGCGCTCTTCGAAGTGCGTGCGTTTGTGGTATATTAGGAAAGCGTTGCCCTGTTGACAGAAAAGTTACATTAATAAATCATATCATTATTGTCATATTTCATTCATCATTCATCATTTTATAATTTTCTTCATCATTTTATAACTCGAGCACTGGGTTCCCACTACCATATGTCTGGTCACTCCCCATAACCGGGTTGTGTATACGCGGGTCGCCGAAACCTCTTAGGCGTCTGCCTCGAATGTCGCGGGCAGCGGGACGGCGGTGCGGGAGCGACAGGATGTAATGCGTGCAATGAAATGACCGGCACTCGAACACAGCGGTGCGTCCAGTCAAGCGGTGACCGCGCGTCTGCATTGCAATGTTGAGCAATGTTTTTTAGTAAAAATTTAATAAATTTGAATCATAAAGATCTTGTCGCCGTTGTTCAGACATTTCGTTCGCGAATAAAAACAAATATGTCGACGACACAACCACGAACACAACACTACGCCGCTATAGTGCGCACGGTCTGCGCTGGTTGCGAGTGCGGGTCTGCGTTGCCCGCCCGCACCCACGCCGCCTCGCTGCTCGCTGATTCGAGGCCTTAGGGTCTGTCAGCCGGAGGGCGAACGTCCGTCGGGGCTGCGGGTTGTTCGCAAGGGATACCGCGGCCTCGACGTGAAGGGCTAAGAAGGAACATGGGTGGTTTTTAGTCAGTAGAAGTCTGACACTCCCTTTAGCTCTGCCCTAAAGCGGGAGGGGTTATTTGATGATTTCCCACCCCCCAAAAAAAAAAGGACCTGTCACCCATAAGTTTACCGCCTACAGGGTTTATGGTGCAAGTGTATGGTGTACATACCCTGAAACCCTTGCCGCATATATCACAGATGTGGTTCTTCTGTATGGGGTACTTCTTGTCGGGGTGCGCGCGACGGAAATGTGTCCAGTACTCGCGAGCGTTCGGTATCTCTTCCGGACACTGCAACCAATCATAAATATTTAAGTTTGTATACTTTGGACATTTGATATTTTATTTTTTTCCCAAAGAAAGCTGCAGCTGTATGAAAATTATAGGTAAAAGGTCAGCAAGATAACAATAACTCACGGCTTCGTTGGTCTAGTTCGACTGCTGTGACTGAGATGTCATGAGGTCCCGGGTTCGATTCGCAGATCGGGCTAAGTGTTATTGGGTTTTTCTCGCAAGAATTTCTCAGTAGCAGTCACAGCATCTAGATTTGTGCCCGGTTGATGGCAATAGGCTCGCCCCCTATTACGTGGGACTTAAACATAACTGGCGGAATATGGATGTATTAATAGGTACACATCTTATTTTATATTTTTTAAACGTTGCCCCAAACTAGAAATTGCTCCTGTATCGTGTTAAAATTTCTCTTGCATCGTGGGTGCGTTCACAAACATTTAAACTCAAATACAAATACCCAGACCCGAAACAACTATCTGTAGGCCATACAAATATTTGTTCCGTGCGGGGATCGAACCCGCGACACGCAGCGCAGCAGTCAAATCGCTCAGCCATTGTACCAATCGTGCCGAATAATGTGTAATCACAATAAGTAAATACATACGTGTTCACATTGAGCAGGCCAGCTGTGTTTGGAAGGTTTCTTCCCGTAGTTCTTAGGTCTCTTCCGTGTGTGTTCCTTGCGGTGATGCAGTCGCAGCTCTTCTGAGTTCTCGAACGTCGCGCCGCAAGTCCGACAACCTTTACTGTTGAACAACGAACCTTATGACAACATGTATAGAGTCTGCATTCCCAGTGTGATTGAGTGATGTCTTGTAAACTTGCGAATTGAACCATATATCCAAACGTTTAGAGTCTGTATTCCCGTGTGCTTGAGTGGACTCTTCTTCTGCCACAAGTACTTCCAATACACGCAGCAACTTTGAAAAGTGTTTTTCTTCTTTTATTCTACTGTAGTGATTGTTATCTTATGTCGTTACGCAAACAGCATTTTCGAACTCGTATTATTACAAAATAGTTCTTATCATAAAGTAGAAACTGTTGTTTCACGATAAAATCGGTTTATAAATTAAAGTTTTAAATTAATAATTTTCGAATTTTGTTGCGTGTATACACTGCTCTCAAAACGGTGAAGGAAAATATCGTCAGGAACCTCTTAGGCCCGAATTACACAGAAGCGGCGTAAGGTGAAGGCGCGGCGCAGGCATCTTGCCGCTTCAAACGTTTCAATAAAAAATGTAGGCGACACGATGTGAATTATACTCAAGCGGCGTGGCGCAGGCACATCGGTTCGTCGAATGTTCCGCGTTGCTAGCAGTCCGCCGCGCCTTCACCTTACGCCGTTTTTGTGTAATTCGGGCCTTAGGAATGTCTTAGATAGAACCAAAAAATTCGAAGATATGTGACATCTACCAACCCGCACTGGACCCGCGTGGTGGAGTATAGCCCATCCCTCTGCTGATGATGATGATACATAATACTGCACGTAAACACTAATATCACAACTAGTAAGTACTGAACATCAAACAAACAAAAATGAACTGTATGTCAACTTACATAGAGTCAGTAGTCTGTGTGTGCTTGGTGGACATGACCGTGTGCCTTTTGTACGCCTCGGTCGATATAAACTTAACGTCACACTCTTCGCAATACGGACCTTCTTCTGAATTTTCTTCTGCTTTCTCCTAAATATACAGAAAACTGGGTTTAACGTCAGGGATTTTTCTATAAAACTCTATACTGCAACGCAAAATTATATCACTCTAATGGCGTCGCTACAAATCGCAGTTCATAACATCACGCCGGTAATCCCCGTAAGGATTATTATTTTATTTTTTTATTGGGACAAGCCCGCCACACCATTCCCAAAACTCTGTAACTCCTGTTAGCCAGAATCAACAGTGGCGACCACAAGAAAAGCGCCGAGACAATGAAGCTCGACGAAGTCCCAGAGAAACGATTAAACTGTCTTGGATGCCGCAACGAAATTAATCAGAAAAGAATAGCGGAGGATTAGGAAAAACATAATTTCCACTTCCCTCCATATCAGCAGGAGACAGAACAGAACACGGCCACGGCACACAGGGACGTATACAACTGGGATAAGCCCAGTTGCCTAGCCAGTTATTGTCATTAATATTACTGGGTCCTAAGTTGTGTGTTGTAAGTCCCGTAAGGATTAGACAGAGGTGTACGTCTTATTGCAAAAACATTTCGCCAGTGATGTTTAGGTCCCAAGTAATAGGGGGCGAGCCTTTAACCATCAACCGGGCACAAACCACTCCGTGGTTGCTACTAAGAAATTCCTAATAGAAAAATCTAATAACACTTCGCCCGACCCGGGAATCGAAACCAGGACCTCATGGCTTGCAGTCGCGCTTGCAAACACTAGATCAATAGGCAGTAAACTAAATAACACTTAAATTTTGATCTACATACTGTCTGTTCGCTCTGGTTCTTTTTTTGAGCATTCTCAAAAAAATCTTATTAGTCCGTCAGATAGATTTTCAAAAAATAATGGACACACATTTTTTCTTTTTTCACGTAAACAAAAGATGAAGACGGTATATACATACAGTGTATACAGTGCTTCGAAAAGTCGTGTCAAGTCGTGTGACGTCACAAGGTTAGTACTTTTTTACCCACAAAGTGACGTCACAAGCCCCACACTTAATTTTTTTTTTATTTTGATAAAACAAAAAACACGTATCCAATATTTTTCAATAATCTAACAGACGGACTAATTTGATTTTTTTGGCGAAATGAAGGAGGGGTAAGAAAGTTGGGATACATACTTTTATATCCTTGTGCATCATAGTCTTGTGCATGGCGAGGCCCAGTTTGCTGATGAAGGAGTACCCGCAGTAGCCGCATATGAACTCCGACGGGTGTTTGATGCGCACATGACTCATGTATGACGTCCAAATACTGGTGGGGAAAAATTAAACATTTTAGACATCTCTTATTATATCGGTGACTGAAAACATCGCGAGTAAAAATGGACTTAAAGTTCTGAAATAATCAACCCCTTTTGAGCATACAAAGTGCTTAATCGAATTTATAAACTACTAGCCGACTATTATTATTTATTTTTAACCGACTTCCTTTTTAGTTTTGTTTTCCTCCTGTTCATTAAAGACTATAGCTTTTGCTCGCGACTTCGCTCAGTAGTTTCGAATATTACCTCCTATTTACAAAATTACAAACAAATGTTCATTAGATTGAAATTGAATTTGTATGGATTATTTTTATCTGAAATAAACTGATTAATAAGATTTTATAGTTAGAATATTCATGACTTACGTAAATATTTCATCGCAATGTTTGCACTTGAAAGTAATCCCTTTATGCCAGCCTTGGTGCTGTTTTGCTTGAGTCCTGGACAAACAAAAATATGTATGTTTTACCATTGAGTACCTGTTTTTCTTAAAGCATACAGTTGCGCTACGTAATATGTCGACCAATGGCCATCGAATTGACTGAAGCTTTCGATGAAGTACACCACTAATTCTGTTTTAATTTTTTAATTTGTGATTTAAAACTGGATGTCTAGATCAAATTATTTGTCACAATAAAATAAGTTATCAAGACTTGATGAAAAAATTAATAAAATTATAGCAAAATCTTAGGGGAGTTCAAAAGTCTACCACAAGGAAACACATTAGGTGCACTACTATTTATACCTATAACTGCTAGTGTAAATAGTTTTACTTACGTGTTGGTAGATATGTAAGGACAAGATTTACAGGCGTATTTCTTCTCGTGGTTGGACGCATGTTTCTGATAGGCGCGCTTCGTTTTAAATCTAAACTTACAGACTTGACACTCTATGCTACCTGCGGTCTGTAAATACAGAACATACCTTATAGTTCAGTGAAATTAAGCATTAAAAGGTGGATAAATACTCAGTCAACATAATTATATGGAACCGCTGATTTTTGGTTTGTGCATTGGTGTCCCTTCCACCCATACCATATACTGCAATAATTGAATGATTTTTGGCAATGTAATTCAATAATTGATATATATATATGTATAAAATAAATAAATGCTTACCACAGCATGTTTGCTGACATGATGATTCCAGGCATCATTGTCAATGAACCCTTTATAGCACAGATTGCACTGGAATGGAGAGTTCAAATAGTTGGAAGACTCTTTCCTCTTCTGAATCTCTTCTTTCTGCTCTTCTAACTGAAAAGGACAAAGAACACTAAATAAATAAAATAGCAGATATGAGCAGTCCTATATTTTGACAGGGATCCATAAAGATACTCTACTGGCGACAAGAGCAATACACAAATAATACCATAAAAAATCCATTTCAAAAGCACCTCATCATCCCCTTTTTCCCATTCTATTTGGCGTCGGCGCAACACAAAACCAAACCACCTCTTTACTAGAAAATAGTTATGAAATAAAAAAACAGTTTCAATCTCACATACCGTCAAAGTAATAACATTGATGTACTGTGCAAAATCATTCCATTTGCCATCACCAAGTTGGGCAACCCTTGGGTTTAACAACTCTTTTTTACGCTTAACAGTTCCTGTTTTTAACCGGCGTTTCTTTTTCCTCTCTGTCACTTTAGTTAATTCAATTGAATATACAGAGCCTTCTGTGCCCACAGCAAACTGCAAAAAAAATAAAGCATATAATATGGTGACTTTTTTATTATTATTTGTAAAGGGGAAGATTACAAAAAAAAGGTAATGTAATAGCTATAAATTAGCTGATGTTTGTTTTTAAAATATCTTCTTAAAGCAGTTCAGTGTTTCATATCATTTTCTAGCAACTTTCTTCTATGCTCTTACAATTGATTAGGTAAGAACTGCTTCAGTCTTTTCAACCCCACAGGATTCAATTATTTCATTCAGTTATCTAAACTAAAAGTGAAGCTAGGAATTTGTGATTAGATGTAAAAAAATCTATACTAATATTATAAAGCTGAAGAGTTTGTTTGTTTGTTTGTTTGTTTGATTGTTTGTTTGAACGCGGTAAACTCAGGGACTACTGGTTGGAATTGAAAAAATCATTTAGTGCTGGATAGCCCATTTATCGAGGAAGGCTTTAGGCTACATAACATCACGCTACGATCAATAGGAGCGGAGCATAAATGAAAAATGTTGCAAAAACGGGAAAAGATATTCCTTTTTGAGAGCTTCCGTTGCGTGCGCTGCGAAAACGGTTTAAGTTACGTAAATATCATGTATGACGGAATTGTTCCTCTTTAAAAGTTCTAAAAAAAAGTCCGCGATAGCATATGTTTATCTTTTAAGATTGACTCACTGTAACCATTTTTTTATATTAAAATGTTAGGTTTAAAAGAATGATATTTTGCGAAGCTTATTTAACCCATATGGTATTAATCTATATCTAAATAAATGTGTTTGTTAGCACGGAAATTTAATATAGAATATTTGTGCCCTTTACTCTATACAGTTTAAACAAATATCTTAGAAGATATCGCAATGTAAAAATATACGGGCGACAAAATAATTAAGCGCGTGGCAGTCATTCGGTCCGGTGCGGTAGGTACGTGGGGATTCTGGCCTCTGGGGGCTCCGGAGAAATTCAAATTCAAAATATTTACTGCACCATAATGTTTACAAGTACAAGGTGTTACTGTATATTAAACAGTAAGAGATACCTACAGTAATTGTTACTTTAATAATATAATCGAAGCCAATCTAAACTAATAGGTATTGTAAGAGGAAAGGTAAGATTTTTTGTTTGTTACGAGTACGATTTAACTCAATTTAATATGTTAGATAGTCGATTTATCGAGAAAGGTTATAAGCTATATTATGTGACGCAGACGAAGTTGTGTGGGTCAGCTAGTATGTTAATAAAAGAAAAACTTACTTCAAGACCTTCACATTCTTCTTTCAAGTTCACCTTCCCATCGTCTGATTCATTATTTTGACTTTTCTTCTCCTTATGAAGTGATAGTGGTTCATCATCATCATCACTGGAGAGACAGGGGTCCATTGAGTTGAAGGAAGCATAGTTATGATCAATCTTAAACTTATCATCTTCATCATCACTGCCTCTCGGTTCAAGCTTTACTTCTACGTTTAGTTTGGATTTCTCCGGAAGACCTAACTCAATATTTGGTAAGGTGACGATTTTGAGATTGGACGCTATGTGAATACTTTTGCGATCTAATAATTTTACTTTTATTGGTTTTACCTGAAACATGAATTTAGTAATATTATAACTAGGTTCTGTGTCAACTAAAATTTTATAACAATATTGTCAACAGGCACTTAATGAATTGAAATTCTAGTTTTAATATTATATTTACATTTCCTAAAGAATCTGTAGCACCATGAAGAGCTGCCTGGCTACGTAGACATTTCTCTCTAAAGAAATAAAACTTTTTCACAAGTGCGGTACACTCATAGCAGGCATATGGTGGCAAGCTGGCATACTCAGGCTGGAACAGAACATTAATAGGTACAGAATATGGAAGTCATTAGCCCAAAAATCTCACAACTAATCTAACCAAAGAGTCTTGTGACAACAGAATTATTGACAGAACATAAGATAGAGAATTAGATTGCTCCATGAAAAATATTGGTATTCAGACGGAACAGATTCAGTCGATAACAAGCTCTTAATATACAAATTAGTATTGAAGCCAGTTTGGATGTATGGGATACAGCTCTGGGGAAGCAAAAGCAACTCCAATATAGCCATTTTGCAGCGTCAACAAAACAAAATACTATGCACAATAGCCAATGTCTCATGGTTCCACTACAAATGCTGAAATCCACCAACAACTACCCATTCCCACAGTAAAGAAGAGATTCGGAATATAGCAGGAAAATATAAAGAATGATTAGCCATCCACCCAAATGAGCTAGCTCGTCTGAACGAGACTATGTGCTCCACTTGAAGCGCCACAGTATCATGGCACTAGAAGACCGGCAGTAAGGCCGTAATACCTGCCAGTAGATGGCATCACTGGAAGCCACACCCTACACCACAAGCAACACGGAACCTGCACATAGTCCGAAGACTGATTGCATATAAAAAAAAAGGTAGAACACTCACTCACTTGCTAAAATGATTCTTAATTTTTTTTTTGAGAACTCAGAAAATAATCTATATAGAATATTTTGATCAATAGATGCTCTATTTGACCATAATAAACATATTCTATTTATGTAAGTAAATCATTATTATTTTCTTCATAAGACAAGGATGTAGAAATCAATACCAATGTGTATATAAAATAAATAAACAAAGGGTCAACTTACATTGGTTCCAATTACAGACTCATAATAAGATTCTAATGGGTATGATCGCAAGTCGTGTAATTTCACGTCCATTATTGAACAAATACGACATACTTTTACGGCTTCTGGTTCCATTTTGCAGTATTATTTATTTAATTTATTATATCATCTCAAATCACAAATTGGGTTTCATAGATTCGCGGCGAAAATGGTACGATAGAGTTATAAAATATTAGAGCTTCTACACGATCTAGCCACTATCTTCACTATTAGAACGTCACGAGTGTTTGTCAAGAAAACATCATGACTACACGAAATGTATAAAAATGTTACTTATTTTACATAATCAATATTACGAGACCACGCATTATCTGTAATTTGAAAACAAAATACTCATAGAATGTCTAATTCTATGAAAGACGCCAACTGGGCAGCCATTTTTGTTGTTGATGACAATTTGACAGCAGCAACGTTTTATTTCTGCTCTACTTAAAAATAATAAACCCTATCTTTGCAAGCACCTAGTCGAGTAAACAGCTTAGAAGCAGCATAAATGCCATATTTTCGTAGAAAACAAAATCTGTTCCAGAGTATACGACGGGCAAAATGTAATTTTCTTTTATTTAACGGTATAAAAAAGAGTTATTTCCATGTAGTTCGTTACTGTTTTCGTAAACGCATGTTTGTAATGTCATGTCACTGTCAAAAAGTTACAGTTTCGTTCGGACAGGTTTGGACGAGAAGCCGAATTTTCGTCGTTTTGAAACAAAATTAAATAACTATTTAAGTTCATCTTATTTCAAACATGAAGTGCGTAAATAAAGTTTATATAACTGAAATGATAATAGAATATTACAACTTATGTTACCGTTAATGTTGCATCGTGTGTGTTTTGTTTTATTTTCAGGCTCACAGTGGACGGTCTTCTTGTTTATTTCCCCTATGATTACATATATCCAGAGCAATACGCGTATATGTTGGAGTTAAAGCGAGCTCTAGACGCAAAAGTAATGTATTATTTACAAACATTATGTATTTTTAGTTACTTGGGTATCATTTCTGAATTTCTACGCCTTCGCGGTTTCTGCATATTGCGAATGATTAGTTCTCGAGCATTTCCTGTTAAATGCCGATCATAGTTTTATTGAAGAGTCCTGTAGTTCTCCAATAATACAGATATCCATTTCAAATTATTCCGATAACCATTTTAGGTTATGTATCAAAACATGAAACACAAACAAGCAATACCAATTATTTCAGGTAAAATATAGCATTTTGTATTTTTCAGGGCCATGGATTATTAGAGATGCCTTCAGGAACTGGCAAAACAATATCACTTCTCTCCTTGATTGTAGCGTACATGATCCAGAACCCTCATCATGTCAGGTATCTCTTTATTACCAAAAATTCTTCTGTATTGTTTAGGCAGTTAGGGCAAACCACTCCATGCTGAGCATGTATTATGTTGACAAATAGTTGTTTTTAGCACTAGATCAAAGTTTTAGAGAAGAGAACAGTATTTACCCTGTTCAAATAGCTGCAATTAACGCAAAGTGTAGCTGTACTTACTTTGTATAAATAATAATGCACTCAAACCAATTAATGAAAACACAGTATACTGTATGGCACAGTGTGTCCTAAAACTGAAAATTTCAATTCATGCTAATTCTACCAAGCCGAAGTCAGCGGTGGGAACATTAATCCAAAGTATCAATCTAAATAGAGAAGCTTCTTTTACATTGAGACTGCATTTGAGTCATGTTAAAAATGTGGGCCATGTTTCATGATTTATTCCCATTTCAGAAAACTCATCTACTGTTCCCGTACAGTACCAGAGATAGAGAAAGTACTGGAAGAGTTAAAGAACTTGATGAAGTATTATGAGAAGTGCCAAGGAGAAAAGCCAAGTCTGGTCGGTGTAGTGTTAACCTCTAGGAAGAACCTCTGCATTCATCCTGATGTGAGAGCTTTGATTTTCTTTTAAATAAGTACTCCTCATACATTAACTAGTAGTTAAGAAACAG
Source organism: Diarsia brunnea (assembly GCA_949774965.1). Taxonomy (NCBI): domain Eukaryota; kingdom Metazoa; phylum Arthropoda; class Insecta; order Lepidoptera; family Noctuidae; genus Diarsia; species Diarsia brunnea. The sequence goes on along the minus strand of OX459014.1, from coordinate 2,611,457 downwards.
TAATGCCTAACCCAGACTTGGTACTGCAAAGTTCTGAGCAGACATGATTTGATGGCATGGTTGGTAGTAACTAAGCGATTGACTGGTGTGCTGAGTATTGTGGGTTCTATCCTGATCAAAATGAAACATTGTATGGCCTACAGATAGTCGTTCTGGGTCTGCCTGTTTGTGTATGTGAGTTTAAAAATTTGTAAACACACCCAAGATATAAGAGAAATTCCGCAAAGTTCAAAAAATAATCTAGGCTATCAACCTACTATAAAGATGTCTTGGCATACATGAACTGGATAGTTAATTACCATTTCTTTCAAAATGAATACCTCAATATTGTTGCACTGCTGCCATTTTAAGTCTCAGTGCTGAACCTAGGGTTGCAAAACCCTCAGCCCGCTTTCATTTTGATATTACCAGTGTATCATATTTATAGTGTAGTAGAAAAAATAGATAAAGTCTTGCTGCTTGTCCTAGGTTTCCAGAGAGAGAGAAGGCAAACTTGTGGATGGTAAATGTCACTCCCTGACGGCCAGCTACATCAGGGACAGACATGAATCTGACGACTCTGTACCTATTTGTAAGTTTATTTGATTTTTTTTGCAAGCCTAAAAGCCTTTGTTTCTCAACTAACATTCATTAGTTCGCAATACAAACATTCATTCGCAAATAACTTATAATTAAACTAAACTAAAAGATATATTAAAGAGTTTCTTACGTTACGTCATAAGCACTCATCTCATAATGAGTGCTAAAATTAAGACAAAGAAAGCGAACAACAGATATAATATCTGCATACCAGGGATGTAACGGAGGTAGTTTTATCGGAACCGAAGGCGGAGTCGGAATCGGAGTCGGAGGCAGGGTCAGAAGTGGTGGTGGTGCGTAACAAATTAACAAGTGAAAAAATAATTGACGATAGAGTGCACGTAGTGGGAGTGTGGGGATTCCCCGCGCGACATGTATGATCCTGTTCATAACAGTCGACACAGGCCGCCGCCGCCGCCGCTATGTTATGCTTCGACCTCCGATTAAAACCTTCGATTTAAAAGTGTCGGAGCCGAAGTCGGAACCGAAGGTGTAATAATAATCGGAAGTTCCGACTTAATGGAACCGGAGTCGAAGCTCCGTAACATCCCTGCTATATACCCCTAATCTTGTAATCTTCCTCAGGTCAGTTTTATGAGGGTTTCAACCGAGAAGGCAAAGAGTCAATGTTGCCGTATGGAGTGTACACAATCGATGATATGAAACAGTATGGCGCCGACAGGAATTGGTGTCCGTATTTCCTTTCCAGATTTGCTGTAAGTTCAGTCAAAGTTTTACATGTAACTAACAAAACAACAAGAAACTAGGAAAAATAAAACTTTGTTGTTATAATTATGAAACCTCTATTCTCTCTCTATTTTGGATCGTTTAGGCATTAGCCTGACTGCTGGTGCCAGAAGCGATTAGATCCACTAAAACCTTCCTTAGAGCATCTTTAGGGTTTTCGATCGTTCACTGTTTACACCAGGCGGTGGTGTCAGCAATAGTTGCTCACATAAGCTCTGCATCTATTATACGTTTCTTGGACGTTTCTTACTCGTCGGTGATGGAATAGGGATAGGTGCCTCAGGATTGAGCCTCACCTATCAGCACCTAAGAGCCTCCCGCTCTGTCACGCCCGACAGGACACTCCGAGCATGGAAAAATGCGATTCTGTGCTGATATATGAGACTTAACCCTGAGATAGATTCTTGTGCACTGTTTCCTCAGAAAAGCTCCAAGTTAATTACGTAATAACATGTCATTTTATGTCATTTCAATATTTATATCTTGTATGGACTGTCTGAATTAAAATAAATTATTATTATTATTAAAATCATACCACATTCACAGGTAACAATGTACTTTGTCATCAGATAATCCACGCTGAGATCGTAGTGTACTCGTACCACTATCTCCTCGACCCGAAGATAGCCGAAGTGGTGTCGAAGGAGCTGAACAAGGAAGCTGTGGTCGTGTTCGACGAGGCACATAACATTGACAACGTATGCATAGACTCGCTCAGTGTGAAGGTCACCAGACGGACTATAGATAAGAGCACGTTAGCGTTGCAGCAGCTTGAGAAGACTGTGGCTCAGTAAGTTTTATAAAAACATCATACACCCGTTTTTTTGTGGATAGGGAATCATCAAATGACCCTCCCGCTCTGGGCGGAGCAGAAGGGAGTGTCAGACTAAACCAACCCATGTTCCTTCTTAGCCCTTGGTGTTCTGGGGCCGCGGTATCTCTATCGAACAGTCCCGCAGCCCCGACAGGATCAACTCCAACAGCGTATTGACAGTTTATGACAGTTGACCCGGCCCACAATATTTTCATATTTGACTATTTACCATTCATTATTTTTTCTAAATTAATATTAAATGGTTAACACGATAAACATCGCACTAGTCGGTTTCAGCTTCAATGCGTATGATATTGATAAGTCTAGTTTCAACTCTATATTTAGTATTTTTTTTGTTATGGTAAGTATTTTTCTCTCAACAACGGTGTAGAAAAACACAACCTAAAATTCTTAGACATGTGACCTCTACCAACCCGGACTGGGCCCGCATGGTGGATGTTAACCTGTTCCCTCTCCTAGAGAGGAGTCCTAGCTGTGTCTAAGAAGTGGGAACATTATAGGCTGGTTGATGATGATAGTTTTTTTCTTCAGAGCCAAATATAAATCGCACGTTTCATCTTAAATCTAGAATACGAGAGGCAGACGCCGCTCGTCTGACGGTGGAATACGAGCAGATGGTCGAAGGGCTACGTCAAGCTGCCGTGTTGAGAGAAACTGACGCGGTGCTGGGCAACCCCATCTTACCAGATGACGTACTCAATGGTAAAAAAGACGATATTTTGGTAGATATTAAAAATATTTTTAAGATTATTAAGTTCCAACTAAATACATTATGTTTGGTGTTTGCTACTGTGTGCACTGACAAGCAACTTTATCACCACCAGCCCAAAGTTCATTGTTAACTTGCAACCGCACTTCGCCAAATGCGTCATGTAACATTATCATCTTCCTACCCTTTTTTTGGGGTTTGGGAAATCATCAAATAACCCCTTCCGCTCTAGGCAGAGCGAAAAGGATTGTCAGACTTCTACTGTCTAAAAACCACCCATATTCCTTCTTAGCCCTTTGTGTCGAAGCCGCGGTATCTCTTTCAAACAACCCGCAGCCCCGATGGGATCATCTTTCTACCCTTGTCCCATGTTACATGGGGTCGGAGCAACACGTTTTTTTCTTCTATTCTCCTCTGTCAACCGAGACACTATCATTAACTCCTTTTTCTTGCATATAATTTTTCAAACTAGCCATCCATCGTTTCCTTGGTCTTCATATCCCTCTCCATCCATTAACATTTATATTTATCACTCTTTTAGTCACATGCAATTTGTCCCTCCTTATAAGGTGTTCATACCACGATAGTCGATTCCCTTTCAACTTTTCTGTAACTGGCGCAAAACGTCCAGCAAAAAGTTGTGTCATATATGCTAAACCTGAAACAACACTGTAGTATGTTGTAAAACCTTGATTGTTTTACCCCTGCCCATCACCGTTAAAGCCACATTAATTTTTAATAACGCTACAATAAGGTTGTTGTTCGGTTGCATGTAGAGCCTGGAACTGTGGAAGTGTGTACTTATAAAGATGATTAAAAACCTTTAGGTCACATAATAAGGGTATTTATTAATTAGCATTATTTTACAGAGGTGGTTCCCGGCAACATCAGGAATGCGGAACATTTCCTGAGTTTCCTGAAGAGGTTTATAGAATACATCAAAACTAGGCTAAGGATACAACATGTAGTACAAGAATCTCCTGCAGGTAATTATTTTAAAACCATTGAAAATAATTTGTCAATAGACTTTCAATTTAATGTAATAAGATCCTAGAAAATTGTATGTATTATAAGTTATAACCAGTAAAAACTTTGAAAGAACAAAAAATAATAACAGCCGCAAGGGTAGATCTTCGAGGTTAAGCCGCACTTGCCAAGTTCGGTCCATGGATGGCTGACCAATACATACAGAGTTTCCTCCGTGCCTCAAACAGCACAGTAAGCCGTTGGTCGCGGCTGTCATTTGTAAATCTGTCAGTCGTTACATGCCCGAAAGTTGACGAATTTTGGGCCCCGGTAATCCTAGGTAAGAGTGGTTAGTTCTACCTAGGATTACCATATTACCCAGTACTATCTGGTTAGTTTAAGTCAGATAGGCAGTCTAGCTATGTAAAATCATGGTATTCAGCTGCATCCGAAAAACTGGAAGCTGACCCCAATTTTGGGAAAGTCCAGTATACGCAGATGATGAAAAACAGTACAAACTTTGCAGAGTTGAAATCCAATACGTAACTCTTCAATTCCAGGTTTCCTAAAAGACGTACAAGCGCGCGTTTGCATAGAACGCAAACCTTTACGTTTCTGCGCTACCCGTCTATCTTCCCTCATGAAGACGTTAGAAATACCGGACCCTTCGAACTTTGCCTCGCTGACCCTCATCACACACTTGGCTACGCTAGTGTCTACTTATACAAAAGGATTCACTATTATTATCGAGCCATTTGATGATAAGACCCCTACGGTATCAAACCCTATTCTACATTTCTCGTGAGTATTATTTGTTGTATTTTAAACAAATGCGCTTTAAAATAAATTTATTAAATGTTTATGTTAATGTAAAGTTTCTTTGATTGACGGATTATAATTAAGAATAAAACATAATGCTAAAAATATAAGGTATAAATTACAGCGAGATCGCCACACATTGGGTTGAACTACAAATCTAATGCAAGTACTTACTGCCGCACTCAGAGAGCTTTAATGATTACTTAGGCCATCACTTAGTAAAGATTTTAACAGTTTTGTCATACAAAAGTATGTCAAATCTTTACTAAATGACGGCTTAAGTAATCATTAAATATCTCTGAGTACCGCAGTTAGTCTCAAATACAAAGTAAGAATTAAAAGGACTGCTATTGAATAACATCTTTTAGGAGAACCCTTTTTCTCTATAAAAAATCTTAACTAAATATTATGCTGTTAAATACAATATGTCATTATTACTACCTATTTTAATATGATAATAATAAATTTATTTCTCTTTAAAATTAGACACATGTTGTACAGTTTTAAATGCAGTTAGAATTAAGTAGGTACAGTAAAATATAGCTGACGAGGTTCAAAAGGCTGCACAACGCAAATGGAACTAGGTAGAACATGTCTACCACATGCCGAACCAACTAGGCCAAAATAGTAGGAAACTGGTGCCCTGACACAGCCACGAAGGAGATGGCGGGATGAACTAGACAGGTTTCGCCGGAGATGAGAGGAGGACGCGTGGGTTCGCGATATATGGAAAGAGTGGAGGAGGCCTTTGCCCAGAAGTGGGACAGTGCAGGCTAGGCTAGGTTTTTTTTGTTAACTTATCGCCACAAGGGTCAAGTTCCTATTCAGTAGATCAGGCGTTATAGCTGTTGTGTCAAATGCCTTTATTGATATCGTCTAAATCAACCCATCACACAGCTGTTAACCAAGCATTCTGTACATCAAACTAAGTACCCCTACACAAAAATTTTTGCTGGGCAACGATTTTTTTTTTGGGGTCAAAAATCACATTTTACGGTAAAACTCAATGTAGCACACTTAAAACATTGTGCCATTGGATGCTTTGAATAGTAAACGGCTCATAGAGGTAATTTAAGTAAAGTTATAACCTGAAAAACTAGTATTTACAAAAACAGCTGTGAAAAATTTGGTTCTTTGACCCCCAATATCGTCGTAACTAGGGGGTTCTCAGGTATCGTCTAGAACAAAAAAATGATCGCAGTGGTGGGAAGAACAAGTGCCCTTCGTTTGCGTTAAGGGTACTTTTACACCCTATATTTATTTACGATTTATCGATATCTTTAATTTTCCAGGTGCATGGACTGTTCAATAGCCATGCGGCCAATATTCGCTAGGTTCCAAACGGTTATCATCACCTCGGGTAAGTTCTAATCAATTTCTATTAATAAATCTTCTATTGACAAACGCTTGTCAAATTCAAAAAATATTAATCACAAGTCTGTGTCATTTGAAATGCGATTTAATGTTCATTGACGTAAGGTTTAAATTTTAACGACTGACGAAAACTTTTCAAATTCGTCATTTTGTTGATGAATAATTCGTTGATTTGGACAGATAGTAATGATATGTTTTTCTCTGCAGGAACACTATCGCCTTTAGACATGTATCCAAAGATCTTGGACTTCAACCCAGTTATAATGAGTTCGTTCACCATGACGTTAGCCAGGCCTTGTATATTACCTATGGTAAGTAGCTTCTGTGTTTCTTTTTAACCGACTTCAAAAAGGAAGTTCTCAATTCGTTGGAACCTTTTTTTTATGTATGTTCCCCGATTACTTGAAGATGGTTGAACCGTTTTGGTTTTTTTTTATCGCAACGTTTAGACTGGCTCGTTGACCTAGTGGTCGCAAGTACAACTACTGTGCATGAGGTCTTGGGTTCGATTCCTAGGTCGAGGTTCGGTAGGTAGGTGTTATTGAGTTTTCCCATCAGGAATTTATCAGTAGCAGCCACGGAGTCTGGACTAACTGCCTCCGTGGTCGAGTGGTTTAGGCGTTTGCCTTGTGACCCGGTGGTCGTGGGTTCAATTCCCACAGGAAGCATACTTTGTAAAGTTGTTTCCAGTTTGGCTAGGATATTGCAGCATTGAATCACCTGATTGTCTGATAAAAAAATATGATTCCGTGCTTCGGCACGTAGGTATAAGCCGGTGGTATCGGCCGCCAAATGGCGGTCGTCAAACGATGTCAGAGGCCATTTTTTTTTTGGCGGGTGGAAAATCATCGAATAACCCCTCCCGCTCTTGGGCAGAGCGAAAGAGTGTGTCAGACTTCTACTGACTAAAAATCACCCATGTTCCTTCTTAGCCCTTTATGTCGAGGCCGCGGTATCTCTTTCGAACAACCCGCAGCCTCGACGGGCGCGGGCCCTTGCCCACGCGTGCGGGCGCGCGTGCAACACTCGCGCGCCGTCGACACGGCCTGTCGTCGTCACAAGACGGACGGACGGCGAGCTAGCCCATCACTCACCGTCCACAGGCCCTTGAGGCGGTTTAGAAACTTTGACACTAGGGTGTGTAGAGAGAGAGACAGAGTCTGGAGTGATAACCTGTTAATGAATAGTCTCGCCTTCTATTACATAGGACTTGAAACGTAACTGGAGAAATGTGATACTAGTTAGTACACCTCTGCCTAACCCTTCGGGGATTACGGGCGAGATGTTATGTAACGTATGTGAGAATGTTTTCAGATCGTATCAAAAGGTAGCGATCAAGTGGCGATATCATCTAAATACGAGTCGAGAGAAGATGTCGCAGTCATCAGAAACTATGGACAGCTACTTGTTGAGGTAAATAATGTTACGAGCTGGGTATTGGATAAATAAAAACACTACCAATTAAACACACGAAATAACTTTATTAAATACAAAACACTAAATACACAATCGCTTCTACACTACTGAACACTTTATCGCACTAGATAACTCTTCGAACCTTCCGTTGTCTCGCTTTAAAAGTAGACTGCCCGCTCCGACCTCTGTCGGTCCTTTTATACTCAAACACACAAAAGAAGTTCGAAAAAATTCCCTATTATTAACTAAAAATGAATACAACATTCACAAAGAAAAATAACTAAAAAATAAAAGAACCAACAAGGAAGAAGTTACGTTACGCACTCGGCATACGGTCGAAATTACAATGGCAATTATGTCGCCGACGCCCGCCGTGCTGACCTTGTAAACACAATGGAACGATACCTACAGAATGTACTGGAGTGTTTTAGGCACTACACAATTATAAGCGAGGTTTCTTGAAGATTCTAGATGACCGACGTAACAATAACAATATCTGCTCTTGTTTTCTGCCGTCGTAACTGGAATAGTACATCTAAACTAATATTATAAAGAGGAAAGATTTGTTTGTTTATTCTGATTTAACTCAAAAAATACTCGGCCGCTTACAAATATATTTTCATCGTTAGGAAGCTGCATCATTACCGAGTAACATAGGCTATATTATATTTTCAAAATACACGCGGACGAAGCGGGGAATGTTTCAAGGGCGGATCCAGGGGGGGGGGGCACGGGTACACGTCCCCCCCAGGCGGTTACGGAGTTTCCATCACAGTACATACTTATTAGCCAAATCGAATTGAACAGAGCCATTATAACAGAAAAATTGGATTTTTCCTGCCCCCCCCCCCCCCCACACATGTAGTCTAGTCAACAAGTGCTTCTTGGAAAAAAAAAACTCCGCATCCGAAACATGTGAATAATAAAAAAATTAACCAAAAAGCTCTTCTTGACTAGACTACATGTGCCCCCCCCCCCCCCCCGAAAAGAAATCCTGGATCCGCTCCTGGAATGTTTGTTATTACATTCTTGGCGGAATTCACAACGGAGCCACAGGCGAGGCTGTCATGGAGCCCAGTTTTTCCGCTATTTGCTTTCGCCAGGTTGACGAAGAAGCAAAGGTATCGAGCCGCTATACAGTCTTATATGACAAATTGAAAATTTAAATATACTTTAATAAGGAACACATTTTTTTTATTGGCTAATTTTTTTATTAGCCTTGCAATGATGTACTGAATCTTTGTAATGAATATGTGGCATCCACCAACCCGCACTGGTCCCGCGTGGTGGATTATAGCCCATCCCTCTCCTAGAGAGGAGGCCTGAGTCCCTGCAGTGGGAACAATATAGGCTGATGATGATGATGGTGGTGGTGATAAGAACACAAATAAATGTTAATTTGTTCAAAAATAGTAGCCGCCCGTTTTCGAGGAAGTGTATTGTAAAACAGCAACTATACTAAGACGGCCAGTTTTATTTTGTTCGGCTATTAGATACTGTTTTGGATATGAAATCAAAATCGAAATTCAATATATTTATTTAAATTAGGCTGATAATCAGCACTTTTCGAACGTCAAAATTTACTTTACTTACTTACAAGAGACAGTCCCCCAAAACGCCCACACTTTTTTTTTTTGGGGGCATATGGGAAATCAAATAACCCCTCCCGCTCTTGGGCAGAGCGAAAGGGAGTTTCAGACTTCTACTGACTAAAAACCACCCATGTTCCTTCTTAGCCCTTCATGTCGAGGCTGCGGTATCTCTTGCCAACACCCGCAGCCCCGACGGGAAAAAAAATCGAATAAATTAATATTTGATTTGTTGTAGATATCGGCATCGGTACCAGACGGCGTGGTGTGTTTCTTCACGTCTTATTTATATTTGGAGAGCGTTGTTGGTGCTTGGTATGACCAAGGTAAGTAACTACATACATAAATATACAGGGTGCCGATTTGAATTTAAAATTACAGCAGCACATCAAGCAATGTATAATTGTCCACTTACAAAGTAATGCTGTGACCGAGTAGCATCTGAGGACGTATAAGAGAAGTGTTGGTGTTGTAGTGGCAGACGATATTGTTGCCATCGGGGGAATATTCCCTTCTTCCATCGGGAGACTAGGCGTACTGCAGGCTATCACCCATACCTAGTCGATGTTCCGCACATTCGAACGAAGCACTTTGCTAAGTCCTTTATTATGCGCACAGCCAAGCAGTGGAACTCCCTGCCTGCGTCGGTTTTCCCGAGTTCATATAACCCTAATCTATTTAAGTCGCGAGTAAATAGGCTTCTTCTGGGTAAGCTCGTTCCATCGTCGACCTCATCTCTGCCCTTAGGGCAAGATTAAGGTCAAGAGCAAGCCCATTCCAAATAAAAAAATATCATGAGGCTGGCACAAGAGCGTGAAGTTTGGCACAAGGAACGAGAGGTAGGCGCAGGCGTAGGCGCCCAGCAGTGGATGAATTTGGCCTGAGGATGACCCCCTTAACCGTCAGATCATGGTCACCATCTTGTATGCTACTTTTGAGTTGCCACCATTTCATAATAATAATATAAATGTTGTAATAATTGTGCAGGTGTGGTGGCGAGCTTACAGCGACACAAACTATTGTTCATTGAGACTCAAGACTCTGCTGAAACCAGTTTTGCTCTCATCAATTACATCAAGGTAGGCTTCATTTATATTGAAAACATAAGATGAGTTTGGTGGATCTCGAAAGTCAAAGAGAAGACCCGTTTTTCCGTCGGGGCTGCGGGTTGTTCGCAAGAGATACCGCGGCCTCGACATGAAGGGCTAAGAAGGAACATCGGTGGTTTTTAGTCAGTAGAAGTCTGACACTCCCTTTCGCTCTGCCTAAGAGCGGGAGGGGTTATTTGATGATATTCCAAACACCAAAAAAAAAAAAAGGGTGTGTCAGATTTCTACTTAATACCACCCATTAATAATAATAACCTCCTTCTTAGCCCTTTGTGTTCCGAGGCCGCGGTATCTCTTGCGAACAACCCGCAGCCCCGACGGGTACCCGCAGCCCCGACGGACGTCGGCCCCTTCCATGTTGCTGACCCCCATCCATTACCCCCCCTTTTTTTTTTTTTTTGGGGGTGGGAAATCATCAAATAACCCCTCCCGCTCTTGGGCAGAGCGAAAGGGAGTGTCAGACTTCTACTGACTAAAAACCACCCATGTTCCTTCTTCGCCCTTCATGTCGAGGCCGCGGTATTCCTTGCGAACAACCCGCAGCCTCGACAGATCCATTACCCCTTGAGACACATTACAGAAACTAATATTTCTCATTTTTATCATTAGAAGACTGTCAGTCTTTTTCATTATCTTTATTTTCTGGATTGTTTCACTTGGACATGAGAGTCCTAGAAGCCTGCGTCTGCCTTGCACTAGACTACAGATTAATTGAGCTAGTACAGTAGTATTGTATATAAGGCAATTCTTAACATCGCGATTTTCTGCAGGCATGTGAGAGCGGTCGAGGTGCAGTGCTACTGTCGGTAGCTCGCGGCAAGGTGTCCGAAGGTGTGGACTTCGACCATCACCTGGGCCGCGCCGTGCTTATGTTCGGCATTCCCTACGTCTTCACGCAGAGCCGCATACTCAAGGCCCGGCTTGACTATCTTAGAGACCAGTTTCAGGTTAGTACACTTTGTCACTCAAGAATCAAGTTTAGCGTCCCCACACTCCCTACTCGAACGGTTCAGCATTCTTGCTATGAATGAAAGTTCATATTGCAACTGTGTATCTCTTAATATTGTCTGATTGTTCGGTGATGGATGAGTCAAGTAGCACAACACACGAAAACCTCATTCCTTTTTTACATACTCTATGGGCTCCGTACACAGTCACACATCTGAGGGTCTAAGCACGAAACCCATAGTTTCGGTAGAAGTTAAGGTTGTTTCTTACTCCGCAGCACCATGTATAAGTTGTCCCTACTCTTGATGAAACTTGAATCCGTAATCAATCTGGAGTAGAAATTACTCCGTAGTTGCGAATTACTTTCGAACGGGCCATTATTTTCGTTAACGGAGTTCGAGAGTAGACCTCCAGGTCATAGGCGCACCCCGTCGCTGGTTGCGAGTACCACGCATCTGACCTTCCTAAAGAATATTACCAATGAAGCCAGCGTATGTTCTTCTAGGCATCTCCAACAACGTTTCCATAAATACAACACTCTTCATCATAACATCGTTTTTCCTGACAGATTCGTGAAAACGACTTCCTAACATTCGACGCGATGCGTCACGCCGCGCAGTGCGTGGGCAGAGTGTTGCGCGGTAAGACAGACTACGGGATCATGATATTCGCGGACAAGCGGTTCAGTCGCGCAGACAAACGCACTAAGTTGCCGCGCTGGATACAGGAACATTTGAAGGACTCGCTGTGTAACCTCAGCACGGAGGAGGCCGTACAGGTTTGTTGGAAACTTTTTTGCTTACTACAATCTCCACGTTCATGTGCTCATCCAAGTTGAAGCCTTTTTTTTTTGGCGGGTGGAAAATCATCAAATAACCCCTCCCGCTCTTGGGCAGAGCAAAAGGGAGTGTCAGACTTCTACTGACTAAAAACCACCCATGTTCCTTCTTAGCCCTTCATGTCGAGGCCGCGGTATCTCTTGCGTACAACCCGCAGCCCCGACGGGCATCCAAGTTGCAGCCTTATTGCCACATCCAATCCATCAAGATCAGCCTATAATGTTCCCATTGCTAGGTCTCAGGCCTCCTCCCTATGAGAGAGAATGGGATATATCCCACCATGCGGGCCCGGTGCGGTTTGGTACTACCAAACCGCGCCCGGGTCGCGTTTTTCGTGGTAAATGGTAGATGTCACATCACTTGGAATTTTTTGGTTCTAAGTTTCTTCACGATGTTTTCCTTCACCGTTTTAGGAGCAGTGGTGTTGAAATAAATTACACAAAGTAATGCGCCTGCCTGGGTTCGAACCCACCACTTACTGCTCGTAACTCTGGGCCACGACAGCTCACATTTCGCAAATTGTATCTGTTCCACGTAGACTAAGACCTACAAGATCCTTTTGCTCTATTTTATTGGGCCCGGGGTTCAATCCAACAAATAACTCAAGCCCCATTCTGTCATGCTCGTGACACGTCAACCAAGAGCACTTACTGTGCATCATCATCTTCCTGCCCTTGTCCCATGTTACTTAGGGTAGTGCAACACGTGTTCCATCCTCCTCTGTCAACCGTCACACTATCATTTACTCCTTTCTCTTCTTTCATATCATTCCTCACACAATCCATCCATCGTTTTTCTTGGTCTTCCTCTCCCTCTCCATCCATCAATATTTATATTCACAAACTGTGCGTTTCAAATGAAGCACATTAACTACCGCACTCAGAGAGCTTTAATGATTACTTAGGCCATCACTTAGTTAAGGTTTTTACAGTTTTGTCATACAAAAGTATGTCAAATCTTTACTAAGTGACAGCTTAAGTAATCATTAAATGTCTCTGAGTACCGCAGTTAGTCTGATGAAATTAAAGATTTCAAGAAGCAGAGAGAAAAAAAGAGATTTCAACATGTCTTAGGTGAATGTTTTGCCAATGGAAACGCAGTTAAAAAATTATAATTAAAAAAAAAATAATAAAAAAAAAAAAAAAAAAAAAAAAAATGTACGATCGTATACATCCACAGATCTGCAAACGCTGGCTCCGTCAAATGGCACAACCATTCACTCGTGAGGATCAACTAGGAGTATCCCTGCTTACACTACAACAACTACAGTCTCAAGAGCAACAGGAGAAGATTGAGAAGCAAGTCATACAGAAATGATGCAAACGATTGCTTCGAAGAGTTGACAGATATGTCTGCAATGTAGTAGAAAGACTACTGCTGGAACAACTGTTGAGAATCATACGAAAACCGTGGCTGGTGTAAAAGCCAATTAATATGGATATAATAAGAACCTGAAACTACTGTCTCGAACATGTTTTTTTTTAAAGGAATTTGGGGCAGTTCAAATACCCCATCAGAGTTGAGGAAAGGGCTACTCTCAATTTAACAGAGAAGGTAAGCAGGTCTTACCTGTAATACAGATTCAAGGTTTTGTTCTCCAGTATTCAGAAGCTCCAGAAAAGTCGTTTTGACTTTGTAAATAATATTTTGTGTTAAATTTGTGTTTTCGAAAATAAAAACATATTTTTGAATCTTTTGCTTTTCTTTTAATTGTCCTTGGAATAGAGTTGTTAATTTAAAACCGAGCAGCACGGGCACTACAAAATACTTTTTTTCGCCTCACAATAATTCTGAAAAGAAAGGCTAATTTGCTAATTCCGCGCTTACGTTGCTACCAGAAGGAGTCTACAACGTGCACAAAATTTTGCCGTCTTCCTCTTTCCTTGGTAGGTAAACTCGCTTTGAAGTTCAAGTGTAAAATGGACAATCAAGAAGTCTCGAGCCTTTCACCACTCTTGACATGACTTCCAGAGGTCGCGCGATACGATTCGCGGAAAATTCGTTCGGGCTTGCGAGGAAGTAATTTGAAGAAAAATAAAATTACTCTGCTGAAGAAACTATTGCTGTCGCGTGAGGCGTCAACCTGCGCCCATAGAAAAGAGACAGCTTCAATATTGGATGTTTCGTACTCCCCTTTTTTTCGACTCTCGAAAACAGCGCCATTTCAATTATTTTTGTCATTGAGTTCAAGTTCCTATCAATTTCTTTTTTTCTTATCTAAAAAAATATTATCTAAAAACTTGATTTGGTGACGTAGTGTGGGTAAACGGCGAAATTAGCAGCGAGGCGTCTCCCTGTAGTATTAGAGTTTTCAAGGGAGTTCCAAATAAAACAACAATAAATCTGCTTTGTAACTATAATTACAAATAATGTCAAAATGGAAGAGTAGGAAGTCACATGCTCTACGAATTAGAACCAAATGTCAACATCCTTACTCTCAGGTAAGGCAGTCAAGGATGGCCCGTCTGTCAAACTTGAAGTTAGCCCAAGACGGAGCCACAAAGTTAAAGAATACATTCTCCTCTGGAGCTTCTTTTTTAGGACTCGCTTCTTTCTGAACGGGAGAGAAGCTGTTGTTCGGATTTGGGTGAGTATTCTGCGGAGTAAACAACTGTCGTTTGGCAACCTTCCTGTCCTTTCTAGAACCACTGGGGTTTGGAGTATTTTTGGCGCCACTTCCGTGGCTATTGCCATGGCTGTTACTGTGGCTGTTGCTGTGGCTGTTGCCATGGCTATTGGCATGGATGTTGCCATTATTGCCATGGTTATTAGGGTGGATGTTACCATTGCCATGGCTATTAGCATGGCTAGTCCCATTTCCTTGGCCATTACCATGTATGGTTTGACCATTCCCATTAGCATTCCCGTTTCCATTTTTATAAGGCTTTGGCGCAGAAATACAGTTTAAGTTTAGCTGTTGATATTCCTGTATTTCATTCTGCAGACCCTGAGAGATCGCTTTAGCCTTAGGTTTAGTAGTAGAAGTAGATTCTATATCCCCCATAGATTTGTGACGCGTTCTTCTAGTATTTGTGAACACTTTCGAGTTCCTTTCTGAGACCCAGCGCCGCATGCGTTTAACGAATGGCAGCACCATAAAGAACGCGTTTGGGCTTACTCCCATTTTAAGCTTAGGCGTCATATCTTTCTTATTGGCCGGTAGATCAGCCAATGGGAACCACTCACACGCCTTAATCTCGTTTCTTGTTCTTGGTTGGAATTTGGTATCTCTAGGAATGTTACCAATAATGTAGAGGCGGACAATTTGTTCATGTATTATAGCTTCTATGAAGTCGTTTTTGTTTATCAGCTTACTGATGTCAAAGCCTGTTTCTTCAAGTACCTGGAATAGAACAAAATTATTGTGATGAGCAAACTCCAGATACAGAAAACAGTTATGTCGCTACGGTCTGTCACAGTGATTCAACAATTTTGCCGTTGCATTTGGCCATACCAGTATCTTCCGGAATTTGGTTAGGAACGATCTCATTGCTAAGGTACTATACTGTAAAATCAATGCCGCACACACACATTCTAAGAACGTTCTTTTCTTTGTGACTTGTATTGTTTCAGTTTTCCATTGTTGACACTTCAGTCAGCCTTTTATGGTTGCGATTATAAAGAAGTGTCCTCATTTTTAACCGACTTCCAGAAAGGAGGAGGTTCCCAATCCGTCCGTGAGTTTTTTTTTTGTATGTTTGTTATAGGATATCTCCGTCGTTAATGAACCGTTTTTTTAAATTATTTTTGTGTTTGAAAGGGAAAGAAAAATTTGCTTCTGAAGTTGGTGGCAAAAAAAACGAAATCAAACAAACAATTTATTGTCACCGCCTTCAAAGCTGATATTTCTTCTGAAGTTGATTTTTCACTGTTTTGTGTTTTTGAAGTATATTTTTTTTAAAGTATTTTATTTTTCTAAACAAATATGAATGTGGTTTTTTCTTTACCTCCCTGGCAGCACACTTATACGGCTCCTCATCCTCATTGACCTTCCCTTTAGGGAAGCCCCAAGAGGCCTTCGTCCAGTATGACTGGACCAGCAACACGTGCGTTAGGTCCGTGTCCAACAAGATGGCACCGTAGGTCGGCACGGTCTGTTTGTACTCGCGCCAGTTGTCTAACACCTCGTCCAGGCTGCTTACATGCTCGCGGAGTTGCGGGACGTGCTGCAATAGTGAAACATAGCTTTAATTCTAATGCCATACAGTTTCAATGTCTACTGTAACTTTTTCAAAAGTAGTTTTTTTCATAAAGTGAAAATGTACTGTAACAAAATATTTTAGGTAAGACCCCAATTTAATAAAGGGATGATGATGAAGTCAAGGGCGTCTAAGGAATGGAAAGAGAACTGTTGGTTGTCCGGCGGCGAGATGTCTAGAAGACATTGTTGCAACTGCAATATCCTGGATGGGGCATAAGAGCGTGGAGTTTGGTAGTAGCAAAGAGGGGGCTATACCCAGCAGTGGGTGAATTGGGCTGTAAATGATGATGGAGTCAAGTGCACCCTGAGACCTTACTACACACTTTTACTACGATCTTTAACATATTGTACATGTAACTTACTGACTGCTTACCAAACGCTTGATCTAGAAGATGACAGAGCAAGGTTGAATGATGTTTAGGACAAGAAAAACAGAAGTTGTTAACTGGCCTTAATAGCAGATATTGCACAAAGACCAAGTTGCCCTGCTAGTGGACCAATTTGGCAATTATAATTTTAACATTCGAACTTGTTCCAATTTCCTACACAAAATAATCCAACTTTAAAGTATGACTAACTACTTACTTGAAAAATATGTGCCGCAAACTCCCTAATACCACAGGGGTTGAGCCGGGTGGTCTCATCGGTGCAGTAATAATCTAAGTAGAACCAGTGTGCCAACTCTATTTGGAAACATATTCGCACCAGATTTCCACGGTCTTCTGGTGGTAAATTGATTATGAAGCGGCTGAAAGGAAGAGAATGAGATAAGTATACAAACTGAAGGTCATACATCTGTAATCCCCAACGGGCAGAGTTATCCCATAGTGCACCAAAATTTTGTCAGTTACGTTTAAAGCTCTCATTTGCGTATCACAAATCCTATGACTTGCTACTGTTAAAACTCTCAACAGAGTAATCCAATAATTATTAACACAACCTTGAAAACCACCCCATCCATGCTTAACAGTAGCCCTTGCAACCTCTAGAACAACGAAGCAGTGTTGTATAGTAACCATGCTGGAACCGGGTCATCCCATTCATATAAGAAAAAGATAAAAATTATCTTGTTTGTTCAGGGATGTTTGTAGAGTATAGGTGTAATGCCCAAAGTAGTCATTTCAGTATTTCATCACCAATCATTTTTTGGACCTAGGAACGTAGGTATTCCAAGATGACCTCAATATGTTCCAAAATGATCTCTTATTGGAATTTTTGCCTGAGTGTTTTTGATGGTACTTAATATTAAAGAATTCATTTTAAAGGATGTGAATAACTAAATGCTAAAAAAGTAACTGTCGAGAAAGTTTGTCTTCTAAGTCGCAGTATTGCTACTGCATGAGATCCACAAACATTACAACATATTTTCAAATATTTCATGAAAAACTGTATTCTAAACTTAGTTAGTGAACTGTAATGGTTTTTAAAACATAATATTTACCAAGCTATAGAGACTGTTTACCGAAACCACATTATTTTGATCGTAAAAAGAAAACAACCTACCTGCACAGGTCATCTAAAATATCGATAGGTATAGAATGTTGGCTTTTGTGTCCATTACCAGCAGTTGATCCCATCATATTTGTTTTCTTTGACGATTTTTTATCGTATTTTTAGTAAAAAAACAATGGAAAATTTTCTATTTTACTGCTTTTCTTTTGTATTGTAAAATAAATCCACAGATAATGAAATTTTTGATCAAAACAAAAATCAGAAACAACTTCGCGGCCACGTTCCGTACCTTAGATATGTTAGAATCTGAAGCATCCATTTTTCAAATATCAATGTTTTTCTCGTATCCGAACGGGAAAACAAATGTCAGATGTCAGCTAAAAATTATCAATACAACACACAACACAGCTGTGAACGTGTAAGTAAAATATTATATAGAACGTTGGGCTATATTTCGATTTCTCCATCCATTCTATGTTAACTAGATACCAAAATGGATATCACGCCGTTGTTCAGGGCGTACATAAAGACGGTGAAAACACGGAACAAAGCTTTTGGTATTCAAAGCCCTACGAGCGATGATAAACAACGCATACTTCGAACCAAGCCAAAAACCGCTTTCATGATTACTGCGAAGGATATAACTTCACAAATAACAAGACTGCGGGACTTTTTGCTGGAGCACCGCGAGAAATACTTGAGTTTCTACGATAATGTCGTCGAGGACCAGATGACCGACGCGGAGAGAGACCAAATAGACACAGGAGCGCAAAGGATAATTAATACTTGTTCGCACTTGCTGAAAGAGTTTAGGAATGACAATCGCAAGGTAACGGCAGCTCCTCAGATGAAAGAGTACATGGAAGCAGTGGCTGACCTCATAGACATGTATTTGAAAGCTGTTTGTAAGATACACAGTGAACTGAAAGCTCTACGGGTGAAACGAACTCTAGTCATGCGGAAACTGTCGCGCTTGGAGCTGCCACAGACGAAGTCAAACATTCCAAACCCTTTTCTTGCTAAAATAACAGAGAATACTGACAAAGTATTAGATAAGGATAATGAAGAATTGGAGGAACCT
Source organism: Diarsia brunnea (assembly GCA_949774965.1). Classification (NCBI taxonomy): domain Eukaryota; kingdom Metazoa; phylum Arthropoda; class Insecta; order Lepidoptera; family Noctuidae; genus Diarsia; species Diarsia brunnea. Next base: position 2,592,793 of record OX459014.1, on the reverse strand, counting down.
GACACAGTGAAAAAGATGGATTTGTGTGAGAATGAGGTGGCTGTGTTAGCTGATCAGGAACTCAGTGCTGAGGAGTTGCAGATGTTTGAGTCGGAGAATGTGCAGCTCCTGAATGAGCTAAACAGCATGACGGAGGAAGTGAGAGCTATTGAAAGCAAAGTGCTTCATATTGCAGAGCTACAGGAAATATTTACTGAAAAGGTGATAAAGGAATTACTTCTAGTTTTTATAAACTTTTATTTAGCTTGCCTTCTTAGTTTTTCCTTTTTAACAAAGAATATGCCGATTGTCATTTTGTTGAACTTAAAATTTTAAATAAGCAAATTCACCTATTAGCTCATAACTTAAGGGTAATATTCCCTTCAGTTATGAGCCTTTTAATTAGTCCATGTTTGATATCAATTTTTAATAATTATATTATTACTATGTTCACAGGTGTTACAACAAGAGCAAGACATAGACAGGATATCTACCACTGTGGTGGGGTCCACTGAAAATGTTAAGGATGCCAATGAACAAATAAAGCAGGCTATTCAACGGAACGCAGGGCTTAGGGTTTATGTACTTTTCTTCTTGTTAGTCATGTCATTCAGTTTACTGTTCTTAGATTGGTATAATGATTAAATGGTATGCTTAATGGAGTATCTTTGTTATTTTAATATGTTTTCAATATACCCTAATATCCAAATCTGAAAGAGATTATCTCTTTCGCTAGCGAAAACAAATGGTGGTTAATTTGTGTGTAAATTAATGCATCGAGAACAAAAGACTTGGGATAAGGGCAGGAAGATGATGATGATGAGAACAACATTGAATAACAATCACTTGGCTAATTGTTCTGTTATCCAGATTGTGCTTGCATTGTGATGCTTTTCACAATCATTTGGTAGTTTTTTGGGAAAACTGCTGTTTTTGCATCATGTTAAACAACCAGGATGAATTGTTGGGAATATTTTAGGATTCAGCCAGACTAGACTAATGTAATGGGTATTACCTAAGAGAACCTATTCTATTCCCGTAAGAAAGTATTTTTATTTTTTACTTTAGGCAGTTATGAATAAAGTTCAACAGTCAAGTATCTAGCTAACAAAAAAACATTGACTTCAAAAACACCAAAAAGTGAAAAATAAAGTTCAGAAAAAAAATCAGCTTCTGAAGTCTGTGACATTTGTTTGTTTGGTTTCGTTTTTTTGCCACCAACTTCAGAAACTGATTTTTCTTCTGAAGTTTATTTTTCACTTTTTGGTGTTTTTGAAGTTGGTTGTTTTTTTTCCAAAAAAGTTTTTTTCTTTTTTAGTTGTAGTCATATACAAATATTTACTATGCATTTAACGTTCAACCAAGAAACCTAACCCTTAACCTTCAAGATTCCCTTAATATTGCTTTCAACTCCTAACCGTTGAGGAGTAGTACCTTCCATCATCAGCTCATCAACATGAAGTGATGACTGCTAGATACGAATACTTGAATAACGTCAGAAAAAACACGAAACAAATAGTACGTGCCCATGAAATTTGAGGGTTGACCTCGATTTCTCTGGGATCCCATCACCTGACCAGGTCCCGGTTTCTACCCTTGAAATATCTCCTTTACAATAAAAAAACAATCATCAAAATTGGTTCATAAACGATGAAGTTATTTGCGGATACACTTAAACGAAAAATGTTCATAAATTTAAAAAAAATGATCTTAGAATGAAAAGTACATTTGATGTCAAATTTTTATGGGACCAAATGGCGACTAATAAGCACCTAACTAAAAAAGAATCACGTAAATCGGATCATTAATCACGGCGTAATCGCCGTAATCGGTGTACATACATAGAAAAAAAAAACATCAACCATACCAGAGTATATATGTTCTGTGACCATACCGATCGAATTGAGAACCTTCTCCTTTTTGGGAAGTCGGTTAAAAAAGACAAGGCATTTTAAAATGTGGGAAAAATTGTCAGGAATTTGATTTACAACCCTTAAGTCTAAAAATGGATCTTTATTACTTACTCACTACTTTGGTTGATTAACAAAATTAGCATTTCCCTGAAAATTTAAATTGGATTAATCTTAATCTTAGCTGCTGTGACATACGATGAATAATTCAATGAACATTTCTGAACTACAAACAAACGTCAAAATAGTGAGTGACTGAGTGAGATACTTCCCCATTTGAAATAATTTTGTTTATTTTTTAAAATTGTGTTTTATCAATAAAATACACATTTCTGCATTGTTATTCTTAACCTTAGTGGTTTTACGTCGTGAGTTTCTTCCGAGTCTTTATTTTGTATTCCGCTCCATGTCACTCAAATTTTTTCGTAAAGTCCGAGTTTTCTTCTCAAGTGTTTCGCCGAAACAAAATTGGTCACAAACTTCCGGTCGCGGTTATTGTGCTACAGGTGCTACGGATTCGGAAAAGATGGACGCTCTGAAAACAATGAAGGACTTGGGATACGTTTTCAACACTGGTAAAACAAGTTTTTATCTACTCTTGATTTTGAAGTTCAAGAGCCTCAAGAGGTTACAGAGATGAGGAAAAACTTTACAACATTAAGGCGATCTTCACACTGCCCCGCATCATGCTGCATATTGCGTGTCGACGCACCTGCGCGCGTTCCTGCGGGAGTGCAGATCTGCATCATCGTGCGGGTTTTTTGCGCACTCACGCGCGTAGGTGCGTTTTGTAGATTTACGCACGGCGGCTCTCATTTATTCGCCGTTCTCTGTGGTGGTCGTGCAGTACTGAGCATCACGATAGTTTTCCATTCAAAATCACGCGCGGCACTGCGGGATTCGGTGTGCCATACCTTGCGTCTCGCCCCGCACCTACGCGCGGGGGTGCATGTTTCTCCGCGTGTATGCGCGTGATCCGCATGAACGCGCGTGGATGCATTTTCTGTGTGTTAGACTGTGCGTGTTTTCCATACAAACGGAGATACTTACAAGCAACGGTAGAACACGCATCCACGCGCTACGCTGCATCATGCGGGGCAGTGTGAGAATCGCCTAAGATTCCTTTTTCAGAATTTATCTGCATACCTACCAATATTACTAAATTCCTTTTTTGTTTTCAACAACTCTATAGGATACAATCTATATTTTTTCTAATTTTTTACAGAAGGACAGTTGCGTAAGGCAGATGCTGATGGCCAACCAACTGAAGAACCATTCCAATTCAATGTCAGTAACCAACACCAGGAATGTCAGGCACATTATGAGGTGCTCGGAAATGCAGTCACAGAATACGTGTACCATTTGCTGGAACAGAACTTAACACGGTTGCCAGTTCCCAAAGATTCCAGTAATGGAACTTTCATCTTTGTGTCTAAGGATTATGAACTAAAGGATGTGTTGGTGATTTTGATTCATGGATCTGGGGCTGTTCGGGCTGGCCAGTGGGCTAGATCGTAAGTAGAAACTTAGTTGAATGTTTATCTTCCATACTTATACTCACACCTTATTCCTGTAGTGATAGTCAGAACCTACATAATGCTTCTTTCTATGATCCTTACAAACTACTTTTGATTTTGCAAGCTTTTTCCAGACTCATAATCAACGATAACCTAGACATGGGCACACAACTACCATACATCAAGAAAGCCCTAGCAAAAGGATATGGAGTCATGGTACTAAATCCCAACGATAACTGTCTACCCAACGGCAAGAAAATACCTAACAGTAGTTCCGGAGAAGAACATACAAACTATGTGTGGAAAACTTTTGTTAAAAGTACAAAAGCTACTTCAATAGCTATTGTTGCTCATAGTTACGGAGGAGTTTTGACAGTTACGTTAGCTGATCAGTTGAAAGATGAATTTGAGAAGAGGGTGAAAGCGATAGCATTCACTGATTCCGTGCATGTGTATTCTAACATACAAATTACCAAGTATATGAAAGATGTAAGTAGAATTTATATATTTTTAAAAAGAAAATTAGTTTTTTTTTATGACACCTGTATGAAATGTTGTGTATGTTTTTGCAGGCAGCTAGAAACTGGATCTCAAGTCAAGAACCACTGGATACACCAATGACCACTCCAGAATTTGATATACCAAGAGTATCAGCAGGTAAACTAATTTTTTTGTTGATGGACTGAGCTCTGAAGTGTTTATCTTATCATTTGACACCTTTTTTATTTTCACAGGCCATCAAAAACATGAAATGACGTCATATTCATGTATGGAATCAGTGTTCAAGTTTATCGATGAAAAAGTGTCAAAATAGTATTTGTATCACACAAACTGTATACTATTGTTGTTATATTTGTATAAGTGGACATTCAAACAATGTATCATTACAATAAGAATATACTATATTTTACTAAATTAGTTTTTATTTCCTATATACAAAATCTGGCTCATAAATTGAGGGCCTATTGGAAAAGCTTAAAACTATTTTATTTACTTCTTCTTTCCCTTGCAGGCGTTTTTCATCCAATATTTAATATCTGACTTATTAGCTCTTACACCTAACACAGCAGACTTAGAATTAACATCTCTGACAGCAAACGGTGAGAATCCTGCAGTGTAATCAGGGTCCATAGCATTGGTTTTACCTCGTGCTATCTTTGTGGCAAATCTCTTGTGGATGTGCTGGTCTTCTGAAAGTATTGGGTATTGGAAGTGTTGACCTCCTTTAGGTGTTGGTAGACTGAACTTCTTGCCCCGAGCTGTAAGAGGTTTCCGTCCATTTATGTGAATGTGTTGAACACCATCATCATCAATGCTCACACCAACTTTTTTCAATGTTGAGTGACCACATTTGGGGCAAAACAATTTGGTCATCACACTTGTTGTTTTGAAGCAAGTAGTGCAACGGAAGATGAAGGTACGGAGTTGTCTGATGATCCTCCCATCTATTGAGGTAGCATTGAGTCCTATTTGTTTGAGGACATTCTGCATGGCGAAGTCTGAAGTGATACAAGCTACTTCCACAGATTTTTCTTCAAATTCTCCCAGTTCCATTTCTTTCCTCTTCTCTGCAACATTGCCAGGTGTGATCCACTCTCCACCATCACTATCTGATGAGTCCCCATCACTTTCAGCCTCCTCTTCATTATCAGAAACTTTCACCATGATATCATCAATGTTTGGTTCTTGAATGTCCATATTTTTTATTTGTTCAACAATTTCCTCTGCATCTTCTTCACTATGATTATCATTTATTTTGCAGTTTTTTGCAACATTTATAGTGATTGATCCTGTTTTAGAGATAGGTTTGTCTACGATTTTTATTTTAGCCTCACCAGTTTCTTCATCAGTGCTATCTGTTGGTTCCCCAGTTTCCTGGTTGACATTTTCTAGTTTCACTTCCGAGTTTTCATTTGGGGTTGTGTTGTAGTTGGCTAATCCAGTTACTTTGACAATTTTCTGTGTGGTTGGATCAGTTTTCAGATGTTCGGTGCCTATTTTTTCTTTCTCCAGTTGGTATGTAAGCGCCATTACTTTGATGTCAGTGGCAGAGAGACTGCGGTAGTCGCCGGTCTTTTTGGAGAACTCGGTGATGAATTTAATGTTCTCTGTGAATACATCTTTCACTTTTAGATCATAAGGGAGCACCACAAGCTTTCTGCGTTGTCTATCGTTCGTGATTTCATCAATAACCTCTTGCACTGTGTATACGTTCTCAGCGATGTCTTGTAAACTAGCTGCCTTTATGAAGGCGGTTGTGTCGACCACTAAATGCTTAATATTTTTCGGCATTTTGATAAATTACATTAGGAATTCAACGAAAACAATATTCGATCTTATCTCACACCATTGACGATAGCTTCACGTGTTGAATTATTTGGACAAGTGAGTGACATCAATCAAAGACCAAAAAACCAAATGATATGCCAAAATGAATGTTTTTTTTTTCAACTTGCGTTCGGATATTATCCATAAAGAGACAATCTGCGATTAATTTTATTAATCAATGTCCATCCAATGATCAAAATAAATTGATTTATAGGCAAGGACTTTATCTAATCAAGATCAAGGATTTATCTCTGCCATAGGAATATAAACACACTCTTTGATTCATCTCATCAGTTGGAAAAGCATGTTACAGAAAAAATAATAGAAATGGAACGCTCCAATGCTTCCGAAATGACATTTGTGGCGCCGATAGCAGTGTTGCCGTTTTAGTGACTTTGTCACTAGATCTAGTGAGTTTTTGAGGTTTATGGTGACTTTTTTTCACGGTTTAGTGACAAAAAAAAGTCTGGTGACTTCTAGCGACTTTTTCATGATCGACACAACATTACATAATTATTTATCCTGTTGATGCAATCCATATTTAATTAGCCAGAAAATTGTGTAAACTTACTAGTACTAATACAAAAATGCTGCAAGTATTACTATTAACGAGATTTAGCCATTGCAGTTTTGTCGCTGCCACACTCGAACGCAGAATTAGAGGGGACGTTCAGTATAATGAACATTGATAAATCGAAACTACGAAATAGATTAGCAACAACAACTCTGAATTCAATACTGATGATACGGAATCAGCTAAAATGTTTAAAAGAAACCTGCAAAAGTTATGTTTTACCAAGTGAAGTCTTGTCCCAAATGACGAAAACCGTTTAAAACATAAATAAGAATGTACTGTGCCATCTACTTCCATATTACAACCGCAAGCTTCGACTTCCACGGCAACTACAGAGCCGTCCACTTCCACCATGCTGGACGAAGATAATAGATGAAGATTTAATGCAGTGATAATAGATGAAGATTTAATGCAACTAAATAATTTTTAAACAGTGTTTTTGGTTAATTCAAATTATTGTTCGTTGATTTTTCATGTTTTTTAAGTTAACTACTTCTAATCAGTAAATTTAGTGACTTCTAGTGACTTTTTGAATTTAATTTTTCACCCAATCTAGTGACATTTTAGTAGGAGTTTGGTGACTTTATTTTTCCCTAAGCGGCAACACTGGCCGATAGTGATGCGTATTTATTTGTTTCCTCAATCGACTTCAGAAAATCGACGTCAGAAAGTGCCTGTAATGTTACTAAATGTTATGCGATTTATTATTTATTTGGAATTCGTATGTTGTGAATTGTGAAGTAAGTGACTGACATGAGTATTTTCTTTGAAGCTTTTTTCTGATCTAAAAGTTTCATAAATCGACTAAAGTTTTATACCGAATTAGTATGTACATCCTCTTCTCCCTAGCCTCAAAAATATGGAATCGTATTCGTTTCATTTTTCTTTTTCGTCTGACTAGTTCATAGCTCTTGATAATAATTTGCTTATGTAAACAATATCTTAACTGTAGTATATGTATAGGAATTTGTGGATAGCATAGCATAAGTGTTATAATGAGTTCTAAAAAGGGAAAACGGCATGGCAACAAGCATTTCCCCATAGCTGAATCTGTGAGCATAGCACTGAAGATTCAGTTGGATAAGTTCATTACTGATGAAAATGAGACTGAACTGAAGTTCCCGACGTTTCTGTCGGCTCAGGAGCGCGGATTCATCCATGAGTCAGTGGCAAAGCTCGGTCTGAAGTCGAAATCGCGCGGGAAAGGTATGTTGTTGATACAAAAACGTACATTTTTAACAAACTATGTTTGGGTGCCTTTTATAATTTCTATAAAACACACATTACTTTTTATTTATTATAATAAACTGATTATTTTGTTTACGTTTAACCATATGGATAAATTGCACATTAGTTGTAATTATTATTTACCACTAGTTGTGAAATTGATGACACAAAAGTGTTAAAAAAAACTATTTCTACAGTTACATTTTCTTCTAATCAAAAGTACCTCTGGAAATCTTGTTAGAAGTGTGGTTTTAAGATAGTTACCATAACATCAATATCTACAAATTTATCACATAAAATGTTAAGTATATAACACTCCACATGCTTCATTATCGCTTTTAATATACACAACAATTTGTAGAACATAAGAAAGCACTAATTTATTTATTAATTTATATCACAATTTTTATTTGTGTCCACAATAGATATACCAAGTAATAGGTATAATTTTTGTATTGAATATTTTTATTTTGCAATTCAAGAAAAGTATTGAAGTACTCACTTTGGTTTTTTGATACTTAATATTTTGAATTAATTTAAAATGTAAATAAAATATGTACTTACCTACTTAAATTAAATTCAACTTTTTTATGTAATATTATTTTACTCCTTGTTTACAATTTATTGTGCAACAAAATCTGCTAGGTAGAAATAAAAGTCTAGTAGACCTAATCTAATCATCAATTTTATGTAAGTCATATTGTGCAAATTGGTATTTATTTTGTAATACATTACAAAATCAATGCAAATATCTTTAAAAAAATAGATTTCACTATTATTTCCACATAATGGTTTTCACTCATATCAAAATAATATTTTTTAATTTATTTAGGAAAAACCAAACAGTAACATATTCCAGGTTTATGACAAGGCTAAAATTGGATGTTATCACTGAAAAACATTTTTTACAGGAATAATAAAATTACCCCCTTTTCTTTCTTGCCACAACATTCCAAGCAGCAACTTCCAAGACAATATTATTTAAAAAAATTGACTTTTTTCATTTTTAAAAAGTAAACATGGAGGTTCTTGCTGGTTCTTCTCCATAGGAATCAAAACATGCACCTTTTCTCAGTGTTTTATAATTACCCATGTAGGCCTTTGTGAAATAAAATATTTCAATTATGATTTTAACTCTTTACAGGTGTGAACCGCTACCTCACAATATACAAACGCATTGGTTCAACAATAATTCAGAACGATGCCAAGCTTATCCTGGACTCAAACATGCGGGTTGCTATTGCGGAGCTTTGCAACGCCTTCCCCATCACGAGCAAAGAGAAGGATGACCTTAACTGCTGTCCCGAGAAGGAAAGAAGTCCTCAACTCACCCACAAGTCTATGGGGCAGCTGAATAATGGGGTTGCACAGGTATTGGGACTATAAAAAAAAACTATTACCATGTTCACTATTGTTAAAAATATATTTTTTTAAGCGGGCAAGATTGTTACTTTTTCTTTAGGGCAAGGATAAAAACATTTATGTCAATGTATTTATATTACCTTTTGTTTCATACTATTTAATTAAAAAAATATTTTATAAGCAACTAGACTTTGCCCGCGGCATCGCCTGCGTGAATGTCGGAACTTGACAAATTATGTACTAAAACCTTCCTCGAGAACCACTCTATCCATAGGTGAAAACAGCATGAAAATCGGTTCAGTAGTTTTTAAGTTTATCGCGAACTGACAGACGCCGCGGAGGACTTTGTTTTATAATATATAGTGATTACTAACTTTCAGGTAAGTTAAGTGACATTGTTTTAACAATCAGTCAGAATGGACTATTCCCTAATCCACACTGGGACTCATAAAGATCACCCTCACCTTTTCTCTCACAGAGCCTAAATAAACCTTTTCAATTGTAGGTTCACAATCAGTTGGAATGATTACATAAAAAAAGATAGTTTCAAAATTTTTTGCCTATAGAGGCGTACAAATTCAACAATAATATATATAGGTAATTTGTCACACAAAAATTTGTTAAAAGTTACGTAATAATTAAATAATTGTAAAAATAATTTAACAAAAAAGAAATTAAAATTATAAAGATGATCAAAAATTTAATTACGAAAAATAACAAAAGAAATCGATTAATAAATAATACCAATCTTTATCCCACTGGTATAGGCTAGATTATGTATTTTAAACTCCAACTCAAGATCATCCTACTAATATTATAAACGTGAAAGTTTGTGAGAATGGATGTGTGGATGTTTGTTACTCTTTCACGCAAAAACTACTGAACGGATTTGGATAAAATTTGGTACACAGATAGTTTATAACCTGGATTAACACATAGGATAGTTTTTATCCCGATTTTATCTTCCCGTGGGATAATTTTCGAGTTGTAGCGGGTGAAGCCGCTGGCAACAGCTAGTAATTATATAAAAATGATCCTTTTGCTTCAGATTCCCAACACACAGTACAATCCAGATCTCCTGAAGTTCAGAGAGAAGTTGCCGGTGTATGAACAGAGACAAGACCTCATCAATGCGGTTCTACATAATCAGGTGAGACTAAAACTAATAAGACCATGGGTGGTTTTTAGTCAGTAGAAGTCTGACACTCCCTTTCGCCCTGCCCAAGAGCGGGAGGGGTTATTTGATGATTTTCCACCCACCATAAAAAAAAGGCGGTAACAAAGTTAAGAAAAAATTACGTTTTCTTGTCGTCCTAAGACGACAGTGGCATGTTTTCATTTATCGGCTATACCAAACTGGTGCTCAAAAGGTTCAACCGACTATTTCTTTCGAACATAATTCTCAGGTGATAATAGTAGCGGGTACGACCGGTTGCGGCAAGACGACGCAGCTCCCTCAGCTGCTGCTGGATTACTGCCAGGAACACAAGCAAGCCGCGCGCATGTACTGCACGCAACCTAGGAGGATATCTGCCGTGGCCGTGGCTGAGAGAGTAAGTCACTAAGTTTACATAAATACAGGGTGTTTTGGGGATGAGTGTAGGCATTTTGCAGATGGATAGGGTCGGTCCATACGATTATTTTATAGTATGGGAACTATGGTCCGATATCCTTTAGTTTTTAAGTTATGGGCAAAAATTGTTTTTTATGAATACTTTACACTTTTTGGGTTATGAAGCTAAAAATAAACACAATTTCATATTAAATACAGTTTTTTTATTATTTGTCGATTTAAACACATAACACACGATAAATTAAAAGTCTTACAACTATTCCGATAGCAAAAACAATCAAATAGTGAAGAAAAGAAAATAAGCATAAAACAAATCTTAGTGACTTTCATAGATATCAATGTGTATTTAAAAAAAACTGTGTAGGTGAAAAGTGATAATGACCTGACCTGTATAAAACAAGGTTTACGAATTTGGACCCGCAAGGGCCACCGCCCGTGGGGGCTCCGGGTTGTTCGCAAGAGATACCGCGAACTCGACATACAGGGCTAAGAAGGCACGTGGGTGGTTTTTAGTCAGTAGAAGTCTGACACTCCCTTTTGCTCTGCCCAAGAGCGGGAGGGGTTATTTGATGATTTTCCAACCGCCAAGAAAAAAAAAAAGGTTACGTTTTTGTAAAAATTCGGGGTAAAAGGTGTGATCATAGAGTTTGGATCTTCAAGCTCTAGCCATTTACGCACTTATATACATACATTACATAACGCCAATAGTCCCCGAAAGATTCGACACAGTACCCGTCAGTACACCCAGTTTTGCCTGTTATGTTTAAGTCCTACGCAAAAAGGGGATGAGCCTATTACCTTCAACCGGGCGTAAATCCAGACTCCTCGGTTGCTCCTGAGAAATTCCTGATAAAAAAGCCTATAACACTGCTCGACCCGAGAATTGAACCCAGTACCTTATACTCAGCAGTCGCGCTTGCTACCAGTAGACTAACAAGGCAGTCGAAAGGTTTACATAATTATTTATAATAATGCGGGTAATACTATTACCCCGCATTATTAGCCCGTAGTAAAGACCTAACACACCTAGTGTTAGGTCTTTACTACGTTTCATATTTTCCTCTTGAAATGATTCTCTGCAATATATATATATATAGTTAACAAAAACATCTAATTAGTCCGTCAGATAGATTACCAAAAAATACTGGACACGTATTTTTTTATTTTGTCACGTAAACAAACAATGAAGACGATACAGTGCTTTGAAAACTCGTGTGACGTCATATTATAAGACATAAGTATGACTTTTTTTACCGGTGAGTGACGTCAAAAACCCCCACTCAAATCTTTGACGCGTTTTATCTTCGTAAATTTTTATTGATTTGATAAAACAAAAAAATACATATCCAATATTTTTCGATAATCTAATAGACGGACTAATTAGAATCATATTTTTTTGTCAGTAAACATGCCTATTATATCTCATTTGATTTCAGCAATTTGCATTTTACATACAAAAGTTGATGATGAAGTCCATCCATACCTTTTCTGCTTCTAATCAACCCAAACTCGTTCTAACTCTCCGCCTCTTGTCTCAGGTAGCATATGAGCGGCTGGAGAAGATAGGCCAGTCCATAGGCTACCAGATCCGCTTGGAGTCGCGCGTCAGTCCTCGCACTGTGCTCACATACTGCACCAACGGAGTACTGCTCAGGACTCTCATGGCGGGAGATACTTCGCTCAATGGTAAGTGAGGATATTCGTTATTCAGCTGCTTATGTCAGGCCTCTTTGGTTTACAAACAAGTGAGATATAAAGCCATCCATCCATCTAATACTAAAACCACAATTTACCCGCAGGTGTGACCCACATATTCGTGGACGAGGTGCACGAACGCGACAAGTTCAGCGACTTCCTGCTGATCGCTCTACGTGACGCACTACCTAGGTTTAAAGAACTGAAGTTGGTCCTCATGTCCGCCACAATGGACACGCAGATATTCTCCAGGTAATACGAATGTGAATGTAAGTAAGTCCTTCCGGGTCTGACAACCAGTCTTACCAAAGGGTATCGTATTACCCAGTACTAACTGGGTTTTGGAGGTCAGGATACGCAGTCGCTCCATGTAAAATACTGGTATTCAGCTGCATCCGGTTAGACTGGAAGCCGACCCCAACATAGTTGGGAAAAGGTTGGTCAGATGATGAATACGAATGTGATTGTTATAACAAAAAATCACGTAAAGTCCATTTCACGAAAGAAGTCCCGCGGACAATTGTGGAACTAGATTTAACAGATCGGCCATGTTGTCGTTTGTCGATGTTATCAAGGTACGTTTGTTGTGGTAGATATTTTGTGAGTTTATTATTGGATTAGTGCGTTATAAGGTTTATTTACGATGCCAAAAGTTGTGAAACAACATTATTTTGCGCAGCGCTGCGTCTGCGGGACTTCTTTCGTGAAATGGACTTTAAAGTAGATGTTAGCTCTAATATGTATGATCAGTTACTTTGTAATTATGCTTGCCATGAATGAATGCATACAGGGTGTAAATGAACCCATCACACAGCCGTCAACCAAGCATTTTGTACATCAAAATAAGTACCCAAACGCAAAAATTTTTGATGGGAAACGACTTTTTTCTTGATGACCCCCAATATCTCCGTAACTAGGAGGTTCCCAGGTCCCAGAACAAAAAAAAATATCGCAGTGGTGGGGAGAACAAGTGCCCTTCGTTTGCGTTAAGGGTACTTTTACACCCTTTATAAGCATAGCATAATCAGCCTATAATGTTCCCACTGCTACCACACAGTCCTCTCTACAAAGGGCTAAGTTTAACAAGGGACATACTGAAGGAGGGTATTCAGTATTCGATTCTCGTCCCAAATATGTAAAAAAACTATAACCTTAATTTGTGACGTAATTGTGCCATGGCCCCCGCACGCTCTCCAGATCTCACTTTTTTTTTTATTTTTTTTTTTTAAATGGATTTTACCTAAAGTCATTGAGCCGCGCACATTTTCTGTGATATACACAAGGGTACGAGACTTTTCAGATATATTTGGTTTGGTTCCGTCTGTTATTACCCCCCCCCCTCCCCCCTCCTCCTCCTGTCCTTCCTCCTACTTGTCGCAGTCACGACGTGCAACTATCTTTATATTATCCCTGCTTGTTGTATTTTTTAATATCTGTTATGCGTTGTATGTCTATTTTTTTTCATATATGTCTCTTTGTATGCTGGTTATGTTTGTGCGACAAATAAATATTTTTTCTTTCTTTCTTTATTTATTAGTGTTTTTTTTGTTTATATTTTTATTAGTGTCATGTTAGCATTCACTATTGCGGGTTTCAATATGTCCCTCGTTATATGTAACATACTGTAAGGGAATGGCTATAATCCACCACGCTGCCTATTGGTGGTTTGGAGATGACACATGTCTTCGAATTTTTGCTTCTAAGCAGGATATTATGTAGATGTTAGCTCTAGTAGTATGCTCTTAAAAAAAACAGCCATTATATGCAAATGCCGGTGCATTCGCATATAATGCGGTCTCTAGGTATTTTCTTGCCCCCAGATACTTCAACAACTGCCCAGTGATCACAATCCCGGGGCGTTTGCACGAGGTCCAGAGGTATTACCTGGAGGATGTGTTGAAGATGTCTCAGTACCGCACTCCTAAGATGAACCAGGTGGAAAAGGAACTCAGGAGTAAACTTAAGAGCGGGAAAAGCTATTGGTCGCAGCTTGAAGGTATGATTAGAAATCTACAAGGCTACTCGCTTTGAAGCTGTCAGTGTCAATGTCAATCTAGTTCAGTGTCTTTGGTGAAGTTTGGCGCAGTGGCTGAGCGATTAGACTGCTGCGCTGCGTGTCGCGGGTTCGATCCCCGCACGGAACAAATATGTGTATGGCCTACAGATAGTTGTTCCGGGTCTGGGTATTTGTGCATGTGAGTTTAAATGTTTGTGAACGCACCCACGATACAGGACAAATTTCTAGTGTGGGGCGAAGTTTAAAAAAAAATTCGCTCGTCATCATCATTCTGTTGGCCTAGTCTCAATAGGGATGTTTCCTGACTAAAAAAATATGATTCTAATTATTCCGTCTTTTAGATTATCGAAAAATATGGGTATTTTTTGTTTTATCAAATTAATCAAAATTGACGAAGAAGAAACGCATCAAAGATTTGAGTGGGGGGTTGTGACGTCACTCACCGGTAAAGAATATCATACTAATTTCTTAGAATATGACGTCACACAAGTTTTCAAAGCACTGTATCGTCTTCATTGTTTGTTTACGTGAAAAAAGAAAAAATACGTGTCCAATATTTTTTGGAAATATATTTGACGGACTAATTAGATTTTTTTCGTTAACTACCCTATTCATTTGTGGTCGGCGCAGTTTGTCTTCTTTTCCATTCTGCTCTATTACTGGTCATGTTATCAGACATCTTTGACATCATCCTTTACATAATCCATCCATCATTTATTTGATCTTCCTCTAGTATTATACCCATCCACATTCGTACTCAAATCTTGAAAAAAAAATACATACACACAAATAGAGAACCTCCTCCTCTTTGGAAGTCGGTTAAAAAATAGATTTGGGTAAAATTTGCCCAACTCGGATAAAATATTTCATTAGGACAGTATGGAGCTATATCAAACATAGGTTCCGTATGAAAATGTTCATTCGTTTCTCAAAGGAAAGAGGAAAAACATCAAATAAAGAGGATTTCGTCAGATATAAAAAACAATTTATTTTCCACAGTTTTAGAAACATTTTATTTTGGACTTGTACATAGAAAAACATAATTATTTTTGGTTATAAAAACATCAATTAATTCTCCTCCAGGACAAAAGCAAGAAGACCCAGGCAGCAGTAGCAATAGCAAGGAAGTAAAAGAAGAGAAAGAGAGTGTGATCGAGCCCTCGCTGCAGGCAGACATGGACGAGTTCCTTGACGAATGCTTTAATGAAGGCACCACGGTTAGTATCACGGCACTACCTTTTTATGTTAGCTCGTTTTGTCCCACTCCTGGGCAAAGGCCTCCCCACATTCCCATCACAATTTAAATTTAAATTCCGAGAAAACTATCCAAGGCATCCTGCCATCCCGTCGGCGCTGCGGGTTGTTCGAAAGAGATACCGCGGCCTCGGCACAAGGGCTAAGAAAGAACATTGGTGGTTTTTAGTCAGTAGAAGTCTGACACTCCCTCCCGCTCTCCCCCAAAAAAAAAGACATCCTACCATCTTCTCCTCAGTTCTCCGTGACCCTGTCTAGCTGTGTCACGGCATCTGGTAGACATGACCTGCCCAGTCCCATTTCAGTCTCATAGCTTTATAAGCTACGTCGGTAATTTGCGTTCTGGAGCATAGTGTGGTATTACAATAACAGGTCAGTTATTTTTACATTCAGTATGGTGCGCTCTTGGTCACATTACCTTGTGACATTTAATTGGTTCGATTTAAGTTACGCTTCCTGTGGATGCATAGCATGATCAGCCTGTTCTCACTGCTGGGACACGTGCCTATATTAGGGAGAACAGGTATAATCCACCACAATGTGGGTTGGTAGATGTCACATGTCTTGTCTTGTTCAGTTGCAGCACATTAGATTGTAAGCCATAGATTCATAGATGACTCTGCCCTGAAGTACAAATGTGGTGTTACCCCACAAACGATGGGACACTTTATATCATGTTCTGCCAGTCCCGTTACATGCACATCCCAGGAGCTGATGGAAGGAACTGAAAATGCCAAAGTCATCGCTAAATGATCGTGACATCACAGTGGGCCCTATCAGAATACTAGCGCTGCGGTATTTGTTTTTCATCTATCGCAGCACCATGCTGAGATAGGAGCCTTTTTGGCCTCGCACAGGTCTTTTTTTTATTATTTAGTTTTAGATTCTTTTTTTATTATTTTTGTAGTTCCTGTGCTTGTCCCAAATAAATATTTTTCTTTCTTTCTTTCTTTCTTCATCACATCCTTCCGCGCGCACTCGCAGTCAGACGCGTTTGCAAGTAGCTCCAAGTAAATAAATTAATTCACCGTATTTTTAGTTCCTTTACGAACTTTATCTGTTACGTATACAGATCATAACTAGTTTAGTAACTTGCAAATATCAAAATATCATAATTATTGCAACCACAACATTCAAAAATAGTGAAGAAACTACCTCATTAACTGCCGAAGACAAACACAAAGCAAGTGAGCAACAGTGAATCATCGCTGCGCGCGGCTCCTATTCGTCGGCTACGGGTGAGTCAGAGCGTCTTTAGCGACCAAAAACGCTACCTTATATGGTCTTGACCGCAACTCTGATCTTCATCTGACACGCCCCTAATGAGAAGCAATACCCAAATTTCAAGCTTTGCTAGTGTGTCCGCCTGGCTCAATAGAACACTGGATATATTTACGTGCGGCGAGGACCGAGTTCGATCCTGAGCTCCTGCATTTCTTTTTGTGTTTTTTCTTTGTGGAATTTTACGTTGCAAACAAGACTGCTTTGATTTTTGGCATTTTTTCTAATTTTATCTTAAAATAAAACACAAATATGTCGAAAATAAACAATAACCAGCAAAAGCCGTCTGATTCAAGTGAGAAAGAATTAAGTGATTGCACAAACATTTTGTCTAAGTCGGGAGTTATCCCTGAGACTGAAAATGTAAATTCACGCAAGAGGAAAAAAAATGACGACTACAACGGTCTTGTGGAATTGCTTAAATTGCACACAGACAGAACAGACAGCAAGCTCGAGTCGTTACAAGCATCACTATCGGAAATTATAGGCCAAAATGCCGAAATTAAAAAAACTATTAGTTTTATTTCGGAAAAATACGATGAAATGTTATTAAAAATGGAAACACTGGAGGCGGAACGAAAAGAAGATCGTACCTATATAAACCAGCTTGAGGATAGAGTGGAAAATCTGGAGCGAATGGCAAATCAATCTAAAATTGAAATTAGAAATATACCTAAGGCACAAGGAGAATCTAAAGACGATCTCTGCAAAATTGTTACCGAAACGGCGGCTGTTCTTGAAATCTCACTGCAGAAACTGGATATAAAAGACGCTTTCCGTGTAAACAAAAAAGAGGGAATGTCGTCGATTGTGGTGGATTTCGCTAGATCCAAGACTAAAGACGAAATAGTTAGATGCATGAGGCAATTCAATAAGAGAAACAAGGAAAATAAACTCAACACAACCCATATTAAAATACCTGGACCGGCAAAACCGATATATATCGTAGAAAGTTTGACAATAAAAGGTCAGCGCTTATTTTATTTGGCCCGAAATTTTGCCAAAGACAACGCCTACAAGTTTTGCTGGACTTCATACGGAAAAGTATTTCTAAAGAAAGGTGAAGGTGACAAACAGATTCTCATCAAGGATGAAGCTGACATCAGTAACCTATGTAAATGACTAACCGACTATTATTGCTGTTATATAGACACTATTATCGTCTGTTACATTTTGCTTATTTGTTTTCCGCTTATTGCAACCAATCATAAAATCATACACTTACACAACCTCCACGTACATAATATACAACACTACATACATACTTCACCCACACAAATCAATCTACACCAAATATGCTTCTCAAGAGTTGTGTTTGTAGGACTCCGTTCATACAAACTGATAATCCCGACACAACTAGTACTTGGCTTTTCTGGTCGTTTTTGTACGTTTATAACATGTATTTGTGACATAATCTCCTATATTGATTTCAATGGCTAATAATGTTTTAACAGATGTTGACTCTGTCTCTATGGCTGATAGTTACAGTTGCGATATCGAAACGTGTAACAGAATTATAGAGAGCTCCATGAGTTCTCTAAAAGTCATATCTCAAAATATACGCAGTATATACAAAAATTTTGACAGTTTTCAAACACAATTATGCAGGTTATCTTTTGAAGTAGATATCATTATTCTGACTGAATGCTGGATAAATGATCATAAGCCTATTCCCATTCTCGAAAATTATGAACTATACTGCTCTAAAACACGTCTAAACCAAAATGGTGGTATTGTAATTTACATAAAGAAACACATTAAATGTACTGTTGAAGAGCCTGAGTCAGTAGGCGCTGAATTTCTACTCATAAAGATTCGTCCAGACATAAATATATTAGCTGTTTACAGGTCTCCGTCCATATACTGCACTAACAGCTTCCTGACCTCACTAGAGAACATTATACGACCAATAAAAACAAAAAAAGTTGTTATTGCCGGGGACATTAACATTGACATCAAGTCAAACAATACAGACAGAAACAGTGCGTCTTATCTAAACTTGACTGCGGAACTAGGACTATTACCAGCACACATATATCCAACGAGGCTACATAACTGTTTGGATCACGTCATGCTGAATACATGCCACTCTGCCTCAGTTTTTGTATTAAATTCTGCAGTAACTGACCACGACTCTGTATTAATGTGTATATACTGCACTAATCAGCACAAAAAAACTACTAACTTCTACACTAGCATAGACTATGAGGCTGCCATTACTCATCTAGAAACTATAGATTACACATTTATTAATAATGATATGGATGCTAATGAAGTTGCGTCGCTTTTCATTGAGAAAGTATCTGAATCGTTGAAACAGCATTCAAAGGTACTCACTAGACCTGGTCGGAAAAAACTTCTTAAACCCTGGCTTACACCTGGAATGCTGCGTTGCATCCACCATAGAGACAAACTTCACAAAAAGTCTTCTAAAGAGCTACAAAATCCAATTCTGCAAACGACATACAAAAGATATCGCAATTTTTGCAACTCATTGCTCAAAAAATTAAAACGAACCTATGAAAAGTCTTTGCTACAAAACGCCAAAAACAACAAAGAAAAATGGAATGCTATTAAAACTATAACTGACACAAAAAAGCAAAAATC
Organism: Diarsia brunnea; assembly: GCA_949774965.1. Classification (NCBI taxonomy): domain Eukaryota; kingdom Metazoa; phylum Arthropoda; class Insecta; order Lepidoptera; family Noctuidae; genus Diarsia; species Diarsia brunnea. The sequence goes on along the minus strand of OX459014.1, from coordinate 2,573,469 downwards.
CTGTGCTGATAAACTAATACCCATAACTAAAAGCGGATCACAGGCAGTCGACGAAGTAAATCACTATTTCGCAAATATAGGTAAACAACTTGCAGATGACATAACACAAACCACGACAACTAATAATTTTAGTATACCCTCCTCCCTGAACTCTATCGTTTTACTCCCCCCAGATGAGGCCGAAGTAGAATCAATAATAATGAACCTAAAAAGTGACTGTGCCGTTGGGTGGGACTTGATTCCAGCAAAATTTCTCAAATTGGCGAAACATGTCATGGTTCCCCAACTAACAAAAATGATTGAGATCTGTTTTACTCAAGGTGTCTTCCCAAAGGTTCTAAAAAAATCCCTTATTACTCCTGTCCACAAGAGTGGGGTGAAGGACAACGTCCGGAACTATCGTCCAATTTCTGTTCTCACAACGATGTCGAAAGTTCTGGAAAAGGTGCTCAACATTAGACTTATAAACTTCTTAGAACGCAACAATATACTATCAGACGCCCAATATGGTTTTAGGGCGGGAAAGAGAACTGAAGATGCAGTTAGTCAATTGGTGGACCATGTCACGCGTAAACTTAACGCAAAACAAAAATGTGTAGGTATTTTTCTAGACTTAGCCAAAGCTTTCGACACCGTTTCTATTCCCGCTCTTGTGGACAAATTGGAGTGGGTTGGTATTCGCGGAAATGCCTTGAATATCTTCAAAGACTTTCTCTATGACCGCACTCAGAAAGTCAAAATAGATAAATATGTGAGCTCTGAGGCCACCGTAACCTACGGCGTTCCACAGGGCAGTATACTTGGCCCCAGTCTTTTCCTCGTTTATATAAATGACCTGTGCCAGCAAACTCTTACGAATGGTAAAATTTTCACATACGCTGATGACACAGCATTAATATTTCATGGGGATACATGGGAAGAGGTTCAACAGCTTGCCGAATCAGGATTACACAAAGTTGGTCACTGGCTAAGAGCTAACATTCTAACTCTGAACATAACAAAAACCACTTACCTACAATTCCATTTTTCCAAAATCAAACCATCACAAACACACATTAAACTGCATACATGCAATTCACCTCATATAGATAGAGACTGCTCGTGCTTGACTTTACATAAAGTTACTCATGTCAAATACCTAGGTGTATTAGTGGATGAAAAACTCAGCTGGCGACAACATATTGATCTCACTTCTACACGAATTCGGAAACTAATATGGGCATTTAAAAAGCTGCGACATGTCGCGGACTTTGAATCCTTGCGCCGTGTTTACAATGCACTAGCGGAATCAGTGCTGAGCTATTGTATTGAGGTATGGGGCGGTGCATGTAAAACTTTTATTATACAACTAGAAAGAGCTCAAAGATCTTTGCTTAAAGTCATGACTTTCAAACCCTATTTATTCCCTACAGTGACATTATATGAGATGTGTAAAGTACTCACTGTAAGGCAAACCTACATTCTGCAGGTTGTAGTCAAGCAGCACAGTATCACACCTTATAGTGATAAGCATAAAAATAAACGCACCAAACCTGACATCTGTTTACCTTTTCTATGCCAGACAGTGTCTGCCAGGCGACAACGTGTCCACCAGGCCATCTATTTATATAATAAGTTAAACAGGAAGCTTAATATTAATCCCCTCACAATCCACGAAACAAAACAAACACTAAAAACTTGGTTGCTAACACAAAATTACGATAAAACCGAAACTCTATTGCAGCGGGCGTAAAGCATATTATGGTTAACCCCTACAAAATGACACATCAAAATCCTTATCCTGTCACACATCCACACACCCCCTCACATATTATCCCCACACACATCCCCCCACACATCTCCACACACATACCCTCACACTACTCATACACACAGTCACACACCCACACGTTTACTTTCCAAGGTTTTCGAATAAATTCTACATTTCAACAACATTTTTGTATTTTCTGTAATTGTGTAATTTTGCTAGGTTGGTTGTATTGTATATTATAACTATATCTCTATGCTTGTGGCTTACATTTTATTCTGTCATTTAATTAATTTCATATGTATGTATTTGAATTATGCATATATAGGTATCATTTGTAGTGAATCAACAATTTGAATCATAATAATTTGTACCTAATTAACTAATTATTTAAATTTTTAACTGTTGTCATTTGTCATGTCAGCTAATGATTCTAATTTTAATTCTTATTCTAATTGTAAGTAATCATTTTTAATCATTCGACACGTTTAATATTTTTTATCAACAAATTTAATTTAATCACTTAATTATTGCATAAAATAAGCACCATGTTATTAGGAAGAAGAAACTGACTCCTGAAATACAGATATTTAATATCTAGCTCTGGAGTCAGGGCTTCACAAATATTGTATAAAATGTTTTGCAAATAAAGAATTATTATTATTATTATTATTATTATTTCTAAATTTTGGGCTGACTCAATTTAAATTTTGTCATCGGCACGTTATGAAAAAGAAGATAGGAAGCCAATCGATCCTCCGATCGTCCTTTTAAACCTGCCTATCTTATACAATATTGGCGATTATATTTTACCACGTCAGTAATTGTTCCAGGACTCGTTCACCCAAATCCTGTACATGTACATATCGGAAGGCGTGCCGGTGCAGTGCGGACACTCACAAACCAAACGCACCGGGCTCATGGCGGCCGCGGCGAGGGGCGTCACTGACTCCATCTCACAGATGTTGCAGATCGGTAAGTTAAAACTATGTTGAGGTAAAACTTTTGAGATCAACAATCGATAGGAAAAAGTTGATTTTAACCAAATATTCTATTAAATTATTTGTAAATTGAAATAAACTAAGTTTTTATTATAAAAAAAACAATCACATTCGTACTATGCGATGATAGCAAGAAACCCAAAATGAACAATACAGCATTGTTATGGAAAAACAAAATTGTCGGGGACAAGCTACTTGAAGCAATGTTAAAATACGACTAAAAACTACCAATTACCAAGTAAGCGTTACAACGCTTAATTGCGGCACGCATGCCACGCCTACCTTGTTCCACTGCTTTTTCTGTTCCGTGGTATTTACGGTCAACTATAAACATGATATTTAAAACTCATAGTCATGTCGTCACTCACTCAGAAAACGTTTTATTTAGTCTTCATACAGTCCATACAAACATTGTCTGTAAAATGTCGCTACCAGCGATATGATCAGCATTGTAACCATAGACTAAGCACTATTAAAAAACAGGTGTTTCCATTTTGGTGTAGAATAGAGTGTATTCTATTCTATTTCTGTTATAGGCGCCGACTCATCAGCAAAAGACAACGACGGCAAAACAGCGTACGATTACGCCATAGAAAACAACCATACAGAATGTGCTAAACTCCTCTCCACATTTAACCTAAACGAGGATCCGAAAGAGAACGCAGAAGATGACAGCGCAGCGGAAAACTTCCTTCTAGATGTATACCATCACACGTTCTCAGAAGAATTGATTGACCATGAGCTAATGCTTGCTTTAATCAAGCATATACACGTAAACTTACCTAAAGGAAGCATCCTCATCTTCCTACCAGGATATGATGATATAGTGACTCTAAGAGACATGATACAATCATGCACAGACATGAACGTATTAAAGTACCAGATATTTACTCTACACAGTAACATGCAGACTTTGGACCAGAAGAAAGTGTTTAATCCTCTACCTAACGCAAGAAAGATTATAATATCGACGAATATAGCCGAGACTTCAATTACTATTGACGATGTCGTGTATGTGGTCGATTCTTGTAAGGTGAAGGAAAAGTATTATGAGTCCAATGGTGGTGTGTGCTCGTTACAATGTGTTTGGACGTCGAGAGCCTGTTGCCAGCAAAGGGCAGGCCGAGCTGGTAGGACAAAACCAGGCCATTGTTTCCACATGTGCTCAAAACGACGGTTTAACGCCCTACCTTTGAACTCCGTACCTGAAATTTTAAGAGTTCCTTTGCAAGAATTATGTCTACATACTAAGTTGCTTGCCACAGGAAATACTCCCATAGCAGATTTTCTATCGAAAGCTCTGGAACCTCCTTCGTTTTTGGCAGTGAGAAACGCCGTTACATTACTGAAGACAATCGGTGCGTTAACTCCCATGGAAGATCTGACAGAGATCGGACAACATCTGCTCGATCTGACCGTAGAACCTAAGTTGGGTAAAATGTTGCTTTACGCGTGTGTCATGAAGTGCCTCGACCCCATTCTGACGATAGTATGTAGTTTGGCGAACAAGGAACCCTTCCAGATATCAATGAATCCGGAGAATAGGAAGAAAGGCAGTATGGCACGCAAAGAGTTCGCTGCAGACAGTTTCTCGGACCACATGGCGTTGTTGCGAGCGTTCCAAGCGTGGCAGACTGCCCGAGCGAACGGGACCGAACGAGCGTTCTGCGCTAAGAACCTCATATGCGGCGCTACCATGGAAATGATTGTCGGTTACCGTTCACAGTTACTTGCACAACTAAGAGCGCTATGTCTCGTTAAGGCTCGTGGTTCATCTGATATTAAAGACGTAAATCTTAATTCTGAGAAATGGCATGTTGTGAAAGCCGTGCTAGTAGCCGGGCTGTATCCTTCAATAGCTCGAGTTGACAGGGAATCAGCGTCTCTAAGGACGTCTAAAGAAGTAAAAGTAGGTTTTCACCCAAGTTCCACATTACGGCAAGCGGGTGGGTTGACGGGGTCACAGAAATCCGTGCAGAGCTTACCTACAGACTGGGTCGTGTTTGAAGAGATATCCAGAGCGGGGCGCTTCTGTTTTATCCGGTGTAACACGTTAGTAACACCTTTAACTGTTGCGTTGTTCGGTGGACCGTTAAGATTGCCAGTAGGAACCCTAACTCAACGCGCTAACCCGCCAGGACTCTCAAGTGATTCCGACAGTGAAGCAGATGAGAATAATGCTTCTCCAGACACGGCTGTGATAACTTTAGACGAATGGATGTCGTTTACCGCGGACGCCTCAGACGCTATAAGCGTATACTACCTCAGACAGAAACTATGCGCATTAGTAATCCGTCGCATGTCGAACCCGGCCAAACCGGTGACACCGTTAGACGAACAGATCCTAAGCACAGTGGTCCACATAATGGGCTCCGAAGAGAAGAATGTTGGTCTCATCCAGCCGAGCGGTATTGGGCAGAGACCGAAACCGTTAACTGTGGACTCACCGAACTGGCGATCACGGCTTGAGAACAATGAGCAATACGGTCATGACAACAAGCAACAACAGCAGCAACAACAACAGTACTATCCTCAGTACAATCAGAACCCGCAGAATGATGTCGGATTTTCGGGGGGCAACTTTTATAATAACGCTTATGGGGGAGGATATAGGAACGGGCAGGGAAGACCTGGCGGGTGGAGGAACGACGTACCGCAACCATTCTCACCACAATCGTTTACCGCTCCCAAGAGTCCTATGTCTCCGAATGGGAAGACGTTACTAGCTAACATAGAGAAGTATGGGGACAACGGAGAAGGCAATGTGCGGTACTTTGTAGCGAAGGCAGATGATGCTCATATTGTGGAAGTAGCGCAGACCACTGGCACGTTCCCGTTTACGCAAGCCACCGCTAAGAAACTGCAAAAGGTTAAACAGGTGAGGCAACATTTTTTCCTTATGTCATAATAAATTTTTGTTATTTTTTAATTGCCTTTTTTAACAAACTAAATTGTCAAGCTTTCTGTGTCGATCTTGTTTGACTCGCAGCGGCAATGCTGCTGATGTATGACTCGGTTCGGTAAATAGGAATGCACGTGTCGACCCATTTCAGAGTCACATCGGCTCAGTATTGTAAACGAGTGAAAGTAAGCATGTCTGGAATGCGCGGATAAGAGTAGCTTATGAGTCTATTTTCTAAAATTTTATTCATGCATACATCTGGTGAGTAGTTCTGGGTTCGATTCCCAGGTCAGGCAAAGTGTTATCCCGTCGGGGCTGCGGGTTGTTCGAAAGAGATACCGCGGCCTCGGCACAAGGGCTAAGAAGGAACATGGGTGGTTTTTAGTCTGTACAAGTCTGACACTCCCTACCGCTCTGCCCAAGAGTGGGAGGGGGGTTATTTGATGATTACCCACCCCCCAAAAAAAAGGCAAAGGGTTATTGGGATTTTTTATCTGTAAATTTTTAGTAGCAGCCGCGGAGTTTAGAAATATGCCTGGTTGACGGCAAAAGGCTCGCCCCCTACTATATGGAACTAAAACATCTCAGGCAAGATAAAGGTGTACTATTAAAAACACCTTTGTCGGGGATTGTAGGTGTAATGGAGTTTCTTGCCGTTCTTCTCATTAGACCAACGCAACGCTTTGGAATGGGCAACTAAAGTACACTCACAGTTATTATGCCTTGTGACTGGGACTGTATCTTAGTTTATTTAGTATTTGTTCGACTATTCAAAAGTGCCTGTAACTAGCCTACTTGAAATAAATGTTTTGATTTTGAATTCTATGTTATTTAATAGAGTATGTACAGCTACAGTACATTCACAGTTTTTATACCTTGTGACTAGGACTGTAGCTTCTTTTTACCCGACTGCAAGGAAAGGGTAATGTTTTTCGCGACTATCTTTTAAGCTATTGCATAGCTTCTATCGCGGGCCTTGAGCGTGGGGACCGAATCCAGAAATTCCGTAACGAAAAAACCTAACACCCCCCACTCCGACCGGCACAGCGGTGATACTTTTTAGTTTTTCCATCTATCGATAAATACCAGAACTTTTAATGACTTTTTGAAATATCACGCTTGTTTCTTTAGTTCAGCAACCCGCCTTTGCCATTGGTTGTATTGGAAAACTACCGTAATCAGCTGTTTGTGAGAAAGTATATAGGTGTATAGGTATTTATCATCTATGTACAACAGTGAATATCTGTACTCGTATAATTTGTGTACAAAGTGTTTTAAATATGAATAAACAAAGTGCATTTATTAATATCAAAGAAAAAAAAACAAAGGAAAAAAAATACTGCATTAATAAAATAAATAAATAATTATAATTGCATAAGTTGATAAATGCTATGCAATAGCTTTACCGCGGCAGTCTCCACGTCTTTTCTTTGTTTATTTTGTATTTGTTTCGACAAACGTGCCTTTAACTGGCGTACTTGAAATAAATACTTTTTTTAAATGTGTATGTTTGTGATACAGGAGGGGGCGCGGGTGATCGTATTCTTCTCATGTGCGAGTGCATTCAAGTTCGTGGGCTGCGCCGCGCTGGACGTCAACGGCACGCTGGACTGGCTGTCCACGCAACACGTGCCTTTCCACATGGTGCGGTGAGTTGATGCGGAAACTATTTCTTGTTACCAGATAATTATATAATTATATCGTTTGGTTGTCATCTTTTGTTTGTTTAGAATTGAAACTATTCAGCTTTTGTTGCTACCTGTGGGTTTCTTAAATGATATAAAAGTTTAGGTATGTTTGTTATATTTTCAGTTCTTTGACGTATTCAAAAACCACCCACAGATGTGTATCAGTTTAGTAAAAGCATGCATTGCAATACAACATTACAAATTTTGTAATGTTCAGCTTTATGCGAATTATGGTTATTTAACCACGTAAACAAAATGCCGAAAGTCCCAGCAATCCTGAGTGTGTTAAAAAAGTTATTAATAAAAATAATAACAGAAAGCACACGAAAACCAGTAACAAATAAACCGTAATAACGTGTTTTATTGTATGTTCTGTTTAAAACACTATTTAAAATACTTATTTAAATGCTTTTTGTGAACACTAGAATGATCAAACAGTTTTTTTTTAATTTTGTGCTGAAAGTAAGGGACCTCCATGCACTTCATACAAACCTCTTGATTATGACGGTACCATAACGTTAAATATGTCCCCCCAGCCACATCGGCAACTCGCTAGCGGGCGGCACCCGCGTGTGCGCGTCCCGCGACGGCGCCGAGCTGTGCGCGTCGGCCGCGCGCGCCGTGCTGGGGGCCGCGCACCGGCGGCGGCCGCACCACCACGCGCGCGCCATACAGAAGCACCCCACCGACGTGTGAGCTGGGACCCACTGCGAGGAGGGACGACTATGTGTTAACGGCTCCCTTACTGTAGCCTTGCGACTGTAATGTTACATTCATATTCACTTGTACAAAATCTAATCTTATATTACCATTCATACTAAAAACGGGATATTCACCTTGTTAAAAGTGTCCCGATAATTATTTCGGCGCTGCTCACAGTCCAACAAGACAAGTATACAGCCAACTTGCATTCACTTTTAATATTACACAGATACATTTAGAGACTGATGTCAAACAATACAGCATTTGACATTCTTAATACTAAACGCTATAAATAACAAAATTGTCAGTATACTAGAATTATAAAGATTTCTGTGTATACCAAATAACTTGTTCGACGGTACCATGATCATGATGTTATTGACCATGTCAGTTTAAAAATATATAATCTTGGAATGTTACATTACAGGCGAATTACCTCGACAAGGGAGCACCGTTATGAGAATAATAAGTGTGATAACACATACGATATGTGTCAAAAATGTGTTTAATGATATGGTATAGATTGTCAAACTGAATAAGGTTCTCCATGGGACCAACATTGACACGTCGAACATTAAAACCAACTAAAAAAAACACCATAATATTTGCGTTTAATAAATTTTGAGCTGGGTATGGGATAAATTAAAATACACTCCGATGCAAATAACTTTATTAAACACAAAACACTGAAATTCAATCACGAATTCACCACTGATCACTATTCATTTAGATATTGCTCTTTTAGCTCACTTCGATTCGTTTTATAAAGTAAATCAGACTACGCAATAAAATGTGCCTAATATGAAATGATTGTTACAATTGACGCACAATTTTGACTTAATAATCAAACAAATGGATTGTATTAAAATAGCATTAGTAACTCTCAGAAGAGATGATGATGACGTCACACGGGCTAACTAAAAAAAATCATAAGACGTAGGTACAAAGAAATGCCCAGAGTGACCCATATCTGTAAAGAGAGTGAGTGGAAACCCGTGTAGGGCTCGTGATTGCTCGCTTAAACGATTGTCTTTTAGTTTCACGCATCCCTGATGTCTCTGGATAAAGGATAGAGAACTGTATCAGTGCGTTTGATGAAAACTGGCCCTTAGGAACTACAGTCCTTTAACCTGTAATGTACTATCGTGGACACTCCCGCCTGACCACCACAAAGCTCGTATTTGCTTGCACTTACAACATGAAGCGCTCTCTAGCTCCGCCCCGCCTTTGTATAGAAATAATGAATGAAATACAATACCGTTCCATCGCACTGACGAGTCCGACGCACGCCGAACGAGAGTTATTGTTATTTTCAAACTGCCATTATTAGAAAAAAAACTTTAACTGAATTTGACTTTCGTTACTAATGGTGCGTGTGTATTGGTTTGGTAATTGTAAATTAAAAACTCAATGATTTCTGTGAGTAATTTTAAATTTATTATAAGAATCTTATAAAATCCCATGCTATTTAAAACAGGCAATTGTAAGCGTGTTCTCTAAATCGGTTTTAACGATTTCGATAAAATTTGAAATACGTGAAAAACGTTTCACCCCCCTAAAGCCCCATGGCTTTAGGGGGGTGAAACGTTGATCTATTTAGCGGGCCTAAAATGGCCGCTTTTGCAGAACATAATATGAATCACGTTAAATAAATTCTTAAAATGGACTTTATGTTTAAGACTATAAAGTCCATTTTAAGAATTTAAACATTTTAACGTGATTCAAATTGTTTTTTTTATTTTGGGACTCAGCTCAGCGATTTGACAGATGTTAAATCCTTGTCCATGCAAAATTATAATTTCATTTCGTTCTTCTTGTATGAGATTTCTGGAAGACATTATGCACAAAATGTTCTAGCACAGGTTCTCAGGAGTCCAATATTATTGCACAGGTTAACGTTTAGTCAATCAAAGGTCAGGTAAGCAGAGCAATGGTCAATGTTCAAAAGGTCCGGTAAGCGCGCCAAAGTTCGTCCGTAAAATTCGCAAAAGGTGTACAGAGGATACGTCACTAAGCTGCGCAGTGCAGATTGCAACTAATTACGTTGACGCTTCTCTAATAGGCCTAAACTTTGAGGGGGCGGGGTTTGGCGCCTACGCATGATTTATGCGAAAAAAAATTTAACTGGGCAGGCGGAAAAGACCACGACTGTACCTTGTGGCATGTATGTCTTAGGCCTTGCATCGCCACGTTATAGACCTTGTCCCATTCTAATGGGGGTCGGCGCAACATGTTTTCTTCTTCCATTCTCCTCTGTTAGACGATGCGGCATCATTTGCTCTTTTCTCTTTCATGTAATTTCTCAAACAAACCACCCATCTTTTCGTTAGTATTGCATTTCCTTTCTACGCATCAAAATTCATATCACACTCTTTTAGTCACATGCGATTCGACTTTCTTTCATTTTTTTTTCTGTAATATACTGGATCCTTACGTAAGCCAGTCTTACGCCTACTGATGATGATGATGATGATGCCATCTAGCCGATTTCGGCCACAGCGACTGCATTCGATGGCTTGATTGTCAAGAGCTTTGTTGTGCTGCTCTTCCGTGTGTGGCCTACTATTCGCCTTATGGCAACAGAAAATCAAAGACTTTTTCTTTTTCGAGTACTTGCCGGTTACAAATATAACCGGATAGTCATTTTTCTCGACTAGTCGGAAGCTATTCGGTACATTTCTAGAAAATATACAGTCGAAAATATAAAGTCGTTGGGCTCCGCCCTAGCGGGGCAGACCTCCACGTTGTGCTCCACCGTGTCCTCCGGCCGATCCTTGCAGTGGTAGCATCCGAACGTTTCCTCCCGCCTGTACAGGTGCAGGTACTTTCCGAAACAACCGTGTCCGGTGAGTACCTGCATCAGACGGAAGGTGAAGGCGCGTTTCTCCAGCCACTCCTCAAAGAGGGGAGTTATTGCCGCCCAGACTGCTCCGAACATACTAGCACAAGACTGGTACTAATATACTTAAAATTCCTTAACAAAAAAGATCTATTTTACAGAACTGTCTTCCATAATTATAACTTATTCGGAAAACTTGTCCACTTCTGTTGGTCGGCAGCACCGACGTAAGAGTTCCTAAATGTATCGCGCTTATGTGAAACTGCACACAGCAATAATAAACAAGTAAGTACACCAATTTTATCCAGTTCTAAATGTAATTTAAGACGTATCCACATAAATCCGTGCCTATTTATATAAATAAACAATAAAAAGATAAAAAAATGTGATGTATGCTTGTGAAAATGTGATCTTGTGAAATGTATGAAGTTTGTTTTAAATGTTTGAATTATGCGTTAACCTTTCGGTCCCGCGATACAGAGCCTCACGGTTTGATTTGACACTGAACTTTCGAATATATTTTAATCCGTAGGAGTCAATCCCTGCTGGATTACAAATTATTGCCTTGGTGCAATACTGACTATGACAGTAATTCGTAACTTTCGCGGTTTTAATGTTAGACACTGGATTTTGTAGAGATGAAGCTACACAAGTACACAGTATGGATAATATGGTTTAAGACATTTATTTCTCAAAAACAGAATACAATAATTCACTTGGATGAGAAACACAGGTTACATAATAAAATTAAACGTTCATTGGAACGAGTATCAGTATGGATAACATACCACCATCTCTTTGTTTTCATAATGATGGCGGTAAATACTTTATAAAACAACCAGGTCTCAATCGAGGGGCAGGAAGGTTAATGATTCTTATTTATGTGAACCTTTTTCTTACGGCCAAGATTGTCTGCAATAAATTGTTGTTTCGTAAGCAAAGGATTCGCAATTCGACCGCAAAGTACAAAACGATATGTGCAATGTTTTCAAAATTAGTCGCGCAGATTTCTATTATGTATTTAAGGTTTTGCAAAATTTCCATCCGTGTTCTTAAGTTATGTACCGTCAAGAAAACGAACAGGTAACAATTAAACTTTATTTCGTTCGACCGTAACATATCAGATACCGACCTACCGAGAAATAAGGCGTTAAATTGTAAACAGTATGTTACGGTTCACAATCCATCGACAGTTTACAATCTCGCGATAGATTATAATCTAACGGTATTTACAGTTTTACGGTGACATATTCATAAGAGTTTAATTGTTTACCGTAGACTGTACTTTGCGGCCGTTGATTTTTATCAGAGATTTATATTAAGTCGTGTTACTGATTTTAACCTGTTTTAAAGCGTGGCTTATAGCTGAGCTAACACCATATTTGGATCTCTCCTGCTAAAAATGTGATATATCAATATTTTAACAATAATCTCCCAAATGTGTAAATGAGAAAAAAATGTGGAGTCAGTTGTACACGCTATGTATGTTTGAACGGTCAGTATCCTGCCTTACGTGACCCCTTTTTCCTTATTTTTCTTTATAAGAGGGGTCATATAATGCAGGGCACTAACTGTAAGTTTATATCTTTTAGCTAAAGTTAATACAATCAAATAATAATTTTATTAGGTATTTTTGTACTTATAGCAAATGGTTTTAACATGTTAGATGCAAAAAGTTTTAGACTTGTTGCTATGGTCTTGTAGTATATTCTATTGCCGTTTGTTTTTAACCAAAGCCTTGAAGATGTATATATATAAAATAGGACCAACTGTAACCCTCAAATAGATTGATAGCAAGCATAATTTGAATAAACGAATTTTATTGAAAAGAAAACATTAAATTTTCTTGTACAATGTTAATGGTAGAGAAAATAGCAGCTGTTTAGTAAAATATAGATTATTTCGAGCTATTCAGAATATTGTTTTATTTTATATTATTCACTGTTACTAAATCTATGTCAATTTTCTGTTCTAAATCAGTTCCATCCTCCATACTGGTGCCAGATAAGTCAACAATCTCGTAATTTGATCCAGGACTTTTACAAGGAATTACCGCATAATATAATGACAAAAAAAAAAACAGTACATATTTTGAAACAGCTCGATTTATATGATATACGTATGTGTTATGTTTTGTAGTTAATCTGTATCCCTTTGTTCTGACGTCTAGACTGACTGTGCATAGATATTAATATTGCCGTCCTTACGATAAATGCAATAACAAGGTTAAATCTAATTTGAGAAAAACACGAGTAACGATTTATTTTTGTTCTGTTAAGACTTAGATATGGCAGTTAGGCTTAGTATTAAAACCGGCTACGTCATCAATACGCAAAAACTATCTAAAAATAATATGGGTAGATCTCGTTCTACAAATTCCGGATATGTACTTATGTCAATTCGGCGCGAAACTCGAGTTATTGCACTTTATGTAAGGACAGCAGAATGTTACTGACGGATGTTACTGTGTATACGACTGGCGTGGTCTCATGTAAAGCTTGTTTTTAACCCTTTGACCGTACTAGAAAAAATTGCCATTTTTAAAATAGTTGTAGAAATTTACTAGGCAGACAATGTGATCCTCCTCTTTAAATTCTGACGCCGTTTGTTCAAGGGACAATGGAACTACTGCTCTCATCTGTCCTTATATGTATAGGGACAAATGAGAACAAGTACTTTGTTTTAACTAACATTTTAGCTAGCTAGCTCACCTTTTTAACAGATCCCCCATCCCCTTTAAAAATTAGACTTTCTAAGTTTCCAAACTTTGTAGCATTTATTTTTAATCATCTAGTGTTAGTTGTTATTTTTTGCATGCATCAGGTTGAGTGGTAGGTTTAGATATTTATAATCGTCTCTTGAGACCAGCAGTATTAATATTATACAGTACAATAATGTGTGAATCTTATGTTGCTGAGTCTCCTTATAATATGATCCGCTAAAACTCGCACCCGGCCTACGGAGACGGTACTTGCTGTCATTTTTTTCTTAGAAAACCTCGCGGCTTGTTTTAGCGGACGTAGACACATCTGACCACGCCATGTACAAGTCAATACCGTAAAATGGGGTGAATGGAAACGCAGGGGGGAATTGTAACAACACTGAGAGGGATTTTAACGTTGAATTAAAATGGTGTGTTGTGAAAAAGGTAAATAATAAAGTAAAATTAAGCAAATAAAATAGACTGCTTGTTTGTAACCTATCAGATTAATTCGATGTTAAAATCCTTGTCAAACTTTTGTCACCTCTTTTTTTGTGGATGGGATCTGGGTGGAGCGGAACGGAGTGTCAGACTTGTACTGACTAAAACTTATCCGTGTTCCTTCTTATGCTCTTTGTGTTCCAGGGCCGCGGTAATTCTTTCGAACAAATTCCGCAACCCTGTGTCTATATTCACCCCTGCGTTTCTATTCAGACCTTTTTACTGTCGGGTTTTGTTTATATTACGTATATTTCAATTTTAAGTACAAATTAATAATTGCAACTAATACCCCAATACTGATGGTGCTTCGTCTGAGGTCGCCTCGGGCTAAGCTCGTGCCTCAACCAGTGACATACCTCGTTTGCCTCAAATGGAGCATATTTTTTTATTCTTAAAGGTGCAACTAGATTACTGTCGCGATCGATCGACCCTTTGTGCCTATTGGCCTTGTTCTATTCTGTCTCTTGCTGATATGGAGGGAATTTAAACATTTTTCTTACTACTTGTTTTGGTCTATATATTATGTAAATAATAAATAGTGAATTTCAATTAAACTTGGTTTATTATCAGACAAAGACATGTGTTACATCTTAAAGTGTAACAGTCGTTCCGACGCCATGTTGGCGGTCTGCCTTTGTGTCGACTAGTGATGTACCATTACACTAGTGACGTGACCTACTCATAACATCCTCCTTAGTAGAAAGAGTGAAATTATTATAATTTAATTTAATTTTACAACTTTCAGAAGTTATAGTGGTTTGGGGATAGTGTGGCGGGCTTGTTTAGATCGACCACATCAACGTTTAAGATTAAATATAATATGGTTCTTGTATGTTTTGAAGATGTCATCTGGTCGATGTTCATCGATAAGTCTAGTTGCACCTTAAGTCATGTGTGAGCCTAGTTTTATATAATTTATGAATTTGTAATTCGATTGAACTTGTTGTGAAAGATTCCTTTTGGTTTGTTGTACATATTTTTTTGTGATAACTGTTTCGTTTTTCTTTTCCTAAATTAAATTATCTTAAGTTTATTATTGTTTTATTTAACATCTCTTTAATTCTCCTATTACATTAAAGTCTGATTTATTGACTGCTTCGTTGGTGTAGTGGTCGCAAGCGCGACTGAGCAATGAGGTCCTGGGTTCGATTCCCGAGTCGGGGAAAGGGATATTGGGTTATTTTATGAGGACTTTCTCAGTAACGGCCAAGGAGTCTATTTCGTGCCCGGTTGATGGCAATAGGCTCGCCCCCCTATTACATGGGACTTAAACATAACTGGCAAAATGTGTGGGTGTACTATTAAGTATCTCCATCTCTGCCTACGGATGGAGAGGGAAAAGGAGAAGTTGGATTGATAGTGTCAAGAATGATATGAATGAGAAAGGAGTAAATGCCACCGTGATGTGTAACAGAGAGGAATGGAAAAAAGTTGCGACGACCCCAAATATAATGGGATAAGGGCAGGAAGATGATGATCTCTGCCAAACCCGTCAGGGATAACAGGTGTGATGTTGTGTTTTACAATACAATTGTGTGTTTCAGATGAGAATACCTTTTTTTTTTTTTTGGGGTTAGGAAATCATCAAATAACCCCTCCCGCTCTTGGGCAGAGCGAAAGGGAGTGTCAGACTTCTACTGACTAAAAACCACCCATGTTCCTTCTTAGCCCTTCATGTCGAGGCCGCGGTATCTGCGAACAACCCGCAGCCCAGATGAGAATACCTTATGGATAAGTTGAATCCAGTAACATTGAAAACATTTTTACTACTTACTGACACCTAAAACAGCACAATTTTATCAATAAACAATATGATAAATCATCCTTATTACGAAGCAAACAGACTTTCCTGAAGTATGCCAACGAAATAATGAGCTCATTTGATAATTATGTCACTCCCTGCATTCCACGATTACTGTCTATTCTAATTTCATTCCTACCCATATAGCAATAAGGGTGATTAATTTTGCAGGCATGCTAATGAATGGGGTAGATTTATGAGTCTAGTAGTTCAGTGCGTAGTGGCTCGTGTTGCAGGCTATCTCGGGTTAATTACCGTCTGGTATTGCGTATTTAGATTAAGTAAGGTTCCTGCCGGGACTGCGGGTTGTTCGAAAGAGATACCGCGGCCTCGACACAAAGAGCTAAGAAGGAACATGGGTGGTTTTAGTCAGTAGAAGTCCGAGACTATCTTCTGCTCCACCCAGAGAGTGATGGGAGTCATTTGATAATCTCCCATCGTCCAAATAAAATAAAAAGCTGTTATATTGCATTTTCAGTGCGGAATAAAGAGCAGTGGTATTCTTAAAGTAACCAATCCCGGATTTTTATTATAAGCAAAATCGACTTGTCTCGATGACAAGCAGTCATCGAAGCTATAATATGGCACAAAACTACTCTTGTAACCGTTTCTGGGGATCGCCAAAACTTACCCTTAGATTGTCGATTTGTCGACACTTTTTTTGGAATTTGCAGTTACACCAGTGTTTTAGGGACCATCCCTAAAAACTGCCTCCGTTGTCTAGTGGGGTTAAGGCGTTTGCCTTGTGACCCGGTGGTCGTGGGTTCGATTCCCACGGGAAGCATACTTTGAAAAGTTGTTTCCAGTTTGGCTAGGATATTGCAGGCTTGAACCACCTGATTGTCTGATAAAAAGATGATTCCGTGCTTCGGAAGGTACGTATAAGCCGGTGGTCCCGGCCAAAGACTACAATGGTCCCCCGCTAAACCATGTCGAGGCTCAGAGGCCCTTTAGAAACTCGGACACTGGGGTGGTGGGGTTGTTAGACCTTACTGTCTACACGATAAGAAGAAGATGGGACCATCTCAGGTGGGCGCCATAATTAACCCCAAAGATAGTTTCGTAATTGTTCCAACGACAGACAAAACTAAAGCACACAAAAAAAAAACATTTATTTTTTATCTTTCTCATTGTTTATCAAATTGCAAGTTATTTATGTTATCTTAAAAGGTGATGATTAATATAAAATGATGAGAGGGGTCAGGGTTATCAAAACAATATAATTACCGGGTAGTAATTACTTTTTATTGATGTTTTACTTTTGATAGTATTGAATCGTACATTAAGTGGTACAACTAAATTCAGAGTAAGAAGGTTCAGTTCAAACAAATAAAACCATGTATTTTATTACTAAAACATTTATTTTGACACATAATTATACCTATATACAAACAAGTAGACATAATCAAAATTAATATCACATCAGAAAATACAAAGCTAACAATTAAGCCTACAAAATAATTTACACAAACGTTAAAAAATCGTTTAGAAAAATAAATTGACGCCACGTAACACACCTTTGGCAACACGATTTTACCATCCCTACTAACTTCTAACATCCTAAATAAGAACTTAGTAAGGGCCGGTATCCACCAAAGCGGAGACGAGCAGAGCGGAGAGGAGATGTGCCAAATTCGACCAATCACAGGAAGGGCGAAAGATCAGATGTCAATTTTAATTAATGTGATTGGCCGTTTTCCGCACATCTGCTCTCGTCTCCGCTCCTCTCCGCTTTGGTGGAAACCGGGCCTTATGCCCCTTGTTTTCACTAGCTCCCGGAATTAATAAACGTGAAGTAAAGTTAGCCATTTCGTATTTTTTTTTCGGTTAATATGAAGTTAAGGTTACTATCGGTTGTAAGTTGAGCATTTTAATGTTGTTGTGTTGGGAACGGGGGTCTCCAAACGTTTTGAGTGTTTAGGTTTGAACTCTCTCGGCTTAAAATTCGAAAGTCTACTTACTTAGCCACCATAGAACCTGGGTGTAACTTTTCTCTGCGCATTAATGAGGGGGTCGTAATTTGTCATAGATAATGTTTTCTCTTTTCAGAAAAACGTGCCAATTGTTTCTTCAAGTCAAAGTTTAAAGTCAGAATGTCACATAGTTTACCCGTTCTCATTGCTTATTTCGTAGACAATAGTATGCTGTCAATAAAGTTGCGTTTTCTCTAATTTTAACACGCTTTTATTTGCTTCACCTATAAGTATGTAAAAAATCTAAGAAGTTTATTTTGACCCTCTTACCGGTTTCCGATTGAGCTGAAATTTTGTATACAATGTTTAGTTTGGATGACAATCCATGGTTAGCTTAGTGACGTCATTCTAAATCTTATATAGCGTGCTTCCAAACATGGAAGACTAGTTTGTTCTTTATGAATTCCTATGATATTGGTATCAAAAAGGCTAGTAAGAAAATTAGAAATAAAATGACGTCACTCTAAAAGCGTGATTTTTAGTTTTTTCGAAATATAATATTTTTTTTACATTAACAAAATCCAAAGACAATAAAAAAATTTGAAGAATCCGATTAAAATATCAAATTAAAGAATTAATAAATGAAAAAAAATATGTTTAAATAGCCAAAAAATAACTAGAAAGCCGACATCTTAAATCTAATCCAATAAATAGATTTCTAAGTATTTTAACTTGTTGATTAAAATACTGTAACACAATAATAGCTTTTTTGGGAACATTTTATAATAAGTTTTATTTTTTAACGTCAATACACTTAGAATTTTAAAATGTTGTAATATTCTGCGTATTCCATAAAACTATTTTACTAACAAATATAAGTTTTAAAACAAAAACTAAGGTTTGCGGTTCACCGGAGTAAGAAATGGTAACAAATTGAGCAATTAGAGTGAGGTGGTTGTCATTCCTTTACTTCATTCAAAACTTATGTATTGTTGTTCGTACAGACGCCAGAACATCAAACAACCCCAAACAAAAGATAATGACCATAAGTCGTACCAAAACGTCACATGCGTCAAGATCAAAATTTTATAGTAATTATTTTATAGTAATTATTTTCGTTTATACATTATGAGTCAGGGATTTGATTTTTTAATAGGATATTAAATTTAAAGTATAGACGTATAAATATTGTCTTACTGCCGCACTCAGAGAGCTTTAAAAAGTCGTTCTGTTAGATCAGTCAGTTGATTTTGACAGTTCGGCTAACTTAGTGACTTCACATCATGGAGGTTTCCTTACAATACCTACTTGCCTGGTTTTGAGGTTTGAACAAAATTTGATTTTGATGCAGTTTGGTACGGGATTCCATATATCCATGAACATTGTCTTTTTCATAATCTAACTTAAACCTAATGTTTTAGCGATAAAATTGAAAATCTATTGAAGAAATTTGATAGATTGCAATGACGATGTGCTAGCCTCTGTAATCATCCAGTAATAATAATTCTATAAAAATGCACGTTTAAGAAAATCCACATTTAAAAACTAAAGCAACAAAGGTTTCTTTAAAGATCTTAGTTTTCTTTTTATACAGGTACATAAAATTATAATAAGTAAGTATAACGTTGCATAATTTGTTACATTTTAAGGAACTAATACGACGTTGTTGTAAATAATAGTTACACGGTCGTAAATCAATAAAGATAATCTGTGCAACGTGTTACATAACAAAGATGAATGTAGTTTAACCAAATGGGTTGCGTGTTGCACAAACCTGAGATTGGGTCGAATCGGTTCGAACCAGCTTCGGACACTGAAGAACGGACTCTGAAACATACTGTGGAGATACTTCAGGCGGCCTACCATGACGTCTTAAAGCAGTATTGTTTTAATCTCAATCCAGAGTGGGAGCGAGATGGCGCTACACGTCCTCTATAGCTCAGTTTCTACCCGCACGAGTAAAAACATACTGGTTTCAACTCGTCATGGTAGCCTAAAATAAATCTCTGGAGGCCTAAAATGATTGCTTTAGCAGAATCATAAATAAGATTAAAAATATGAATTATTTTACAATTCGTAAAATCGTCACAAGTCATAATATTAACTGCGCCTGTGACCATTAACTTAAAATTCTGCTAAAGCGGCCATTTTAGCCCCCAGTACATTATCTATGAAGTTTTGGTGTCCGAAGCCGAATCTGTCCGCAATTTTTTCGCACCGATGTGATCAAACATTCATATATCATCATCATCATCATCATACACAGCCTGAATTCACCCACTGCTGGGTATAGGCCTCTCTTTTATTATGCCAATCTCCACGGTCCAGTGTCAATGTTTTTCAACATCTATATTAAATACTCATAACTAAAATTGTTCTATTTACTCTATATATTGCTTAACTTTAACTGCAACTAACAATGTCATATGAATCTCTGATTATTACATATAATAAGAACATTATTTTGTCAAGAAAGAAAGAATATTTTATTTATATAATAAGTCTACTTTATTTTTTGATTTTTCCATAAAAGCTGTATGACAATTTGAGAATTAAATTTCATTTTAAAAACAAAATTTTATCAAATAATGTTAGTTATTTTAACTTAATTAACGATTATTTTTCGACTAAGTCTCGGCCGTATAAGATTTGACGTTAGATTACATAAGAATTATAAAAAAATAAATTATAACTACATAACATGCTAACGAGAGTTTGTTAGCATTTAATGTCATGTGCTAACCCCTGGTTTCCGTAAACCTGATTCAAATGTCTATCGTGATTACATGACTGAAATAAAACAATCGTAATCAAATATAACTGGCTGAATAGCGTAGGTCTTCTGCTTTTATAAGTTCTCAACCAAAACCATAAAATAATGTCGCACAAAACAATACAGGATAATTGATAAATTCTGTTTGTTTTACATTCAAACATTTGTAATACTTTGCAGTTCTATTTATTTTGAGCTAAACACAACATCTAGATAGATTAAGTAATTATTTCAAATTGTTTACACATGGTACATTGACGACAGGATTTAGCACAAAATTCCGTCCCTTACTTATTTTAAGGACGAATTCCACCGAAAAAAATTGAACGCGATGTCCTTCTGTCATTGTCAATTTGCCTGATCGCATTCGCATCGGTGAAATTCGGCCTAAGTCAAGTCCTTCATTTCCACATCACATTGGTACACACCCTGAACGAATCGCGACGCAATCAAAATAATATTTCTTATAATATATTTCTTTACGCGCTCACCCTTATCTTAAAAAATACATTAATCAGTATACAGTCATGTGCATAAAGATGAACACCAGATATATTTAGGGACGTTTGCACAACTTGGCGTTTAATATATTTAAAATTTCAATATGTGTCTGTAATGTCCAAACGATTGCCAGAAAGAAAAAAATAAAATTTATTTGGTCTCTTTCTGGCAATCGACTCATCGTTACAAGATTTGATTTGAGATTTGATCAATTTATCGTTACAAGTATTTTAACATTTAATGTTAAAATACTTGTAACGATAAATTGTATTAACTTTTTTGTGGTGCAAGCGAAATTCAACAATTTTCTTCGCGGATCGATGTCTCTGATTCTGTTTGACCAGTACTTAGTGACCTGGACAAGTCCGTTGCTTGCCTCATTCAACGTGAAATTAGTTGTCCTCGACAGGCAATTCAAATTCTAAATTCCAGCTAAGAATATCCCTGTGAATAAACCTTTTTGCACATGACAGTATAAAATGATATGTAGAACAATATAATTGAGAATGTAATTCGTCACATTTCACCCTTCCGCCTGTTTATTCACTATTAGTGAACCTCGCAGGCCGGTTACTGCCCTGCTTATACCTGCGGACCAGTACATACGTGATGCCTGACACTGCAAGTACCACGGGAACCCCAAGACCGATGGCTATGATGATTATCACGAAGAGGGAGAAGTTTTCCACTGGCGGTAATCCGTAGCCAATTGTGAATGACCTGAAGGTAGAGAAAAAAGTCATATTTACAAAGGAGTTTTTACTAAATTCAATACAACAAATATACGGAACAATATTATAATAACACGGAGAATGTAAGGATTGTAGCAGATGGCATTCTGTGGTTTCAGCTTGTTCCCATGGAAAAAAGGCCTGTAATATGTATGTTTATGAAAATAAACATGACCCCGTCTAAAGTGCGTTCAAAAACCGTCATAGTCATTATTGGTATTTCTTTTATTTTGTCAAGCGAACTCAAAGCCCCATAGGCGGCATAAAAACTCTAGACACGGAAAAGAAAAATCATTGCTTTAAAAGTTAAAACTGACAGTTCTTGAACGCGGTTTAAATAATATGCTGATCGCGTTTAACATTATTGGTGGAACTCGTCCCCCAGAAAGCCAATAAGTGAAAAATGTTTACTGCTGGCAACAGATTGCAACTAAACTGCTCTAAACGGTCCCAGAAGGGGGTATTGCAAAATATAGTACTATCGTTACTCACCAAGAAGTATAGTTGTGTTGCCTATAGAATCCGTCGCCGGGCAGACCGAACGAAATGTACATGCCCTGAACAAGCAGGTTGTCAGTGTCATAGTCGCGGAAAAAGTTGTGCAGAGTACCAAAATCTGGTATCTCTGATCTGTGGACAAACACAACATCGATTTAAAGAACTATATTTCTCAAAAAGAAACATACATAATCCACTATAATATTCAGCAGGAGATACTTAACAAAAATATCTTAAAGTAATAAACAAAGTTGTCATTCGATCTTTGGAATAGTCACAAGCAATAATAATTATGAATTAACTTGGAAAAATTCAAACATGAATTCCTCGTGAAATAAGTACGATTGCAACTTTGAGATATGACTTACTTTATGATAATATGGGTATTATTTATACTGAAAACCGGATATTTACCATGTTCTATGTTTAGAATCGTGTAGTGAGTGACAATGGTAGTGGTACCGAACGCAAAAAACGAACAAGAAAGAGGGTAGACCGATTTGTCTGCTCATAAACATCCACCCGCAATGACTTCAGTTTATCCGTGATCATGGTGCTTGTAACAGCGCCGAAATATCGGGAACTCGAATCAATCAGTAAACATGGTAAATATCCCGTTTTCAGTATAAATAATAGTGCTAGTGACCATGTCAGTTTAAAATCTGATAATATGGGTTCTTAAATATTAGTTAGCATTAATACAGAAGGCGAAAACTGCTTCTAAACGTTGCTAAGTGTATACGTATTGGTGCTGGCTGACTTGTCCAAATAATTACCCGGTAAAGTTGCTGGTATAAGCGTTGGTGGAGGAGGAGACACTGCGCTCTGGTTCCGTGTAGCACACCGGACGGAACTGTATGAACCCGCCGTCGTTGGAGTGGCTGGACTTGGGCGTCCTGATCTCAGATATCTGTTGAATAAAACAAACAATTAAAAATTAATTATTATTTGAAATTGAAAAAGCGTAGGACAGACAGACCTTAGAAAAACATTGTAGTAGAATCTCATTGACATTGGGACACCGTATTTTTTTTGAGGGTGCGAAATCATCAAATGGCTTCTCTTGCTCTGGGCGGGAGCGGAAGGAAGTGTTAGACTTCTACTGACTAAAAACCACCCATGTTCTTAGCCCTTTGTGTCCTGGGCCGCGGTATATCTTTCGAACAACCCGCAGCCAAAGCAGGCGTCGGCCCTCTCCTTTAATGTTGCTGACGTCTCTTTGAGGCGCGCGTGGAACACGAACGCGCCGTTGACACGGCCTGTCGTCATAAGACGAACGGACGGTGAGCTAACCCATTACTCACCGTTCACAGGCCCGCGTCTACGGTGGAAAACATTGTAGTAGAATTTCATTGATCATTCATCCATTCACCGAAACCAATCAGGAGGATTATATATATTTACAGAATGCACTTCTCTCCTTGTTGACATTTATTCTCACCTCAAAAACTCCAGGAGTATGCTCATCATCCAGGCTCTTCCTCATGTTATAAACCAAAGTATCGGTTCTTGGGTCCGAGCTGACGATGGTAAAGTGTACCGCGAAACGTGACGCGTTGTAGTCACTTGACGTTGTCAGGTCGATGAGGCTGACGTCGACGAGTGAGGAGTTCGCCGTGTGGATCAGGTGAGGCAGGTCTACCGCGTAGTCTTTGAAGGGCAGGAAGTTCAGCTGTTGGGTTGAAGAGATTTGTCAGATGTATAAGTTAGTAGCCCTATCCTACCTAAACCTACCTACGACCTTTCCTCCGACTCTCTTCTCTCTATACCAAATACACAAAAAATCTGTCGAGCCGTTTCGGAGTAGTGCGACCACAAACACAGTGACATGAGATCTTCATGGGTAAATATATTAAATTTATTATGCACTCAACCGATTCAGTGTTGATAAGCGTGGTGACTGGTGACTCCCTGAATTCCCGCCCCATTCTGGGATATTTTTATCAGGTATTACTCGACGATTAAAGTGATTGACGTACATGACTAACCCCCGAATACTGAAACGTCACTCAAAATTTAAGTAGCACTTATATATTTTAACAGAAACTCAAAAGTGACGTTTGACCATACGAAATCTAAAGTTTAGGAGCTGCTCAAATGTTAAGCAGCCCTTAAATTTTGAGTGACGTTTCAGTATTCGGGGGTGTGTCTCCTGGGAGTGCAAAGTGGTGCTGTTCCACCAACAATGAGGTACATAATATCGTATCCTGCGTATCCCTTTGTTTGATCACTACAGGAACTGATGGACGCTACCGTAAGCGCCAAACTAGTAGATTAGTGTGGTCCTACAGCATTCAGATTGCTATCTACACAGTACACGCTAAGAAGACAACAACTTACTTTCATTTCCACAGTGCCATCCTGGTTCCACAGACCTTTGAAGGTTCCACGCATGCGCAGTATGACTTCCGTATCAGTTAGTGAGCTCTCGACACGTTTCCAAGCGATGTGTCGCAACGGTAGCGACCTCTGGGGGCTCTTGTTGTCGATCTGCGCGTTGTTTTGTATGTCATTGTATTCTTGCAGCTGAAACAACGTGCTTTACGTTATTTTAAGTAATTATTTATCTCGTTTTAGAGTAGGCTTAGACGGTTTGATCATGTAGAGAGGATGAGTGAAAGGCAACTAAAAAAGGGTATTTACAAGGCAGATGTAGTGACTGCCTCGTTGGTCTAGTAGTTGCAAGTGCGACTGCCGAGCATGAGGTCCTGGGTTCGATTCCCGGATCGGGCAAAGTGTTATTGGCTTTTTCCACCAGGAATTTATCAGTAACAGCCACGGAGTCTGGATTTGTGCCCGGTTGATGGCAATAGGCTCGCCCCCTATTACATGGGACTTAAACATAACTGGCGAAATGTGGGTGTACTATTAGGTACACC
Source organism: Diarsia brunnea (assembly GCA_949774965.1). Taxonomy (NCBI): domain Eukaryota; kingdom Metazoa; phylum Arthropoda; class Insecta; order Lepidoptera; family Noctuidae; genus Diarsia; species Diarsia brunnea. The sequence continues at coordinate 2,548,292 of OX459014.1, read as the reverse complement.
TCTGCCTAACCCTTCGGGGATTACAGGCGTAATGTTATGTGTGTTATGTAGTAACGCCGGGAGGGGACGATCCAGAAAGACATACACTTTCACTTTCATCACCTTTTTGGTGAGTGCGTAGTACTCACAACCGGCGTGTGTGTATAACCAAATATATGAATGTGGACGAGGCAAAAGGAGTATGTGAATTGTGAGGATCGCAGTAGGTGGCGTTCTGTGGTTTCCTGCCTACCCCCATGGGAAAAGGGCGTGTCTTTATATATGTTCGAACTTGACTGGGAGACGAACATGCAGGGCAAGATACGATAGATAAAAAAAAACTGTGATGAAAATACTTAGAACCAAGAGGCTGTAAAAGTTCTGCTATGCTAGAAAATATTTTACAAATATCTTCGGCTATAATGTCAAAGCGAATTGAAGTAAATAAAACATCACATGGGAGATGGGACTTAAAATAACTGGCGAAATGTGGGTAATATGCCTCTGCATAGTCCTTCGGGAGTTAAAGGCGTAATTAATTATGATAATGATTATCAACTGGTAACGAGGTAAATTTCGAAATATGAGCCTATTGCAATAAAAATATATTTAGTTGAAAGAAGTACTGTGATGTTCATGTGAATTTCGGTGAGTATGAAAAATAAAGAAATGACGTTTTATTCTACTTATTGTTTGATATATATATTGTTTGTCTGTGCGAGTTTACGTTGTGGCGAATGTACAATTACCCTATTTAAGTAACACAGATGAAATTGCTAATGAAAGCAAGTAGATACCACATTTTGAGTGAGGAGATACCAGTTATCTGCATCATTTGCCTAACCTTTTCTCATCTATGTTAGGGTCAACTTCCAGTATAACCAGCTGAATACCAGTATTTTATTGGAGCGACGGCCTATCTGACGTCTACAACCTAGTTAGTACTGGGTATTGGGTAATACAGTACCGGCATGACACAATATACTCACAATATACTTCTCAGTTTGTCATATTCCTAAAACATTAGTTGTACTGACGTCTGACGATGAGTCAAACATGTTTACTTACTACTTTCTGTTACTTTCCTTACTTTCCGTTTATTCATTTTACTTACCTAATTACATTTTTAAATATTCTTTACATATGTAAATTAAAAAAAAACATATAAAAAATTGTAGCCCACCGGTATCGGGAACAGGGTCCAAGCAGCAGCTTGCTGTAGCTGCTAATGAATAATCCTGGCCACGCATGCAAGTACTCTCCGTTAGCCAGACGAGAACACCCAGAGATAATGTGACGGATTGATTCGCCCGGACAGTGGCATGCCCGACATAATTATGTCAACCGTGCCGTCCTGCACAATAAATCTCTGGTAGTTATTCGCATCATAACTTCATCCAATTGCAGAGACAAAACCTTCGGTTTCTCCGAAGAGATCCCCGGAACGTAGCCAGGCTACGGACGCTAAAAAATCTGCATCGGGCCCGTGCAGGGCCCGGAAAAAGCGTCCGTGAAGCTCCTTACACTGCCATACTTCCCTGCGAGTTATTACTTATTATTATAACATCGCTTAATTACTATTCGGCACTTGAGCATTTAGCAGGTACTGTAGGTAGCAACAATTTCAACAACAGCTGTGCTAATAAGAGTTTTGTTTATCATCATTACATACGTTAAAGCTAAAGGACATTAATTTTCCTTAAATTACAAGTCATTTCAATAATATAGTAGGTAGGTAAGTAGCATTTCAAGTTTATTATGTTCCAACTGAGCTAGGCCACCCGACGAAGAGAGGGAAAGGGCCGCATACTCCTATGGATTTACATATCTTCGATTTTTTTTGGTTTATAATAATATGCTAGTTTTCGCACATGAAAGAAAAATGGAAGAAAAAATCTTTTTCTCGAATCGATGGCTCAGATTAAGTGCCGGGGCACACGATGCGTTGCGGCGCCGCACCGCAATGATTTCGACGAATCGCCTTCAATTTCACTGGTCGTAGTGCCCGACGATTCGTCGAAATCTTTGCGGTGCGGCGGCGCAACGCATCGTGTGCCCTGGCACTACGTCCGACAAGTGGGGTTACCATGACGTCTTGAAGCAGGATTGTTTAATCTGATTCCAGTGAGGGAAAGCGACAGAGCTATCGCGCCATCTCTTGTCCACACTGGAATAAGATTAAGATTTTAAGGCCACCAGTAAGTAGCAACCTGGATAGCTCCGCACGTTTGAGTCATTGAGTCGATTGCTTCAGTGATTGAAAGCGAGACGGATGACACAGGGGGAGGACGGAAGCAAAAGACGTGTTGCGCCAACCCCAAGTAATTAATATGAGTCAAGGGCAGAAAGATGACAATGCTGGTTTCTTCAGTATTTTGAGAGCACGTGTGATGAAATTAATTAAAGTAAGCCTGCTTGAGTTCGGACCTACGACATACAATCGTTAATCGGGGATCCGTTATGTTAATGAAGTTTATGGGGAAAAATGGCTAAAAACAATATTTTGATTTGGGGCAGTGGCGGCCCCGACTAACGAACAGTGAGTCGTGGGTTCGAACCCAGTTGGCCGCAAAACTTTGTGTAATTTATTTCATCACCACTACTCTCAAAACGGTAAAGGAAAACATCGTGAGGAAAGATGTCTTAGAGCCAAAAAAATCGAAGACATGTGACATCTACCAACCGGCACTGGGCCCACGTGGTAGATTATAGCCCATCCCTCTCTTAGAGGGAAGGCCTGAGTGCCTGTAATGGGAACGTTATAGGCTGATGATGGTGAATTTTGATTTATAAGAAAGTCAATAAAGTTTAGTGCCCATTCTTTTCCATAGAGATCTACGCTTCGGAATGGGCAACTACAGTCATTTCACAAGTTATTATGCCTTGGAACTGTGACTGTAGCTGCGTTTTGTTTTTTATTATTATTTTTTTGTAATGGTCTAATAGAAAAAATACTAGTTTTGTAATGGTCTAATAGAAAAAATACTAGTTTTAGGTCTTCAGTTAGATTCGAGATTGAAGTAAAATGTGATGCAAATATCAAAACCAATCTAGCCTTTTTAGTTGAAGTTGTCGAAGATAGGTTCTTATCATTAATTTGGCATTGCATTTTAACATTTGCATTTTAAATGACTCTGCTCCAAAAATACAACTTTCGACATTATTCTTTTTTTTTTTTTTTGTTAGCCTACGTTGTGTCCCACTGCTGAGCAAAGGCCTCCCCTTTCTCCTTCCATACCTTTCTGTCATGTGCGATCTCTGGCCATGTTAGCCCTGCAAACATGATCAGATCGTCACGCCACCTTCGCCGCGGTAGACCTCGACGGCGCTGTCCTGCCTCAGGCGTCCAGTGTGTGACGACCTTTGCCCATCTCTCCGGGTGCATCCGTGCTACGTGGCCTGCCCACTCCCACTTCAGCCTGGCTGTTTTTTCTCCAACATCAGCTATTTGAGTTATGGAGCGCAGGGTGGTGTTTTTTGACATTATTCTTATTTCACTAAATATGTGAATTACCCAGTCTTACCAAAAGGTATCGTATTACCCAGTATTAACTGGGTTATGGAGGTCAGATAGGCAGTCGATTCATGTAAAATACTGGTATTCAGCTGTACCCGGTTAGACTGGAAGCCGACCCCACGGACCCCAACATAGTTAGGAAAAGGCTAGGCAGATGATGATTAAATACGTGAATTAAGTGTTTGACAACGCAGGGTTAAGTCACGACACACATTGCTATCTAATACAATGCGCTGGAATGGGAACGCAACCTATGACTCACATGTGTATCGGTTGTAAGACTAAATGCATATTTCTAATAGAGAGTATTTGTAGAAAAGGTTTTCAATAACTGCTTTGTTGGTTTTATATTGCAAGCACGAGTGCTAGGTGTGGCTTAATTGGGTTGATTTCCAGGTCTGTGGCCCGAAAGTAACACGCACGCAGTGACGGCACGGTTGGCGTAGTGGCCGAGCGATTGGACTGCTGCGCTGCGTGTCGCGGGTTCGATCCCCGCACAACACACAACACAACACAAATATTTGTATGGCCTACAGATAGTTGTTTCGGGTCTGGGCGTTTTGTGTATGTGAGTTTAAATGTTTGTAAACGCACCCACGATACAGGAGAAATTCCTAGTGTGGGGCAACGTTTAAAAAAAAAGTAGTTTAACAACCACGAGTCGCCCCATGTTAAATACTGGTATTCAGTTGCCGACCCTAGCATAGTTGGGAAAAGGCTAGGAAGATGATGAACCTCAACCATATTTTTCCAAATATGGTTGAGGATGGCCTCTCTCGGGAATAAAAGCATTATGTTAAGTATTAGAATTCGGAAACGAAAATACCACAGATATTGCCAGAAATGGTCTGTGACGACGGAAACTCGATGCGTAAAGGAGGATGTTCTTAATTTGATTCAAACCATTGATCGGTTACCCCTCTTTCAAACATGAAAGGAATTTAGGAAATATGTAATTGAATTCTATTCTATTACAACACAATATGGGATTCGTTTCCCCTTCCTATACGTATGGGCCGACATGCACTAAAATAATCAACAGATGCATGTTATTGTAGCCAATGCGGGTCGGTTTACGAATGACGTCACTTATTGATAAATATTAGTTTGAATTTCCGACAAATAGGATAATATTACATTCCACATACGGCTGATTTAGGGCGACTTGTGAAACAATACACCCGTGATGTAATGCGGGTTTTTAACGGAAATGGGTATAGCCCATCAACAGGGGGAATTTAAGTATTATATATTTTATCAGTAAGGTACTAACAAATAATTAACAGAAAAAACCACTTCCCGTGTACACACATAAAGTTTCCAAGTATTACGCAATATGTATTACAATTTTACAAAATATTGTTTTGCCAAAAGCTTCAATTTAAGTGTTAAATTTTCTCAAAAAAAACTTGAACCAAGCTATAAAATCAAAAATAATTTATTTAATTTAGTCAGAGAATGTAGCCCATTCCCTCTCAAAGAGAGGAGGCCTGTGTCCCAGCAGTGGGAACATTAATAGGCTGTTGATGATGAGTCAGAGAATCAGCACTTTTAGAATATCATAACCACAAGATAGTCTCCTGCATGCCCATGGGCAGATGTAGGGGCACAGCCAACTTCCTTGCAAATATACAATTATTATTACCTTATCAATAACCGCTGCAAAGCTGTACAGCGGTTTCTCCAGTAGCGTGAAATCAACAGGTGTTTTATCCTCCCAATTAATCGTCATTGAAGAGTTGTTGTTTGTGATCGCAAAGATGATGGTAGGCACATTTCTTGTGAAGTCCCATATCTGGTGTACCGTATCATTCCAGCCATCCGCTTTGATATAAACAAGAGTTTCTTTTGTACAGGTGTCACATCCTGGGTTGATTTTTGCAGTTATCTGTAAAGTAATACATAAGCAATTAATATAGCTGCCTCGTTGGCCTAGTGGTAGCAATTCCAACCAATGCGCATGATGAGAACCTCTTGAAAGCTGAGACAGAGAAACAAATAAAAATATTCCAACTTGGCATACGAAGTAGTTGACAAATCGAATGTGAACTTCGCTATCATTGTTCGATTAACATTATGGCCAATGGCCTAATGGCCAAAAGCCTCGACAGATGTTTGGCAGTTGGATCAAGGGCCTCATTCAGATCTGTAAATTAACTATCATCTTTTGGTTTATTTATAAAGTTACTCAAAATATCATTCACAACTCGGTCAAGGGGGGAAAGTACCCAGAAGGCTGGCAGCAATACTGCTCTTTTGCTGAGAAATATGCCAGCACTCTGGTCACAAGAAGATTCTTCCTACCATCATCATTATTGAAAAAAAACTATTCCCTACAATTTGTCATTGTTGGATCCTTCAGGAAAATTCTAAAACTATTTACCTAATGATGTACAAATAAACTAAATTGTTGTAGTAATGTAGGTCACATACATTTAGATAAGGCAGAATAACATAAACATTAGATTTCTAGGTTTAGTGGGAGGATAACACCAGAGAAATAGACCAAGGCTAAACAGTGAAGAGGCTAAATTATCATATTTGGTAAGGAAAGTGAATTTGTAGTAAAAAAAATATACAATGACAGATGAACTAACAATGACCCATTATCACTGATCATAGCTGACCTTCGTCTTTTAAACACAAAGAGATAAAGCGAAACAAAAAAGGGGTGTCAACATCACTCACTAAGTGTTTGGCTTAGCCAAACTAAAAAATAAATAGAACTTCAACAAAACCCACCTTTCTGTCTTGTCCACACGCGAAAGAAATTAAAAATCCAATTAATAAAAATATAATCTGTGAATGCATTCTTATCATTTTAGGAAACGAATTTTTCGCACAATACAATCAATATGTTATTGTTAATATGTCAGAGTCTCGGTGTCACAGTACAGTAAACAAATGATAATGATATCGGCACGTGCACTCGGTACGACGACGACAATTATTCCGTATACGATTATGTACAATCAATTAATAATTTATAGCTTTCTCTCCGTATTTTTTGTTCGTTCACCTCGCATTTGGTGCACTGCGTCATACTAAAATCCGGCAAATTTTAATATACTGTTTTGAAAATTGTGTGGTGTTCGCGCTCGGGTAATTTTCAACGAGAATCATAGCTCAGCTATCAACGCACTGTGCTGTATAATTTGGTCGGGTTATATCTGCGACAGGCGTGGGCTGTCAGTTTCGTTTAGAAACATAATTTAGCTGTCATTGCAATTGACAACACGATCGGATGAAAACTTGATAAAATTGTTGTATTTTTTTTTCAGATAATCAACCGCTCCAAAAAAGCACTAAAATAATTTTACTTTCGGAAGTCGGTGGCAAATAAGTCAAGGAAACAAACAAAGTCACCGACTTCTCGAAAATAAGGTTACTGACCCCAGTACACCCATAACTTTGTTTTTGAAAGTCGCTAGTCGGTTGTTTTACTTTGCAAAAAGTACTACCTACACTAAATTCTTTTCAAACAAAGACATTCATTTTCAAATGTCAGAAAGTGTCCGGCAATGGATGACGAGATTTCATAAGATATCCCGAAGACAATATAAAAAAATTGAGCTTTATACTTTAACGAAAGTAAGGTACTATTTAACCTAAGTAACCACAGCACAAACTCTATATTCGCTGGTCGTTAAACTTTATAGGCACATATGACGTTTTTCTTATATTTTCTAAACCTGTTCAAATATTTGCGTGTGGTCATCATAATATCATGAGGATTGTCATGTGGGGTTCTTGATTGAATGTTAAATGTATAGTAAACTAGCTGTACCGGCATGCGTTGCTATGCCCTTTTTCCTACATAATACCTGCCTACCTGCTACTTACCTACCTACTACCTCCTATCCTACCTACCTACTACCTCCTATCCTACCTACCTACTACCCTACCTACCTACTTACTACCCTACCTACCTACTTACTACCCTACCTACCTACTACCCTACCTACGTACCTAATACCCTACGTACCTACTACCCTACCTACCTACCTACCTACTACTCTACCTAGTCTACTATCCTACGTACTGAGTTATGTTTTGTTATTCTGTCAGTTGCGTTTTGTTATACCACGTTTTATGTCACGTCCCACGGGAACGGGATAAAAACGGGATATCCTATGTCCTTCTCTTGGTTCTTAGCTACCTCCCTACCAATTTTCAGCCAAATCGGTTCAGCCGTTCTTGAGTTATAAATAGTGTAACTAACACGACTTTCTTTTAGATATTATATAGAATATAGGGTGTAAAAGTACCCTTAATGCAAACGAAGGGCATTTGTTCTAAAAAAATGATCGCAGTGGTGGGGACTGCGATCATTTTTTTGTTCAAAGTTCCAAATTTTTCACAGCTGTTTTTGTAAATACTAGTATTTCAGGTTTTAACTTTACTTAAATTACCTCCATGACCCGTTTACTATTCAAAGCATCCACTAGCACAATGTTTTAAGAGTGCTACTTGGAGTTTTACCGTAAAATGTGATTTTTGACCCCAAAAAAAAAGTAATTTCCCAGCAAAAATTTTTGCGTAGGGGTACTTAGTTTGATGTACAGAATGCTTGGTTGACGGATGCGTGAAGGGTTCGTTTACACCCTGTATATAGATATTTGTATAGAATATTAGGTACGACTAAAATTTGTAAAAAAAAAAAACAAAAAAAACTTCAAAAATACTAAAAAGTGAAAAACACAAAAAGGTGAAAAATAAACTTCACAAGAAAAAGCAGCTTCTGAAGTCGGTGGCAAAAAAAAAAAAACTAAATCAAACAAACAAAATGTCACCGACTTCATAAGCTGCTTTTTCTTGTGAAGTTTATTTTTCACTGTTTTGTGTTTTTGAAGTCGGTTTTTTATTGCAAAAAAGTTTTTTAAAATAACAGCTTAATACTTCATGCTTATGAAAGTTTTCGAGGTATAAAGAACATAAATAAAGCTTTTAATAAAATTTACGTCCGCACCCGAAGAGAGCCGATCGTGGACTAGTTCACTTCGGCTTAGAAAATACCGTTTTAGGACCAAGTTCGAGGCGTCATTGTAACATGCGGTCCGCCCAGTCCTTACGCAGTAAATATAAGTCAATGGTTTTAGTATATAATAGGGGATCGGACTGAGTCAAAAAAATATGATTCCAATTAGTCCGTCAGTTAGATCATCGAAAAATATTGGATACGTGTTTTTTGTTTTATCAAATTAATAAAAATTGACGAAGATAAAACGCGTCAAAGATCATAAGTGGGGGGTTGTGACGTCATTTGTAGGTAATAAGTGTACTGACGTGGCATTTTTTTCGAGGAGTTCACGAGTTTTCGAAGCACTGTATCGTCTTAATTATTTGTTTATGTGAAAAAAGAAAAAAATATGTGTTCAATATTTATTGGAAATCTATCTGACGGACTGATTAGTTTTTTTTTTGTCCGATCCCCTATTTGACCGACATCCACGCGGGCGAAACCGCAGGCATTAGCTAGTGTACTAATAAATAAAACAACGATATGCAGTATACAAAATATTTATTTACTCAGCAGTTTCACTGTCAGTATTCATTTTCTTCCTTTCTTCGTCATCGCTTAGCGAGTGTTGCCGTTTTTCATTCTTCTTATTTTTAGAGTGTTTGTTTTGATTCTTATGCGCCTTTGACATCTTCTCTTCTCCCACACTGTGATCAAAAGACACATTAGATTAGCAAAGTTTTAAAAAAAATAATCAAGTTAATAGTGAATTTTAGTTTAAATATTTTGCACCTGGCAACATTTTTCTTCGTGCAGAAACATATAACTTCAATAAAGTTGCGCTAGTTTTATTTACTGGGAATCCTGGGCTTTTTTACTTCTTATACACACATCATCTGCACATAGCCCTGCCTTCCAGTCTAACCGCATGCATCTAAATACGTGAAGCGACTGTCTTTCTGATCTGCCTATCTCTACAACTCAATTTCGGGGAAACACGACAACCTTTGGCAACATTTTTTGGCTATAAGTATAACAACTGTCAAAGATAAACAAAATACCGCTGTGAATAAAGGCTTATCGTGCTTTCCGAGATACTCCGGATAGGTCATACGATACAAAATCTCACGCCTGATTGTTTTCGAAATTCGAATTTTCTTACATTTTTTGCAGGTTAAATTCGAATTTCGCGGGCTACCTTGTCGCCTTCACCTTAACAAAAATACGTACTTAACAGCTGCCCTAGTGCCAGGTCCCCAATTCGGGGTGGGGTTGTACTGGAAGCGCAGCTTGCCGTCGCGCCGGCTGGTGGGGTTGGCGTCACCACGAGTACTGAGGTCTATGTTCTGCGTTTTGATGTCTTGTGTCAGGATAAACCGGGTTACCGCATCTGCTGCTAGTCTGAATAAATAGAAATAGCTTGATAAACTTCTTGTTAGACAAAACGATGGACAGGTCATTCAGTGAACCTTCTACGGTTTCATAAAAAAAACATTATTATAAAATACATTTTCAAGGCGCTTCTCCGACAAATCAATGTGTCTCGTTTGGGTCGTATTCCCGCGAAATTACCCAGGCCAATCAAAATAATAATATTTTTGCAATTGCTTTTTAATGATATTATAATACGCAATAGTGTCAAATTAAATCAAATAATGATGTTACGAGATATATTATTTAAAAAATAAGGGATGAAAAGCAATTTTTTTTTAAACTATGCCCCACACTAGGAATTTCTCCTGTATCGTAGGTGCGTTTACAAACATTTAAACTCACATACACAGAAAACCCAGACCCGAAACAACTATCTGTAGGCCATACAAATGTACCATGTTTCGTGCGGGGATCGAACCCGCGACACGCAGCGCAGCAGTCAAATCGCTCAGCCACTGCGCCAACCGTGCCGTCGGTTTTACTTATTGGTTATCGATGGCGTGGGACGCCGCCGCCGATGCGTATACGCTATGGCGTTCGAAAGGTTATTACAAATTAGCAAGAACCAATTTCCAATGCTGAAAAGAATAATGATTATTACATACTTAGCAGGTTTGGCGGGATGCGTCTTCTCCCACGTCCGGATGATGTCCCACACGACTTGAGAAGGCGCGGCTGTCTTTATTGACATTCTTGACGCGTGCGAGTACGACACTTTGTACCCTAAGTTTAGGAGGGCTGATCTGCGAATATGTGTCAAGATAAGTAAGCTGCTTCGTTGGTGTAGTGGTCGCAAGCGCCACTGCTGTGCATGAGGTACTCGGTACGGTTTCAAACTCAAACTCAAAGCATTTATTTCAATTAAACCATTACTGGCACTTTTAAATGTCAGAAGAACAATAAAATTCATAAAACAAAACTAAACTACGAGTGCAATACGTCATCCCGAAAGCCACCACGCCGAGCCACACGCCGCCGAATGCCCGCAACAACGAACACTGCGAGCACGAAAGCACGCAGCGACGCACACCGCAACAACGAATGCACGAGACTCCAAATCACGGAACAACGAATGCACGCCGCAACGCGCAACCGCCGCCCCGCGACCCGGAGCCCCGCACCCGTTTCCAGGTAGGACAAAGTGTTATTGGGATTTTTCATCAGGAATTTCTCAGTAGCAGTCATGGCGTCTGGGGTTGTGCCCGGCTGATCGCAATAGGCTCGCCCCCCATTATGTGGGACTTAAATATACCTGTCGAAATGTAGGTGTACTTATGGGTACACCTCGGGGATTATAGGCAGGATATGTGTAGTAAGTTAAGCAATAGACATGCTGCGTCGACCCCGGATAAAGGGCAGGGTAGGGAAATGATGAGCAAGCTAAGTTGATTGACACTAAGGACTTAAATGCTGGATATTGCACTGAGAAATTTAGATCTCTGGTGACTTGCTGAGAATGTTATGTTCATTCGGTTTTTAAGGCGGTTGCAACTGATCACTCAAAAGTTTGATACGATAAAAAAAAAAAACACTATCACTACATAGTAGGTATAAAACAAAGTCGCTGTCGTTGTATTCCGTACATACATAGGTACGGAATACAACGACAGCGACTTTGCTTAAATCTTAAAAACTACGCAACGGATTTAGAAGCGGTTTTTTTTAATAGATAGAGTGATTCAAGAGGAAAGTTTTAGTGTATAATTTGACCGACATCCACGCGGGTGAAGCCGCGGGCATCAGCTAGTATTTGATATTTTTACCCGACTGCCCCAAAAAAAAGAGTGTTATGTTTTTAAGTTGAGTAGTTGACACTGCGAGTTCACGCACCACACAACCACACCAACCTTACCTTAGCATAAGCTTGCTTGCTTAGTTTATAAGTTCCAATTGTTACTAACCATTATGGATCATTGTGTTGTCTGAGAATAAATTATTATTATTATAAAATTATTCACTCACCTCATAACCAACATCGGCATAGTCTCCAAATGCACTCTGCCAAACAGTCTATCCATGGTATAGTACAGCGGTACATCCTGTAACTCTTCCCTCACCATGGCCAGTACACCGGCCAGACGTTTGGCGGTGCCGAACAGCTCGTGGTTATTTTCCACGTGAGTAAGGACTCGGGTTACGAAGCTTTCGTCGTGGATAGGTGCTGACCAGATTGGGCCGCCTAGCTGATAAAGGAAAGAAAGTGTTTTATAGTCATCTGCTTACTTGGACATTTATGTGGTTTTCTGAGTCGGCGCAGCTAATTGTCTCTGCGAGATTTCTATGAGTCAGTGGTACAGTTGCCAGATAATCCAAATCAGATATTTATTAACGAAAAACCATTTGAAACTTGGCAATATAAAAAATAGCAGGACAGATATAGTCATTTACCTACGCTATTTACTCGATTACGACGAAGCCCGTATATGTTTGTATTTCTGTTCGCGCATAACGTCGATACCACGTATCATAATTTATTATACATATTTATTTCAATATGGCGCCCTCTAGAGGACGCCATACGCCATTGCTCTTAACCGACGACCTAGAGGCTTGTTATGCGCTAACAGATATACAAACATATACAGGCTTCGTCCCTCAAGAGGGCGCCATAAGGATCAAAAAGTTTGAAAGCCGAGTTATTAAACTTACACTTGATTAACATTGTTATTCACTTACATGATGCCTCTGGTTACAATTGACACAGTGTTCTCCAACAGGTGGCGCTGCAGGCAAGTAGGCCTTCATTTGTGCCGGGTTCCGCTCTGAAGGGTTAGGTTTGAAACCGCCCAGCGGTTGTAGGGTAATGTTGTCGCAGCCAGTGCATTGGTACACCATAGCTAGCTTGCTGGAAAAATTACTCTGTATTTAACATGATCAGAAATAGGTTATACACACCATATTCATGTTTCTATGGTGTTTCATGTACCAGTATGTTTCCAAATCACCTGATATGATCATGGATAAACAGGTCTGTTTGAGTTTGAAACTCACTTCGAGGTCGCAAGTGCGTTTACTGAGCATGGGCCTCTGGGTTCAATATCCGGGTCAGGTTAAACGGTTTTCTTCATCAGAAATATTTCAATAACTGTCCGGAGCTTGTAAGTTGGTAAGCACGTAAACCCGTTGGTCCTGCACCTGATGTTTCTCTGATTGTATCGCATTGCTGTCCCATCAGAGTATGGAACGAGAGATGCAGTAACAAATGCCCACGTGTTTACTCATGGGTTGTCGCAGCAGTGATCCACCATTATTTTTTGTGTGTTTTCTTTCTATCAGAGCTTACTAACATAGTCGTAAGTTTTACTAGTGGTAACCGTTTTTGAGTCACAAATAACTCAAATAAAGACATATTCAATTCTATTCAATTGATAGCACTATAATGTGCTTACCTAGTCGTGCTCTTACAGTGGATAGCGCCGGTGAAGACCCTCACGAACACACGGATGTAGAAGTCTGCAGATATACTTATCAGCGGGACTATGTAGCGACCGTAGCGGTTTGCATGCGATTCTATGCATTGAAGCATTATTCTTAGAGCCTGGAATAAAAAGGGTATTTAATCAAATATCCGGAATTCCACTGCCATTGGAGTTGATGAGACCGAAAACTTTCATTTCTTTACGTAAAATCTACAGTTATAATATTTGTTTGGTGTAAAACTTTTCAGGCTCCCAAAAGTGACTTAATATAGTAAGTATAATAGTATCTTCAATTCATTAATTCACTGGCAACATACATAACATATAGGATCTAGCTAGAAGCTTGCAACATTGCATAGTAGCTTATTTTACGACACAATGATTTTTAAAAATGCATCTTATAAAGGGATTAGGTCATCCTAACCCCTACCAATAATAATTAAAAATAAATTACAAATCCTACTCAAAATCAAAATCAAAAGTCATTTATTCAAACTAGGCTGATAATCAGCCCTTTTCGAACATCAAAATTTACTTTACTTATTTACAAGTGACAGTCCCCCAAAACGCCCACCCTTCGACACTTCATAGTGTTTTTTGCTGGAAAGAAGAAGTGGCGGAGCCAACTCCCCAGCAACAAATCTGTCTGTTTGGTTAGAAGAACCTTGTTTAAACTGGGCACATAACCCGTATAGGAATAAGTTTCTATTACATGATAGTCTCATTATTTCACTCACCAATTCATGACAGCACTTAGTCTTCAAGCTTATAGCTCCATATTTAACATAACAAGTTTCAGGTGTGTTTCCTGCCAACACTGCCATGTCTGTAGCAGTGACCAGCAGCAGACCTCCTTCCTGCACACTTTGAACTGCTGCATCGAGGAATATAGATGGGCATCCATAAGGGTCCAGGTCTATAGCCACAAACCTCTTCCAGTACTGTTTGTGTTTGTACATTAGCATGCTGGAAAGAAGTAGTAAATATGTAACTGACACTATTACTTATAGAATATTATACGTGATTATCAAATATTTTTTCTCGGATAAATAATATGCTTATTCGATTATGGTGGAGTTTAGCACCTCAAGCACCAGCCTTTTCAATCCAAGATTTGATCAGATTTTTAAGTTCAGATGTACACTATCAATATCTTAGACTCGCTTTTAAGCAAGTACTCGGTGTCGAGTAGTAGTAACTTCATGCAGTATGTCTATTGCTTAGCTTTCTATACGTAACACATCACACCTGTAATTCCCAAGGGGTAGGCAGAGGTGTACCTATTAGTACACCAACATTTCGCCAGCTATGTTATAGGGGCAAGCCTATTGCCATCACCCGGGCACAAATCCAGACTTTATGGCTGCTACTGAGAAATTCGTGAGGGAAAAACCCAATTACACTTAGCCCGATCTGGGAATCGAACCCAGGACTTCATGCACAGCAGCAAGTACTACAATAGTTTTACATAAATTTACAAGCAAGCAAAGCAAGATTTTGCAAGTTTTTTTTCCCGTTTTTAGTATAAATAATAGTTTTACATAAAGTCTTACCAAGCATCATCCTGGCTGGTCTCAATCAAATCGTTCACATTATTATGCACAATATTCGCTTTGATAGTCTCCACTGCTTGCGGTGACAAGTCATTGGCTACTATCTTAGTGATATTTGGCACTTCTTTAGCATAACGGATGCTTCTCAGTCCAGTTGCTGAAAGGGCTTCTAGTATTGTTATATCAACCTGAAAAAGGATTGAAATTAGTAGCCTGTTTAAGTTAAGTCCCGTAAATAAAACTGCCGACCTTTGAGGTTTGAGGTCTTTGCTGTGATAATGCAATGGGCAAAGAAGGAACTTGGGTCAGTGGGTCGTCTTAAGTATTTATAAATATTGATAGACTTATAGATCTTGTTGTTAATCTATACTAATATTATAAAGCTGAAGAGTTTGTTTGTTTGTTTGTACGCGGTAAACTCTGGGACTACTGGTTGGAATAGAAAAACTCTTTTTGTGTCGGATAGTCCATTTATCGAGGAAGGCTTTAGGCTATATAACATCACGCTACGACCAATAGGAGCGGAGCATAAATGAAAAATGTTGCAAAAACGGGAAAAGATATTCCTTTTTGAGAGCTTCCGTTGCGTGCGCTGCGAAAACGGTTTAAGTTACGCAAATACCATGTATGAAAGAATTGTTCCTCTTTAAAAGTTCTAAAAAAAAGTCCGCGACAGCATATGTCTATCTTTTAAGATTGACTCACTGTAACCATTTTTTACTATTAAAATGTTAGGTTAAAAAGAATGATATTTTGCGAAGCTTATTTAACCCATATGGTATTAATCTATATCTAAATAAATGTGTTGGTTAGCACAGAAATTTAATATAGAATATTTGTGCCCTTTACTCTATACAGTTTAAACAAATATCTTAGAAGATATCGCAATGTAAAAATATCCGCGCGACAAAATTATTAAGCGCGCGGCAGTCATTCGGTCTGGTGCGGTAGGTTAGTGGGGATTCTGGCCTCCGGGACTCCGGAGAAATTCATATTCAAAATATTTACTGCACCATAATGTTTACAAGGTGTTACTGTATATTTAACAGTAAGAGATACCAATAGTAATTCACACTTTAATATAATCTAAACTAATATTATAAAGAGGAAAGATACGATTTTTTGTTTGTTACGATTTAACTCAATTTATGTTGACATTTTGTTATAAGCTATAGTATGTGACGCAGACGAAGTTGCATGGGTCAGCTAGTAAAGGAAATAAAATCCAACAAACCTCAGTATCAACTTTTTCTTTATATTTACTGTTTTCTGCATACTTTTGGTTTTTAACAAGTTGCTCAGCTTTATAATCATTAGTAAATATTGTCAACACAGCTATGCTTAAATCTCTGTTGAATTCTTGCACTGGGTTGTAAAAAACCTGATCAGTTTTGAGGAGTATTTCAGCTTTTCCTTCCTTTATTGACGTGTGCTTTGGAGCAGCATCCATTTTCATAATCCTCTGAAATAATAACAAAAAGGTATGGTTGATTTCTTTGAGGTTAGGTATGTTTACAAAAGGTAAAATCTAAAATTAAATAAGTTTGTCTTGTAAAATTTAAATAGAAACCTGGGAAAGGACTGTTGTTATCCTACGAAATTTAGTTACATTCATAAAGTTTACAAAATATATACAAAATTATCAGTCTTACACTACCAATGATGATTTATTATTGAAATGTCAATGTCAATTGTCAAATACCTTGGTGGGTGATGTCCGTTCCTAAAACCGGAATTTGTTTCCGAACGAATGCAGAAAAACCTATCATGTGTTTGTGTATTAATTTTTATCACGTTTTAATCAACTTGAAAATGAAATTGTTATGAATTTTCGAAATATCTCGCACGAAATATTTCATTGATTGCTGCCTGCTACGTGCGATTCGTCCAATGATAGCAAAAACATCCCTATAAAATCTAATGTCATGCATGTCATGTCATGTCATGCCATACTTTGACGTTTCATAATTTCTCAATTTTTGAAGAATCTGGAAAAATAACCTACTCATTTGCCGAATTAGTATATTTTAAATGGAACAGGGCATATAAAATTTGTAGAACGGTTACAAGAATAAAAAAATGCATACAGCCAGTAGTTTGTTGCGGAACAGCATCCTCAGTCCGAACTTGAAGTCATCTGTGGTTCGCAATGTAGCAAAAGTTGCATCACATAGTAAACCGGTGCAAAGGTTGTGTTATTCTGGGGTTGCTGGTGCTAGGGGTGCGCGGATATGTAGTTATACTGGTAGTTATTTGAGTCTGAGTAAGCAGGTTGGATTTGGGAGGTATTTCTCGTCGAACAAGAGTGATCCTCCCGAGGAGGACCCTGAGCATAAAGACGAGACGCCACTGTTCAGCAGCCAGCTGCCAGCGACGGTAGCCGTGCCTGAGGTGTGGCCACAGGTGCCCGTCATCGCTATTAACAGGAACCCTGTCTTCCCGCGTTTTATCAAGCTTATTGAGGTTAGTTCTTAAAAATTGATTAAAGTTTATTATGTGTAGATAACTGAATGAAACCTAAAAGATTTGCACCTAAAAGACAAAGTTAGTCTTTTAGGTGCAAATATAAAGGTATCTTTGTAAAACTAAATGTTCAAAAGTTATTCACTTATCTAGCTTTGCTCTTGTTATTTTAGAATGCACTCAGGGGAACGTTTTAAATGTAGCCTTTATAAGCTTTTAACACTCGGGGCTAATGTGACATCCTGTTAGTGAAATATTTTTTGGAATCAAATCAGTATTTCTGATGATTACCCTCTTCATACAAAATAATAAACAAACTTGTCCTGTTTATAATATTAATAAAGAAGTATCATACAGGCAATCAGGCCATATTTTAGTGTACACCTGGTTCTAAAATATAATTTATTTTCTAAGAAGAAAAGTAGTGGAAACAGATAAACTAATTTTATGGTTACACACAAAGACACATAATATGTTGTATTACAATGGTAAAAACAAATTAAAAATGAGGAAAAATTCAAACTTTTCCACAGATATCAAACCCAGCTTTAATAGATTTAATAAGACGTAAAGTGAAACTAAACCAGCCATATGTTGGTATATTTCTACGCAAGAAAGAGGATGACAAGTCCGATGTTGTATCAAGCTTGGATGACCTGCATCAAGTGGGCGTATTTGCTCAGATCCACGAGATGCAGGATATGGACTATAAACTGAGGCTCGTTGTGATGGCTCACAGACGGATAAGGATTACGGGACAGTTTATTGAAGATGAGATTGAAAGTGGGCCGGCTGGTGAGTTGTATTGAAGGTTTACCATTTGTAAGGGTTTGGTTTATTTCTAAGTCATCATCATTCTTCTGTCCTTATATCAATTTATATGAAATCAGCTAATCATATCTTCTTCTTATTGATAAATAGAATTGCTATATATGTATATAATGTCCACACCTCAATCCATTTGAGAATCCCTTTTTTTTATTTGTTTATCAGTTGAATTTGTTGAATGGTCTTTTGAATTAACTTACCAAATATCTATCTTAGATGTACCTACTACCTAATAATAGACCCCATATTTGGCCCGTTATATTTAAGTTACACGTAATAGAGGGCCAACCTATTGCCATCAACCGAGCACAAATCCAGACTTCGTGGCTGCTAGTGAGAAATTCCTGACGGAAAAACGAATAAAACTGCCGAAACTGGAAATTGAACCCAAGATTTTATGCTTAGCTAGACCAACGAGATGAATGGCCAGCCAAGATTGCGTTTCCATTCACTTTTGTAATGCATTTTTCACCCAAAATCATCACACCCTCACACCAACTTCATTTCTGAAATGCCGAAATCATTTCAGAAATGAAGTTGAAGTTTCCGCTATTTAACGTGGAGCTTAACGTTGCCCGCGAAGAGTCTGATGCGGAGCGGCGTCGGCGCAAGTACCGGAACACCAGGAAGCAGCAGCAGGCGTCCAAGGAACCGGAGACTGCTGAAGAGCCTCCTACCAAGGAATCAAAGAAACCAGCTCCAGATCAGGTGATGATGGCTAAAGTGGAGAATATGGTCCATGAGAAGTTCCAGCAGACAGAGGAAGTGAAGGCCTTGACACAGGAAGTTATTAAGACCATCAGGGATATTATTAACTTGAATCCTTTATACAGGTTAGTTTTGTATATTTTTGTTTTCTTGTTTATTTCATCTGGGAAAAAAAGACTTGAGTAATCAAGACAAAATCACCATAATTGTAGCTTTGACACTGCTGGGACACAGGCATCCTTTCTTTGAAAGGGAGTGGTCCATTATCCACCAGTCACCACACGTGGCAAGTGCAAGTTGGTGGAGGTCATGTCTCGGTTGTCCTCATCAGTATACGTTTTTACGGGTGACCCTGGTCTCAACTCAGGTCAATAGTCACTGGCCATGATTCCATGGCATGCTTTCAGGCTATTATCCGAACAGTACTTGAGCGTACAACCTTCGCGCATGAAATGCTACAATGTCGTGTCATTGGTTGCAACCTTAGGAAACTCATAATCAAATACAGTTGCATGGAACTCAGTCGACACTCAACTGGAAAAGTGGGTTGTGTCTGTGATAGAAGCATTAGACATTCAGTCAACTATTAATCACTCAAAGGTTAAGTCTTTAATGTCGCCTTACTTATATCGGCGCTTGTTGCCTGTGAAGTTTTAAGCGACCTTAAAAAGGTTAGGCTAAATTGTTTGTGTATCCCCTGGGACGAGGAAGCGGACCGGCACTAGTCCGGGGCAGTGGGAGTTGCATTAGATCCCGCAGCCCCCTGACGCAAGTGTGCAAGAACACCGGTGTGGTTTAAGTCTCCGCTCTGCCCAGGGCGGAGGACATTCAAAATGTTTATGGACGGCAGAGAAAAGCGTTTTGTCGAGCAACTTAGGAGAGGCTTATGATGTTCAGCACTCGACTGCAATAAACTAATTTGTTTGTAAGCCTAGTAGGATCGACAGGTCTGAATTGCGTGGCATGGGAACGACGGTATCTTGCAATCGTTTAGGGGAGTAAGCACGTTTCTCGGTGCGGCATCTGCTTGAGCCGGTCAAAAAGGATTATGTATGACCCTGGAATAAAATCACCGATCTTAATGCGAAAAATGTGGTGGTACATCCGTACATGATCGGCTCAAGCTAGCCGCGTCCGATAAGTGTGGTCTCTGTTCAATTTCCTGTCATATTCTTATTGTATCGATGGCAATCTTAATAAAATCGACCCAGGATTTGCATACGAGTTTGGAACCTCCGGTAGCCTCTATCAGTTCCAGTTATCTATGGTAACTCAAACTATCTCTTGTTTCACAGGGAATCCTTACACCATATGTTGGCACAAGGTCAGCGCGTGGTCGACAACCCGGTGTACCTGTCAGACTTGGGCGCCGCACTCACTGGGTCAGATCCCACGGAACTGCAGGCTGTTCTTGAGGAGATGGATGTGAGTGAACTTACTTGATAATGATGCTTTAGAACAGCCTGTTGTAATAGAAAAATTGAAGCAAAATTACAGGTTCAATGCCAAAAAGGCTCCTATCTCAGCATGAACAAGAAGGTGTTATTTATCAAGGGCAACTGTGGAATCACTTGCAGGTCGTACAGGTAGAAGACTGTGAGTTTAAGGTATAACATAACAGCAAACCTGTAACCCTCGAAGGGTAGGTAAAGATGTACCCATTAGTACACCCACATTCCGCCAGTTATGTTTAGGTCGCATGTATTAGGACCTAGGGGACAAGCTCAACCAGACACAAATCTAGCTACAGAATTTCGTGATGGAAAAACCCAATAACTATTTGCCCGCACTTGCAGTCGCACTTGGATCCCCTGCACCAACGTGGCAGTCAGATATTTGCTTCAAAATGTAAAAAAAGTTCTATCTTTGATATTCTAAATGCTACAGAAACAATCTTGTATAAGAAATGTTAGAAATAAGCTTCCAATAAATAATTGACTAATAACTCCCTAAACAAGACTTACATTTCCTCCACCAGATACCAAAGAGGCTGATGATGTCCCTTTCGCTCTTGAAGAAGGAACTGGAACTGTCCAAACTGCAGCAGAAGATCGGTAAGGAAGTGGAAGAGAAGGTTAAACAGCAGCATCGGAAGTATATCCTACATGAACAGCTCAAGGTCAGTACTAGACTTTAATGCTAGGCTTTAATGATTTTGGTCAAACAAGGAACTTTCAAAACGAGTCACATCATTGTGGCTGAGTGTGTTTTGGTGTTTTTGTTTGGTTCTGAAACTCATGTCTGCAACACACGGTAAAGTAATATGTGGCTTTTAGAACGTCAGACCGTAAACGCATCGGCGTCCCACAAATTCAGCGCCAAATCCTATAGAAAAAACATTCCAACTATTTTGTGAAATAAAATATCACTCACGCGGATTCGCCCGCGTGAATGTCGGTCAAATTATATACTAAAACCTTCCTCGAGAACCACTCTATCCATTGGTGAAAACCACAGAACAGATAAAAGAGGTACAGATAAAAGAGGTTAGAAGGGCCTTGTGAGCGGGGCAGGCGCGCCGCTCATATGTCGCAAACGCTCAAATGTCGACAAAATTTGATTTACCGGCCAACAATCGCGCTCATATTGTGACAGCGTACGAAGCTCCGCGAAAAAAAAGAATTATGCCATCTTGCGCTATTATAATGTGTCGGAAAAGAAGCCAGGGTGTGTAGTGTGCCTCGAGAAGGGATTTCTTATCGCCGGTAAGTCCAAATACCTTAAAATACAAGTAATATTTCTAATTATTACAATAGTATTATGTAGTTGGTAGAAAAAATGATACTGTCGCAAGCAGTTAAAAAATTACGTACATTGCTTGCAATACGTGGGTACCATCTTGTACTGCGTGGGCGATTGCGCGATGTATTTCGTTCACTGCGAACGTCGCGTACGACGAGCCAAAGCTTGAGTTCTGCAAAATTTATGCGTTTCGATTGTGTTGTACCAAGTTGTAAACAATGTCGATATTTAGTATGTGTGAATGTATTCAAATGATATTATTATGAATATGATTAAATAATTTCGTTTATTACTGTCAATTATTGTTTATTGTGGGTTATTAATTTTGGTTTTCGTCTAAAATTTGTTTTGAGGTTAGTCATTTGTAATGGAAACATAACACAACAAAGTTTTGTTTTTAGGTTTCCAACAGATCCAGATACAAGAACACTATGGCTAGAGGCAACCGGTAGAATTGAATAGATACCTACTAACTAAATGTAGTAATTAATTGAATGTATGTCTTATTTTTAAGTGTTTCTCGTATGTTTACTTTTGATTTTACTTTTTTAATCTTTAATTTTGTATCTGTGTGAGACAAACAAATACCTTTTCATTCTTTCTTTCCCGTTCCGAAATTAAAGCAAAATATTGCAAAACTTAAAGTTACAAAACTAAAGTAGGTAATTTTATCGACATAAATTATCGACCTTTTAGTCGCCGTAACATGTATGAGAAATTAAAGCGTGTGTGAGTGTACGTCATACGCAGTGTTTGCGCTAGTGTGACAACCAGTAGCAAGCTCGCGATCTAAGTGAGTGCGGTTTATTTGTGTGCGTTATGCGCGTACGTATTAGCCTCTTGCTTGTAGTGGATATAGAGAGTGGGAGACAAGCGGCGACAGGCGTTCTAATACAAATCAGGAACTATTTCCTTTCTAATCTCTTTTATCTGTTCTGTGGTGAAAACAGCATGAAAATCGGTGCAGTAGTTTTTGACTTTATCGCGAACAGACAGACAGACATACGCGGCGGAGGACTTTGTTTTGACCCCCCCCCCCCCTTATCTCCTAAACTACTGAGCCTAAAATATATAAATTACTTCAACACTTGATTACAGATAAGAAGTATCTGTAATCAAGTGTTGAAGTAATTTCTGTATTTTTTTCAAAATTTTAGGCTCAGTAGTTGTAGTCTGGTCTATGGTGCTAAAATAACATGGAAAATCTCTCAATATATACTACAATGTTTACTTTGTGAAATTTGTTACTGTACTACAATCTGTTTTTATATAAATAAAGATTATTATTATTATTATTATTAATGGTACGGAAACCCTTCTTGTGCAAGTCTGACTTGCACTTGGCCAGTTTTCCCTTTAATTTGAAATATTTAAGTTATTACATTATTTCATTTACAATATCTTTGAATTCTTCAACAGGTGATCAAAAAAGAGTTAGGTCTGGAGAAAGACGACAAGGACGCGATAGGCGATAAGTTCAAGGAACGTCTAGCTGACAAGCAGGTGCCGCAAGCGATACAGACTGTCATCGACGAGGAACTCAACAAGCTCAACTTCTTGGAGAGCCATAGCTCCGAGTTCAAGTAAGTTTTTAAATCATGGCAATAATTATACTTGTTTACTCTATCGCATCAATAAAGTGAAATATCTTCTGATATTTTCTTTGCTGACCGCATGTGACTAAATAAGTGATGGATATAAATATTGACCTTTCAAAGAAATGATGGATGGATTGTGTGAGGAATGATAAATGAATGAGAAAGGAGTAAATGCCACCGCTGCACCGTGACGTGGAACAGGTAAGAATGGAAGAAGAAATGTTGCGCCGATCCCAACTAGAATGGGCTAAGGGCAAGAAGATGTTGATGATCTTCTTCTCTATGAACTCAAACTGTGTTAGGCCAGTATGTAGCACAATTGGCTATTTGACTACTGTTAAAAATTCAAGAAAATGTTATCTTATTTCAAAGAACTAACAGAAATAACACGACGTGTGAAAAAATTATGTATAATAAAATCGATAAAAAATGGAGTAGCTACATGCTTTAGAAGTTTTGGTGGGGGCACTTTCTATCCTTGTCGCGCGAAACGGCCATTTGTAATACGTAACTATGGAGGTATGAAATATGACGTCACGTTTCTATAGCGCTGTCTTTGTCTAGCACGTCATTTAAAATCAGTTAAAAATAAGCCATTTTTTTATTGATTTTATTACTTTTTTCACACGTCGTGTTATTTCTGTTAGTTCTTACTTTTGGTCGCGATAACCGACCACGGACGAAGCCGCGGGCATCAGTTAGTAAAATATAATAAATAATCCCTTACTTTCCCAGCGTCACCCGCTGCTACCTAGACTGGCTGACGTCCCTACCTTGGGGAGTCACCTCCGAAGAGAACCTCAAGCTAGAAGACGCGCAGGTTATACTGGACCAGGACCACTACGGTATGGACGATATTAAGAAGAGGATCTTGGAGTTCATCGCCGTGTCACAGTTGAAGGGCTCCACGCAGGGAAAGATTCTGTGCTTCCATGGTCCGCCTGGCGTGGGGAAGACTAGTATAGGTGAGTTTTTACAATAGGGGATCGGACAAAAAAAAACTAATTAGTCCGTCTGATAGATTTCCAAAAAATATTGAACACGTATTTTTTCTTTTTTCACATAAACAAAAAATGAAGACGATACAGTGCTTCAAAAACTCGTGAACTCCTCGAAAACGTCACATGTCAGTACATTTTTTACCTACAAATGACGTCACAACTCCCCACTCATGATCTTTGACGCGTTTTATTTCCGTCAATTTTTATTAATTTGATAAAACAAAAAACACGTATCCAATATTTTTCGATAATCTAACTGACGGACTAATTAGAATCATATTTTTTTGACTCAGTCCGATCCCCTATTCATTTGTTTATAAGATAGTCAAAGTCTTTCACTAGGTATTTTGTCATACAAAGTTTCAATCCTGTATTCTATAATTCACTTGCTTCGGTGATGGAATACATCGTGACGAAATTTTATTTTT
Organism: Diarsia brunnea; assembly: GCA_949774965.1. Classification (NCBI taxonomy): domain Eukaryota; kingdom Metazoa; phylum Arthropoda; class Insecta; order Lepidoptera; family Noctuidae; genus Diarsia; species Diarsia brunnea. The sequence continues at coordinate 2,523,662 of OX459014.1, read as the reverse complement.
AAATTTTATTTATACGTATTTTTTTTAAAATATTTCTCGACGTCATGTAAAGCCAAGTCAGAGGCCCATAAAAAGTCTGACACCGGGTTAAGGAAGATCCCATATTCTTAAATTATTGTTAAAAAAAATTAAAACCGGAATTCAGTATAAAAACAAACAGATTTGTTTTTATACTGAATTCCGGTTTTAATTTTTTTTAGGTTTATTGTTCATGCTTGTTAATGCCTGTAATCCCCGAAGGGTTAGACAAAGGTGTGCTTATCCACATTTCTCCATTTCATCATCATCAGCCTATAATGTTCCCACTGCAGGGATTGCCTCTCTAGGAGAGGGATGGGCTATAATCCACCACGCGGGCCCAGTGCGGGTTGCTAGATGTCACATGTTTTAACATTTTTTGGTTCTAAGACATGCCGGTTTCCTCACGATGTTTTCCTTCACGGTTTTGAGAGCAGCGGTGATGAAATAATTACACAAAGTACTGGGTTCGAACCCACGACCTGCTGTTCGTAAGTCGGGGCCGACACTACTGGGCCACCGCTGCTCATTTCTCCATTTAATATTTGTAAATTCGAGCCTTAAAGTTGCGTAAACATTTACCACTGCGATAAAGTAATATTCTTATATATTTATAACTTTACCCTAACGTAACTTACTTAGCATTTCCGTAAATTAACTTAAATTTAATCTACACCCCTTAAAAATACCTTTAATTGCAGCTCGTTCGATCGCCCGCGCCCTCAACCGGCAATACTTCAGGTTCTCAGTGGGCGGTATGACAGACGTGGCAGAGATCAAGGGCCACAGACGTACGTACGTGGGCGCTATGCCGGGCAAACTGGTGCAGTGCCTCAAGAAGACCGGCACGGAGAACCCTCTGGTGTTGATCGATGAGGTGGATAAGATTGGCAAGTGAGTGGCAGGGGATGGGTTTTATAAGCATCTCCGCTTAGAAGCATAAAGCGTTAGGGCTTATTACCGGACACTAGGCGCGTTGTGCAGTGCAGTCCGCAATAAATTCAAACATACAATAGCGACTTTATGCGCGTGCGCGTGAAACACGTCACTTCCGGCGCGACGGGGACTGTATTTCCATGTGTGATAGACGGAAAAACCGCCGCACGCGACGCGCAACGCACCACTTATTCTTAAAGCCCTTCAGTGTAACGTTACTAAGGTAGCGTTCACACCAAATGTGTAATAGGGTAGTTAAAAAAAAACCTAATTAGTCCGTCAGATAGATTTCCAAAAAATATTAGACACGTATGTATTTTTTCTTTTTTCACTTAAACAAACAATGAAGACGATACAGTGCTTTGAAAACTCGTGTGACGTCATATTCTAAGACATTAGTATGACATTTTTTACCGGTGAGTGACGTCACAACCCCCCACTCAAATCTTTGACGCGTTTTATATTCGTCAATTTTTATTGATTTGATAAAACAAAAAAATACGTATCCAATATTTTTCGATAATCTAACAGATGGACTAAGTAAAATCATATTTTTTTTAGTCAGTAAACATCAGTATTGTCTGATCAATGTGAGCGAAAAATTCAAAATACTTATATTAAACAATAGCTAAAAAAAATCAACTTGGCGTACATACGTTACGTCCAATTACAAGTTGGGAATGTTGTGGGTGTACTTACCGAGCATACCATCTTACATGCGGCAGACATGTCTGGTCCAACTCCACTAAAGCTAAGAATAAGAACTGCGTTATTTATGGGATCTTGGTTACGGCACACAGAAACATTATAAAGTCCTTTCTACATTCCCAGAGGTGTCCACGGCGACCCATCATCAGCCCTCCTAGAACTGCTAGACCCGGAACAGAACGCGAACTTCCTGGATCACTACCTGGATGTACCGGTGGACCTGTCCAAAGTGCTGTTCATCTGTACCGCCAACGTTGTGGAGCATATACCTGAACCGCTGAGGGATAGGATGGAACTTATTGATATGTCTGGTAAGTGTGGATTGAAGGATATTTGGCTTAAATTGTGAGTTAGAATAGATAGAAATGAATTCAGAATGATGGGGATTTTCGATGGGATGCTAATATACTTGAGATGCAATTGTAGTCTTATACCACTGTCCCATTAGGATGTAAGCAGCGCGACTATAAACAAATACTAACGGGTTGTTACGGCTGTTCTTATAAAATGTGAAGGAATGTGCTTCTGCCGTGCGACTGTTGCGCTGCTAACGTCCTAATGTGAAAGCGGCCTTAGCAATTAAAATGTTTTACGCGAATCTCGTGAAACCAGCAAGCTTTTTAAGGTTCCGTAGTGGAATGGCAAAATACGGAACCCTTATAGATTCGTCATGTCTGTATGTCCGTCCGTATGTCACAGCCATTTTGTTCGGAAACGGAAATAATATATAGAATTTTTTTTTTTTAAATAAAGTCATCAAACCTAATACGTCTGGGGTGTTTATAAATAGGTCTTTAAAATAGACATTAAGGTTTCTAAAACCATTTTTCTTTTTTACCTATTGCGCAGTATTTCGCATGCAAATAAAGAATCTTGAATCTTTTCAATCTTTAATTATGCAACGTATCGGAAATATTCTTTTGCTGTTTCTTTAATAACGTAGATCGTCGCTTTGACCAGTTTTATTACTCATAAAAAACAGCTTTCCGTGTTCCCAAACCAGCTAATCTCCACTCTTCATTTCAGGATACGTAGCCGAAGAGAAACTGGCGATAGCCCAACAGTACCTGGTCCCGACTGCGCGCAAGAACTGCGGCCTTACCGACGCACAGCTAGACTTGACGCCCGAGTCGCTACACACGCTCATCAGGTCCTACTGCCGGGAGAGTGGCGTCAGGAACCTGCAAAAACATATCGAGAAGGTATCTATGAGATTTTAATCCTTGTTATGTAGCTTTCTGTATATGACGTCATCTATAACGCTACTGAAGAACTCTTCCCAATTTGTATTGGGAACTGTCAAAATACAAACGATTTTTAATATCGAAAAAAAAAACATACAGTTAAGTCTTATGGCATTAGGTAGCTTAAAGTACTACGAATCCAATGAGGAGTTCATGTAGCTTCGTAGTTTTTTAAGCTTTTATTCATTCAATAAGTAAGAAAATCAATAGGGAAAGTAGAACGAAAACTATTTTACTCTGATATACCATTTTTGCGTTTAGTACGGCAGTATAGTCCTCACTACTTTTGCGTTTAGTACGGCAGTATAGTCCTCACTACTTTTGCGTTTACTACGGCAGTATAGTCCTCACTACTTTTGCGTTTAGTACGGCAGTATAGTCCTCACTACTTTTACGTTTAGTACGAAAGTATAGTCCTCACTACTTTTGCGTTTAGTACGGCAGTATAGTCCTCATTACTTTTACGTATCATTCCAAGACTCAAACCCGTATCTCTCCCCAGATTTGCCGCAAAGTAGCGTACAAGATAGTGAAGCAAGAGACAGAGACGTTAACAGTGACGGACGCGAACCTGTCCGACTTGGTGGGCAAGCCGACGTTCAAGCACGACCGTATGTACGACATCACGCCGCCCGGAGTCGTTATGGGGCTAGCGTGGACTGCTATGGGTGAGTGTGGACTACAGATATAGATAGACCTAGATAACGCAAGAACAACAAGACTTCTCGTGCCGTTTCGCGTGCCTAGCTTACGTACAAAAATCGTAAGTCGGCACTTTCGCGCTCAGTCTTCATCGGTGTATAGCGCTAGTTGGACGTCGGCGGTGGTGCAAGGCGGGGTTGGGGCGAAGGGGGCGCCGTACGCGGCGGTGTCTTTGAATCGATATAATAGTCAAAAAATGGCACGCTTGCTTTTCATACAGATCGTGATAATTGCGTTATCTAGTTATATCTATATCTGTGGTGTGGACATTTTTTAGGTTACGGATTGGTTTCGGGACTCTGTCCATTGGTTTTTAGCATCGATAAATAGTGCTGTCAGTCTGCTTGGATTAATCTCACAACAAATAGCATTTTTACTAAACTTTAATAGTTGAGTGCCTAGCAATATTGTAGAAATCTAGGCACAACAAATATTGTTTTTACAACCATGTTATTTTGGGGCATATTACTGCAGTTATTGTAGTTACTTAAAGTATATTTCACTAGCAAGTTAAATTTGACTTTGTATAGCTAAGTTAAAAAAAAACGTAGTCTGATAAAATCTGAATCAACTTAGTCCCATCAGCGTTAACACATTTTACTATTGCTGCACTAAGATTATAGATTTTCTTGGCCATTCTTCTCCATAAAGGAGAGGGCAACTACAGTATGTACTTTCTCAAGTTATTATGTTTTTGTAACTATAGTTTCGCTATCTTTGTTCTTGTAACATTAAAAATCCCTGTAATGGTCCAATTTAAATAAATGCTTTGAGTTTCAGCTCCGTTTTACCATTTACCAGATACCATTTTGTGTTTATCTTTGTTTAAAATTCAAAATAAAACTTTAATTTTCCTTTTTCCCCGCCAGGTGGCAGTACTCTCTTCATAGAGACGGCACTCCGCAACGCCGCCACAGACGACAAGGCTCCGTTCGGTTCACTAGAGCTGACGGGACACCTCGGTGACGTCATGAAGGAGTCAGCGCGTATCGCACTCACTGTCGCACGGAACTATATGGCCGAACACTATCCTGATAACAAGTTCTTGAATACTAGGTAAGCGGGCAGCCCCGTCGGGGCTGCGGGTTGTGTGCAAGAGATACCGCGGCCTCGACATAAAGGGCTAAGAAGGAACATGGGTGGTTTTTAGTCAGTAGAAGTCTGACACTCCCTTTCGCTCTGCCCAAGAGCGGGAAGGGTTATTTGATGATTTTCCACCCGCCAAAAAAAAAAAGGGGTGCAGCAGTATTATTAATGTAAAAGTAATATTCTTTTCACAGCTAAACCAATGAACCGACCACCCTTGCATACACGTACAGAAACAGACATAGCTACTTGTCGCGAGCGCTTCGCTCAGCAGCCGCGCCAGGCAGCGGATGCACGCGTCCACGCACGCACGCGCTGACGCATTTCTTAACGTCCAACCATCTTTGTTTTCATAGTTCCAACCTTCCAACCGAACGTTGTATTTTCATTCTTTTTTTATGTAATTACTGTAATACAGTCCACTTCACGTTTCATTTGCTCCACCATGACCCATCGTTGCGAACAGTACTTTTCATCCCGATGTTTAAGCCGAACTTTTGAGTTTTTATAGGGGTACCGCCACCGTGACCTAACATGCGTTTTGGCGCACTGTTGGTTATAGATCTTTCTTTATTTTTGTTCCGACTTGAAAAATGCTCATGGATGTCCTCCGTCCTGGGGCGAGCGGGGGAGTCTTAACTGATTAAAATCCACCCTGTGTCCCCTTCCCACACTTGCACCGGGGATCATACGAACTATAAATGCACCTTCCACGATCCCCAACACCTTGCGCCAATTTTTCCGAGGTTTACTATGATAATATGTTAACAATATTAATTCCAGCCACATCCACTTACACGTACCGGAAGGCGCGACTCCCAAGGACGGTCCGTCGGCCGGCGCGACCATCGCCACGGCGCTGTCGTCGCTGGCTCTCAAGCGACACGTCAGGAACGACCTCGCCATGACGGGAGAGATATCGCTAACTGGCCGAGTGCTGCCCGTCGGAGGTATTAAGGAAAAGATTATAGCGGTAAGTTATTTACTTTTAGATGTAAGAGCAGGAATTAACAGCTACGGAGTCTGGATTTGTGCCCGGTTGATGGCAATAGGCTCGCCCCCTATTACATGGGACTTAAACATAACTGGCGAAATGTGGGTGTACTATTAGGCACACCTCTACCTAACCCTTCGGGGGTTACTTTATTCTGTTACGTTATGTAAGAGCAACAGCTGCTGAAATAGGCGGCCCAACCCTCAATCATTCTTTCTTGATAAAAATTCTTGGACTTTTTTCATTTTGAAAAAGAACCAGTCATCATCATCTTTCTCCTGACCTTATCCCAATTCATTTACATATTCCATACTTCTATTCTATTTCTCGTCATCTCAGCAGTCACCTTCTTTCTAGCCATATCATCCTTCAAAAAGAATCAGTCTTAAAGGCTTAAAATGGCGCAATGGTATGTGACCATTTTAAGAATGCAACGTGATTCATTTTAGGTGTAAGGTGACAATTTGGTCTTACAAACTAACATTATTATTAGAGACCATGTGAGACGCCAAACCCAAATTCTAAATATTATTTCACCCTAATTCCGCAGGCCAAACGCGCCGGCGTGAGCACCGTGATCCTCCCTGAAGAGAACCGTCGCGACTACGATGACCTTCCCGCCTTCATCCGCGAGAAAGTCGACATACACTTCGTCAGCGAAATACACGATGTTCTACAAGTCGCCTTCGAACAAAAACAGGTTTAACGATTATAGACTGTAGTGCTGTGGATTTAAGGCTTAGTCATTCTGAGATGGTACAGTCGAACAAACTATTTGGTGTTCAGGTAACTTGCAACTACTTTGTACTGAGCAGTTCACTCTTTTACATCACTCTGCCATAAGAGTAAAAATTAATTGGAATTTTGGTAATGGTGTAAAGATGACTATGTTGCGTGTATACTAAATAGCTTGTTTGATTGTACTTTGTGTAGAAGCGAAAGTAGGTGTATCAAATAGAATAGTGCGATTTTAAACGCGTTCGTAGTATATGTCAGGGTTACATAACATATTATTTGTACCCTTCTTGATCGATTGGAAATACTTAACGCCTGAAAAGTGTAACAACAGTATTCTATTCAGAATCTTGAATGCGATAAGTCTCTCTTGTAGATTTTTGTCTTGCTGTACAAATTATTTGGACGTTTTCAGAACAGTTATTTCACAGTTTTGTCATTGAATCTTTACTTTCGCTTCTGTACGAAGTAGGTATTATTCTTTTTTATAGTTTCCTAGTAGAAAGTTGTGTAAAAGTACATATTATTCAAATAGGCTTTAATAGATATTGGAACAATGAATTGGTGGAATAATTAAACGATATTTTTAATGAATCTGGTGAAAATGGTTTATAGAAGACAATATTTTATGTGTATAAATGTGTATTTAATTAATTATTTATAGGAGAAAAGTGTCAATTTAGTAAACATGGCAGCAAATGAGACCTACCTGAACATTATTCTGTTACCAGTATTTTCCATCAATTCTACAATTTGTAGCACAGTATAACAGACTACACTCCATACAGTGACTTGTCGAAAATTAACAAAAATAAATAAATGTAATGGGTATTAAATTCACCCTACATGGTCGGATCGACATGATTAGGCACAGTTGGGCGGCAGAATCTATTTATTTCGATCGGTATATTACATAGTAAATAACTCTGCTTAGGCCGAATTAAAGTTAGGTGGCAAACTCAGCTGATCGGCACTAGTTGAATCAAAGCCGAATGTGTTGTAATTGCTTCAGCTCCCGTGTTCACAAATGGTTCAATTTCATTCGACGTATGATATCTATCTTTTTTGGCATTTCGAAAGTGCGGGAGATACACATACAATTTTCCGAATCGAAGCATAATAAGAATTGTAAATATGGGGTTAGGTTTGTTGTGCTGTGAGTGATGGGCTAGCTCGCCGTCCGTCCGTCTTATGACGACGACAGGCCGTGTCGACGGCGCGCGAGTGTTGCACGCGCGCCTCAAAGAGATGTCAGCAACATGGAAGGGACACGCAAGGGCCGACGCCCGTCGGGGCTGCGGGTTGTTCGCAAGAGATACCGCGGCCTCGACATGAAGGGCTAGGAAGGAACATGGGTGGTTTTTAGTCAGTAGAAGTCTGACACTCCCTTTCGCTCTGCCCAAGAGCGGGAGGGGTTATTTGATGATTTCCCACACCCCTAAAAAAAAAAAGGTTTGTTGTGCTGTGTATGTGACGACCCGATCGTCTAGGACTCTAGGAACATGATGACCCACCACCCCTGAGGACCTCTGGCATTGTCTCGAAAAGTTCTTTACTGTATGGAGTTCAATTCGTAGAGAAACTGTGGTAGATCTTCCAAAGATTCAATTGCAATCTTTTCACAATTTATTTAATTTATTTTTCTGATTTTTATTTCAATCACAAAAATATAAAAATCACTTTTATTCACGTTACAATATGCATTGATACTATGGCTGTCATAGGTCAAACTAAGGCCAGCGCACACCTGGGGAGGCAGGACAAAGCATGTTTTCTCTACCTAATGTAAATCCAAGCGTGGCTAGTGGTAACAAGGTACAGATTCCAATGTTTAGAGATCGACTCTTCCCTTCACACATTAAAATCTGTATCTTGTAACCACTACCTACGTATGAATTTACGTTGGGTAAAGATAAAATGCTCTGCCAAACCTTACCCGGTGAGTGTTGCCCATAACTGTGAAAAGATTGTACTTATCGCGTATAGTATGTGTTCACCTGTCCAATTTATTCATTAAGTCGCATTTGTTCATGATAAGTACCTAAAGTATATAGTGATAGTTTATTGTAGTGCGAGCATGATGATGGTTGTTGAATAGATATAGCGGTATAAGAATGTTGTTGAATTTTAAATAAATATTTTCTTTTTTTAATTTTGTAGTTTGTTACTCGTTTGCACGACAAAGGCTGCTTCCACACGCACATTTTTCAATTATTCCACTTTACCCCACCAAGCCCATTCTGCCCCACTAAAATCGTGTTTAGTGGGGCAATTCCACTGCAAACTTTAAGGCATTCCAATTTGCCCCACACATTCGAACGAAGCGCTTTACTAAATCTTTTATTATGCGCACAGCCAAGGATTGGAACTCCGCCTGCATCGGTTTTCCCGAGTTCATATAACCCCAATCTATTTAAGTCGCGAGTAAATAGGCTTCGTCTGGGTAAGTTCGTTCCATCGTCGACCTCATCTCTGCCCTTAGGGCAAGATTCAAATAAAAAAAAAACTAGAGGAGTGGCTTGGTGGGACAAAGTGGCATAATTCACATTCCTGTCCGTAAAGAATTACGGCTTATTACGTGTTAAGACACGCAGTAGTGTAGTATGGATCACTAAGAAAGCTTCCTGATAGACACGGTCCAAGCGAAAAAACGGGTGTCCTGTACAAGCAGTCTTATTCTGCACATTTTTGTTGCTTCATCTAGTTTTTGTTTTTTTCATTTGAAGCTACGAATAATATTATGCGAAAAAATGATCTCAGTTCAAAAGAGTTCCACGAAAATCTGTTTTTATGGTTTTTTGCTTGTGGAAATCCTAATGAATGTCCGATACTTTGGGTAGACGAAGGCGGGGGATCAGAATCGTTCTGACTAAAACCATACGGTGTCCTTCAACTATCTTGGGCCGGGGGGCTGGAGTATTGGTCAGGTCGTCAAATCACACCGAAATAAGGGCGAGCAGTGCTTGAGAAACTTGAAACGGTCGCGCGGCCCGCCCGTGGCGCTAGTCGCCGGAGACTGCCGAGCCGGTCGCTGCCATTTCGGTGTGAATTGAGCCTTACTCTTTTCGTTCTGTTTTCATTAATTTATTCACGTGTATGGCTTGCATCCTAGTTAAACCCTACTCCTCCTTCTTTAGCAGACATTTCAAGAAAGAAAAGAAATAAATAATTAATTTCCAGCGACGAATCGAAGTGGGCAAAGTCAGGATCTACTTGTAGCAGATGGACACCAAAGAAGACACTGTTTTGTTTTAAACAAGTTTATTTTTAATAAATAACGTTAAGTTTTTAATAATTGTTTTATTTTAGTTTATAGAAATATCAGGTTAAACAGAAACCCATTTTGTGGTTACACAATATTCAAATGTGGGGTGATTTACTCCTATTTAATTAAATAGTAATAATTACATACTAGCTGGCTAGTTTCTAAAGCCCTTTTATATACCAAGGGCAAGTGGTAATACTGGTCTACTTCTTTAAAGACTTCCTTCCATCCTCCAACAACTGTACCAGCACAGGGTAAACCTCGTCATAAGTCGCGATTTGGTTTTGTCTCACATGGTTCTGATATCTCTGCAAGGCTCCCGCCACAAATTCCAGCCTATCTCTCTCATTTCTGTGAGAGTCCAGCCACTGCATCAACTTCTGCACATTCCACCCAGCACAAGTATGGGGAGCCAACAGCTGATGGCCACCATGGGAGAACAAGAACATCATAACCAAAGAGTAAGGTAAGCATGCACCTTCAGTCTGGCTCTTGGCTATTTCTTGAGGAGTCTTCTCTAGCACAAGGTGCAGAGCCTTAAGCTGTCTGTAGTGGTCCCCTAACTCTGTCATATCATTTACTAAAGGAGATAAAGCAATCTCCAGATGCTTACAATCTATCTGCAACTTTGCTCTACCAAACTTGCTCAGTGGTCTCACATTGCAGATGTGCTGGGTGAACCTCTCAATACATGCTCTGGCAATGTTGAGACAGCATTCATTGAGAGCAGATTTCTCACTGAACATTGACAAGTAAATGTCTTTACACCTGGATACAAACTGCTGAAGTTCCTTCATGTAAGGAGAACATGACAAGGACTTGCCAGCTGGATCATCAGCCCTGATCAAATCAGGCTCATCATGCATGGTCATCAAAATAATGTATAGTGAGTTCTTGATTGATTCAGCAAACAACTGGAGTATTGGCATGCTGGAAATGTCTTTTAAGCTATTCTGAACAATTTGTATACTTTCATGAGGCAACATTGAGTTCATGTTTATGAGGACTCTCTTGATTTGTGATGAGAAATAGTACAAGGAGTTGCACAGGTCAGCATTCTTCTGCTGTGAGCTTGTTGGTGATTCAATGATCTGTGCTACATCACTGTCCATTGATAACCTCTGTTCAGCCTCTACAGTCATCTGCTTGATAGACTTGGCTACACTGTTGGCCAAGCTAATGCTCAATTGTTTGTCGCCAAGTGAGATACTCAGTGCTTCAGCAATGACTCTGATAGCATTATCTATTTGGTCCATGTTTGGAACTTGAGACAAGTGCCACATACTCCTAACAGGCTCTAGAAGCTTTCCCAAAGATTTTGATAAAAAGGAGTTTTCCCATTTTGTAAGACATGAGCGGTTCATCTCTAGATCCTTAGATTTTAGTCTAGAGAGTAAATCATTGAAGCTTTTTAGTAACCTTGGGAAGTCAATTTCCACAGATTGGCTGACCGTCAGAGGGCTCTTTTCAAGTTCACTGCTGAAGACAAGGGACAAGTCGGCCCAGAAATTCTTGGCTATATTCCTGAAGTTTCCAATAGCATGTAATTCATTGACTACATTCTGCAACATTATGACTTTAGTGCAGCTATTGTAAATGTCGACTTTGAAAAGCTTCTCAATGTTATCCCAAAGTTTGATTTTGAAGTCTTGTGCATTCATGATATTTGCTTTCCCTGGTGCAATTCTTCCAGAGCTTGATTTCTTGACTTCAATGGAAACCATTTGCACATTCAGTGCTGTTGTGATTTCCTTCTTCAAATCACTCAGTATGCTGTTGACAGATTTTTTTATCTGTTCCTCTGTACATTGCAAGTTGTGGAATACCTTGAAGCATTGTAAAAGCTTCACTTTGTCTCCACTCAATAGACTTGATTGCAAAAGTTCAGTCGAGTTAGTTAATAACTCAGTTCTTCTACGTTGAACAGCTTTTAGAACCTCGTCAAGTAGATCTATCCCTTCAAAATCGTAGTCGCTAATCAACTCATTCAACTCAAAGAGTATGATGGCCTCTTTGGATGGGTTATCTTTGATGCTTTGCAGTTTATTCCATAAGTTGAGGATTTTAGAGGCGTGTCTTAGTAAATTACACGTAGTTTGGACTCTTTCGAGCATCAAAGTCTGGTTTTCTAGGGCAAAATAAGGCGTATGTACTCGATCTTTCATTTTTTCGGCACCGCGTAGCAAACTCTGCACTTGTGATTGGACCGATTCTAAAGTCATTTCTAAGTCGGAAATATGACTTGCCTGTGTAAGTAGATCATTGTGTTTGGCTAGAACTTGTTTCTCCAAGCTTTTGCTTAGTTTTTCAATCCCCTGAGCGAGTTTATTTACTTGATCAGTCACAGAGAGGTGTTCATTGATTACGGGCTTTATAGACTCATCTAAGAACTTGCTGTAAAACTCATCGTTCTCGATTTCTACACAAACGTCTTTCGCTTCCATAGTCTTGATTATTTTATAATTAATTGCCTATAAATACAATTAGCACAAACTTATTTTCCGAGTGTTTACAAGTTTTTTGATGACATCAATGAACACGACATCTGTCAGATTTGACACTGACATTAGTTGATTATCAGGAATTTGGGTGACCAAGTAGAAAAATCAGAACTGGCCCCCACTTTAGCGATATTTAATGTAAAAGGGTCTAGAGAAAAAGTATTTCTTTACCTACTAAGAATATAAATAAATGAAAGACCATTGAATAAAAGCACTTACTGCTGGGTATAGGCCTCTTTTTTCTTGTGCCTATTTTCACGGTCCTGTACCTGTCGTATCCAGGTTTCTCCACCGCAACTATAAATTATCGTATGATATTATAAACAAAGTCCTCCACCGCGTCTGTCTGTCGGTTCGGGATAAACTCAAAAACTACTGCACCGATGTTCATGTTGTTTTGACCAATGGATCGTTTTCGTGGAAGGTTTTAATATTTTTTTCAAAACTCAACCTAAGGGCTAAGGGAGTTAAATAAGGGATGAAAGTTTGTTGGAATATTCTCGACATACACGCGGCAAAGCCGCGGGTTAATGCTAGTTTAATAAATAAAACAATTCGCTTCGTCAATTTTATTTATTTCAATTAGCACACAGTCTTGTGCTACATTGTTACAGAATTAATTAGTTATAAAATATCAACTATTTCCAACAAAATTGTGCACTAGCTTTGAAATTTATATTTAAGTAATATAATAAAAAATATTACATACTACAGCCCTCACTCGTAAACGTTTTCAAACATTAGATTCTTTTTCAAGACATAAAAATTAAAACTACTTAAGAAAAAAGAAGAAATCGTTTGAACAACGTTTACAAGCAAGGTAATTAATATACAACATTACATAGAATTTTATACTGTAAACGTTTTATTGCAAAGCTATAAAAATATTTTCGTTAGGTAAATACAAAATTATGGCTACGAAATGGGTGTAGTGTGGTATACATAATTCATGGCAAAAATATTCTGGCTGATGACGATTTTCATGGCAGCTTGGATTTTCGTTCGTATTAAAAATTATACAATATTCGTAAAAATATACCAAGTACTTATAGTTTGGCACCTAATTAAAAACGTGTGCTAAGCTATACGCCTACACAGCTGAATTACATGAGCACTGACTTGCTTCAGTAAGTTACAAAAAAAAAAACAGTTGAGCGACTTACTTATTAGTAGGTATAAACTCCTTGATGCATGGCTAGACCGTAATTTAACAAGTCATTATGAACAATCATACAAACTGTGCAAAAACAAAATGTTGCAAGTACCTGGTGTATTTTTAGACTATAATTAAACTAACAACTAATCATTACAATAAACTTAATATACTAAAAAAACGCTGTCAAAATATTAAAATTTATGATTGTTGATATTTGATTTAAAAAATTCGTTTGAATAATTCATTGTACATGCTGAGTAAAATAATAAGCTATAGAAATATTGAATAACTAATATAATTTGCGGATTTTGAACACAAAAGCGTCGGTTTAACATTAAAAAAATAACTGTATTACCTAAGAAGTTAGTTCCTTGAGGGCGTTTTGTGAGCAATCATAAGCGTAACTACGATTAGTAGAATTTGTCCCTTATCAAATTACAATGGCGGCCAAAATATTTGGGACATTATTTTATTTGACAACGGTAAATTCTACTAATCCTTTAATCACGTTTATTTGACATATTGTCACCAACAAGCATAATTCGTAAAGTAGTTTCAAACTTCACTATAGCTTGCAAATTTGCTTCTAGTTAAAGTAGAAAACATTTAACGATGTTCCTAATATTATGCTACAATAACGATTGTATATGATATCGGCTGCGCCTATTCGCGGCAGCCATCTTTATCAAAGATAAGTCTAGTAAAACAGGAATTACATAGTAAAAAGATCTTTAAAACTGAAAATATGGTAATTATTATACTATTAAAGATTTTTTAGATAGGATTGTTGAGCTATACAGTAAACGTTTTTACCCACTTATTAACTTATAAAGAGACATGGGGGTAATACAAGTCAGTTGTGTCTACCCAATAATTGTGCACTATTTGTACTAAACAGTTTACAACCAATCTAAAATTGTACTTGAATAATGCACAACCATTTATTACGCAAAAATTATTAGGATATACCCTTTAAAATAATTCTCAGGGTAAACTGGATATAGGGTAAAGGCGAAAATAGGGTAATTTGACATACTTTTCATAAGTACAGCTGTATTTGTATAGTTTTGGTTAATGTATGTCATTTTAATTCACACTTACAAGTTTTTCTAATCGACAGACACGGCCTTCGCTACAAGTATACTATGTTTTAAATAGCACCTTGAGAACTTGACGCCAGTGCTTGTCAGTGAGTATTTTACTTGATAAGAGTGAGAAAAGATCCCGGAATAAAGTAAGGAAGAACTAAAGTGTCCGAAATACGTGAGCTTAGCAAAAAATACCCTCATGATCACAAACACATTGATATAGCATATTCTTTCGTCACTGAAATTAGTCTTAAATTACCTAATTTGGGTTTAATACTTAAAAATAAATAATTAGAATCCTTTGTCTATACTTCATCGGTCTCCAGACTGAGGTCTAGGTTTATATATTGGGGTAGTAATGATAAACCCCACTAACTTAGTAGATATCTTCAATGAGAGATGTATGACAGATTTCAATAATACAAGGCACCTAAGTCAACGCCCAAATAAAAGCGGTCTGTTAGGTTTTGACGTTCGGCTAAATGCATAGAGTACAAATTCCGACGGTGTAATATTATTTAGGCATTAACTTAGGTGTTCATAGTGTTACTGAAAACCGGCAGTATTCTAATTAGATATAATAAATTGTAGTTTCAGTTATTACCCTCACAAAAGACAAACTCAATGTCCACACATACCTCACACAAATAAGCACAAAGTAGTTCTGAAATATTTTCACTGTACAAAAAGTTATTTTTACTCAGCCACAGAAGAATGCCTTAGATTTCATAACTGCCTCATTTCTACATTATACATATAATATTTATGGATATTTCTCACAGAGATTAGCTAATTATAATTAATATTATACAAGGATTACATGCTATGTAGATTTTTTTTATATTAAATGGTAAGAAATAAGTCAAAAGCGTTTAAATGTAGCAGAATCTATTATTTTGTACACTGCTGGAGAATGGAGTATATAGATGCAATATTGTAACGATAAATACTAACATCGATATCATTTGAACATACTTCTGTCAAGAAGTACCAACACACATTAAAATGCAATTTCTGAAATAATTAATTACATACATAATCATCATAATTATGCGATTTTGGATTAGCATGCGTTTTAATGATTATGAGACTGATTTAACTGAACAGAAATATACTACATTTAGAATGCATAAGGTATTTACTAAATTAATAAGACATCGTGAGTTGGTACTTTATAACAGAACTACGTCTTCGTGTCAACAATTATTTTATTAATATTGGTAAATTATGTATCATATGACACAGTATGGTATGGTATACCTTCGATCAATAATAATATTATTAAGTGTCAAGAATCGATTTTAATTGAACGTATTTCAAATATTCGTATTATAAATTCATATTAAGGCTAATAAGTATTTAATTTTATACCATTAGCGTTTTCACTAAACTTAGCTACACTATGATCATGGACATTGAACCTAACACTTATAGTAATAAGATTCAATTAACATGACTAAGCTGTGTAGTCAATAAGCTAGTCTACTGGCACGAAGTCAATATTATTGTTAACAAAAAGCTATTCAGTGTAGTCTAACTAATAGATAGAAGAAAAAAAAACTATTTCAAACTCAAAACCGATAGTCATTTTATCGATTAACTTTTAAGAGTCAGGGCCTTTACAAAAAGCACTCGATAAAAAAGTCCAACACTAAACAAGCCTTTGTCGACAATAAAATTGACTTACCGACTGGTCGCCATCAGATAATATCCACAAATATTATCACTAAATTATATACCGAATTACAGAAACGTGCATCTGAATTTCCGGCCGGGTCCTATAGTTCGTCCTCGCCTATTCCTTTTGACTCGACTCGCCTTGTCCTTGCGGATCTCTCGTACTAGGGTGTAGAAAGCGTCATCGACGCCCATGCGGGTCTTCGCTGATGTCTCCACGAAGGGAACACCGTAACTCCGCGCCACCTGGAAAAGCAGGAATTGAACTCAATTAGATAACTATATTTTGTTGTTTTATGGTTAGAAAGGAGGTGACTGCTGAGATGTCGAGTAATAGAGAAGTATGGAAGAAGAAGACCTTCTGCGCCGATCCCATTTAAATTGGGATAAGGGCAGGAGAACGATGGTTTTGTCATTTTAAAAGGTTAATGTTAATAAACTTGTTAAAACAACAAAATCATCATTCTTCAACAATGTCACGAAAGGGCATTGAACGTAGTGTAATATTGTGCTATAGATTGACGACAATAGTGGTAGGGTAATCCCCCGATCGTCTGCGAATTACTCTTTTTGACCCAAAACAATACTTTATTGATAAAACTAGACAATTTGAACGTCGAAATGATAGTTTACTAAAACCCATTCATTCCCCCCACAGAGAAGCAACCGCGGCACACAACACTTGAGGGGAAATAAAGGGTCTAGTAGACAATCGGCCTGCATTCTGTTGACGAGCCGTATCGGTGAAACCACCTGCATAGGGGCTGTTGTCTTTGTTATAACTTATATTCCAACACGATGAAGTCGTTCACAGTCGAAATATCAAACAACGTTATGTTTCCCAACATAAATGAAATTGTACAAATCCAACGCATTGCGCTGACATTTACGCTGTAAAGGTCACGTTTCCTAGAAATGAAGCTTTAATATCACGGTTCAATCTGTGAATCCAAGCTTCGGTTATTTTGCATACTTGGGAAAATCTGATGAGAACCAATTCGATTGACATAATAAATTAATCAAAACTTAGTACTGTACGAAGCCAAAAGGCCACTATCTAAGCAAGGTGTTGTAACATTTATGACAAAGCTAGCTGGAATCATTAGATGCAGAGCTTAGGCAAAAAAAACTTTCAAAACAGGAGTCTTGCAAGTAATGTTTTTTACATTTTTAAACATTACCGACGTATAGAAAGTAACGTTTCACCATTTTTAAATACAATCAGATACATCAAAATTGACAAGGACGAGACACAACAATCAATACAATATTTATACAATAACACTTCTTTATGACAAGATGACGTAAATGAACCGACAATGACGTCAATCATGAAAGGCTAAAGTGTGTCTATGACGGCAGGCAAAAATGCTAATCGCATAAATATTTTAGGAAGGACGAAGACATATAGCTCTACTAGTTGCATTAACTAGGTCAGATAACGATCGTTACATTTTAAAGTTCGTAGGTTAAGGCCGGCCCTAATGGATGGCATTATGGAAGCCTAGATGCTAATCGTAGCGGCAACATTATCAAGGCTTTTCTGGAAGACTAGAACCTTTATTTTAATTTGTTTGTAACATCGTCAGCCAAGCAAACACAGAAGCGATAAGGCTGAACGTCAAACCAATAAATAAAACATTTTAAGACCTTAAACATAATAAACAGCTATAAATTATTATATTTATACGTCAGCTGTACCAGAAGTGTCTATCCATATAAAGACATTCATATCTACAGACTCGAACGCTGTTAACATGTGTGATTTGCTCGAGGACACAAGCGGAATGAAATAAATGAAAAAGAAAAAAAAGAAAGACGTGGTTGGTGGCCCAAACCACAAAAAAGTGAATATTTGGAATTTGTAATCTCCCATCTCTCGTCTCGAGAACAATGATCACAAAGAGAATTGGGCTAAAGTTTGGGACAAAACTTTCAGTTTGTGTTGAACTTCACAAACTTTATCTTCGAAGTACGTTTCTACGGGCACTTGAAAGGTCAACAGCTAGTTGCCAGATAGAAACAACAATTTGGAACCTCTGATGAGTTAGTAACAAAGTAGGGAGATATTTACAAGTGTTTTATTGGAGAATATTAGGACAAACGTTTATATTATATACAAATATTTGTGAGGAGTTAAATCTCGTGAGGTATGGATCATAAGAAGCAGGTATGGCTATAAGAGGGGAAAGATGGACTGTGTGAAAGACTCATGACGACTAATAGAAAAGGCTTATTATATTCGAGGCGACTAATATCTTAAAAGGCGACTAAGTGTTTGCAGTTCTAATAAAATAACTTGGCAGCGATTAAATATTTCCGCGACTATTATATTAAATTAGCTTAAAAAATAAGGGTGTTATAAAAACTAGCAGCTGCGTAAAGCTAGCAAATAAACTGAACAAGTCAGTGGAAATATTAGGCGAGGTGCTATAAATAATGACTCGGCGACTAAAATTATGACTTGGCGACTAATACCAACAATTTTTTTTAATTCTCAGTTTTACTGCAGTATCGGGTTAACCTTGGCCATAGAAACCATCTAGTTTTTGAGAAGTATGGTCCTACGATGCACCGTTTCTGAGATACGGCATTCAACATTTTTGTACCAAAAAAATTGAAATTGAAATATCTCGAAAATGGAGCCCTAGGCAAAAAATTACCGAAAATTTACCCCCCTGTGTAATCCCCGTGAGACTCACATTACACCCATTTGATACCCCCCCCCCTTCTTCAACGCCTAACCGTTAAGGAGTTATACTATCCATCATCAGTTCATCAACATGAGGTGATGACTATCAGATGCGAATACTTGAATAGCTTTAAAAAAACACGAAACACGTAATACGTGCTATACAATTTGGATTCCTCGATTTCCCTGAGATTCCATCATTCTAATAATTTTGAAAATCGGTTCATGAATGATGGAGTTATGACGTAACAAACATACAAAAAAAACTTATAGTCGAATCGAGTCGAGAACCTCCTCCTTTTAGGAAATCGGTTGAAAAAGCAGCCACAAAATATTTTTTCTGCATGACATTTTCGAGTTTATTTAAAGCTTTTAAAAGTCGCACAATATAATTATGTAAAATATTAGCTGGTTTATATTTATTTATCATACAAACAATTTTAAATAGAATCTGATTTGTGTTATTTATGAATGCCCATTTTCAATTTTTTTTTATTCATCATCAGTATCCGCATAAATACAAATTCTGTTGCCAAAAGAAAAACTTGATTGCCAGTTTAAATTAAAACGGAGCCAATAACTGATTTATTTGCATGCTAACTTTTACTTATTATGATACTCCTTATTAGTCGCCAACCCATTATAAATGGTACCTAGTCTAATATTTTTTAATACCCATATTCGTTTTACTTATACATGCCATAGAGAAGTATGGAAGGAGACATGCTGCGCCGACTCCAAATAAATGTGGATAAGAGCAGGGCCGTACGTGAATGATTATGACCTGGCAAGAAAATTATAGATCTAGATATGACGATACACATTAATTGAAAAAAAGAAGATTTGAATTTTTTGGCATTATAAAGGCTGGCCCCACGTTGGGCGCCAGCTTGTAGCCTTACATTTATCAGGCTCCTCCTGTTAAATGTAACGTTACAAGCTAAATAGTTGAACTGATGGCAAAGTTTGTAACTTTGATAGCTTATATCTCGGAAATGTGACACTTTAGAAGATTTTGTCTCATACAAAACTGTTGGTATTTCATGCGTGGCAATGGGTTTTTGGTTCTAATTGCGTCTACTGGTCTCAATCGCGACTGCTGATCCTGATCTTGAAGTCCTAGGTTCGATGCCCGGGTCACGTACGGGGGTGATGTTATGTAAAGCATGGTCGCTATTCAGAAAATATAATGGTGGAATATTACAAATTGGCAGGATTGGTAGAGCAAATTAGTATATTCTGGACCACGATTTACACAAGGAAGTATATTACAACATACATATTTCAATGACAATACTACAGCTTCTGAGTGCATGTTAGGTACATTTTAAGCTCATCAAATCATTGTGACAATGACTAATGTGTATAACAGTTATCCATTTATTGCATGATAATTATGTATTTATTTATGTATCACCAGGAACAGCATTACTCAGACGATTATAATTATTTTTAGTTCTGATCTCGGACTTTGAAATATTACCTATATGTACAGGATAATTATGTATTAGGCAATTATAAAATGGTTTTAATTGGATATTAATTTATTGGTTGTTGGTTTTTATCGTAAACAACAGAAAACACATTTTTCCGCAAAATAATTAAAATTGGATTCTGGACCATACGTTAATTAAATGGAATTTTTCATGCATCATAAAATGACAAGACACCCTGCGTTTATAAACATTTAAATTCACGTACACAAACAGTCAGTCCCGGAACAACTACCTCTAGGCCATACAAATATTTTGTCCTATGTGGGAATCGAACCCACGACACGCACTGGAGCTGTCACTGCGCCAACCGTGCCGTCAAGAGCAGAAACCAAGCCCATGAGCGCACGCGCAAGCCATCTTTATCAAGTTGCATATGACTGTGTTCTTGGCTTTAAAGAAATATACTTTAAGATTATGATAAACCACACACATATTTGTTTGGGTGAATGTCTGGTGGAGCAAGCGACTGTCTGACCTCCCTTTTGTTGCTATTTAGGGCAGGGTAAACATAAAAAAATGATTCTAAACGGAGTTGTTTGTCGATAAATAAATATTCAGAATGTGGTACGGCCTCTTCAGTTACATGCAGCAGGACCACCCATTGAATTTCTGTAGGTTTCTGGCCCAAAATTTGGGCACTTTTACGACGTCATGCATCGGTGACAGCAGATGACACTTTGACTGTATTTATTGAGGCACAGAAGGCAGAATGGGACGTGGAATATAGGTTGACTGGTAGGGAATGCCTTGTTGCATTAAGTCCGCTTATGTACCACTCCTGTACCTACATGAAGTATAAATAAATAAACGTAGGGTCCTAAAGACCCCCGAAGTGATGCGGTATGTCGTATGATGTATATTCGCCGTCGCAACATTACAAAAAAAATATCGAGAACGATAGGCATTGTTATGTCGCCGTTATATTGGGGAACCTTTTTTGCGGAAGGGAGTGTCAGACTTCTACTAACTAAGAACCACCCATGTTCCTTCTTAGTCCTTTGTGCCCAGAGCCGCGGTGTCTCTTTCGAGTAACCCGCAGCCGGCAGGATATTGAGGAACCTTAATTTTTCTCAAGGTGGTCATTAGCAGAACATTAGTGATCAGCAATGTAACGTATCGCTATCATCATACGAAAAGACGTCCAGTGCTGGACATAGGCCTCTCCCTCGCCTCGCCACATTAAGCGATCCCGTGCATCTCGCATCGAGAGGGTTCCTGCAACCTTCACCAGGTCATCGGTCCACATAGTGGGAGGCCTTCCATCGCAACGTGTTCCGGTTTGCGGTATCGCTATCAGTGCCATCATAATCTGAACTTTTACATTACAGGCGAATGCTAGGAGGATAAGTTTACCTATATCCGTAATTTTATTGTATTATGATTGTGACGATGTAAATCCGTGTAAATAACAAACAAAAAAAGTACCGCGTATCTAACTACCTACTGGATTGTTGCTTTATAAATAAACAAGATAATACACTAACCCTTTTGTTTTGGTTTGGGGCTTCCCCTAGCATAGCGATGTTTTAAAACCACAAAATTAATTACATTTATCTTTGATCTACTAGTTACCAAGTTGCTAATATCGCAATTAAACCCTTAGCAATGCTGATTTTGGCAAGGATAGACAATAGGATGTTTTAATTACAGATAATTAATTACCTACATTTATCTTGGATCTACAAGTTACTTTTTTGTTGATCTGATAGGTATCGTAATTTTATCCATAGAAAGCCTGATGTTGCCAAGGATAAGGTCACATAGTAGGAATGTTTTTAAATGGTACCTAAACTTAAACTCACATACACAAACACACCCAGACCCGAAACAGCTATCTGTAGGCTACACAAATATTTGTTCCGTGCGGAGATCGAACCCGCGACACGCAGCGCAGCAGTCCAATCTCTCAGCCACTGCGCCAACCGTGCCGTCATAATATACATATAGCTTATATATAGCTTCATCACACTTATAATATTATAATGGCCAAAGTACAAACTTTGGCCATTATAATATTGAGAGTGTGTATGTTTGTTCTCTTTCACGCAAAAACTACTGAACGGATTTGGATAAAATTTGGTGCAAAGATAGTTTATAACCTGGATTAACACATAGGATAGTTTTTATCCCGATTTTATCTTCCCGTGGGATATTTTCGAGTTGTAGCGGGCGAAGCCGCTGGCAACAGCTAGTAATTATATAAAGCTTCTTTAGTTTATTTATAAAGCAAGCAATGAAAATAGTGATGCTCGTTTTAACTTACAATAACGAACATGTAAATGGATGCCTAAATAAATGATTGCACTGTTGGAATATATAATATAATCATATCCATAATTAAACAAAAAAAACATTGATTTATAGGCTGCGCTTAGTTTTTGTGAAAAAAGGCATGAGTCTGTTCATGTTAATAGAATGCATAAAATGAAGACATAAAGTATTTCACAAACATTGGATAATTGTTTGTATTTGTGCAATGGTGTAATGATATTGAATGCAAACATGTTTTCTTTGTAATACTAGTCCATTAGGGGGTTTTTTGTCAATGTTAAAAAGTATAATGAGTGTTTTTTATAAGACTATTTTGATTTGGGAGTTATCTTGTATGTGCTTTTTAGTTTATGCTTTTTTACTTTAGACTGGCAGATTGTTTGAGACCCATTTGTTGAAGGTTTTGGAATGCTTGTATTTTAGGCCTGCTTGCACCACAACTTATTAAATGTAATAATGTTTTTCCTACACCTCCACTATTATTTTCTGATAAGTTTCGATGCGGGATCCAAGACCGATAAATTGCTTCTCTGAGACTTTATCGAGCTTCATAGTCTTGTTGTTTTTCTAGTGGTCGCCACTGTTGTTTCTGGCTTTCAGGAGTTGCAGTGGTTTGGGAATAATGTGGCAGGCTTGTCCCAATTAAAAAAAGGTAAGTAATCCTATTTAAAATCTCATGCCAATTCTGTCAATAGTTCAAAAGTGCTCCTTACAATTAGAAGCGTTTATTATTTAGTAAGATGCATATTAGAAAAAAAAAATGTACAAACATGTTTATCCTTTCGGGTTCAATAAATATTACTGAACTTTCACAAGGAATATTACATGGAGACAACAATCTGAGTTCCTCCTTAATTACCAGACAGAAATAATTAAGGCAAGTGTCTGAAAGTGCAAATATTATTTAAAAGTGCTTTCATTGAGCTGAAGTGGAACATTGAACAATGTTATGTAGGTACGGATACCACATGAGTCACGTTTGTGAGAATACTTAATTACTTTTAATTACTGTCTTGTGTTATTTTCTTTTGACTTGTCTGAGAATACCCGAGTTACACACAAGTCAGAAATAAAGTATTCCAAAATAATTAAATGTTATTTTTAATTCAACACAAGTTGCAAGTCATTTAAATCTACACGTGGTTTTATTTAACCACTTATATGGTGATGGTGATAACAGTTACTAACAATATGCTTTACGTATTTATGAGCAATGGTAGATCCAGGTTACACTTACGGGGTGGGGGGGGGGGGGGCGTGTATGCAAAAGAAACAATTATAAATCCTCAACCTACATATTTGTTGATTGACTGCCTGAGTGAGACAGAGGACTTTTGGCAAAGCTCAGCCAATTTAAAATCATTGATAGATCTGTAGAATTAAAAAGAAGAAATCCGGAATGGGGGCAAAGGTAAAAGGTCAATTGGCCATTAAGGATGACATCTTCCCGTCGGGGCTGCGGGTTGTTCGAAAGAGATACCGCGGCCTCGGCGCATGGGCTAAGAAGGAACATGGGTGGTTTTTAGACAGTAGAAGTTTTTTTTTTTTTTATGGTGGGTGGAAAATCATCAATAATCCCATCATCATCTTTCACAGCCCGACTTCACCCACTGCTAAATATTGGCTTATCCTTGCATGTTGTGCCAAGCTTCACGTTCTTTTGCCAATCTTTCTTATAATTATTAGAAGGATCCAATCAACACAGACCACTTTTCATGTATTTCTTAAACGCCAAGATGTCATCCCTTTTCTTTTTGTCTTTTTTTTTAGGGGGCTGGGATATCGTCAAATAACCCCCCCTCCCGCTCTTGGGCAGAGCGAAAGGGAGTGTCAGACTTCTACTGACTAAAAACCACCCATGTTCCTTCTTAGCCCTTCATCTCGAGGCCGCGGTATCTCTTGCGAACAACCCGCAGCCCGGACGGGAGTAGAAGTCTGACACACCCTTTCGCTCTGTCCAGAGCGGGAGGGGGGGTTATTTGACGATATCCCAGCCCCCTAAAAAAAAAGACAAAAAGAAAAGGGATGACATCTTGGCGTTTAAGAAATACATGAAAAGTGGTCTGTGTTGATTGGATCCTTCTAATAATTATGTCTGATTATATATTGTGGCATTAATCCTCATATCAGTATTGGCCTGATAAGAATGGTTAAAGTCATGGTACAAAATTAAATACTAGTCAGATTGACTGACCATGATATAGGTATATTCAAGAACACACAACTTATAGAGGCTAATTTGATACACAATTTACTGCATTATAACAGGGAAAGGCTTTAGTAGGCTCAAGATAAGGCAATCAATAAATCACTATACTGATTAATGGTATAGGATGCTACACTTGTAAGTGAATTATTTGATAAGTTTTGCATTGGAATGTGAAGTGCTTGTGAACTTGTTATTGTTTTCATTAAAACTATCCTTTGTTGGCATATCAACAACTGTTGTTTTTCTATTTTGAATGTTGACAGTTTTTACAAAGGTAAACAATGACACCTTATGTCCTTGGCTTCGTCCGCATGGGTTTAGGAACTTAGAAAGTCTTAACCAAGTCTTCTTCCTCTTTATCATGTAGTTATTGCCTAACCTGGCTTTACATCCCGTCAAGAAACATCTTTCAGGCAAGCTGGTTTCCACATGACGTTTTCCTTCACCAATAATTTACAATATGCACATGAATAAGAAAAATCAGAGGTGCATGTCTTAGTCAACACCTATGACTTGGCAGTGCAACGGTCATAACACTAGACTAGCACTGCTTTACCAACCAAGTCATTGTCTACATGAATACCAATTTCACCTAAGTAAAATCATTTCGGCCATTGAAGCGTAAAAGGCTATCGGACTACGTTACTTTTGTATTTAAAACAGTAATTTGGATAGTTACAGTTACACATGAATGTAATTAATTCTAAATATGAGGTTAATGTGATACTGTAATAAGCTCTGTTTGCACAAGTATTAGATGGTGTTACCAAATATGTGTTAAATTGTTCAAACATGGCTGTTACGTTATGTTTACTGTAGCCTAGTTGTGGCTTAAATGTGTGCGTGTAAGCATTTTTTAGAATAAGATAAAACTGATGACAGTATACAGGGTGGCAGGGACTTTAATGCACAAAACGGTAACCACATATCCAGTACATAATTCTGAACCTCCCCTCAAAATGTATTTATCGGTAATTTAAAAACAATTCAACTGTTTTATTCATTTTGGCCTTGAAGGTATTGCACTTTTGTAGGAAACAGCTGTTTTTTTGTTTTAATTACTGATGAAAATTGTGTGTCAATGTCACAGGCAACCTGTATAGGACAATTTAACTTATTTCTCTGGCATAGAATTAAAGGACTACCAAATTACTGAATTGTGGGGAGAAGAGGGAGGCTTTTGCCCAGCAGTTGAACCATACTAATCAGTATTTTTTGTTAGAAAAACAAAACCTAGCTTCATGAAGTTGACAGCATTAGTATAACAATGAACCTTATTTATTTTTTAAGAATTTTACAACAGAAAATCGAAATCTTAATAAGATTCCTCTTGTGACTTGAGTCAAAGATTCTTCTGCATCTAGAGAGGAAAATTAATTAACCAAACCACTTACATTAAGTAAAAATAACAACTTGTAATGAAATAGCATTTGTTAACGCCTCTCACAGAACGATGCTATAGTTGGTTACATCATCTATCCTTTTTAATAACTATGACAGTGCTAAAGTAGGTAAATATGATCAGCTCGTAGTGTACATATCTGACTTCTAGATCAAAATTTCTTGACAGACATTACACTATACTTTTATTAAAG
This sequence comes from Diarsia brunnea, assembly GCA_949774965.1. NCBI lineage: Eukaryota > Metazoa > Arthropoda > Insecta > Lepidoptera > Noctuidae > Diarsia > Diarsia brunnea. Next base: position 2,497,289 of record OX459014.1, on the reverse strand, counting down.
GTGACATCATTTCTTTTAATGTGCCGTGGTTGAATTAATTTTAATCTTTATCCTTGACTGTATACAAAATGAAATGTAGTTTTTGTGTAAATATTGAGGGGAACTAGTGTTATTCTTGCCTGCCATCTTCAAGAGAATACTGTAACATCACATCAGTCATACCCAAAAGGTGTAAAATGCAGAGGAGTATCTTTATTGCACCTTTAAAAAACCAGTCTTGTTTAAGAAACATGTAAAAGGCATCAACAGACACACATTCAGACTCTGAGGAAAGCTATTATGAAATTCCCAATAACACTTTGCCCTATCTAGAATTCAAAGCCAAATTTTGTGCTCAGTAGTAGCATCTGCAACCGGTCTAAATTGGATACTTTAGCAGATCATTGTCACAGACGCAGTTACTATTATGAAAGGTCCATTTTATGCTTTTTAACGCAATTCATTATGATCTGCTAAAGTGGCCATTTTAGACCCCCAGTAGACAAATGAGGTAGTCAAGAGAATGAGGTTTAATAACTAAAAGTGTGGATGTACACAAACAAAGATTATTACATGTAAGATGATTACAGCCACTTCACATAAGCAATTATACAACAAATGGGAGTTAATCATCAATTATGTGTAATTTTGATTAGATGCTTAACTTGTGAATTAATAGTTCCTTAGTTCTTTGTCATGCACATACATTAAGAAGGCAAGTCATGGTGAATCTAGTGTGGAGAGCAGATACTAGGCACTATTGTTTAAATTGGCAATTTTCATAAGCGATTGTCTGGATTGTTATTTGAAAACATTATTATAAAATATCTGAAAGGTCAAAGGTCTTATCTCAAAGTAATGTAATTGTTATTCTATGAAAAACCCTTTTGTATTTGGGTATGGGTATACATAACAGAGGCATGGGTGTAGTGTGGTGCAGTTTTATTATGTAAACAGTCTCACCTCTCGCGCCTGCGCCATGTCCACGGCCCACGCCTGCAGGTCGCATTTGTTCCCCACCAGCACCATGGGCACCTCCTCAGCGTCCTTCACCCTCTTGATCTGCTCGCGGTACGAGCCAATGTCTTCGAAACTTTTTGCACTGTTCACTGCGAACACCAGCAGGAACCCCTCGCCCGTTCGCATGTACTGGTCCCGCATCGCGGAGTACTCCTCTTGACCCGCCGTGTCAAGAATATCCAACAAACACGTCTCACCATCGATAACTACTTGCTTCCGATACGAATCCTCGATCGTAGGATCGTATTCGTCCACAAAGTGATTCTGTATCAGTTGTATAGTCAATGCGGATTTACCGACGCCTCCGGCGCCTACCACCACCAATTTGTACTCGGTCATCTTGCGACGAGTTAGGAAGAATATTTTTTCACACCACTAATGTCACTAGATCAGAAACTACGCCCCTTGTCGTGCCACACCTTTTAAATTACTCACATCGGCATGGCTGTCGCGACCTATGTTATTGCACTCGCTGTGTCCGTAAAACGGCTAATTAATGTATTATTAGAGGCAAATGCAATAAATAACAATGAGGAGGTTCACTCACCCTTTTACCGGAGTGAGAGTGCGTTCGGAAATGTTATATGTTGATGAGTCATCGCTGACTTAATGTAAAGTAAATTATTATTTTATTTTCATTTTAAAGCAATTGATTGTTTTTTTATTTGAAGAAATGTATATTTAACAATGTTTTCTAAGAAAAAATTGGTTCATGTTCATTATGTCAGCAAAATGCATCCGAGACTAGAACAAAAAAACCTTCAGAACGCACGCCATCATGATTTTGCTGGCTTGTATTAATTTCAAAGAATAACCATAGATGGCGCTGCTGTTTTCCTTTATTCTGAATTTGTTACACCGCTGCACAAAAAATGTTTATTCAATAGATACACGTGTTACATACCAAATCATAACATCAACATGTAGTTTATGTTTAAAAAAACATTTTTATCTAACAGTTACCAGGCTGGCTAATGTTTTTTGTTGTTAAAACGCCAATTGAAATAAAACTAATTTCAAGATTCAAATAATTCATTGTCGAGTATGTGTCGAGTTGACGTTTAGTTTTGTTGAACTATTTCTGGGAGTTTGCTTGATAAGGCTTGAATTTATTACTCATATCGATATTCGTCGAACAGCATAATGTCTGGAGATAATAAAGATGAAGAATCTGCAGGAGAGACGTTGGAAGAAGCAGGAGCACTAGAAGCAGATGTTGGGGCTACATTGTAATGATTTGTATTCCCTTCAATCTATTCCTTTTTTTCTTTTGATTAAATCTCAAATCTCAAATCTTTATTGCGTACCATAATGTATACAGTTGGTAGAGAAACAGTTACATCAGTCTCAATTATGGACCCTGTCGGGCACAGCATAGATCAACAGTAGGAGAGAGGAGGAAGAACGCTCAGCGTTTAATAAGTCAAATTACGTTTACCTACTTAAAAGGTTACCTATGCTTTTATTTTTATTTTTATTTTTTATGAATAGGAACAACAAACAGTTACATTATGAGAACTTATAGCTAGTTTAACAATGTTTTCATTTTGATAATAATGCAACCCACAACGCTGTCCACGGGTTAACATATTAATATAAAAAAAAAACAATAATCACCAGGGGCGAGTGAAAAAAAAAATATTAGAAGAAAAAAAAAACAAATAATAAAAAGTACACAATTAGGCCAGATATAAGACAATAATGTGAAGATTGCATAGATTAATAGTAACTATATCTATTAATTTTTAAGAGTGTTGAAGACAAGACCTTTGAATTTTCCTATTGAGTTGTTGAAGATGTCAATATTTACAAAAGTTTTATTGTACACGTCAACCATGCGGCGGACGGGTGAGCGCAGGCCGGAGTTAGTTCGGCAGGAAGGAATTGCGAATAGCGTACCTGCGCGCACCTTACGCTTGTGGAAAGTTCTAGGTATTGCGTAGCAAATCATATTATTAAGGTTTATGCAGTTGAACTTATTCCTGACAATTTTATAAAGCGTAATAGCTTCAAGGTATTTTCTACGACAGTGTAGAGATAAGAGTTTGTACTTGCTGAGTAACTGGGTATAAGGTAGGTAAGATCGATGGCACCTGTAATGCATAGCACGTAGAAATTTGTGTTGTACGTTTTCAATCATTTCCGCGTATTTCTTATAGAAAGGGTTCCATATCGAAACCGCATACTCCAATTGAGATCGAACTAGTGCTTTATACAGGCATAAATAAGATGAGGTTCTTTTAAAGTTGAGGGTGGACCGCATAATAAATCCGTACATTTGATAGGCTTTGTTAATTATTTTCTCGATATGCAGGTCTAAGCAGAGTTTCGAGTCAAATATAACACCCAGATCGCGAATAGAGGTTAATTTAGCGAGCGCTGTGTGACATAGGGTGTAGGTAAAGTTAATAACGTTCTTTTTTTTGGTAAAGGTAATGTAATTGCACTTAGGCAAGCTTAGCTTGAGCTTATTACTGGTACAGTAGTCGGATAGTCGGTCTAGGTCTTGCTGGAAAAGAGTACAATCATCAACAGTTTTCACTGTTTTGTACATCTTTAGATCGTCTGCGTATAATAGGAACTGAGTATGCTGAAAACATTTCCCTATGTCGTTAACAAATATGTTGAACAGTAAAGGCCCAAGGATAGAACCCTGCGGAACGCCAGATGTTAACTTGGTTACGTTCGACCTGTATCCGTTGATTGCAACACTCTGGCAGCGGTTGGTAATATACGATGCGAACCAGCGCAACAAGTTTCCTCTTATTCCATTGAAGGCAATTTTATTTAGTAATATTTCGTGATCCACCTTGTCAAAGGCCTTGCAAAAATCTGTATACACAGTGTCCACCTGATCATTAGCGTCAAAGCTGTCAAACAAAAAACTAGAAAAAGATAAGAGGTTTGTGGTAGTAGATCTATGTTTGACAAAGCCGTGTTGTTCCTGTATAATGACATGGTGAAACAATGGATATATTTCGTTGTGAACGAGTTTCTCAAAAACCTTTGACAAGGTGGAGAGGATGGAAATTGGACGGTAATTTTCAACTCTATTTTTGGAACCACTCTTGTGTACAGGTGTGATATTAGCGTGTTTCCACCGGTTGGGGAACACGCCTTCGGTGATACACTTATTATAAATAATAGTTAACGGCTTATAGATGTAAGCTGCAGTGTTCCTAAGAAAAAGTGCTGGTATTCCATCAGGTCCAGGTCCTTTTGAAGGATCCAATGACTTGAGTTCCTTCAGCACCTTTTCTTCGCTAAAGTGTAAGTTAGTGGTAACATCGCTAGCTAAGGAAGTTTCTGCTGTCGGCTGCCATTGTGACAGTAGTGGAGATGCAGGTTCATACACTGAGTAAAAGAAATCAGAAAACATATTACAAATTACCTCTGGTTTGTTGGATTCTGTATTATTGTAGAAAACTTTTGCCGGAATAATTGGTTTGTCCCTTCGGTTTGATACGTATGTCCAAAAATGTTTAACATTAGTGCGTAAGCCGTCTTCAATCGAGTTTATGTACGTAGTGTAGCATTTGCTACACAAATCTTTAAAGTTAGTTCTATGCAGGGCGAATGTTTCATAGTCTGATATGTTATTGTACTTTTTCCACTTAACCCAAACTTTTAGCTTTTTTTTGAACAAACTTATTAAGGGACGTGAAAACCAAACTGGGAATGTGGAAGATTTATAATTAGTCAGAGGCGTGTAAGGCTTAATGATCTCATCTAGCTTGTCATAAAATACAGATAGAGCGTCCTCAGAATTTTCATGTGCAAGAAGATCAGGCCAGTCTGTTTCTTGTATCATTTTGTTAATTTGATCATAGTTAGCCTTGTAAAAATTATATTTCTGAATATGCCGCTTTTTCAAGGGAGGGCTTTCTAAATTTATGTTGGTATTACAAACGAACGGAGGGTGATAAACGTCTACAGGTAGCAAAGATGAGGACTCGATTTTAACGTAACAGGCACTATTAGATATTATCAGGTCAAGGGTTTTGCCTTTAGCGTTAAGTAAGTTATTGTATTGCGAGGCATTCAGAAGGGATATAAAATTGTTTAGGCGGCTACACGTCATGTTGGAACTAGAGCACAGCGGAGCACTTGGCGGTGAGTTCAGGGAGGACGCCATATTCCATGTCGTGTCGGGAATATTATAATCTCCAAGTATGTAAAAGTGTTCGACACCAGGGTTTGCCAAAACGTCGTAGAGAAGTTCAAAGTGCTTCGCGTATACATGCTCAGGGGTCGTGGGTGGTATGTAGGCAGCAATGACAATATGACGCTTCTGGTTTTGGCCACTCGGTAGTTCAATGGCAACCTGCTCGATGTGGTTATGCCACGGAGATACGTTTAGATATGTATTAAGGTCAATCTCAGTGGATCTGAGAGTCTTTAGTATTGCCACTAGGACACCACCACCATCCAGCTTCTTCGTAGCCGTGCGATCTCGATCACACCTGTACACAGTGTAGCGCTGGTCGATGAATTCGCTATTATTAATTTCTGGTGTTAGCCATGTTTCGGTCAATACGATGATATCGTACGTTCGCGAAAGGATGTTCATATTGAGAGTATGCAGTTTCGTACGGGTACCCCTACAGTTTTGATAATAAATAGATAAGTTTTTACGAGTCACAAGAGCTGTTAGGGTATTTAATTGTGTTACGTAAATGTGCTAGCAGTGCGAGGGTGCCAGGTAATAGCGAGGTGTGTATGTAATGCGTAGAAGCTATAAAAAGTATGAGTTCAATTCCAGTTATCCAGCAACATATACAAGTAAAACATACGAAACATAGGTAACGAAAAAATAACAAAATAATAATAAAAAAATAACCAAAAAATAACAAAATAATAATAAAAAAATAACAAAAAAACAATTCAATCTTACTATAATATAAAGTACGCAATTTTGAAATCATTTTACATGGCACTTTGATCTGTAACAATATTATTTTGAGCACTAAGGGGCGGGGGCTTATTAATTTTGTGGATATCATCCACTGTTCTAACCGCAAAGGAGGGAACTCCGTCCCGTTCACGTACGAGTATGGTTGAGTTTTTAACCCACACGTATTTAAAATCGCTTTGTTTAGCAGCGTCTTTACATTTTCGAAATAACTGCTTTGTTTTCAGAGTTAGGTGTTCATTTATATATAACTTACTTGGCGATCCTGATATTCCAATTTGATCTGTTTTCAGGCCCTTAGCTAAGCGGAAGGCGCTTAGTAGGTTATCGCGCATAATCCGTGTTGTAAATTTAACAATAATATTCTTCGGTCTGTTATTGGTTTGCTGGGCGTGCTGAACTCTATGGATAGATATTATATCTCTCTGTGATATTGGGAACTTGATGGCATTGCCAATCATATCCATTAACTGTTGTAAGTTTTCACCACGCTTTTCAGGGACGTTACAGATTTCAACGTTGCAGTTCCTAGCCTGCTGTTCCAGTGAGTCTATTTTGTGTTCAAGGTTGCTGATTAAGATTTGAGATTGATCGGAGCTACTGCGGGCTATGGTATCTACACGTTCCTTGAGGTCTTTATGTTCGTCGGCTTGGAATTGTAGTGAGGTTGTTAGATCTGAGACGCTCTCAGCAACCGTATGAACGTGTTCTTTAAGTCTCTCTTGTTCACTTCGGAGAATGCTCATGTCTTGTTTTATTTCAGAGAGAGTGTTCTTAATACCATCGTTGAATTTTGATATGCTAACCTCCATTTCTTGACGCCAGCTGCGCAAGGTTCCACTGATTTCATCAGTGAACGTAGCCATAGTGTGGTCCAAGTCGCTGCGCCATCCTTTTAACGTATCGTTGAGTAGCAAGGAAAACGCGCTAAGGTCGCCACTAGCGGCAGTGTGTGCGTCACCAACACTGGGAATAAGTGTTGATGTTGTGCCTGATGAGGAGTTCGATGACAAGGTTTGTTGATCCAAGTGGTCACAGGACATATTCATAGCATCATCGTGACTTGTAGACATACATATAGAGCGGTTCAGTGAGGCCGAGTTCGAGCGATCCCGACGTGTGACATTGCTGCAGGGAAGACATTTCCAGAGGGACTTTTGCTCACGAGTAAATCCTGCGAATTGTAGTTTTGTGATGTTCAAACACTCAAAGTGGTAAATTCCATCACAGGTATGACATTTTAGTGATAGTGCCACGGTTCCAATCACTTTATTGCAGAGATTACACTTCGAATTCATTTTCAGAGAGCAGAAAAAATATTATTAGGAAGTGTGTGTATATTATGGTACTACTTACGCCACCTAGTGGCAAATGTAGACACGAGTTGGAAATTTTCATGCGTGAGGATCGATATCGATTTCACTGATCTACGATGTGGAGTGATGCTCGTAATAGTTCCAGTGTATTAGGATAGATGTCGCTATTCACAGACACGCAATGGCAAGAAGAATGATTTGCAAAATTTGGATAAAAATCAGCCAACACTTTGATTACGGTTTTATAGGATCTTGCACTTATATCTGCGCAGAATGACACTAGAAACGCCACACAACTGTTATTTCACTGTATTTCACCGAGTTTGTTGCACTTTTGTTTATTGTTTTTGTTGTTTTGAATACGGCGTACCGTGCACACTGGTTTTCAAGTGTTAAAACACAATATATTGTTATTAAAACTTCTCAAAACTATTAACACAGCCAGGATATTTGTCTCTTCAAACTTTTAACACGTATTTAGGTTCGATTGTACACTTTTACTATTTTTAAGATAAATATTTACTAGGAGTAAGCTAAAACAGGTAAACACCGGTACAGCGCCACCTGGCGAGGCACAGAACATTAATATTTTAGTAAGGCTCGAAGTAAAAACGTACTATGCTTACTATTTTGAGGCAGTGCGGTGGTATCATAAATTTGGTAGTGACATCTAGCGTAGTTGATAGGTAAAATGTTGCTATCAGCTGTGGTCGCTGTTGGTTGACATTGACACAACTGTTGATGTGGTTCTGAGTGTTTTTTTGATACAAGGTTTGAATAGTTTTAATAAGTAGGTAGGTACATACCTGGCAATGCCATGATTTATTTTATTTTTTATTTATTTTCTCCATCTTACGACTATCTTTACCAAAGACATTCAAATACTACTCTATCTTAAATCTCTTTGATCTTTACAGAGTTACATAATGCGATAGTGTAGGTACCTACACAATAACAACATTAATTTAAATTTTATAACTAATTACAATCAGCATGTTTTGTGAACTCACTCAATGATATTACATTGGTAAAGTACCAAGGTACCTACTTACTTATATTTTCTGTCCAAATGAGCAACAATGATTGCTGTACCTAGGTAAGTACATACCTAACATGATTTGATTCGCTAGGCGCTAATAACTTAATTAGCTGCTCTTCAATATTTTTGTTGCTTATGTGAGCAAATACCTAAACCTTCGAATTAATTGAACCTTGGAAGAAACCAATGTTATATCAAATTCGACACACATTTACGCCACCTGTGTTCGGTTAGTGAAAGAACGCAAAAATAAGTTTTTGTTCAGGACATATAGATGGCGGTACTAGCAGTTATTAAACAGCACGTATGTTCTCGCATGCCACACATGTGGTGGCCTTAGCGCGCTGTCGCTTAATTTATAAGTTATTTAGCACAGGTCTTATACTCAAGACACCCACAGGATAGTCTGGTTTAGTTTAGTTTAGTTTAGTTTAACTGGGCTTTTGTCCGCACTTAGCCTCTTGATTGGGCCATTGTGCGTGCTGCTTAAAGAATACCTACTCCAACCAACATAGGTCGTCCCACAATTTTAGCAGCCTTCCCAGACTGCTGCAGGCTTCTGGGAGAGTTAATGGGGATCGTAGAGTTTGTGCCCGGTGATCTGCCACGCTCCTGCACTCTAGGAGTACGTGTCTTGGCGTTTCTTCCGCCTCCATGCATCCTCTGCACAGTGGGCTGTCTGTTACACCTATGTTATGTAGATGCAAGGGCGGATCCAGCTCTGGCGCCAGGAGGGGGTCACATAGTCGTGGTCAAGGTAAGAACTTATAATTTAATTTTGATAACAATAGATACAAGTAAAAAGTAGGTATTTTATTAATGTACGTAAGTACTGTACTTAAAAATATTTATTCTTTATTGTACACTTGAAAAACTTAACACATAATAACTTGTACATATACACGTACATATTGCCATCTGCTCTTGAAGACATCCCAGAGAAGCACTATCACGCACGGAATGAGGCAGCCTATTTATATTCCATAACCATGGTGAATTATTTGTCATAACAGCTAGAGGTATGTCGAGGGGTATGACGCACACAGGGGGGGTCGCATGAGGCGGCGGCCGACAATATGACACGCGGGGTTTCGATAGTCGTGGAGAGGATCCGGCAGCTGGGTCTCGAGGTGGCACTTCACAAGTCGGAGGCTTCCATGGACGTGGGAATGTGCTACCGTCGGGATCCCAGCTAACGGTGGGAGGGGTTAACATCGGCGTCGAGTGTACTTTGAAGTACCTAGGACTCGTCCTCGACAGCCGGTGGAACTTCGTGGAGCATTTCCGACGTTTGGCTCCCAGACTGAAGCGGGCGGCGGCTGCCTTCAGGTGGCTCTTGCCCAATCTGGGGGGGCCAAACGCCTCCTGCCGGAGGCTCTACGCGGGGATCGTGCGGTCCATGGCCCTTTACGGGGCGCCGTTGTGGGCGCGTGGTTTGAGAAAGCGGGCCGCCCACTACCTGCACGCGCCCCAAAAGGTGGTGGCTGTAAGGCTAGTCCGTGGGTACCGCACGATCTCCCGCGAGGCGGCGAAGTCCGGCCCTGGTGCAAGCCGGGGCGAGGAGGAATGGAATGCCGTCGCCTCCTTCTGCGAAGTAGTGATGCTAGCGAAGGAGGTGGCGGAACGTGAGAGGGAGAGAACCTCTCGTCCCAGACGCCGCGGGATGCGCTCCGGGCGTCAGGGGCCCCCTGATGGCTTCCGGCCACCGTAGACGCGGGCCTGTAGACGGTGAGTGATGGGCTAGCTCGACGTCCATCCGTCTTATGACGACGACAGGCCGTGTCGACGGCGCGTTCGTGTTCGACGCGCGCCTCAAATAGATGTCAGCAGCATGGAAGGGGCCCACAAGGGCCGACGCCCATCGTGGCTGCGGGTTGTTCGCAAGAGATACCGCGGCCTCGACATGAAGGGCTAAGAAGGAACATGGGTGGTTTTTAGTCAGTAGAAGTCTGACACTCCCTTTCCCTTTCCAAGAGCGGGAGGGGTTATTTGATGATTTCCCACCCCAAAAAAAAATTTTACATCCATTACGTCATTTGGTACGTTTTTATGAACGTGGAGAAGTGCCAGTCTGGTTAGGCGATCTTCAACCATTGAAGATCTTAGCCACGATTTAATTCTGCGCAACGTAGAGAAAGACCTTTCTGCTGTCGCTACACTGACAGGTAGTTTAGCCATAATACATAAAAATGTTACCCTGACCCAATGACAGAGAGAGAGACAATAAATACGACATTCAACACAGTCGACAGGGATGACGAACGACGCGGGTTCTCTGTCCGACTCACATTTTCTTGAAATTTAATTAATAAAAAATTCAGCTTTCATATTTTTTCACAAATGAAAAGGGCATTATTTAAATTATTGAATTTCCTTGTGTAAAGAAATAAAATCAACTTTTAAAGGAGATGAAGATTTACTTCTATTTTAGTGGTTTTTTTTTGTGAATTTTTAACCAAGTAAATACGAAGCTTAATAAAAAAACTAAATGGGGATTTCAAAGATAAAACATTAAAGAATTATGTGGACTTTACATTTACTTTTCATTTCCTTCAGTTTTTGAGGTATAGCATCTAAAGATAGCGAAAAAACGGGATTGGGTCCGGGAAACGCCTTAATGTTCAATCTGCCTCGTCCAAAAAAAAATATAAGTAGGTAGGTACATAAGTCACGCAGCACTCTTTTAGTTCAAATTTCGATGCGTTCGTTTCCAAACGTTTGCCATCATACAAAGTTATTATATTAAATTAATTAAATATTGAAGGTATGTACACTTGGGAGCAAATAAATCGAGCCACTTCCTTTTTCACGCATTATGGTAATTATTTTTGGTATTATGGAACGCATCGATTCGAAACATATATCGCCTAAAAGGGTATTTAATAACCTTTACAAAGAGGGTAGTTAGTTGTCAAAATTTCATTTTTTTTTTATTTAAATTAAAGTTTAAAGGGTAGAATAAAATTATCGCATTTAATTTGCTTATGACATTTTTATTGTACTCTGTTAAGAAAAGATTAAATTTGAGGTTTTTGTTAATCATACCCATATTACTTGTTATTGTTGTCTTTATCTGTGTCTGTGTAATCAAAATAACCTGATAAAATGGATACTACACCGACGGAAGCTGCCCAAGTTGTAGCTTTACTTGAGGTTGGACACGGACAACGTGAAGTGGCACGCAGACTTCATTTGAGTCGTTCAAAGGTACAGCGGGTATACCGCAGGTATCTGGAGACTGGTGCTTTTGTTCGGCGACCTGGAACTGGCCGACCACGGGCAACAACAGAACGTGACGACCGCTTTATTGCAACCAATTCGTTGCGCGACCGTGAACTTAATGCTGTTCAGCTACAGCAAGCGTTACGTGACGTTCGAGGAGTCTCAATCAGTAGGTGGACAGTGAGACGAAGACTAAAAGAACGAAATTTAACATCACACAAACCAGCAACTGGCCCAAAATTGACTGTAGCTCATCGCCGATCTCGCTTGGAGTTTGCTCGAGAACACATTAATTGGACGTTAGAAGACTGGAGGTCAGTTTTGTTTTCTGACGAGTCAAGAATCTGTCTTTTTAGCAATGACGGGAGAAACCGAGTGTATAGACGTCCTGGTGAAAGATTTGCCCAATGTTGCATTCGAGAAACTGTGAGTTTTGGTGGTGGTTCTTGTATGGTGTGGGGAGGAATTTCTCTAGACGGAAAAACGGAACTTGTCTTCGTCGACCCCGCCAACGATGGCAGTGGTAGACGTGGATTAACAGCTGACCGATACATAACTGACATTCTTGAAAACCACGTAATGCCGTATGCTGGTTTTGTCGGAGAAAATTTCTTGTTTATGCATGACAATGCGAGACCTCATACCGCGCAGATCGTTACGGAATACTTGTCTGCGATCGGGATTCAACAAATGGTATGGCCAGCACGAAGTCCCGATTTGAACCCGATCGAACACCTATGGGACGAGCTAAAACGGAGAGTCCGAGCCAGGGTTCCCGCTGTTTCATCCATTCCCGAGCTTAAAGTCGCTGTGCTTGAAGAGTGGGAGAACATACCACAATATGTCATCGTAACGCTGATCAGATCGATGACTAATAGGCTACAAGAATGTATCAGGGCACGGGGGGGTAATACCAGTTATTAAGAATATTCTTTTTGCAATAATTTTGTTTTTTATTGTTTTTATGGACTGTTTTAGCCCTACTAAATTTTCTATCAAAATTACCATTTTTCTTGCAGAGCCAATAATTTATCATTCAATAAGGTTATTATTCAATAATTTACCCTCATTGTAAAGGTTATTAACTAAACTTTTAGGCGATATATAGTTCGAATTGATACGTTCCATATTACCAAAAATATTTACCATTTTACGTGAAAAAAGGTAGTGGCTCGATTTATTTGCTCCCAAGTGTAGTTGCATAAAATCTGTATGGTGACAAAATATATAAATAAAATCATTATGTTCAATTAGTGGTCCACCTAAGTCCTGGAACCAGCTCAGGGGGGGGGTCATGACCCCCATGACCCCCCCCCTGGATCCGCCGTTGTGTAGATGTTTGTTTAAGGAACAGTGACCCGTTAAAATTCCTATGATTTTACGGATTTTGTCCCTTTTAAGTTTGATGAGATTGCGAGTAAACTTCATTGGTGCCGCCGGAACTGCATCTTTTGTTTGCCTGCATCCTTCACTGTTTCTCCATTCGGTGAGGTATTTTTCTGTGGTTCTTAAACGCAGCCATGTTTTTATTTGGGCCTGAGGTATGGGCAGTAGTGGTTCCGGTCCAAATACTGTATCACCTGAGCCTCTCTTGGCCAGCTCATCTGCTGCGTCGTTGCCCAGCGAGTTGCTGTGTCCTTTAATCCATTGCAGGGTTACACTGTTCGTGGTTGCAATGGATTGGAGTGCATTGTGGCATTCCAGTATTAGGACAGGTAATTGTGTTGTTTTTTAGGGCTTGAAGCACCGATGCACTGTCGGAGATGATCTTTATTTTAAAATCTCTGACGTCTCTGGCTGCAACTGCTTGTGCCGCTCTGGTGATATCGACACATTCGGCTTGGAAGATTGTGTTTAATTTATCTAGGGTATTTGATATAGAGATGTCGAGATCATTCGAGAAGCCGGCTCCTGTACCATATGAGGTCTTGGAGCCGACCGTATATATCCTAACTTCATTGATGCCAGAGCTATCTACTGCTTCCGCAGTGAGTTGGATGTCGTAACTTCTATCGAACACATGGTGAGATGAAGTCTTGTCCATGGGCGCCTCAAGGAGTGGTATTTCCTTCAGAATCCCCTGGAAAACTTTTGAGTGTGTTGTTTCTGTATTTACTTTCCATAGTCCGTTCGATCTTAGTCTTAAGGCTGTTGCTTGAGCTTCCTCTTTTATGACCAGATCCAGAGGTCTTAAATTTAAAAGAAACTCTAACGCTGCTGATGGAGTTGTTCTCATGCATCCAGTAGCTGCTACACTAGCTAAGCGTTGCAGGCTCTGGAGTTTCGTTTTCACCGTGGTCAGCTGAGTTCTGGGCCACCATACAACTGATCCGTAGGTAATAGAAGGTCTGATGACTGACGTGTATAGCCAGAGTGTGATCTTTGGGTTAAGACCCCATCTCTTACCAACTAGTCTTCTACACTGATTAAAAGCTATACAGGCCTTCTTTGTTTTAGCCTCTAAGTGACTCGCCCAGTTCAATTTGTTATCAAGAATTATGCCCAGATATTTCACTTGTGTTGATAGGGAGAGTCTAGTGTTGAAAAGCTTTGGTAGTTGTAATTCTGGTAGCTTCCTTTTGTTGGTAAAAAGGATAAGTTCTGTTTTCTTGGGATTTACTGAAAGTTCGTGTTCTTCACACCAAACTTCTACTATCTGCAGTGCAGAGCGCATCACTTTGCACAGCATATCTTCAGCATTCCCGTTTATGAGTATAACAAGGTCGTCTGCATAACCAATAGTAGTGTATCCTCTGTCATTCAGTTTTTTTATGAGGCTATCCACTACCATGTTCCAGAGAAGTGGAGATAAGACGCCTCCTTGGAGGCATCCTCTTGCTACCTTGGCTCTTGTGGTAGTATTTCCCACCAGGATAGTCTGGTTAAGCAGAAACCAGCTTCATAGGTTGACCTGCAAGATGCCATTTCAAAAAAACTCCAAGGGAACCACTAATCAGGCAGGATAATTAAGTAGGTAGGTACCTAAGGTCTAAGTAAAGTTTAGGTAACTTTTTTTTTTTAGGGTTGGAAATCATCGAATGACTCCTCCCGCTCTGGGCAGAGCGATAGGGAGTGTCAGACTTCTACTGACTAAAAACCACCCATGTTCCTTTTTAGCCCTTTGTGCCGAACCTTTGTTTATCTCTTCGAACAACCTGCAGCCCCGATGGGAAGTTTAGGTACCTGAGGTCATTTTGCTTTACTTTTTTCAGTGATCAACAGCTTGCGGGCATAGACCCGAGGCTGCATATCAACATGGATCCCTTCGCTCACCGCCACCTACGTCCTGAAATGATGTTCATTCGTGAAGAGTTGCGGCAGGCGAAGTTACAAACATTGGCTGTTAGTTTATTATTGTTTATTTTAGTTAGGCGCCAAACAGACGAGCGGGGTCTAAAATGGACAATTTAGCAGATTATAATATGAATTGCGTTAAAATTTGTAAAATGTACAATTCATTATAGTAACTGCGTCAAAATAAGTTTTAAGTGTTTTTTAGTTTTAAGTATTAATGGTAGTAACTGTTCTGCGTCTGACCATTTTACGGCTTTTAACGCATGTCATAATATTATTTTCCTAATATGACCTCCAGCACTTTGCTGACAACAGAGCCAACTTCAGCTGACGACAGAGCCCAATTCAGCCGTCGACAGAGGCTACTGCTTATCTCGACAAATTTTGTCGAGATAAGACAACAATTCTGTCAACATGGACAGTTGCTTTTAAAGCAACTGTCCATGTTGACAGAATTGTTGAGGCGCGCCGCTAACGCTATTATAGTAATGCCCGGGATACATGAGGCCAGTTTTTCAAGCCAAGACCGCAAGCTAATTCCTAGTTCTCTACTAAACTCAGGGGCGGATCTTGAATTTGTGGGGCCCTGGGCTAATACTGCTTAGGGGCCCTACCTAATTACTCAACTAATTGCCATTTTGACAAGAAACTGTTTTCTGTAGTGATGTAGGTAGGTTAGGTTATATGTAATGTAATATTATGTTAAGTACAGGAAGAAAATAGGAAAAAATAATATTTTATTTATTTATTAAAACACTAGCGGACGTCACGCGGTTTCACCCGCGTAGTTCCTGTTCCCGTGGGAATACAGGGATAAAAAGTAGCCTATGTCACCCGGGGATAGTGTAGCTTCCCAACGGTGAAAGAATTTTTGAAATCGGTTCAGTAGATCCCGAGATTACCCCTTACAATTTAACAAACACACAAACTTTACTTCTTTATAATATTAGTATAGATTATTTATTGCAAAATAAATTGACAGGTTATAAATGGTTATGTTATATAAATTATAAAGCACACTTTCTGCATTTTTGTGCTGCAAATTCTTTTATTTGGTCATCGCACTGTAGGTCCTTTGTTAAATCGCAATTTATCGAAAGAACTGATAAATGATTTAGTCGATAGTTCGACATTGTTGTCCTGTATTTGTTTTCTATATACGACATCCTGAAGAATGAACGCTCCGCTTCACAGCCAGTGATCGGCATCGTTAAAAAAATCTTTAAGAGTTTGGGAAAACATCAACAAGTGTTTATCTTTTTGAATAACATAACCAAGATCTTTGCAGTAATTGGCCATTTTTCATTTTTCTAGTGAAATACCTATTTGAAAAAGATCTGTTTTGTTCTTTATATTTCTTCATTGAAGATATTCTTCGGATCTTTATTTTGAAAGTCAGTCTTTTCATGTGAGAGGACGAAATTAATAAAATCATTATTTAGCAAATCTGGCCACAAGACCACGTCAACATATTTCTCAAACTCAAACTTAATATTTTCTTTCCACCTCGGTATCGGTATTACCTTCCTTTTGCTGAACACCAATGTTTTCAGAGGAACCAGAGGGTTGCTGGAATTCAAGATATTGCACATTTTCATCGATGGTATTTTTTTTCTGGTTTTCAAAATCTTGCATATTTTCATCACTTGTATTTATTTCCTGGTTTTGCGATTTTTTGCTTCCTTCGGTTAAATTCTCTTCGCATAAAATACCTTCCTTTACGTTTTTTAATGGATTTATAGCTATTTCATTCGCGTTTATATGTTCTGATTTAAAAAAATTTCAATTTTTGCGCATTTATTTCTTTCTTTTTCTCGACCAAACTGTAATTTTCTTTTTTCAGCTCCACTTTTATATTTTCTAGCAGACATATTGTAAAATAAGATATTTTTTCTGAAAATAAACAAAGAACTGGATAGAACTTTTAATTTTAATACCTACTTTGTAATGAGTGTAGCAATTCACAAATTATCATTAAATATCGAACGAGTTCGATTCATTTAGTTTTGAAAACTGAAGTAAAAATAAAAAAGTCATGTTTTATAATTCTTTTTACTTACCTACTGCCTATTAAAAGCAGGAAGTCTAGTTATGCTGAATACTTTCAATTTTAGTAAATTAAAAGAAAGGTCCGGTCCTTATAACTTTTAAGTTATCTATCACTTAGTAAACTAAACACACGCACTAAACACATTTCTAACAATAACAAAGTCAATTCGTTAATATAGTCGACGATAGCAGAAGTGCGGAAAAATAACAAAATTGCGTCGGGCGATAAGCGGAGGGAAGTCCCCAGTAATAGACAATACACGGAATACACCGACCGAAAACAAGCGACAAGGAATTCCCCGTTCCGTTTGATAGATGCGCACACGGGTTGATTGATCGCAGAGTTGCCAACCATAAGATCGGTTTTTTTCAATTCTAGAATTTTTTTATTATTGACAATATCGTCTATTGGTTTCAGTTCGGTTGGGGGCTCTCTGTATTCGCGGGGCTCTGGGCTGCAGCCCAAAAAGCCTTTAAGTAGATCCGCCCCTGACTAAACTGCCCTGTCTTACCGCCCTGGCTTGTTAGCTAGTTTTGTCTACATGAAGCCAGAAGTGCCAGCTTACTAGCTTACTGACACTAACTTGCTATCCGGACTTGAAAAACTGACCTCGTGTATCCCGGGCATAAGGGAGACAGTGAGACACTATAGTAATAAAATGAATTTCGAGTGAGAAACACTGTTGTTTGCGTTGCGCTCAGACTGTTGCTGTCGCCATTAGTGATGTACTCATGCCGGCAGCAATCGCAGTTGCTTCTGTCGACAGCCCGACCGCTTATGTTGTCTCGCAGCTCGCAGCTCGTCTATACGAGGCCTAACCATATATCATGATAATTATCGTGTTTCTTGATACACATGACACGGTTATTTTATTTCTCAGGAACTATCCCACTGATCAAGTGTGTGTTTCTATTTACTTGAGGTACTTTTTAGGTACAATTTTTTGGTGTAATCACATTTTATGAGTAATGCTTAAATAATAAAATATTATAGAACACCCGCCATCTTGATGTCAATATGGCGGGTGTACTTTAATTTCGAAATAATTTCGTTCTGAAGGAGGTACAGATTTTTTAGAGCTAGGTACAAAATAGTATGTTTTAGGTACATTTGTTTGGTAGTTGGTATAATTTAATTTGCTATGGTACACCCGCCATTTAATTTAACTTCGAAACCGCGACAAGCTGTCAAGTCCGGGCTTAATGTGGTTGTGCCTCTAATAGATTTAGTTAGGTGTAACTTAACCAGTTAGTGTTTAGATGTGTCAACGTTGGCCTTTTCTCTTATTACTTGTGGACGCGCTACTTATTATTACTCGTCTATGTGGCTCCTACCATACCCATATTCAACTATTCAAGTTTATGTTATATTTCATAGACAAACAGGAACGACTTCCTTAATATTATCCTTAAGTACAAGGCCATTTTCATCATACTCGTGTCGAAAAATGGTAGATAGGTAAATATGTACATCATAGGTATACGTACCTACTAGCTATGGCCCGCAACTTTATCAGCATGAAAATATTATAAAATTAGCTGTAACCCGCATGCGTTGCTATGCCCTTTTTCCCACATACTAGCTGCCTACGTACCAACTATCTGCCTACCACCAACCTACCTAGCTACCTATTACATACCTACTACCTCCTAGCCTACCTACCTACTACCACACCTCGGACACTCCATACAACGCTCGCAAAATAATTGCCTATTAATACTACATAATCAAATAACGTGTGTGCACACTGTGCACGTGCAAATGGTGTGCGTAAACTGTAGTAGGGTTGTCGTAGCGTAAAAAATGGCGCGGAAAGTGCAACGGTATGCGTCGCGAAAACCGAACGACGACTTCGACGACTAACGAACAGCAATATTCATTTTTATATATATAAGATAATAACTTTTTTTTTCTCTCAACTACTCTCTTCTTTAACTTCTCTCTCAGTTTCAAGGGTTTTCATTTCTTCACACGGAGCTCCTAAATCTTTTGCAAACGTACTCATACAACATCTGCTATCTGCCAGTAAATGACTCGTCAAAATCTGTCCAACCGTTTCGGTTATCAGCCGGAACAAACAACAGACAGACAGAAACAATTTATGTACCTATCCCATCATCTATCATATACCATCATCATCATCAAAATCATCATCATCATCATCATCTTCCACAGGCCGACTTCACCCACTGCTAAATATTGGCTTATCCTTGCATGTTGTGCCAAGCTTCACGTTCTTTTGCCAGCCTTTTTTTTTTTTTTTGGGGGGTGGGAAATCATCCAATAACCCCTCCCGCTCTTGGGCAGAGCGAAAGGGAGTGTCAGACTTCTACTGACTAAAAACCACCCATGTTCCTTCTTAGCCCTTCATGTCGAGGCCGCGGTATCTCTTGCGAACAACCCGCAGCCTCGACGGGCTCTTTTGCCAGCCTCATTCAGAATATTCCCTTCTTTTATAAATAACTTGATTATCTTTTCCGCTGCTCTCAAAACGGTGAAGAAAACATCGTAAGGAAACCGGCATGTCTTAAAACCAAAAAAATCGAAGACATGTGACATTTACCAACCTGCACTGGGCCCGCGTGGTGGAGTATAACCCATCTCTCTCCTAGAGAGGAGGCCTGAGTCCCTGCAGTGGGAACATTATAGACTGATGATGATGATCAGACCTAGCTACGCCAGCCCATGAAGCTACATTCTGTCCAATTTCTTTAATAGATATTCAACTTTATCCTAATAATCATAATCATCATTTATTGCACTCATGTAGTTCATAGGTTGTTACAGGTATATAAGTTTCACACATGAACCCTGCTAGGGCACAGCAATATACATATAGTTTAAAATGCCACATAATAAACAAACTTAAACTAAAATATAAATTTAAACATCTTCATCATAATATATGTCCATAATTTGCTTTTTAAATAGATGACTGTGATAATTTGATAAAATAATTAGGATACAAATAATTTTTCATCATTTCCTTTTATAAATTAGAATAAGATATTAATAATATAATTACAACAAATAGCAAAAATAACAACAATCATAAATGTTGAAAAATGAAAAAGGACATAATCATAGAACAACATAACATAAGTAGGTGGTAAGTCAAAATGGAAAAGTCAAAAATTGTAGTTGTTGTGTGTATTGTGTAATGTCAAATCAATGTCAAAAAATTACTTATCGTCAAAGAATTCCTTTAGAGTGTAATACGATTTTAATAAAAGGAATTTTCGGAGACCGTTTTTAAATTTATTTTCGTACTGTATGTCCCTAATTGAATTTGGAAGCTTATTATATATTTTTACGCACATGGCTAAAGGTCCTGAATGAAACATAGTCAATTTTGAGCTCGGTAAGGCTAATTCATTTTTGTTTTGACGTCTAACACTGTGTTGCTGTGGGCGAAGGTCCCTAGTGAGTGGAAACAGTGCCTGGTGTTTTCTTACAAATTTGCTAACTTCCAAAATGTAGATACCAGTTAGTGTAAGGACCTTGTATTCTACAAAGAAAGGCTTACAGCTTTCTGTGCTATCTATATTGGCAAGAATTCGCAAACATCTCTTTTGTAGAATAAAAATTCTTTCTCTATCTACGCCATTTCCCCACAACACGATTCCATAGCTTAGCCAGGAGTATGCATAAGCTTAGTATGCTGTGAGAGCAGTTTTAAAATCGGTAGCTCTTTTAAGCTCCGCCAAGGCATAAATAAAGCTGGCAAGTTTATTTGCCAATGTGTCCATATGGGCTTTCCAGTTAATATTGGTATCTATAGTCAAACCTAACAGTTTAAACTCGTTAATACATTGCAGCTTTATGTTGTTATATGAGTAGTTTATGTCCAGTTTGCGTTTTTGGTATGGTCTATATTGCATTAGCTTTGTTTTTTCAAAATTTAATTCTAAGTTATGATCTTTTAACCATGCGATTATTTTGGATAGCTTATCGTCTAGACTTGAGTTTAGGTTTTCTTGGTCAGTATAAGGGAAAATTATAGAAATATCGTCAGCAAATAAAATACTTTGAGCGTCAATTTCTTTAGGAAGGTCATTAATATAAACTAAAAATAGTAAGCATCCTAACACGCTGCCTTGTGGAATCGACATTGTTATTTTAGCTTTATTAGATCTTACGCGTGTTATTTGGCCAGTGTGTGAGTCGCTATGTTCTACCTCTACGTATTGTTCCCTATTATCTAGGTACGAGCAGAACCACTTGTATGCTGTTCCTCTAACACCTATTGTATTTAGTTTATTCAGTAAGATTTCGTATGAGACTCTGTCGTACGCTTTGCTCATATCCAGTAAAATCCCAACTGCGTAATTTTTATTATTTATTATATTTAAAGCTTCCTGGATATACTTAAATATGGCTAATGCCGTGGATCTATTTTTTCGGAACCCATTTTGGCTCTCATTGAAAATTTTGTATCTTTCGCAATAAGAATAAAGTCGTTTTGACATCGCAGTCTCCAATATTTTTGAGAAAGTTGGTAGCAATGCTATCGGTCGATAATTACTTGCGGCAGTCTGGTCTCCCTTTTTGAAAATTGGTTTCACTATAGATACTTTAAGAAGGTCAGGGACGGAGCCTTCATCTAAAGACTGATTAATTATTAAATAAGTCAGCGGTAACGTCAATTCTTCAGCGCATGCTTTTATAAGTATAGGCGGTAGCTCGTCATGTCCATAACTTCGCTTGTTCTTCATTTTTTTAATTATAAACTTAATTTCGTTAGGGTCAACAGGTCTTAGGAAAATGGAGTTTTCGCTTTGGAAGGAGGTAGGACGGCCAGTTGGACAAAAGTTCCCGTCAGTTTTTCCCACTGTCACAAAATAATCATTAATTCCTCTCCTATCCTCATCCACATATATCCTCCTTTAGCTTGATGTGCAACTGCAGGCGTGCTTTTAAGGTTGATATTTGTTTGGCAAACGAACGGTAATGTTTTGGTGATCTTTGCTTTAGCAGTTCTCGAAGTATTGGGGTTGAACAACTATATTTTTGTTGACTTGTTGACATTACCTCAAATAGATAAACAAAATTTGTTTATGTCTACATTCAAGATTATAGGGAGCAGGGTGGCTGGTAGCAGCTGAATGAGATTTGCCGTGCTTCAAGTTGAATGGCTTATTCTGACTGGAGACGCTTATGTCCTATTGTTGTTGGCTGATGATGAAGATATTCACGAGATTTGCGCGTTGAACCAACCAAACAAACATACTCGTACAAACAAATAAACTCTTCAGCTTTGTAATACTAGTATAGATATTATGTTGGTAGACTACTTAGCCTACAGACGTATCTGCACAGGACACCACTTGCAGATTGCGGTCACATCTCATTGTCACGTCGGTTTCTTGACATCAATAAACAGTAAACTGTCTTAAAATATATAGATATATAGGTAGAAACATAATAAACAAGACTTATATTTGATCAGGCAAGCGTTTATAATGTAATGTCTCAGAAGTTCCCGTCGAGGCGGCGGGTTGTTCGAAAGAGAAGTTGTAAGAAGGAACATGGTTGGTTTTTAGTCAGTAGAAGTCTGACACTCCCTTCCGCTCTGCCCAAGAGCGGGAGGGGTTATTTGATGATTTTTCACCCGCCAAGAAAAAAATAAAAGTTCTCAGAAGTTTTTCTCAGATTCTGACTACAACTTACACTTCGTTGAGTAAGTTTTTACAGACATGAGTTAGGAATTCAGTAGATTCTTCATGAATCTTTTGCTCACTTATAGGGTCCTACGATCTTGGCGGAGTGTATAACTGCATAAGTCATAATAAATACAATCTTTTTTTTTTATTATACAAAATGTAGGTGCACATCATTATTAGAATGAGCTGAGATCAGATAGATAACTAACAAAATTTTAACTCTCTAAAATGTAATTTTTATCTTGCAATTTATTTTGGTTGTAATTTTTCGTAAATCATTGTATTCTATAGTTTTATTTCATTCGAATGTCTTTAGCTTATATAATACGAAAATAATGGCTTTGATTTGCACCGTACGAAATGAGCAAATGGTGAAATAGGTTATTCACACATAATTACGCAACCTGTCTGCAGGTTATTCGCTTATCCTCCAAAAAAAGACGGTTATTCGCTTATAAATACAGTATGTTAGTTTATACTAGGGACATATTGGAACCCGCAATAGGGGCATGCTTACATGATACTAATAAAGCAATTAACAAATAAAACACTGATGATAATTATGTAATATAATATACAGGGTGTAAACGAACCCTTCACGCATCCGTCAACCAAGCATTCTGTACATCAAACTAAGTACCCCTACGCAAAAATTTTTGCTGGGAAATTACGTTTTTTTTTGGGGTCAAAAATCACATTTTACGGTAAAACTCAAAGTAGCACTCTTAAAACATTGTGCTAGTGGATGCTTTGAATATTAAACGGGTCATGGAGGTAATTTAAGTAAAGTTAAAACCTGAAATAGTAGTATTTACAAAAACAGCTGTGAAAAATTTGGAACTTTGACCCCCAAAATCTCCGTAACTAGGAGGTTCCCAGGTATGGTCTAGAACAAAAAAATGATCGCAGTGGTGGGGAGAACAAGTGCCCTTCGTTTGCGTTAAGGGTACTTTTACACCCTATAATACACTGATACATTACATAGTTGGGAAAAGATTAGGCTGATGATAGCTAGGAAAAGGCTAGGCAGATGATGATGTGGTCCGTGTGAAGAAACTTTTATTATTTATACATAGGTATTAGCGCTTGTGCTCTGCCCATACTTTCCATGACGTGTTGTTGTTGTGGTGTGGTTTTGTACTGTCATGTCATGTGTTTTTTTGTATTTAGGTGTGGTACTTGTGAAGGAAGCGTTATAGAAGTGGTGTAGGCGGCGAAATACTTTTGTTTTAAATGAATATTCGATGTTTTCAATGAAAAAAGTATTTATTATACTGTAGGACCTTTCACTGGAAGTAGGTTAGGTAGGAAACGGTTTTTCCATGATCGCATTGTTAAAAGGTTTAAAGGCCCACGTATGATCTTTTTCTACGAATTCTGTAAAATATAGACTTTTAATTGCTTTGACTACCTATTTTCCTGTAGGGATTTCGAGAACAGTGTTTCCTTTATGATGTGATGTTTTGCACGGGTTTCGTTGAAAAATAGATTGCAAAGCTAAGATATTAAGTATAGGATCCAGATATTTCAGCGCTGTTTCAAACACCATGATCACGGATAAACTGAAGTTATTGCGGATGGTTATTATGTTTATGAGCGACCAAATCGGTCTAGCCTATTTCTTGATTGATTTTTGCGCTGGTTACTTGCAATAATTCCGAAATACAGGGAACCCAAAACAAACGGTAAACATGGTAGGTAAATATCCCGTGTTAATGACAATATCTATACATAAAACTCGTGATATAACATTTATATTTGAAATGCTCGCATCTAAATTATGTCCACATAATCTCGTCTACCAACACGTTTAGTAAAATGTTGTTTAAATGACTGCAGCTCCATACTTTTTTTGTTGTAAATGGTGACTTGTGGAGTCGTAACAGCGTCGTCGTTAACCATTTAAGTGCCTATTTGGCAAACCAATAAAAAACTAGTCAACTAAAATTCGGCAACGACTCAAACACAATGACTAAATTAGTCTTGATCCAAGTTAGATACGTTTTTTATCTAGATTGAGTGCTTGAGCTTTAAGACCTACTTTTAGTGAAAATGGTGGAATTTTATTTTTATATTATTATTTTTTTTTAAAACGTGGCCCCAACTAGGAATTTCTTCTGTATCGTGGGTGCCTTTACAAACATTTAAACTTACATACACAAATATCCAGACCCGGAGCAACTATCTGTAGGCCATACAAATATTTGTTCCGTGCGGGGATCGAACCCGCGACACGCAGCGCAGCAGTCCAATCGCTCAGCCACTGCGCCAACCGTGCCGTCAAATTGGTTTAGAGATAACGCTTTTTTTCTTAATTTTAAGAGTATTTACTTCTCCTCGTTTTGGAATTAATTTTGCTGTGCCCTGACAGGGTCTACAATGACTCTTAGCTCTAAGCCTTTTCTGTTAACACCATGCTTTACCTTGTGGAATGCAAATAAATGAATATGAATAATAACTGACATTAGACGACACCTTGATGAAAGCCCGTGCTATTACCTCAGCGGTGACAGTTGAAATTCAAATCCTTGGCCTCAGAAATCAGCCATCAGGATATTTTTAGTAGCAACCGGGCACAAATCCAGGCACTGTGCTTGGATTTGTTTGATAGGTTCACCCCTATTACATGGGACTTAACATAACTCTCGAAATGTAGATGTACTATTAGGTACATCTCTGCCCATACTTTCGGGTGCTATAGCCGTGATGTTATTTGGAAGCTTCAGAAAGTGAGCAAGGACGGTCCAAGATAAAAAAAATATCTGGAGGCTGTATCGGTGTGGTGTACCAATCTAAATAATTACGTTATCGGTGCCAGGTGTCAGCTTCTGTTAACATATAAAATATTGATAAACTTGTTCGACATTTTTTAAGTATGCCGCATAAAGTATTTTATTAAACTCGACAGTTTACTTTTAGGTGAGCCAAACTAAATGAAGATTATCAGTAACTGTTGTCCCCACGTAGGATTTACTACCGTAATACTCAGAGAGCTTTAATGATTACTGAGGCCATCACTTAGTAAAGGTTTTGATAGTTTTGTCGAGAGTCTCTCTGAGTACCACAGTAACTGCGGTACTCAGATATATTTAATGATAACTTAAGCCGTCACTTAGTAAAGATTTGACATACTTTTGTATGACAAAACTGTCAAAACCTTTATTAGGTAATTGCCTAAGTAATCATTAAAGCTCTCTGAGTACGGCAGTAAATCCTACGTAGGGACAACAGTTACTGATAATCTTCATTTAGTTTGGCTCACCTAAAAGTAAACTGTCGAGTTTAATAACTACTTTAGCCTGCATCACCCCACTGCTGGGCAAGGGTCTCTGCCGATGTCCCTCAGTTGTTTCAATCCAGGGTTAATGTGGACCACTGGTCGTTGGTTTTGTGCAGCTCGTTCCACCATCTTTTAAAAATTTGCCGCGTCACCTTCTAACTATGTCAGGGTTCCAGAAAGTTGCTCTTTGTTTGGCTTATTGAGCATTTTCAAAAATCCTTACTATTAGGAAGAATTTCGCTCAAGTACAAACCTACATTGAATAAAGAATACGTGTGCATAATTTCATGCTTTTTGACTCAACGATTTAGGCTGTATGTTTTCGTTAGTAAGTGAAGTCATTTAAGCTTTTATTCATTAAACGAGGCTTGCTTCAATGAAACCGAGAAAACATTTTTTTCATTTAGGGCTACATTACATTGTCATTCCATACGCTAAATCGGTTGTAAACTAAGCTTATATATTTAAATTTAATCACCAGGTACGCCGTACGGCGCTCAAGAAACTTCTCCTCAAGGATTTCGAGCTGGAGGATTGCGAGCTACGGAACATTGGCCTTGCATACGCGCCCCAGGACCCTTGAACGACACTTATTAAGATGATAGCTGGGAAATTTAAATTTTCATACATTTTTTGCAATTTGCTGGTCAGTTTCAGGATTTTTAGGATGGTTGATTGATAACAACTTGTGTTTTAACAGAATTAAAACATTAGAATCATTTTATATCACGTAATAAAGTATCTATAAAGCTTTGCCATTCAATATGAATGTGGAAGGATATACGAGTAGAGGAAGACCAAAGAAACGATGGATGGACTGTGTTAAAAATGATATGGTAAAAAAGATGGTGTCTCATGAGATGACGAGAAACAGAGAAGTATGGAAGAGGAAGACATGCTGCGCCGACCCCAAATGAATTGGGATAAGGGCAAGAGAATGATGATGATTCAATCAATAAGAACACAAAGTCACTCTAGGAACTTTAAGTAGAATAAAAGTCCTTTAGTTCGTTGGTTATTACTCCAAAGACTATTTCATGAATTTCATTTGATTTTAAGCCTATAATTCATATAAGTATTCATGATTCTATGGATTATAATTGTGTGAATACATATTTTTATGGACGCACATCAATAAGGCATCAACAGAAAATTTGATACTATACAGGCTGGATGGAAAATGGTTAACACGACCACCTTTCAACCAGACCATCATTCAACCAGACCACCATTCAACCAGACCATCATGCTGAGCTCCACATAAAATAGTTTCATCTGTAATTTAAAAAAAAATATCTGTTCCGTACATTTTGACCCTGTAGGTAGGCACACTTTTCTAGGAAATCGCTGTTTTTTGTAGAAACCGATGAGATCTAAGTGAGGAAGGGTACTAAATACGTGGTAACCGGTTTCGCATCGGTGTCTCTTCATCAATTTATTTAGGCTCGGCGCGGTATGCCTTCTTCTTCCATACTTCTCAATTACTGGGTCAATTAATCTCATCCAGAGACTTTCTAGCTTGCCATATAATCCTTTACACTGTCCATCCATCATTTCTTAGGTCTTTCCACCACACCAGTTGCAACTAAATTTCAAAATACGTAAGAAAATTATAATTTCCCGGGCCATTTAAGCGCTTTCCCGTTAACTTTTACCAACTTCAGCATACTTGCGTAATAAACTTCACGAATCATAACTTGTTTTTATTACTTGTAAACTACGGACAAAGTTGAGGAAAACTTAATTCTGATCGCTGAAAGTTGGAAATTGTATTCATTGATGTGAATAATGTAATGGAACGATGTTATTAGAAATTTGAGGTTTCTTTTGTGCTGTTGTTAAACTGACAGAGGGGCAATGGGCTAGCTAGCAGGCCTTTCGTGTTATGACGATAGGCCGTCTTTATGGTGCGTTCCTGCCTCAAATAGATGTCAGCAACATTGAAAGGGACAAGGGCCGATGCTTGCCGAAGCTGCGGGACTGTTTGAAAGAGATACCGCGGCTCCAGAACACAAAGGGCTAAGAAGGAACATGGGTGGGTTTCAGTCAGTACAAGTCTGACACTCCCTTCCGCTGAAGGAGCGGGAGGGGTCATTGGCGATTTCCCACCCGAAAAAAGGTTATAGGAGTGATGTTTATGTCAGGGCTGTGACATCGACGCCCGTCGGGGCTGCGGGTTGTTCGCAAGAGATACCGCGGCCTCGACATGAACGGCTAAGAAGCAACATGGGTGGTTTTTAGTCAGCAGAAGTCTGACACTCCCTCTCGCTCTGCCCAAGAGCGGGAGGGGTTATTTGATGATTTCCCAATCCCCCCCAAAAAAAAAAGGCTGTGACGTACCCACTGGTTTTGTTTTAACCGGATGAACCGCGGGATGTTGACTTGTAAACGCGTCTTGATCGAACTTCGCATGGAGTATGGTGTGTGAACCCCCTCTCTAACTCTCCATAGTGTTGGCGATTCAGTAAGAATTCTGATAGAGGAGCCGAGGAGCAAAATCTATCGCAGCGATTTAGGAATGACGTTTAACTGATCTAAGATATTTGGAATAAGAACTTATTTGTTCAGACAGCCCGTATGCAATTTAATCACTAAATTGCTTATGCCCGACTGTCTTGCTGACTAGGCAGTAGACTCATGTCAATGTTTATGAAGTGAATTAAAGTATTTGCATAAATTGTAGGTAAGTACATAAAATAAGATGGAATAACAATATGGATAAGCCTTGTACCGTCGAACAAGGTAATAAGTACACAGGTAGAGTCTTTATAATTTTAGTACACTGAAAATATTGATAGCAATTTTGTTTTATAAAACGTTTTGCATTAAGCGACTGATGTTAAACGCTGTATCATTTCACAACAGTAAATTGTAAGTTAATTAAGTTTGATTCTGTTTGGCCTAACTTAAGAATATTGATATATTTTTTCTATTGCTATCATTATTGTATTTTGTTCTTTTTTTTTTGTTGTTTACCTATCCGTTAAGGCTCATAATGCATGTAGTGCTCTTCATTAAGTGATGGAGCACTTACTGCCGCACTCAGAGAGCTTTAATGATTACTTAGGCCATCACTTAGTAAAGGTTTTGACAGTTTTGTCATACATTATTAATTATGTCAAACCTTTATTTAGTAACGGCTTAAGTAATCATTAAATATCTCTAAGTACCGCAGTTAGGTTTAAGTTTGAAAAGTTTTCCTCTAATTGTACCTACAGCTACGTAATAATCAAGTCAACCGATTAAAAAAAACATTGGGCCAAAAAAATAAACCTGTATGTACATAAATTGATAATCCATTCATGTGATAATATTATCGACGCAATGACGTCACTGGCGTGGACTACAAGGTCGAGTTCGTTCATCTCCTCAATATGGCACGTTTATTGAATCGGGTTTTTAACGGCCCGTTCGCACAGGCTTGCTCGAAGAGGAAAGCAGATTTTTATCACGTTTAAAACAGAGTTTAAAACCATTGTAATAAGATTTATTTTTACATGTTACTTCTTTCATTTTTGAAAGCAATCCAAACGCGCTTAGTGTGAGAAAACGCCGGCCGATGTTCTCCGAGCCGGTCTGTGTGAACGGAGCCTAAGACGTATAGGCTGTAATAATTATTAATGAAGCTAGTGGAATCTGTTTAAAAAATATCTGCTATAAAGACTTAAATTCAATTCCCTTATCTCTTTTCGAGTCTATGACTCGGATACCCTATCTTGCCAACAAACTGCTCTGTAGTTTGGCAGAAGTAAAATGTACTGAATTTGACTTAATGTTCCAAATAAACACATTTTTTTTATTTTTTTTATAAGACAAGGTGATGCTCAGGCAATACCACGCCGTCTAGAAGCAGTTTGCATAGTAGTTCTTTACATAATCGCATCATTATCAGTAACAGCTACGGAGTCTGAATTTGTGCCTGATGGAAAAAGCCAATAACACTTTGCCCGACCCGTGAATGGAACCCAGGACCTCATGCTCAGCAGTCGTGCTTGCGACCACTAGACCAACGAGGCAGTCAATAATATTGAAATGTATATTAAAACAGCAATTTAATGAAATAATAACATAAAAGTCTGCTGCCTTTTGTTATAACTCAATTTGGACGATTGACGAACAAATATATCATAGGGCCTTGCGCATGGCGTTTAGTGGTTATTGACTAACCACCACCTAAGTACCCACCAAAGTACCTAATAAAGTACTTAGGTGGTAGTTAGTCATTAATGTCACCATCAGGATCGCCTACGGACAAATTGTGATAAAGTCCATTTCACGAAAGAAGTCCCGCAGACGCAGCGCTGCATGTCGCGCGACATAATGTTGTTTCACAACTTTTGGCATCGTAAATAAACCTTATAACGCACTAATCCAATAATAAATTCACAAAATATCTACCACAACAAACGCACCTTGATAACATCGACAAACGACAACATGGCCGATCTGTTAAATTTAGTTCCACAATTGTCCGCGGGACTTCTTTCGTGAAATGGACTTTACCATAGAGTATGAATCAATGTTTGAGGTAATAATTAATTACACGTGGAGTTCGGGACGCGTAGGTACATAAAACGTGATAAATTCGTAATATAACATCACGCCTGTAACATCCGAAGTGATAAGCACCAATAGTAGGTACACCCACATTTGGCCAGTTATTTTAAAGTCCCCTTAAAGTTCTATGTGTCCCATGTGCGAACCCCATTGCATATTATTTTTACACATCCATAAACTCACGCCCTTTCCCCAGGGGGGTAGGCAGAAACCACAGAACGCCACCTGCTACGATCCTTATCTCTCTTTTTCTTTTTTTTGTAATAAGTGTAAGAACAGTTTGCCCGACCGGGGAATCGAATTCAGAACTTCATGATCAGCAGTCGCGCTTGCGACTACCAAACATTAATTCCTAAATTAAGCTTTAATTTTGTAATTACGACTAGAACTTCCTTATGGCCAATATTTCCTCAACTAGCCAACTTTAGTCACACACAAAATACCATAGTCATCATTTAAGCAACTTCTGTGCTATTTTCGTCAGATTCAGGCCATAGTCAAACGGGTTCTTAGTAGGTAGATATATGGCGGACAATACAACACGTATATCAGCCGTATATTTAGGGTTTATCAATCCGTTTGCAACTCAGTAGAGAACCGTTTACGCACTCAGGCGCACGCCTGTTGTAGAATCGAGTTTATAATCCGCGAATTGAAGTGTCTTGTGTTAAGTGTAGTGCTAAATTCAATTTACGACTCCAATGATCGACTTTTCAGACTATAATTGAAGTAAGTGGGTGTTTTTGTGTCATGCAATTTGCAAATTTTGTAATTTGATGCTTGTCTAGATGGTTTATCGAGGAGTTAATTAATTTTGATTATATGAAAGCCTTTTTATTAACGAGTTCATGGTTGTGACTTTGTTTGTGTCAAAAAGACAAACTATGTATTAGGTACCTAGTTTTAGCTAGTTAAGTAAAGTCACTGGCACTAATCATGCAGCAAAATTTAAACCCAATTTTCTCGTGAAACAACAGTTTTTACTTTGAGATAAGACCCATTTTGTCATGGTATTAGTTTGAGAAGGCTATATCCGTAACGACACAAGATAACAGTCAATACAGTAGGAGAAAAACAGTTACCGCGCGTACTTATCTCTTAGCAGAGAATAATACTTAGATATGGGAATAAGCAAAGTTTATTTACTTAAATAAATGTGCCTAAAATGTAGGTAAGTAACATGTGGATAATATCTCCCTACAAAATTTCCGAATGATTTTAAAGTAACCAAGTAAAGCTGTTAAATAGAAAGTAATAAAACATTTAAATTAATGAAAGAGTTTGTGAAATTAGATAAGCTTTTTCAAACCTCAGGTATGTGGATTACTGTTTACTGTTTGTTAGGGGTAAGAGTTTCCCGTCGGGGCTGCGGGTTGTTCGCAAGAGATATCGCGGCCTCGACATAAAGGGCTAAGAAGGAATATGGGTGGTTTTTAGTCAGTGGAACTCTGACACTCCTTTTCGCTCTGCCCAAGAGCGGGAGGGGTTATTTGATGATTTCCCAAAAGACAAAAAAACATTCTTGATATTCATTCATTCATTCAAGTGTTTACTGCGGTACTCAGAGATATTTAATGATTACTTAAGCCGTCACTTAGTAAAGATTTGATATACTTTTGTATGACAAAACTGTCAGAACCTTTACTAAGTGATTGCCTAAGTAATCATTAAAGCTCTCTGAGTGCGGCAGTTAGAGCTTGATTTTTAATTTCTCTTTTTCTTTCGAATTTAGAGCATTTCTTTTATCTGGTTTAACTGAAACATTATGAGATTATGATTTACAGATTTTCCGCTTACTGAATCAGTTTCTATACATTAGAAATTAGCGTTATAAGAATAATAATTTCAGTCTGCCAAAGGTTAAATTATTATTTTTAAACTGCCTTCATTCAAAAGCAGCCTGTAAATAATTTAATTGAAACAAATACTTTTAGTTTAAATCAAACAAAATACTATTACATTTTATAATTTAATAAATAGTATAAAGAATTGAATGGATTCTTGTGATTTATTAGCAAATTTTCTTCTACAATACGCTTGAGTGCTCAATCAATCTCTCAAAAGAAATTACATTTGAACATTAAAACGAAAAACATCTCGTTAGCTTCTACTTCAATAATGTATGAACTGTCAATACTACGTATAGAAATGTCAACAAGATGTTTCAAGGGTTTTTAACCTGTGTACATACACTCGAGTATATAATATAACAGATGATTTTTTAGTCACCGTCCAAATTCTAATATTTCAATCTTTGACGAAAATCATTGAATACGTGTTTTTACTTTTAGTATCACTCAATACAAAAATATTGAGATATTATCACATCACAAAGTTTTAACGTTTCACGGAGATCGGATAATTCTTTCGAGAAAATGATTTAATATGAAAATTTTACGTATCGATTTCTTTTCAAAAATGGTGTTAGTGATTGAATGGCTAGAAAAAATTTGGACGGTGACTAAAAAATCTTCTTGTATATAAAGACGATAACAATATAATATCACGCATGTTTAACTGCATTTTTTTTTTTTTGCTCACCCCTATTTCCTAAAATAGGGGTGGGCCTATTTCCATCAACCGGGCACATTTACTGGCTGCTACTGAGAATTTTTTGGTAAAAACACAGAAGTTGATTGAAACATTTAGGTTCATCTCGCGACTGCCACGTTGGACAAGAGGTCACAAGTGCGAATGCTGAGCATGCGGTCCTGGGTTCGATTTCCAAGTACCGTAAAGTGTTACTGAATTTCTCTATCAGGAATTTCTCAGTAGCAGCCACGTAATATGGATTCGTGCCCGATTGATGGAATAATTTTTTTTTTTTTTTTTTAAAGTTGCCCCACACTAGGAATTTCTATGTATCGTAGGTGCGTTCACAGACATTTAAACTCACATACACAAATACCCAGACCCGAAACAACTATCTGTAGGCCATACAAATATTTGTTCCGTGCGTCGATAGAACCCGCGACACGTAGCGCAGCCGTCAACTGCTTGAGCCCAGTGGCTCAAGCAGTTGACGCCAACCGTGTCGTCAATCTAGTCGGTTTACCCCTGCCTAATCCTTGGGGGATTACAGGCGTGATGTTATGTTATATACATTTCGCAACAAAAGATTCTCGTTAGATTTTTCACAAATACGTCTCGTGTGTCGTGTTCCCAACCAGATTCAATAGCCTACTATTATTGAAGATCACGGTTGAGCGGTCTGAAGGCTAAATCAATTAGACCAACCACGTGTTTGTAAACAATACTGCACGCGTAGCATGACCACCTTAGCAGCGGGTTTTATCGACGAAAGATTCGACAGAATGACAGATTTTAGAAAGATTTTATGTCGAGTTGTATTGAAAGAGCAATGGCGTATAACATGGCCATTCGTATTCTATCTATGTTATGTTTGGTGCGCTCACAGAACAGATAATGTGGCCTTAGTGCAATTATAGTAAACGATGATTTCTTATTGTACAGAAAACTCAAACTAAGCGAGGACGTTTTAAGAAATTTCTGACGGTAGAACCTAATAATACTTTGCCCGACCAGGGAATCGAATTCAGTCGCTAGCGCTCGGCTCGGTAGTCGCTAGCGCTCGGCTCGGTAGTCGCTAGCGCTCGGCTCAGTAGTCGCTAGCGCTCGGCTCGGTAGTCATATTATTATGTAGTCATGCAGAGAAAATTCAATCCGCTAGTGGAATTTCATTGTACTCTAAATCGAACATTTTCAATGTACCTACCATTCGGTAACTAATTACCAGTAAATATTGCTTTCGTTCCATTATGTTTCAATGATTAAATCACAATGTAATTGATGAAATTTTAGGAGCGTAGCGAAATTGTTGTGCATATTCTGCAACACAAAATGTATGTTATGGAAAACATTCTTTGAATTATGAGGGGCATTTTTGGAGCTAGAGGAGAATAATTGAAATACGTGGGGAAACCATGTTATTGCAGTCACGGCGGAATTCACACCCGACCCCAGTTGAGGTGGTCAAGGAGCCGAGAACTGTAATCTATGGTAGTAACAAATGCCCACGTGTAGCCAATGTACCATGTGTGTCCAAGTGTGTGTTACATTGACTGATTTACCAATATATTTGTGTTTAAAAATTAAAAAATACCAGGTTTTTTTATTGTATTAATCTGTTTGCGGCTTCATACCTTTACATAGCGGATAACTGATAACGTAATTCTCAGAATGATGTCACAATACCTGAATGTGTGAATGAGATAATTTGAGATATTGATAAAATGTTATCTCATCTTAAAGATACAAATATTTTGACTGGTATTATGTCCTTTAGGTCCAAATGTACAAGAGAGATATTTATTAAAAGAGAATTATGTTTTTTTTATTAGTCTAGGTATAAGTACCTATATAAAATACTGAATCATTAAGATAATAAAGATTTTTGTTGAAATATCACATAACACATTTGACCCGAAGACCTAATGACCCGTTTTGATATATTAAAATTTGTTTAATAAACATATTTTGGGATATTTTGCTTCATTATGCAATCCCACGAATATTTTTTTTATTGTACACTTACGTTAGGTTGGTAGGCCTCCCACTAGGTGGACCGATGATCTAGTGAAGGTTGCGGGGATCTGCTGAATGCAAGACACAAGGGATCGTCAATGTGGCGACACTTGGGGGAGGCCTACACTGACACTGACACGGCACGGTTGGTGCAGTGGCTGAGCGATTGGACTGCTGCGCTGCGTGTCGCGTGTTCGATCCCCGCACGGAACAAATATTTGTATGGCCTGGAGATAGTTGTTTTGGGTCTGGGTATTTGTGTATGTGAGTTTAAATGTTTGTGAACGCCCACGATACAGGAGAAATTCCTAGTGGGGCAACGTTTGAAAAAAAAAGAGAAAAGACAATAAGTTAGTGCAAATATAAACTCATTAGAGTTTTACTATGAATGTAAAACTAATTAATATACCTACGTTTTAATTAATTGAGCTGATCAAACACCTAAAACTTAATCAAGGGCTAATTAATATACCCATTAGTTAATTTGGTATAACCTGGGTTTCGACATCTAATTTCTATGTAATCCTTACTAATATTATAAATGCGAAAGTAACTCTGTCTGTCTCGCTTTCACGCCAAAACTACTAAACCGATTTCATTGAAATTTGGTATACAGATACTCTAGAGCCTGAGAAAGGACATAGGATTTTTTATTGCAAAAATAGGGTTGTAAAGGGTTGAAAGGGGGGGTGTAAAGATTACTTTTGGTCGCGATAACCGACATTCACGCAGGCTTAGCCGCGGGCATCAACTAGTTATATAATAAATAGAAGCCCGGCGATTAATAATGATCTTCGTCTTACGTCTAGTTAACGATGATTGAACCAAGATTTATCGATACCTACCGATTAGAAATGTTGAATAATGAGCTATTTTCAGAAGGATTTTCTTTATGAGCACGTGGAACGTCCCTAATGCTATTTATGAGATTAGCAGTATTTGGAATGATTCTGCTATTGAATGATTTCTGCTACATTTTTATGAAATACTTGAGTTGTTTCTGCAGCCAGGATCGCTTACTAACGAAATAGGTAACTTCTCAATGAACGGACGGACACGAAACTTTATAAATGCGTCCAATATTGATAGATATAATAGTATATTATGTAACTAGTGAATAAAGGACGGATTTAAAGCGAGGGCCGTAGATGAGTCACGAGCAAGTGAAGGATTCTAATGATTGAATCACGAACGCAGCGAGTGATTCAACTGTTAGAATCCTGAACGACGCGAGTGATTCATGGCCCTCGATATAAATTCGTACTTTATTCAGGAGTTGCATACTATACTTTATATCATGACTACGAGAAAAGACATAATTTAAGCGAAAATAGAAATTTAATCAAGAAATAAGAATTGTTACATTAATTGAAATGGACATTAAAATTAGAGCAATGACTGAAATTAAGCGTAATTTTCTTATTATTATCATTAGCGTGGTCAACTTGTGAAACAATATTTATTAATCTAATGCCAAACTCCTTGTCGCAAATATCGACCAATCAAATCTCGAGAATTTATTTGCACCAAAGAGTTTTGAATTTCGAATCTTAGCGCAAGAAGTTTGTGTAAGCATTGAAATAGAGACCGGATATATTTTTGTGTTCCAAATTCAAACACCAAAATAGTGAATAAAAACAAAACAGTGAATAAAAGGCCTTTTTATTCACTGTTTTGCGTGAATAAAATAAGTTTTTTAGAGTAGGTATGGTATAATAGTATATTATGCAACGAGTGAATAAAGGACGGATTTAAAGCGAGGGCCGTAGATGAGTCACGAGCAAGTGAAGGATTCTAATGATTGAATCACGAACGCAGCGAGTGATTCAACTGTTAGAATCCTGAACGACGCGAGTGATTCATGGCCCTCGATATAAATTCGTACTTTATTCAGGAGTTGCATACTATACTTTATATCATGACTACGAGAAAAGACATAATTTAAGCGAAAATTGAAATTTAATCAAGAAATAAGAATTGTTACATTAATTGAAATGGACATTAAAATTAGAGCAATGACTGAAATTAAGCGTAATTTTCTTATTATTATCATTAGGGTGGTCAACTTGTGAAACAATATTTATTAATCTAATGCCAAACTCCTTGTCGCAAATATCGACCAATCAAATCTCGAGAATTTATTTGCACCAAAGAGTTTTGAATTTCGAATCTTAGCGCAAGGAGTTTGTGTATGCATTGAAATAGAGACCGGATATATTTTTGTGTTCCAAATTCAAACACCAAAATAGTGAATAAAAACAAAACAGTGAATAAAAGGCCTTTTTATTCACTGTTTTGCGTGAATAAAATAAGCTTTTTAGAGTAGGTATGGTATAAACCTAATTTTCTTCCTTTCTTTTTAGCAAAGTATTGTTTTTTTATATTTAATTTATAACTCCCATTTTCCCCTTTCATCAAACACACTATCATTTACTAATTTTTCTTTCAAACCATTTCTCACACAATCCATACATCAATTTCTTTTACCGAGATACTGAACCGAGAACCACAAACTTAGCATTGAAATGTGTCGCATATGCCACCAATTCCCGCAACCCACTAGTTTTTATGGAAATTGTTCATTCATTCATTCATTCATTCACGGTTCGAACAATGAGTCGTTGATTAGTTGACTAGTAATTACAAATGTTGAATTAACATCCTAATAAATTAATTAGTTTGTGAGTTTGTGACATAAGAGTTTATTGTGGTTTTCATGATTGTGAGTTGAAAATTATAATTTAAATAGGGTATTTCTCCAAAATAAATCTAATTAGTCCGTCAGAGAGATTTCCAAAAAATAATGGACACATATTTTTTCTTCTTTCACGTAAACAAAAGATGAAGACGATACAGTGCTGCGAAAAGTCGTTTCAGTCGTGTGACGTTACAAGGTTAGTATTGTTTTACCCAGAAAGTGACGTCATCAGCCCTCGCTCATGATCACATCACACGTTTTATTTTCGTCAATTTTGATTAATTTGATAAAACAAAAAACACGTATCCAATATTTTTCGATAATCTAACAGACGGGCTAATTACATTTTATGATTTAAAAGAGTGTCCATGACGTAGTTTCTTGCACATTTTCTCCATAGAGATCTTGAGTGAAGTAACATCGTGAGGAAACCAGCATGCCTTTTTTTTTTGGGGGGTGGTAAATCATCAAATAACCCCTCGAGGGGAAACTCGCCGAAAGGGAGTGTCAGACTTCTACTGACTAAAAAGTACTAAAAACCACCCATGTTCCTTCTTAGCCCTTCATGTCGGGGCCGCGGTATCACTTGCGAACTACCCGCAGCCCCGACGGGACCCGCAGCCCCGACAGGCCCTTTTAACGCATTAAAAAGTAGCTTAATGTCCTTTCTCAGACTGTAGACTATCTGTATACCAAATTTCACTTAAATCGGTTCAGTAGTTTTGGCGTAAAAGCGCGACAGACGGACAGAGTTACTTTCGCATTTATATATATACGGAAAGTAAGAATTTAGCCAGCTAACTTGCATTAGCTTTTAAGATTACACAGATAAGAGCCAAACGCTTTATAAAACAATATTGCAAAACATATTGTTTTATAAAGCGTTTGGCTCTCAATTTGGTCAGTGTACTAGGGTTATAAATATTGCTGCGTGTAATACTTACCAAATAACTTGTTCGGCCGTACCATCACGCGTCAATGCCTAACCCCTTTTTGGGGGGTGGGGGGGGGGTGGGGAAATCATCAAATAACCCCTCCCGCTCTTGGGCAGAGCGAAAGGGAGTGTTAGACTTCTACTGACTAAAAACCACCCATGTTCCTTCTTAGCCCTTTATGTCGAGGCCGCGGTATCTGCGAACAACCCGCAGCCCTACCTACCTACTAGCTTATAATTACCTACCTACTAGCTTATTTTGAACACGGAAGGTCAAGTTGCTTTATTGGGTATATTATTATCTTAGTCTTCTACAACCAGTTTATTCAATTTTTGGTCAAAAACACATAAGTTTTTTTATCAATATGTTTTTGTTATTATTGCAATCTTGTATCCAAGCAATTTTTTTATTCGAATCCTAATAATATGAACGTTGCATTTTTAACCACGTTGAGATGCAAGCGGAGTGTACCTTTTTGTTGTATGCTGGGAAATCATTAAATGACTCCTAATGAGCTGAAGGGAGTGTCAGACTTCTACTGACTCAAAACCACCCATGTTCCTTCTTAGCTCTTTATGTCTGGGGCCGCGGTATCTCTTTCGAACAACCTGCAGCCCCGGCAGAGCGGAGTGTACCTTAGGTATTCTAAACAGGGTGACAAAAACAGCAACAGCAAAATGTATAGAACAGAAGATTTTTTATAAAATTAATGATGAAGCTAATCATCTGTCCGGGTTCATCAGTGTAACGTGGCCAGCCCACTTCCACTTTCATCATCAGCCTATAATGTTTCCACAGCTGCCACGCAGGCCCCTTCTCTATAATCTACCACGTGGGCCCAGTGCGGTTTGGTAGATGTCACATGTCTTCGAATTTTTTGGTTCTAGGTTCTAGGACATGCCGGTTTCCTCACGATGTTTTCCTTCACCGTTTTTGAAAATAATTTTTGAAAAAATACACAAAGTAATGCGCCTGCCTTGTTCGAACCCACGACTTACTGCTCGTAATTCGCGGCCGCAACCACTGGGCCACCACTGCTCGTCGTTTTAAATTTATTTACTCAAAACCTGTAGTTAACTTGTTGCTTTCTTTTTCATAACCTGTGTGATAAAGGAAAACTAGTCTACTAATATAATATTAGGTCGAGGCCGCAAATTGCGACTCATTTTACACTTTTCCCTCTAGCATAGACAATAAAATGTTATTGTATGTTATGCAGTGGCATAACATAACATCACGTCTGTAATTCCGGCCCTGAAGTGTTATGCAGAGGTGTATTAACAATAGAGTATTTCACTAAAAAAATCTAATTAGTGCTTCTGTTAGATTATCGAAAAATATTGGAAACGTGTTTTTTGTTTTATCAAATTAATACAAATTGACGAAAATAAAACGAGTCAAAGATCATGAGTGGGGGCTTGTGACGTCACTTTGTTGGTAAAAAAGTACTAACCTTGTGACGTCACACGACTTGAAAAGACTTTTCGAAGCACTGTATCGTCTTCATCTTTTGTTTACGTGAAAAAAGAAAAAATACGTGTCCATTATTTTTTAGTAATCTATCTGACGGACTAATTAGATTTTTGTGGTGAAATACCTTAATATGTGTATGTACCATGTAATAAGGAGCGAGCCTGTTACCATCTCATTTTACCATATCAAACAATCTGTCTGATAAGTTTTGAATCATATACAGACAATCAGTCTGCTAATCAGTTCGCAAGCAATATTTTTATTAGCTATTCTATTGATTAATTATATTGGTAACTGAAGGCTTAGCACGAAGGCACGACGTAAACGTAGCATTTATTCGAGCGATTTTATTTGGAATCGTAAACACAATGTTCCTAATATTTTAGCTATTTAA
This sequence comes from Diarsia brunnea, assembly GCA_949774965.1. Taxonomy (NCBI): domain Eukaryota; kingdom Metazoa; phylum Arthropoda; class Insecta; order Lepidoptera; family Noctuidae; genus Diarsia; species Diarsia brunnea. Next base: position 2,456,912 of record OX459014.1, on the reverse strand, counting down.
TTTGTGGCAAGCACAGTGCTTTGGTATCACACATAATCATCATTCATGCCCTTATCCCAATTCATTTAGGATCGGCTCAGTATGTCTTCCATACGTCTTTATAACTCGTCTTCCCATCAGACACCTAACTTGCTAGATCATCATCCATCACACAGTCCATGTCCAGTTTCTTTGGTCTTCCTCTACTCTTATAGCCATCTACATTTATACTCAAAACTTGCCCCACGACATTTCCCTCATTCCTCCGCATCACATGTCCATACCACGATAACCGTTTACCACACAACTTTTCAGTCACCGGTGACACTTTAAAACTTCCTCTTATGAACTCATTTCTTGTTTTATTTATTAGCGTTACACTATTAGGGCTTACACGCGTGTTAGGCTCATTCTAATAATTATTCATTCATGTTGGAATATGGATGCGAGTTAGATTCGATTAGTTTCATAGCTTGGACCATATTACCGGCTTTCAAATGCAGACACATCATTGTTTGACAATATCAAGTTAATAATAGATATTAGGGTTACAAGACGTGATGTTATGTTATTGAAAATCCTGTCCGGTGCATCGCTGTCTTTACGAATATTATGAAGAGGGTTCGAATGTGGGGGTAATCTACAGAACTCCTGAGCTGATTCCGAAAATTCCTTCACTTAGATGCTGTGAGGCCTATGCCCAGCTGTGGGATGCATCTCAGGCTAACAGTAAGAAGAAGTAGTAATATGAAGCTAAATTATTCCCGGGTTTCATCTTACTACTGTTACCTATGAATGCGAAAGTTTGTGAGAATGTATGGATGTTTGTTATTCTTTCACGGAAAAGCTTTTGAATGGATTTGGACTTTTTGCATATAGATAGACCTGGATAAATACATACCTTTTTATTCCGGTACTACGATCCCATGGCACTATTACCGAACTGTATGCGGGCGATGCCGCGGGCATAAGCTAGTAGTCTATATTTTAACCGTTCTCGTGGAATATTTTTCGCCCATAGCCCGAACGAACCCATGGCTAAGAACTTGTCAACAATAATTCAGAATATTGATGACATGGAAGGCTCTACATAAGTAACCCTTGACGCGTGGATTTCTGCGATAAAAAGGATTGGAGTAAATAGATATTAAACGATCTTAGAAGCTTATATATCGGCTTCCATAAAGTGTCTGTCCATATTATATGATTAGGTATCGCTGCGAGAGCCAAAAAAAAAAAGAAAAGAAATAAAGAGCCGTGTTTTGGAGAACTGCCTCTCGTAATATTGACGTTCAAAAAGTGCTGATTATCAGCCCGATTGGAATAAAATTTATTCAAAAAAAGGAAATAGCTAGGTCTCTTTTTAGGTTGTATGAGATGAATCTGAAAATCAGGGTCGGGTGGAAGTACCCCGTGTTGACACCTGCGAATTATGCCGAGCCTTATAACAAAAGATTTTTTTAAGTTTTTTAATATGTTATTATGAAAGGAAATTATTATAATAATAATAATTCTTTTCTTTTTATTTTTTTTCCAAAATTACAATAAAGCATCACTATATCGAACACACTATATAAACCAAAAAATTGTAAGGGTACCACTGAGTTTTAACCTCTGGCACCCAAGCTAAGATTAAAACTATTGCCTTATAACAAAAGTTTTTAGGTTCTTAATATGCTATTGTGAAAGTAGACGCGGTTCTTTCTTCTTCATTTAACTTGAAACACAAATCATGCTCATATGATTTATGTTTTAATTAATTTACCACTCTCGGGCGTTAGGTTTTTTTAAAATAACTCACCCCAAGGTTTGGGTAAGGTACCTCGTCTACAAAATAGACTTAACAGTTACATAGCAAGTAATTTTAAAGGGAAGAATTACGATTAATATTATTGACATTTATGATTATTATTTTTAAAAACATTTTTTATGATTATTTTGACATTAATCCCAATTCCCAATGTGGCCCTTATCCCAATTCATTTGGGATCGGCGCAGCACGTTTTCCTCTTCCATACCTCTCTGTTTTTCCTCATCTCATGAGACACCTCCTTTCTTAATAATACAATTTTTAATGGGATTATCTGCTTATTGACTGCATGATTGTTATCTATAAATATTTTAAATAAAATAAAAATATGTTACTTTTATATATGCACGCCGAAATTAAATGCAGAATAAGAGAGCAATTTTATACGTTTTACCAACCTTCTGTACCTTATTTACGCAAATAAATGATTTTGATTTGATTTTTGACGTAATATATTTACAGACTTTATATTGTCCACAGGTAACCCAACATGTTGTTTGAACTACTAGTAGTGGGGGCCGTGGCCCTGGTGATATGGCTGCTATTCTTCAAGGAAGATGAGAATCCTCTAGACCAGCTTCCAGGACCTCCCCGGAAACCTATCATAGGAAACTCATGGGAACTGTTTCAGTCGCCCCCTGGTAAGCACTGTCTTTCTTTAAAGTAACATAATATAACATAACATATTGTAGGAGCTTGTGGCTTAATAATAACTGCCACTCGGGTCGATCTTTAGGTTAAGCCGCGCTTGACTAGGTTGATCTGTGGATGGGTGACCACCCATTACATACCGAGTTTCCTCCGTGCCTCGTGAAGTACGTTAAGCTGTTGGTCTCGGCTGGCATATATAGATCTTTGGCAGTCGTTACAGGTAGTCAGTAACCTGAAAGTCTGACAACCAGTCGTACCGAAGCATATCGTATTACCCAGTATTTACTGTGTTTTGGAGGTCAGATAGGCAGTCGTTTCATGTAAAATTGTATGTATTCAGTTGCATCTGGTTAGACGGAAGCTGACCCCAACATATTTGGAAAAGGCTATGCAGATGATGATAACATAACATATTGTAAACCCCGAAGAGCTAAGCGAAGCTGTACCTAATAGTACACCCACAATTTTCCAGTTTGGTTTGAGTCCCAAGTAATAGGGGCCCAGCCTATTGCCATCACCCGGGCACAAAACCAGACTTCGTGGCTGCTACTGAGAAATTCCTAGTGAGAAAACTAATCAAATCATGCATGGAAAATTCCAAATCAAATTCTAAAAGTTAATTTATGAAAGGGTAGTCAAATATCAAAATAGCTCAAAAGCTGGTAAAGTATACGTACCACAATTTTATTAAGTAAGAAGTCTAGAACCATCTAGAAAAAAATCTGTATTTCCGTCCAAAGCAGTTAATAAAACATCATAATTAAACAGTCCACTAATTTCATTGGAGAGACCGTGATTCTAGATCAAACAATTTGCTAGTTCTCTCAGAAACTAAGGTTTTCTTTGAATATAATTCGTGAATTAATGTAGGCACGGCGCTACAAAGTGTTGTTTGTTCGAAGCTTCAAGGATTAGTTTTACAAACTTTATCATGTTCACAGATTGTTATGAAAGAAAATGTTGTTGTTTTGTTAGTTAATATCTGAATTTTTTTCTTATTCTTTTGTTTTACCTTTTTTTTTTTTAGGGTTTGGGAAATCATCAAATAACCCCTCCCGCTCTGGGCAGAGCGAAAGGGAGTGTCAGACTTCTACTGACTAAAAACCACCCATGTTCCTTCTTAGCCCTTCATGTCGGGGCCGCGGTATCTCTTGCGAACAACCCTCAGCTTTTGTTTTACCCTTGAATTTATATTGTTCAGTTATTAAAATAACCGGTCAAGTGCTAGTTAGACTCCTTATAAACATTAATTTCATCATGAATTAGTATTTATAGCGTATGTTTAAGTCTTGAATGAAGCAAACGACAGAGCTGTCCACGTTACTACGTACTGGTTGGACATAATCAAATATCCCTCACTTCATTCATCCCCACAAACTTTTCGCATCTTTACATAGTATAAAACAAAGTCGCTCCCGCTGTTTGTACGCCTAGATCTTTTAAGCTACGAAACGGATTTTAATGCAGTTTTGAGCAATAGAAGATTCAAGAGAAAGGTTTAGAAAAAGCCGAGAAATTTAGTATCTACATTGCACCTGTATGAAGCCAGGACAGGCCGTTCGCTTATAATAATAATTAGTAGGATAAGGTGGCCCCTATTGATTAAATAAACATTACCTTCCTTTTTCAGACAAGCTTCTGCATGTCCTAATAGAATACACAAAGAAATATGGCGACCGCTACGTGTTCAAGGTGATGAGCAAGCGAGTCCTGCACATCTCTGGACCTACTGATATCGAGGTGCGTATATTCATCATCATCCTCTACGTCATCATCATCAGCTCTTGTTGACTAGACTACATGTGCCCCCCCGAAAAGAAATCCTGGATCTTACTGCATATTAGTATTTTACTTGGAGCGACCGCCTATACAGGGTGTAAATCAACCCATCACACAGCCGTCAACCAAGCATTCTGTACATCAAACTAAGTACCCCTACGCAAATTTTTTTGCTGGGAAATGACTTTTTTTTTGGGGTCAAAAATCACATTTTACTGTAAAACTCAAAGTAGCACTCTTAAAACATTGTGCTAGTGGATGCTTTGAATAATAAACGGGTCATGGAGGTAATTTAAGTAAAGTTAAAACCTGAAAAACTAGTATTTACAAAAACATCTGTGAAAAATTTGGAACTTTGACCCCCAATATCTCCGTAACTAGGAGGTTCCCAGGTATGGTCTAGAACAAAAAAATGATCGCAGTGGTAGGGAAAATAAGGGCCCTTCGTTTGCGTTAAGGGTACTTTTACACCCTTATAAATTAAAAAACAAAAAAAAAAATGTGTTTTATTTCAGGCAAAAATACCCATAATTAGAGAATTATACTAATTTTAAAAAGCACAGAAATCATTAAAATCAATAAAACATCATAGTAAAACTCATTCGCTTACACATTGAAAATCAATAAAATGTCAATAATAAAAAAAAAAAATCACAATAACATTCCAAAATTACGAACACATTAAAAAACTCATCAAAATATCAATAAAATGTCAATAATATATAAAAATCATACTAACATTCAAAAAGTAAAAAATAAAATAAAAACATAAAAATATCATTAGAAATAGTAAACATCAAAAAACCAATAAAGCTAGATGCTTATGATCTCCACAACTCAGTACAAAGTAGCACGATAACCCTTTTTTTTATTTATTTTTTTTTTGGGGTGGGAAATCATCAAATAACCCCTCCCGCTCTTGGGCAGAGCGAAAGGGAGTGTCAGACTTCTACTGACTAAAAACCACCCATGTTCCTTCTTAGCCCTTCATGTCGAGCACGATAACCCTTGGTAGCACTGGGTGTCAGACTTTCATGTCACTGACTCCCTGTAGCGACGGGTGGAATCATAGGCCGGAATCAACGACTTAACGTACTTTCCGAGGCATGAAATAAACTTTCTGCAAAACACTAACAGTGTTTTCTGTGCTATTACTGACAATTAGTAACTTTAGGTTACTTTTATTTAGAAAAAAGGATTAGAGTTCCGTGCCAAAAAAATACACTAGAAATTGTTAAAATTCACAACATAAAATGTGACTTTGAATACGTTTTATTAGAATTTATAGGATTTCTAATTTCGCCAACCACTGGGTTCAGTAAAACCCCTTTTTTTGGCGTGTAACCCCTCCCGTTCTTGGGCAGAACGAAAGGGAGTGTCAGACTTCTACTAACTAAACACCACCCATGTTCCTTCTTAGCCCTTCATGTCGAGGCCGCGGTTTCTCTTGCAAACAACCCGCAGCCCCGACGGGTTCAGTGAAACCCTACGTCTTCATTAATTGCGCCAAAATTCTGGGCCAACGTAAATTAAGCTATATTGAAAAGTTGACTCGTTGATATCAGCCCCATCCTTCATTGTGATGGACAGGCTAAGCTTACATAAATTTCATATAGCTGTGAGAGCTATTGAGGGCGCTGTCTGATTTGCAACCTTCAATGAAGCACGGAAGGTTGAAAATCAGCGCGTTCAAAGTTTTGGTGAAATATTGTATCGAAGTAAACCGGCGTTGGTTTAGTATAACAGACAGTTTAATTTAGGACATGTTTGAGTAAGTCAAGAAATAACAGTGTAAGTTCGAGTCGACCAAGTTAATTAGAAAACTGTCAGTTTTGATGTCTTCCGCACGTGTATGTAGAAAGCCGAATGTTAATGGCGAGATTTCTAGATAATATGGGCCGAGGTAATACCCGAATTCGGCAGCTTTTACTGGATTTCACTAATCGGTCGGAGTTCGGTTCAAGTACCGAACATTCGGTTCAACAAACCTTTACTAATATGTAGGACAGATTGGTAGTCCTGCATTGCCCTAACTGCTGGTTCTGCTGGTTTAAGGAATCAGAAGGAATATATTAAATTACGTGTTTGCCACTGAACTGCTCTATGCACCAGTGCATAGAGCAGTTCGAATCGGTTTCGGCAGCAGTTCGATCGAATTTGTTGAAATTTTTAAGTCAAACACTCACACAATATTTCATCATCCATCCATAATTACCTAATAATTCATCATAATTATCCCTACTACTTGTGTAGTAATAGTTGTGTAAAAACTAGATTGAACCTGTCACTGTCTAAAGCTGCACGGAATTCAACTAAACTTCGGCTTCGGCGCAACCTTCAACCGAATGTTTGGCCGAACACGATATTAGGCAAAATCTACATTCGGTCCATCTCTATTTCCTCCCAGTTGTCTTATTATTGCAGCCCGCAGCCTGGATTTGTGCACGGTTGATGGATATAAAGCTCATCCTTTGTTTTTATTTAAGCTTTTATTTAACTTACCTTTGTTAGTTAGTTAGTCAGTTGTTTGGTCGGTTTGTTAGTATGTATTGGTCAAATCTTGCAATTGAATTTCAAACCAGTTCTGCCGAATCGATGGGAGTGATGTGCACATCTTCGCTTCTGGTGATAATACATTTTTATGACAAACATGACCTACCTTGATTTTATGTAAATAAAATTGTCGGATGGTGAGAAAACTGGGTGAAAATTATCTCGGAACACATTCCAAGTATTTGTAATAAATGAAGAAGGCTTCATAAAAGCTTTTAAAATGTCACAATGGAGTACCGACATGTGATGCGAAGGAATGAAGAAAATGTTGTGAGAAAAATGTTGAGTATGAATGTAGATGGCTATAAGAGTAGAGGAAGACCAAAGAAACGATGGATGGACTGTGTGAAGGATGATATGGCTAGAAAGGAGGTGACTGCTGACATGACGAGAAATAGAGAAGTATGGAAGAAGAAGACATGTTGCGCCGACCCCAAATAAATTGGGATAAGGGCAGGAGAATGATGACTATGGAGTACCGAGAAATTCGCAAATTGTGCTTTCATAATTTTTCATTCACTCTTCTCAAACTAGGGAGGCCCACTGTCTGAATTCCTTTGAGTGAATAGTTCAATTAGTTTTTAATGGAAATTTACACATTTGCAGTACGTTAATTAAGCTCATATATTTTCAGAAGAAAGAAAGAAAGGACAGTTTTTATTTGTCGCAGATACAATGTCATGACGTGCATACAAAAAAAAACAATTACATAAGACGTAACGTACCTAATAAATAATTATAAATACAACAAGACGCGACAACAAAAAAATATTAACAGTTTGCACGTCGTGACTGCTGGTCAGTATAATGAAGATGTGCTATGGGGGGGGGGGGACCCATAACGCTGGTGTCCAGTGGTCATCCGTGAAAAAACATACGAAAGCAAGACAGCATAAACATTTGATTGTGTAATCAGGGTTGTATACCTAGCAACCTTTAGGTTCTGTGCATAAAAACTTACAGGGTCAGGTTCTTCCGGGTCGCTGGCTTACATTTGAAATGAACTTCTTCACAAAGTTTTCAGTGCGAAAGATGCTCTTGAAAAAAAACTGTGAACCGACTAGTCTTAGCCAGAAACGCTTTGACCCCGATTCTTATTTTTTTTCTTCTTTTTTTTTTAAAAAACGTTGCCCCACACTAGGAATTTCACCTGTGTCGTTTACAAACATTTAAACTCACATACACAAACACCCAGACCAGAAACCAGCACTGTAGGCCATACAAATATTTGTTCCGTGCGGGGATCGACCCCGCGATACGCAGCGCAGCAGTCGAATCGCTCCGCCACTGCGCCAAACGTGTCGTCAATTGTGAGAGGTTTAGGTTAACTAGGGAAACTATTTATGCCCGCCTACATTTATTATTATATAGATACGTGACTGTAGCTTCCGCCCACGGCTTCGGCGTGTTCAAATATTTTTTGCACAAAATGTTTATAAATTATTCTGTCTGCATGATCTATGCTAAAGCAACAATTTTGTTTCAGGTGGTACTGGGCCATTCGAAGAACATCAAGAAGAGTGTTCCATACCAGTTCCTGAAGGACTGGCTGGGCAATGGACTGCTACTGAGCACAGGTAACTTAGCCATAATAATAGGTATAAGGGAACAGTACTCAATTATTTTTATATCTTCTTTCTTAATTGTGTGCTTCGTGCGTTTTTTTTTTGGAGGTTTGGAAATCAAATTACTTCTCCTGAGCAAAGCGGTAGGGAGTGTCAGACTTCTACTGACTAAAAACCACCCATGTTCCTTCTTAGCCCTTTGTGTCGAGACCACGGTATCTCTTTCGAACAACCCGCAACCCCGACGGGCGTCACCACGTCGGCTCTTGCCCCTACAATGTTGCTGATATCTCTTTGAGGCGCCCGTGGAACACGAACGCGCCGTCGACACGGCCTGTCGTCGTCATAAGACGTACGGACGGACGGCGCGCTAGCCCATTACTCACCGTCCACATGCCCGCGAGTGTGGTTAGTGCCTAACTTGAACTGTCAAGGGTTCGAACTCGAGGCCTTAGACTTGTCAGTCCGACGGTCTCACCACTAGACTATCACTAGTTTTCAGATATACCCTACCACTGCAGAAAATGTCGCTGTATTTTGTGTTTGAAGTTTTAAATAAATAAATGAACCACACCTAGCAATACCGAAGAGCAAGGGCGGATGCAGAGGGGGGGGGGGCACGGGGGCACGTGGGCACGTGCCTCCCCAGACGGTTATGGAGTTCCCATCACAGTACATCATACTCACAGTGTAAACATCCATTTGTACCACAAGATTTGCATCACAGCCCGTTAGAAATTGACTTAAAATTAAACTTCTGTCCTGCACTCAAGCTCCCGTCTGTAAGGAAAAGACAATATTATAAAGCAAACTATGACTCAATTAAAACTGCCCTTGCGTCAATAGATTGGGAGACTATTTTTTCTAGTATGACCCATGTAGATTCCATGGTTGATTACTTCTATAGTGTCCTCCAAAATATTTTGGACGAATTTGTGCCAACCTGCAATTTAAATTCTACACATAAATACCCACCTTGGTACACTAAACCTCTTATTAAGTTATCTAACGAAAAATGCAAGTTACATCGCAAATGGAAAATATATGGTAACCTTCAAGACTATCGCATGTTCTCATTATTACGAAGTAGATTTAAAAAAATGTCTAAAGATTGTTATCAAAATTTTATTAAGTATTCTGAAGATAATATAAAAAAAGATTCCAATTCTTTTTGGTCATTCGTCAAATCAAAAAATGCATCTAACACCATCCCTGAAAGAATGATGTACAACGGTAAAGTACTCTCTACTGGCGAGGACATCTGTGATGCTTTTAATGAGTACTTCAATTCAGTTTTTGTTTCGTCCACATCTCAAACCTACCCTTGTAGCTACGACACATCTTCTACTGTGGACATAAGCACAATCAACGTTACTTTTGAACAAGTACTGAGTGAATTAAAAAAGGTTAATATTAAAAAAGGTGCCGGATCCGATGACCTTCATCCATTTTTCATATCTAAGTGTGCTGAGGTACTTGCAGGACCAATAACATTCATATTTCGCACGTCTATTGAAACTGGAGTGTTTCCCAGTAAATGGAAAAAATCAATTATAACCCCTATTCCCAAAAACAATAGAAAAGACATTGTGACTGAATACAGACCGATCTCTAAATTGTGTGTTCTGGGAAAAATATTGGAAAAAATGGTAACATCTCAAATCTCATTCGCTGTTCGTAATCATATTTCTCAGCAACAGCACGGTTTCTTTAAACATCGTAGCGTGGATAGTAACATGCTAAATTTCTCGGAATTTCTCGTGAACGCTATGGGTAAGAATCTACAGGTAGATGTCGTGTACACCGACTTTTCGAAAGCGTTTGACAAAATTAATCATGATATGCTTATTGAGAAACTAGCGAGGGCCGGTGTGCACGGCAACTTACTGCGATGGATCCAGTCCTATATAAAAAATCGAAGTCAGGCGGTTTGTGTTAAAGGTTACTCATCTCAATTTCTCCCTGTTCCCTCCGGAGTTCCCCAAGGTTCCCATTTGGGACCCTTGCTCTTTACCCTCTACATTAACGATATACATAGGAACCATATTTGACCACAGTAATCACTTACTTTACGCTGATGACACTAAAATATTCCGAGTGGTGGAGTCCGTTAGAGATTGCTCTAAATTACAAAGTGATTTACTAAATTTGCATAATTACTGTACAATAAATCAACTCTTTCTCAACATAGATAAATGTTTCATTATGTCATATACACGTAAAACACACCCATTAAATTTTAACTACGCCATAAATGGCTTAACTCTTAAAAGAGTTTCTACCATCAGAGACCTGGGGATCATTATGGACTCCAAATTAACATTCACCCATCATATAGACCACATAGTTAGCTCCGCATTTCGTAGCCTTGGCTTTATACTACGAATTAGTAAACCATTTAAAAAAGTTATCACTTTAAAAATTCTTTATTTTTCATTTGTGCGTTCTATTCTGGACTTTTGTAGTACTGTATGGAGCCCATGTTTTAATATACATATAAATAGGATAGAAAGGATCCAAAAAAAGTTTTTAAAATCACTTAACTACCGCAATAATACTTACGACGCTGCGTATGAAGACGCAACGCGTAGGCATAAACTGATAAGTCTACGTAACAGACGTAATATGTTCGACATCATTCAACTGTTCAAGATTTTAAACTCATTTACTGATTCACCATCACTACTTGGTAAAATATCAGTAAGAGCACACGCTCGCCTACCCGTACGCCCCTCTCGTACAATACCACTTTTTGTTCCTCCTCGACTGCATAAAACATACACTCGTAACTCATTTATATACCGTTCCACTAACAATTATAATAGAGAATTTACAGACATAGATCTTTTTAACATTTCTCTTAATAGCCTTAAACAGAAACTTAAAAGTAGATATGTCACAAAATTTTAACTCATTCTATTTTTTTACTTTGTCTACCTTCAGTTTACTTTGAAAATTAAGTTGCATTGAACATTAGTTCTGACACAAAAAATAATATATGTATTTCTTGCACGTCTTTTCTTGTTAAGAGTTTATTGTACATATTTTTAGAACTATACCACATTGTCGGCACTATAGGTCTTTTGTAAGGAACCAATTTTTTCATAAATAATATTGTTTGTAAGTACATGACTGTTTGTTGCCAAAATAAAATAAAATAAAAATAAAATACTTTCAAATCAGATGTCGGTGACTTTGTTTGTTTCATTGACTTTTTTGCTACCGACTTCCGAAAGTAAATTTATTCTAGAAGATTTTTTTGAAGTCGGTTGTTTTCGTTTTTAACATTTACTGTTGATTTTTGCCGACCTGCCCCTTGTGCCCCCCAGAAAAAAAAAACCTGGATCCGCCCTTGCCGAAGGCTACGACGGATGTCGAGTTACGTCGTCTTTACTGAAACCAGGTGTAGGACATCGTTTTCACTCTTTGACTGACTGGCACAAGCCTATTCTGCGTCGATAAATTAGGGCATTCCTAAGATATCACATATACTAGAATCTATTTTTAACATACATACATATACATACATAAACTCACGCCCTTTTCCCATGGGGGTAGGCAGAAACCACAGAACGCCACTTGTTACCTTACATACTCCTTTTGCTTCGTCCACATTCATACATCTGGTCATACACGCACGCCGGTTACGAGTACTACGCACCTGTCCTTTCAGACTAATACTAACTAATAAATTATATTATTAAGATCGTAGCTCGTTTTACGTTGAAAAGGAGATGGTTTAATTAAGTGATATCAACAACAACACACAGGACAACCTTTAAAAATAATTAAATATTAAAAGTAGGTCTATGTGGGTTGGTGGCAGTATTTTTAAAGGTTAAACCCTATCTCAGAGCAGCCAGCAGTGACGTAGACACCGGTGGGTCGTAAAGAACTCAGGATGTCCGATTTCTTTATTATTTAATACAATGCCTGAAGCTTTTTAATCTTTTTGGGCAGGTTCTTTGAGTAACAAAGCTTTCAAAGTTCGGCCTAATTTAGGCAACTATCACACTGCCAGCGATTAGCGAGCGACTAGAAACAAGTTGTATATTAGTTTGTAGCACCAGCTTGTGAAAAGCCCACAGCTGCCATAGCACCGCCCCATGAGAAGTCGCAAGTGTAGCGGAGAAACACAAACATAAGTCGAACAGTAGAGACCCACTATACGGTGCTCAACTGCCAAAGCAACGGTCTAAAAGCAGGCACAGTTTTATTAAAAGCTGTGAGATATGGCTGTTCCAGTCTTCCTGCGGGGTCTAACCTTCCGTGGTCCGTTTTGAAGTCCTTGATCCGACTCCGGGCCACTAGACCGGATTTCAATATATTTTGTGTTTCTTGAGCGAGAAAATAGATGCTAGCTATAATCGCTTCGCGGCGTCGGAGAGACCCAGACCTTACCTTACGGGTCTTTTGAGACTTTTCCGGAAGTGTGCCTGGTTACAAAAGGCTGTTACGTACCGAAAGAACCCGTTTGTATCCACGTCAAACAAAGTAAATAAGTGCTTGAACCTTCATGTACTTGTACGAGTATATATGTAAACAGTAATGGATCGCGATGAGGAAAACCGCCGTGCATTTGCTAAGAAAGAACCTGTGTTATTGGTCAAGATTTGAATTTTGTATGAGGGTTAAAAATATATAATCAGCGCGACCAGACATTTCTCGTCGAGGGCAATATTTGCCAGACGCTTTAAGATCACAAAAAATTACGTGCCTTAACTGACACAGAAAATAACAATATCTGGCTTTAGGGTCTTGGAGTAAAACATATTTATGTGTACACATCGTGGGATTATTAGGACCTCTAAATATCAAGTTTTTGATTTATTTTGTCTGAATGAGGGTAGACCTCTAAACTTCAAAATTATGGCTATAAGGAACAGTAATCAGTCGACTGCAATTCAGTTATGTTTGGTTTCCGGAATCAGAGATTTGCCTTAGTGAATAGGGATGTTTACTGACTGAAATAAATATGATTCTAATTAGTCCGTCTGTTAGATTATCGAAAAATATTGGATACGTATTTTTTGTTTTATCAAATCATTAAAAATTGACGAAGATAAAACGCGTCAAAGATTTGAGTGGGGCGTCGTGACGTCAATCACCGGTAAAGAATGTCATACTAATGTCTTAGAATATGACGTCACACGAGTTTTCAAAGCACTGTATCGTCTTCATTGTTTGTTTACGTGAAAAAAGAAAAAATACGTGTCCAATATTTTTTGGAAATCTATCTGACGGACTAATTATTTTTTTTTAGTTAACTACCCTATTCTATTAAGATTACTAAGGCTGATATCTTTAAATGTAACTTAACACTTGCTTGACTTTAACATGTTCCCGTCTCTATCTTCTTACTCGACGAAGCAGAAGCGACCGTGAGTGTCCATCTTTTCATTACGTGATTTTTCGGTAAGAGATTTTCAGAATCTATTTTAATAATATCCCTCCTTTTGCGCATCGCCGCAGTGGGGTAAAAAAATATACTAACAATAAGATATAATTCTTTTGAAAATATTATACTAGGCACATAATAATATTAAATTACATTTGTTCGTCGCACGAAAACTACACGTGACGTTTCACGTTTTTTCTGACCCCGTGTTCGAACCTCACATGAATATACACCTGCCACCTGGACGACGCTTGACAGGAATAACGCTTAGCGGAACTTATTATATGGGTGTAAATTAACCCATCACACAGCCGTTAACCAAGCATTCTGTACATCAAACTAAGTACCCCTACGCAATTTTTTTTGCTGGGAAACGACTTTTTTTTTGGGGTCAGAAATCACCTTTTACGGTAAAACTCAATGTAGCGCTCTTAAAACATTGTGCTAGTGGATGCTTTGAATAGTAAACGGGTCATGGGGGTAATTTAAGTAAAGTTAAAACCTGAAAATCTAGGATTTACAAAAACAGCTGTGAAAATTTTGTAACTTTGACCCCCAATATCTAGGTATAGTCTAGAACAAAAAAAAATATCGCAGTGGTAGGGAGAACATGTGCACTTCGTTTGCCTTAAGGGTACTTTTAAACCCTGTATAGTAACGATTCTAAATCTCGGCCTCACGCAGATAGCTCTATGTTAACTGAAAGGTGTGTGGATTGGTTGGCGAAGCGAGAGCTAAATCGATAAACCCGATTCAGGTACGTTGTACGTAGTATTGGCAATACCATCTACACGCTAAAGGCTTAGTTGCCAACGATGTACAGATCTACCAAGACAAGTATGCACTTCGGCAATTTTCGTCTTCGCTTCGGCAATTTTCGTCTTCGCTTCGGCAATTTTCATCCTCGCTTCGGCAATTTGCGTCTTCGCTTCGGCAATTTTTGACAACGTTCGTTGGAAATACGAATGTGCGATAACAGTGCGATCTAATTTAGAGCTGTTACAATCATAAAGTCCAATACCAAAAAAAATGAGTGACAATATGGTAAATAAACCTCCTACACAGAAAGTTCTTGTAAACGCGCCATGACAGTTCACTCCAATAAGGCGTGCTAGGACATAATTTTAGAAGCTTTGCTTTTTTTTATAGTGTGGGAAATCATCAAATAAATGACTCCTTCCGCTTTGGACAGATCGGTAGGAAGTATCAGACTTCTACTGACTAAAAACCACCCATGTTCCTTCTTAGCCCTTTGTGTCGAGGCCGCGGTATCTCTTTTGAACAACCCGCAGCCTAGAAGCTTTGCCTCGGTGTGGATTTACTCTGTTCCATAACCTTCGTGCCAATTCGGAACCACGAGGGTTATCGAATCGCTAACCTTTTCTGGTGTAACTGTACACTTTTAGAAGGACGTTCCATGTTCCTAATGCGTTAGATAACGGTTAGGTGCCTCGCTTGATCCTGACCCACTTCAATTTTACACCTTTTGAGCTCCTCGTAAATTCGAGGTCTTAAAGTTAGTTGAAGATCAAGTCTGGCTAACTTTATAGGATTTATAACGAGCTTTAGAAAATATAAAGCGTAATCGGACATCAGCGGACACTCGCGAAATAAAACCAATTTTACTGAACAGTTGATTTTTCTCGCCATTTTGGAGTTGGTCCCGTAAATGTATTCGAAAATGGAAAACTGAAAACAAAAACTTTTATTGCAGTCGGGGGACAGTTCGCTAGATCAATTCTTTACAGGTTCCCCGACTGCAATAAAAGTTTTAGTACTCAGTTTTCCATTTTCGAATACATTTACGGGATCTTGTTCTCAGTCATCACTAAAATCATTTGACTTGTTTTAATTTTTTAGTTTAGTTTTTGACATGGCAGGCGTGTTTTTAATTTTTTTTAATTATTTGTTTTTTTTTGTATGTAATATTAAACATTTTGGCTTGTTATGATTAGAACAAGATTAAGTATAATAAAAATAAAATAAGAATGTTCCAAATACGAATAGTTTTTTTTAATGTTTTTTTCGATTGGAATGCAAAAAATCATGGCGTTGCGTTTCAATGTTCGTTGAAGTAGTTTTTCATCAAAATGAATTTTGTTTTAATAAACAGTTATTAGACTCAGACTGAAAATTACCTAGTTGTTTTTGTATGAAACAGGTGTTTTGGTCTCGTTCATAAAATCAATTACGTTGTACGACCTCCGTCTTGCTAATTATAGATACGGCAGGAAGCAGATAATTTAGTTTTTCTATGATGTTTTGCGACAAGATTGCCGAATACTCACTGTGTAATACACCACCTAATATTTAACCCTGTGTAAAACTAACTAAATGGTTCATGTCTCTTTTTATCTAATAACATAATTGCATGCTTGTATGTACTTTTGACACAGGTCTGCTGTAAGAAGTTTCTTATGAAATAAGCAGTAATACCTTTGTGCTCTTCCATTTTAATGTAATGTCGTGATAATATGTATTTTGAGTGTACATAGGTAAACAAATACTTCTGGCAGGTTTATCTGCCCTACTTCTCCGGACAAAAGTAGATATTACAACTACTAAGCGACTTGCCCATGACTTAATAACAGACCCGAAAAACTTAACCTGTCGCGGATATAATGTATCTAAAAAAATACTTCATTTTCGTGTTTCGGTCTGCCAGCTCAACGATAAAGTCAAAAGAATTTTCTATTTGTGTTCATCTTCTTCTTCTAGTTTTGTTGCTTCTATAATTATTGAAGGCTAACTCCGGGTCCCGTCGGGGCTGCGGGTTGTTCGCAAGAGATACCGCGGCCTCGACATGAAGGGCTAAGAAGGAACATGGGTGGTTTTTGGTCAGTATAAGTCTGACACTCCCTTTCGCTCTGCCCAAGAGCGGGAGGGGTTATTTGATGATTTTTCACCCGGAAAAAAAGGGCTAACTCCGGGACTGACCGGGACCGGTCAATGTGGCTACACTTGGGCGAGTTTTGTGTCTAGCAGTAGACGTCTTTTGGCTGAAATAATGATGATAACGTACTTCGTATATTCCTCCTTTGAGATTTGAAACAGCTCAGCAGAACTCGTAACTAAGGTTGTTCTTCACACTGTTTCCATATTCGTAATCATATCTTCTTTCCCCACCAGGTGCTGAATGGCACAAGCGCCGCAAGATCCTCACCCCGACCTTCCACTTCAACATCCTGAAGAGCTTCGCGCTGGTCATGGAGGAGAAGACTCAGGCCATGGTGAAGATGCTTAAGGAGAAGAAGGGAGAATATGTCAGCCTGATGCCCATGATCAGCGACTTCACGCTGTTTACTATTTGTGGTAAGTTTTGAAAAATGAGATGATTTTTGTGATGGTCGAAAAATACGGAATTGTTTTTGCTAAAATAATGTTACAGCAAATATCGTTATACAAAACATAATCAGTTTATGATGTTTCCACTGCTAGGGCACAGACCTCCTCCCTGTGAGAGGGAGTGGGCCGTAATCCACCACGCCGGCCCAGCGGGTTAGTAGGTACATGTCTTCGGAGTTTTGGACATAATTATGACGGGCTTTCTCACATTGTTTTTCTTCACTGTGTGGTGGGTTGAGGTGATGAATAATAATTCATACAGAGTAAAGTGGCTCAAGTAGTTGACGTCTCAAAACACAACACACATAACATAACATCACGCCTGTAATCCCCGAAGGGTTAGGGAGAGGTATACCTAATAGTACACCCACATTTCGCCAGTTATGTTTAAGTTTGTTTTTGCTCAAAAGTCTTTGAGTAATTGTTTTACCACTTTACAACTTGACAATTTCAGATACAAAAGTACGGATTTCTTTCAAACTAATAATAACTACATCTATATGCAAAAATAACTTATAAAGCATAACACACGCCTGGAATCCCGGAGGGGTTAGACAGAGACATGATAGTACACCCACATTTCGCCAGTTATGTTTAGGCCCCAAGTAATAGGGGGAGCCTATTGCCATTCAACAGGCCCAAATGCAGAAACTGTGCTGCTCAGAAACTCCTGGTGGCATGGCAACCATTAATATTTTTTGATTGATTTGTCTCTGTTGTAAATCACACCAACAGACAGATGTGTTGCTGGGGAGTTTGTTCCGCCACTTCTTCTTCCAAGCTAAAACACTAGGAAGTGTCGAAGGGTGGGCGTTTTGGGGGACTGTCACTTGCAGAGTTAGACGTTCGAAAAGTACTTGTTATCAGCCTAATTTGAATAAATGAATAATGATTTTGAAAAAAAAACCGACCTTTTTTTTTTTTTTTTGGGGGGTGGGAAATCATCAAATAACCCCTCCCGCTCTTGGGCAGAGCGAGAGGGAGTGTCAGACTTCTACTGACTAAAAACCACCCATGTTCCTTCTTCGCCCTTCATGTCGAGGCCTCGGTATCCCTTGCGGACATCCCGCAGCCTCGACAGGCGTCGGCCCTTGTGGGCCCCTTCCGTGTTGCTGACATCTCTTTGAGGCGCGCGTGGAACACGAACGCGCCGTCGACACGGCCTGTTGTCGTCATAAGACGGACGGACGGCGAGCTTACCCATCACTCACCGTCCACAGGCCCGCGTCTACGGTGGCCGGAAGCCATCACGTGGCCCCCGACGCCCGGAGCGCCTCCCGCGGCGGCTGGGACGAGAGGTTCTCTCCCTCTCACGTTCCGCCACCTCCTTCGCTAGCATCACTGCTTCGCAGAAGGAGGCGACGGCGTCCCATTCCTCCTCGCCCCGGACCATGGCTTGCACCAGGGCCGGACGCGAGAGGTCGCCGCCACCGATCGCCGCTACGAGAACACGGCGGGGCTCCGCCCAAGCGGGACACACCTCCACGGTGTGCTCCACCGTGTCCTCCGGCCGATCCTCACAATGGTGACAACCGGGCGTTTCCTCCCGCCTGATTCGGTGCAGGTACCTCCCGAAACAACCGTGTCCGGTGAGTACCTGCGTCAGACGGAAGGTGAGGGCGCCGTGGCGCCTCTCCAGCCACTCCTCAAAGAGGGAACTTACCGCCACTATCGTGGCGTGCCCTGCACGGGGTTGCGACAGTCGCTGTCTCCATGCCGCCATGAGATAGCACCGGAGGTCTGTCCGCTGCGCAGCAATTTGCCGCGGCAACGGAGTGACCCCCCGGTGCAGCGCCTCAGCGCGCCATTCATGCAGGCGCGCGAGGACTATCGCCTCTAGATCCCACGGTGGCAATCCGGCGAGGAGGTTCGCCGCCTCGCGGGAGATCGTGCGGTACCCACGGACTAGCCTTACGGCCATCACCTTTTGGGGCGCGTTCAGGTAGTGGGCGGCCCGCTTCCTCAAAGCACTCGCCCACACCGGGGCCCCGTAAAGGGCCATGGACCGCACGATCCCCGCATAGAGCCTCCGGCAGGAGGCGTTTGGCCCCCCCAGATTGGGCAGGAGCCACCTAAAGGCAGCCGCCGCCCGCTCCAGTCTGGGAGCCAAACGTCGGAAATGCTCCACGAAGTTCCACCGGCTGTCGAGGACGAGTCCTAGGTACTTCAAAGTACACTCGACGCCGATGGGAACCCCTCCCACCGTTAGCTGCGATCCCGACGGTGGCACATTCCCACGCCCATAGAAGCA
The DNA here is from genome assembly GCA_949774965.1 of Diarsia brunnea. Classification (NCBI taxonomy): domain Eukaryota; kingdom Metazoa; phylum Arthropoda; class Insecta; order Lepidoptera; family Noctuidae; genus Diarsia; species Diarsia brunnea. The sequence continues at coordinate 2,437,581 of OX459014.1, read as the reverse complement.
CATTGCTTCGGACTTGTGAAGTGCCACCTCGAGACCCAGCTGCCGGATCCTCTCAACGACTATCGCAAGCCCGCGTGTCATATAAAAAAATCTGCAAATCGAAACCAAGACCTCATGCACAGCACAGCAGTCGCGCTTGCAACCACAAGACCACAGAACAGATAAAACCTCTTTTATCTGTTCTGTGCACAAGACCAACGGGGCTGTCAGTTACAAAAATAAACGAACCATTTAAACATTTGAAAAGTACACAATGAAAGAAAACAAGAAGGAAATACATATTCAAATTTCTGCAAAGTCACTATTTTATCTTACATGTAATAATGTTACATACAAGATGGCACGTCTTGATTGTAAAATTGTACGGTAATTAAGTTCACGACCGAGGTCGGTATCATACTGACGCAAACAATATACATTTTGAGAACTAAACTATTGCCTTGAGAGACTCCTTTTCTTCTACAAGTTCGTCGTTTGTCTTCCAGTTACAAAGAGGAACATAGGTACTGTGATACGATATGAGAGAACTTTCAACAATTGAATTGCTTTCTTAGTTTCTGATCTACGGAAATATTACATTGTTTTTTTTTCAGTTTATAAGAAAGCCAGTACTGGATGGTTCTTTCAGCGATTGATTGGCATTGTCAGTTAGGTTCTATTTCTGATAGTACCTAATAGATAAGGGGTCGTAGGGGTAGTCCAGGGTAGTTACTGCGCCCGTCGGGTCTGCGGGTTGTTTGCAAGAGATACCGCGGCCTCGACATGAAGCGCTAAGAAGGAACATGGGTGGTTTTTAGTCAGTAGAAGTCTGACACTCCCTTTCGCTCTGCCCAAGAGCGGGAGGGGTTATTTGATGATTTTCCACCCACCATAAAAAAAGGGTAGTTACTGCGGGTGGGTGGTTATGAGCAAAAAAATCGACCTAGCCTCCTCCTCGCGCATTTTACGCGTTTGGTACCGCTTCTACCTTCACAGCTCGTTTCTGTTCCTGACACACGAAACTCACTGTGTCTATCGCGAATTTTGGACGGTAAATATTCTGTTTTGGTAGTATTAGTGACCATGTTAATATTAAAACATTAATGCATGAGATTTTCCTCTAGTTTTGGGAATTCATACTCGTACATTGTAGGTAGTACATAATTGGTATTCAACGCAAAAAATCGTTTTGAATCATGCTATGTGTACCTACCTAAACAGTCAGCTACTCTCTAAGTCCGTCAACGAAAATACGGGCCCATTCGAAATAACTGTAATATTCCTTATCCCTATAATATTCGGATTCATGAGTTTAGAAAATACACCCGGAGTATGGACAACTGTCCAATCGTGTTCACGTTCTTTTTTTAGTTCGGGTACCTAACTAAATCTATGTTCGTAAGTGATACAGTTTAGGAAACGCCCGTATCTTTAGCTGAAACTACGGAATTCGTGCTTAGAGAGTAGACCCCGTGATTAGTGCTGTACTAGGCTATTGACAAGTATGCAGTCTCAGACCTTAGTCTATGTCAGAATGATCTTCCTACCACAATGCAGTGGTCAATTGTGCCTTTTTAGGGTTTCTTACCCAAAAGGTAAAACAACGAATAGTAAAAACAGAATAAAATAAATATTTAAGGGAACTTCCATACAATAAACGTGATTTTGTGCCCTTTTTTTATAGATAATGGTATGGTAACCTTCGTGCGCAAGTCTGATTCGCACTTGACTGTTTTTTTTTTTATAACGGTAGACTATATAGTGAAAACCTAAAGATTGTAAAAAATAACGCCAATCAACGCGACCGTTTCCCTTGGACTCGAATAAACATGTTTAATCGCTGAAGTGATGTCATCAATCCTAATAATTACGTATAAAGGTGCGTACAGAGTATGTAACATGTTGTGTTTTATAACAAGTTATAATATATAACATTTGTAACATGACATTCAATCTCCACATTACTAAAACATATTATATAATAACGTGTTTCAACATGTCCGACGAGCTGTGGGCCATAATTGCCACGTTGTGGAGCCCTGACACAGTCAGAAGGTGACGTGGTAGACTGCGCAGGAGATGGCGGGACGAGCTGGACAGAACCAACGACCAGTGGTCCACCTTGGCCCTGGATCGAAAAAATTTGTAAGACATGGGTGCAGGCATAGAGTATTAAACCACTAGAGAGCGTGTAAGCCGATTTCTTCTAAGTACACAACTCACTACCGCGGGTTGGGGGATGAGGAAGAATACGCGGCTGCAATTGGTCAGTTCAAGGTCAAGTTGCGTAGGTATGCCTTGCCTTACTTGATTATGGGAAAATAGTCGATATCGATAAAATGGATTTTAATATTATAAAAATACTCAATAAAAATGACAAAATAATATTTAATTAAAATCAGTCAATTACAAAAAGAAAAACAAGTATCCTGTTATTATCTTTAAGGCTCGCATTTTTTTTAACCAATAATAAATTTTTTTTTTTGGTGTGTGGGAAATCATCAAATTAATAACCCCTCCCGCTCTGGGCAGAGCGAAAGGGAGTGTCAGACTTCTACTGACTAAAAACCACCCATGTTCCTTCTTAGCCCATGTGCCGAGGCCGCGGTATCTCTTTCGAACAACCCGCAGCCCCGACGGGCGTCGTGCCTTGCGGGCCCCTTCCTTGTTGCTGACATCTCTTTGAGGCGCGCGTGGAACACGAACGCGCCGTCGACACGGCCTGTCGTCACAAGACGGACGGACGGCGAGCTAGCCCATCACTCACCGTCTACGGTGGCCGGAAGCCATCATTTGCTCCCGACGCCCGGAGAGCCTCCCGCGGCGGCTGGGATGAGAGGTTCTTTCCTTCTCACGTTCCGCCACCTCCTTCGCTAGCATCACTGCTTCGCAGAAGGTGGCGACGGCGTCCCATTCCTCCTCGCTCCGGACCATGGCTTGCACCAGGGCCAGACGCGAGAGGTGGCCGCCGCCGATCGCCGCTACGAGAACACGGCGGGGTTCCGCCCAAGCGGGGCAGACCTCCACGGTGTGCTCCACCGTGTCCTCCAGCCGATCCTCACAATGGTGACATCCAGGCGTTTCCTCCCGCCTGATTCGGTGCAGGTACCTCCCAAAACAACCGTGTCCGGTGAGTACCTGCGTCAGACGGAAGGTGAGGGCGCCGTGGCGCCTCTCCAGCCACTCCTCAAAGAGGGGACTTACCGCCAGTATTATCTTGAAGCCTCAAGAAGCTTCAAAGAAGAAAGACGTCAAGACGTCTTTCTTCTTTTTACTAAGAGAATATAGTTAGGTCTACAATTTCCGGGTCTACTACTTCTTTCTTCCTTATTGTTGAACTCGGAAAAATATAAGTATTTTAAGTAATAAAAAGAAGAAAATAAAAATGATGCGAGGTTATAAGAAACATTAACATTTAATTTAACAGAAATATTTAGTTGAGAAGAATGTAAAAATTGAAAACTACCGCCATTTTTTAAAGTCGGTTAAAAGTAGATAATGACAGTAGTAGGTATCTGAATTAAATAAAAATTACATTAAGTTTAATTTTATTTTGCACAGATTTTTACGATAAAAATACAAAGGGAAAGAAAGGGACAAACATATTAGAATTGCCTAATAAAAGAAAGGGACTTTTCCAAAAGACATCAACGCGAGACTCATCTTTGTGCTCGTTTACCCAAACCACCATTTTAAATAGACCCCTGCGGTGGCTCATAATTTGATTAAAACAAAAATAATTTTCGTAATATTTACTTATCGATAAAAAGTTGTGCCATCGTTTTTGTAACTCGATGTCTTGGAATGTTTCCCACACCACTTAATCGCGCATGAAGGCATTTTTACACGTTATAAATTGCATAAAAAATTATAACATATAATTGGTAATTATTTTGCGTGCACACAGGTCTAACACTTGGTCACAACTAAAACGGTTACTCATACCGTAGCCTATGCATAGGCGACAAAATACTAATAGTTTTCGAGCATCGGGGCACTGTATGCGCAGTCAAGTGGCTATATAGTCTTTGGGTGCAGGCCTTTACCCACTTGTAACGGGCTAACAGTAACAGTAATTTTATACGATCTGTACGCGCCTTTACTTGCAGCACTACATTGTAAGAGATTTTTTGCATTTCATTAGCGCGCCTCAATTACTGTCATTGACATTTAAACCTTCCGTCATTTTAATAACAGTCAGTAATTTACAGAACAACAAGTGCAATATCTGCTTATCGTCTGATGGACATGATTGCAGGTTTGGGTCAGGTAGCTCGTATCTGAGATCGTGATGTTGTGTTCTGCATTCAAAATCAGGTAAGGTTGATGACTATAAAACAACTACTGATTATTATGATAGTTTATTATTCATTTATCAGACACGAAAACATCCGGAACATTTCCTCTAAATAATGAGGAAAACCGCATTGAAATCCGTTGCGTGGATTAGTACACCAAATCGGCCGCAAAATTTGCGGCGAAGTCAAAGTAACAGACTAACAGAGCTAACAACAGAGCTTCGTTAAACATTTGTACTAAAATCGCTTTAAAGAGTCTTCTTTTTATACTTCTCGGTTGTCAATGTAACCTTAACTTAGTTACCGTAAAACGGAGTCGTAAAAGATGCAGGGATAAATCAAAATAAAACTTTGAACGAAGATAGTATATTGCAAACAAGGTCTCTAACTACCGGGAGGCGCTCCGGGCGTCGGGGGCCACGTGATGGCTTCCGGCCACCGTAGACGCGGGCCTGTGGACGGTGAGTGATGGGTAAGCTCGCCGTCCGTCCGTCTTATGACGACGACAGGCTGTGTCGACGGCGCGTTCGTGTTCCACGCGCGCCGTCGCCGCAAGGGCCGACGCCCGTCGTTGCTGCGGGTTGTTCGCAGATACCGCGGCCTTGACATGAAGGGCTAAGAAGGATCATAGGTGGTTTTTAGTCAGTAGAAGTCTGACACTCCCTTTCGCTCTGCCCAAGAGCGGGAGGGGTTATTTGATGATTTCCCACACCACAAAAAAAAAAAAGGTCTCTAACTAAGTACTGAGACTTTTTGGCAACATAACATATGAATTCAATGTAAAAATCCCTTTAAAATTTTTCCAATTCACCTTTGTGTCTCTTCAACCTGTTTTACAAGTTAAGTTGACATTGGCACCTTTAAGGTTCTGCTTGTGTCAACAAAATCAAGATCATTTCAATCAATGCCGGCACGGTTGGCGCAGTGGCTAAGCGATTGGACTGCTGCGCTGCGTGTCGCGGGTTCGATCCCCGCACGGAGCAAATATTTGTATGGCCTGCAGATAGTTGTTTCGGGTCTGGGTATTTGTGTATGTGACTTTATATGTTTGTAAACGCACCCACGATACAGGAGAAATTCCTAGTGTGGGGCAACGTTTTTAAAAAAAAGAATCTCTGCAGTTGCGCTTGACACCAATGTATTACAATGTATTTGTGTGCCAGGTAGCATTCTCATATCTCCATAATCGGATATCGAGCAATAAATATAGTTTCTTAGTATAGTCAGTTAACATTGTACGAGTATAAATAAGGACTAATTACTGTATAATTATATTTTTAACTCTTAATCATAGTTTAAGTCTGAACAATAAGACTCAGATCTAATTTCCATCTCCTTTATAGTAATCTAAGATGTGAGGGGCTCGTGGCTTAATAAGAACTGCCACTCGGGTCGATCTTTAGGTAAAGCTGTGTTTGCCTAGGTCGGTCTGTGGATGGGTGACCGCCCGACATACCGAGTTTCCTCCGTGCCTCGGAAAGCACGTTAAGCTGTTGGTCCCGGCTGCCATATATAGATCTTTGGCAGTAGTTACAGGAAGTTAGTGACCTGAAATTCTGACATCCAGTCTTACCAAAGAGTATCGTATTACATAACAAAAAAATACTGATTATGAGAGAAAAGTAACTATGTACATTAATTAAAAACTATAAAATAAACTAACAAGAAACTATAAACTGGGTATTAACTGGGTTAAGGTCAGAGATTGGTGGAGGTCAGATAGGCAGTTGCTCCATGTAAAATACTGGTATTCAGCTGCATCCGGTTAGACTGGAAGCCGACCCCAACATAGTTGGGAAAATGCTAGGCAGATGATGCTGAGTAATCTAAGATGTTGTAAGAGTAAATTCTTGGAATATTCAATCGTCAAATGAACGTTTGATACAGTTAATCCCGCTATTAATCTGCCAGCAAAGAACTGATAAGTTAATAGGTATTTTTCGTCTCATAAATTTCGCGTAGAGATTACGATAGGTGATTTTTTAATTCGTGTTTACCTTAGCTTCGAGATTAACCACAAACAACAAAGACAGAATATAAAACATAATGCAAAGGTTTAGGTATAATTATGTTCTGTGATATAAATTCACATAATAATCTATCTCATCACAATTAGTCTCATAAATCTCATTTAACTGGGTGGAATTCCAGTCATCGTCTCGCAACCAATTATAGTGAATCCAGTACATGTAGTATAGTAACCTTCAGCATTGCAATGTTGCACATGTATATTAAAAAAATAGATTGCCGTTGCTTATAAAATTGCAGTATCTTTAGGTTTAAAAGTATGGAACAGTTGCAATTTCTTGGGTCTTCATTATAAAATGACTGCCTCGTTGGTCTAGTGGTTGCATGCGCGACGGCTGAGCACGAGGTCCTGGGTTTGATTCCCGGGTCGGGCAAACTGTTATTGTATTTTTTCACCAGGAATGTCTTAGGCTACCTGTCCACTGAAGCGGAGCGAGGCTGCAGAGCGGAAAAATAGAGACATATCGAACAATAGGATTGCATAAAATCTACCCTCTGTTCCAGTATGCAATCCTATTGGTTAATATTTCTCCGTTTCTCCGCTCCGCAGCCTCGCTCCGTTTCAATGGACAGGCGGCGTTAGTAGCAGCCACGTACCCAGTCTGAATGTTTGCCCGGTTGATAGCAAACAGCTCGTCCTCTATTACATGGGACTTAAACATAACTGACGAAATGTACTATTAGGGACACCTCTGCCAAACCTTTCGGGAATTACAGGCGTGATGATTATATAAGGTGGTTCCACGTTGTAACCTATATCCATCATTTTCTAAAGCCATCAGCCACCATCAACAAAGGTGTAAAGCCATACAAAAATTAAAACGGAAATAATGTCACCGTTGTATTCCATCTGAACTATTGTAATAAAACATCTTTCGATCACAATTACTTCCAATTGTCGGAGCTCGATCTACCGTCTCGCTATCCTTGTATTTATCTGAATGAGTTTCCTCGAAAACATTCTTACTATCAATGTTTGTTTTCTGAACATCTGTGTTATTTTAATGTCAGTCTATTTGCTGAAGAATTGACAGCTTACTTATTATAGCAAATACTATATCTTCTTATTGTTGTAGACAAGTTTGAAGGAACATCGACAAAAGAACTGCTGTTTATTTAGGTATTTATTTGATTCGGCTCTTCAACAATGAATTTAACTATGTATAGGAAAACATTTCAAAGTTAAGTCCATTACTATGAAATGCACACACACAGCATAAACAGCAGAAAAATATCAATATTCTTAAGTTAAGTTAGGCCAAACCGAATCGATACAAAAGTGTTGCATGAATTCTTAAAAAACAATTAAATCGTATGGAACAGCTATTTCTTATATTTGATGGAAATTAACATTGAAGAGTCGATTTTCTACATTTCACTGTTCGTTTACAACTGCTTGCAAGTCATTGCAAAGGCATTTAATGACAGTTTTGGACCTCATTTGCCCTTAAAATTTAGAGTTGAATTTTAGCCTTTATGTAAATCAAATCAGGAGCCACTTAAAAAAAGCAATTGGATTCCGTATTCCGAAACGTATTCCTCCAATTTGAAAGGGATACGTTCACGTATCCCTTTCAAAGTGGAGAACAGCTTCACAAAACTCGTTGCCTTTCACATGCATACTTTAATACTGTTCCTTTTACATCACCAGAGACTGCAATGGGAACCAAGCTGGATAATGACCAAACATCAGCTACCTTGGACTATAAGAACGCTATCCTGAACATTGGGATACAAATGTTAAGCCGGATCACAAGAATTTGGATGCACAACGATCTGGTATTCAATAACTCCCCTCAAGGGAAAGAATTCGCCAAGACCCTTTCCGTAGCTCGGTCTTTTGCAGACAATGTTATCATGGATAGAAAAGCGCAGCGAGCTCAGAATAAGGGAACTGAGGAAGTAGAGGAGACTGATGGGATTGGAACTAAGAGGAGGATGGCTATGCTGGACCTGTTGTTGGAGGCAGAGGAGAAAGGGGAGATCGATTTGGAAGGCATCCGGGATGAGGTCAATACGTTTATGTTTGAGGTAAGTCACCACAGTACAGGGCAAACTGAACGCGATTAGTACATTTGAACTACGTTTAAGTGTTGTCGTTGCTATGAAAAATTTACTACTGCATGTCTTGTGCGCTTGCGCTGATTGATGTCAGTTCATTACCTACTTCACTTTTAGAATGTTTAATAATTTAGGCGTAAATTAAATATGTAGTTGAAAATGATCCGATTTATTTATGAACAAGGTAATTTATTACCTTAACCTACCGTCATAACAGGAAAATAGTTCACTAAATAAGCAGAGACTTATCTCAAACGATTCAAAGAGAATATTTTAAACCTCGCATATTATTTTGTTCTACAAATTTTTTATTCTCCTTGGAAACAATGAAATTAACTGCCGCACTCAGAGAGCTTTAATGATTACTTAGGCCATCACTTAGTAAAGGTTTTGACAGTTTTGTCATACAAAAGTATGCCAAATCTTTACTAAGTGACGGCTTAACTAATCATTAAATATTTCTAAAAAAGGTACATTCAGGAAAGAATTGATAACGTCAGTTTGTGTTGAATTGACAAGTACATCTCAACTAAATAAATATAATTGAACAGATGGTACACATACACTCACCACACCACTATAACATACTCACACACCTATTTACACTGCTCAGGCACACTATACTTACACACTCATACACGCTGTACTCTTAGCAATGTAAATGTTTAGATATTAAATTGTAAATCCTTAATTGGCTGTAGGATAAGTTTATATTTTTAAGATAAAATTTCAAAGAGCTGTGGATTTTGTGAACAATAAATAAATAAATAAATCTCTGAGTACCGCAGTAAGTGATGTTTCTTTGTAAGGTTCTTTAGAACTTTCCTAATATAATAGGAATCAATTTATTCAAGGAAATGTAAAGCTATTTTAGCAAAGTTTTCTTCCGAAGTGGTCCAGAAAAAACTACTTCTCGTAGCCTGAAGATTGATAACTAGTTCTTAGTTTCAAAAAATTTGAGTGATGAGACAGATTTTTTTACTGTCTAGCTGTGAGGAAAAATCCGAAGATAATAATAAATATCGATATATGTGAACACGATAAAAGAAAAATATATTGACAAAATTATTATGTTTTTGGGGTCAACCACCGCAGGACCGCGTGTAATTATTTGAAACGGGTTTTTTGTAAATCACTTTTTGCGTTTTTGTGTCTAGATAGTGATACTATTTGAAGGTCGTGGCTAAATGATAACTGCCACTCGGGTCGATCTTTAGGTTAAGCAGCGCTTGTTTAGGTTGGTCTGTGGATGGGTGACCATGCACCCGTTACATACCGAGTTTCCTCCGTGCCTCGGAAAGCACGTTGAGCTGTTGGTCCCGGCTAGAATAGATAGACATATCTAGATAGTTACAGGTAGTCAGTGACCTGAAAGTCTGACAACCAGTCTTACCAAAGGGTATCGTATTACAGTGTTAACTGGGTTGTGGAGGTCAAATACGCAGTCGCTCCATGTAAAATACTGATATTCAGCTGCATCCGGTTAGACTGGAAGCCGACCCCAGCATAGTTGGGAAAAGGCTAGGCAGATGATGACTAGAATAACTGGGTCTTAGAGGTCAGATAGGCGGTCGCTCCATGTAAAATACTGGTATTCCGCTGAATTCGATAAAAGTAGAAGCTGATCCTAACGTTGGGAAGAGGGGCAGACGATGACTAGTCGAAATTTTCTCAAAAAGAACAAGTTTTTAAAACTAATATGTTAAGGTCGTATGAACCCAATTTTATTTATCACGATTGTAAATCTATACTCAACACTACTGCACTTCTTTTAGCTAAATTAATTTAAACTTTCATACATTCACAGCACGACGTACACATTTGACGGCACGGTTGGCGCAGTGGCTCAAGCAATGGACTGCTGCGCTGCGTGTCGCGGGTTCGATCCCCGCACGGAACAAATATTTGTATGGCCTACAGATAGTTGTTCCTTGTCTGGGTATTTGTGTATGTGAATTTAAATGTGTGTGAACGCACCCAAGATACAGGAGAAATTTCTAGTGTGGGGCAACGTTCTTTAAAAAAAAAAAACACAAACTTACGCCCTTTTTCCATGGAGGTAGGCAGAAACCACAGAACGCCACGTGCTACTATCCCTTAAATACTCCTTTTGCCTCGTTCACCTGGTCTAATCCTTAAGTTGCAGAAATAAAGAGTGTTTTGTTTGCAGGGTCACGACACGACATCCATAGCTATCACCTTTGGTCTGATGCTACTGGCGGATCACGAAGATGTTCAGGTAATTTTTTAAATCTATTTGTTCACTGTTCACGACTTAGAGAGATACAATCTGCGTCCAGCGAAACGCACTTGTTCACTTTTTTCCTTTTTTCTTCCTGAATAATGCTTCTAGAGCAACAATGTTTCTTTTCATAAAATCAAGGTCTATTGTAGAGGCGTCCCTGTTATTTCCTTTTTTTCAACAACCAATGAGTTAAAAAATACAGCCCTGATGAAATTACAAAAAAAAAAAATACTTTTTTTACGTCGTGTTTAGAGGCGTACCACACATTCGAAAAGTTTAAACATAAATAAATTGACAGAAACCTAGACATACTCTTTCTTAGAAGAATTATGTTAAAATAAATTAAATCGACCCAGTTTTAGAAGAAAAAAGGGTAATACAAAGCTTATTCAAAGATCTCGTCAATTTTTTTTGCGTTATATCGGTCTGACCTCCAGGAGTCCCTATCAAACTGTAAAGTGCGACAATAGTTTCTTCAAATACCTAACTTGAAGGCACTGTTCAGTTCACTGGGCAGTGGGCAGGGCGCATTGCTCGCAGAACGGATGGTCGATGGGGCCGAAAAGTTCTATAGTGGCGACCGCGAACCGGAAGACATTGCGTTGGAAGGCCTCCTACTAGGTGGACCGTGTACCTGGTGAAGGTTGCAGGGACACGCTGGATGCGACACGCACGGGACCGGTTAATGTGTCGACACTTGGGGAGCCTATGGCCAGCAGTTGACGTCTTTTGGCTGTAATGATGATGTTGAAGCACTGTTCCCTCTAAAGCTAAGCCGACACTGTGCCCAGACCTATATAGGGTGTAAAAGTACCCTTCGCAAACGAAGGGCACTTGTTCTCCCCACCACTTGCGATCATTTTTTTGTTCTAGACCATACCTGGGAACCTCGTAGTTACGGAGATATTGGGGGTCAAAGTTCCAAATTTTTCACAGATGTTTTTGTAAATACTAGTTTTTCTGGTTTTAAATTTACTTAAATTACCTCCTTGACCCGTTTATTATTCAAAGCATCCCCTAGTACAATGTTTTAAGAGTGCTACTTTGAGTTTTACCGTAAAATGTGATTTTTGACCCAAAAAAAAAAAGTCATTTCCCAGCAAAAAAAATTGTGTAGGGGTACTTAGTTTGATGTACAGAATGCTTGGTTGACGGGTGTGTGATGGGTTGATTTACACCCTGTATATACTGAAAAGTTGGAGGCTACCATATAAAACAAAGCTCATTCATGGTTGCTGTTGAGGTTTCAACAGAACTGTGAGATGTATTCCTACGGGATATGAATTTCGCTTCCATATTTATTTATTTTCATTTCCCCTGTGCAAATTGGAACAAGTGGCTCAAATAAAATAAAAAAATAAACTTGTGAGTTGCGTTTTTAATGAAACCTTGCAGAAACGGGAATGAAATTCCGTTTGTCCTCTCTCAAAGAAAATGCGAAATATATTCAGTTTCCTCTAACAACGAGATAACTGATATTGCGAGTATTTTGTAGAAGATGATAAATGAGTGGAAAACTTACGATTCTTCCTAAGAAAGACGCAATAAACTCGGTACAATATCTCACAAAAGAAGCGTAGTTTACCTTTTAATAAAAAATAAATAATACGTTTATTTCGGAAATTACGTAAACTGCAGACGGTGGATCGAAAAAAAACCAAAGTTACTTTAAAACTAATTTAATTTAAATGAAAAGAATTACAATTAAAATTGGTGAAACCTATTCGATGCTAGAATATGGAATGCCGTAAAAACTACTTAAAATTAATTAGTTGCTATCGTCTAAATTGCTCGTAGCTCGGCGCTCGTGGACGGACGTCGACGCTGCAGTTTTCGTGCAGCTGGCGTAAACATCCAGGAGTGTGCGAGATCGGCGTTATCCATTATGAATCCGTATCTTACACGGACAATACAATCCATAAGCAAATAGTAAAAAAAAAAATAGAATAGTCAGCTCATAGACAGATACAAAAATTAAACCAAATACAAAAATAAAATTAAAAGCATAAAACATTCACAAAACAATACATCACACAATAAAATTGAAGATTATTATTAATAATCACTTTTACAGTCTGTTTTTATTTTTCCTAAGGTTCCAAATGTTGCCTCGTTGGGCTAGTGGTCGCAAGCGCGACTGCTGAGCTTGATGTCCTGGGTTCGATTCCCAGGTCGGGCAGTGTTATTGGGTTTTGCCATCAGGAATTTCTCAACCACGGAGTTGTATCCGGTTGATGACAATATTGGCAAAACCCTTGCCCCCTCTTATGTGCGACTTAAATACAGGGTGTAAATCAACCCATCACACAGCCGTTAACCAAACATTCTGTACATCAAACTTAGTACCCCAACGCAAAATTTTTTGCTGGGAAACGATTTTTTTTTTTGGGGTCAAAAACTACATTTTACGGTAAAACTCAATATATATATATAAAAAAAAATATTTTGCTAGTGGATGCTTTGAATAGTAAACGGGCCATGGAGGTAATTTAAGTAAAGTTACAACCTGAAAAACTACTATTTACAAAATCAGCTGTGAAAACAAAAAAATGATCGCAGTGACGGGGAGAACAAGTGGTTTTCGTTTGCGTTAGGGGTACTTTTACACCCTTTATAACTGGCCAAATGTGGGTGAACTAGGTACACCTCTGCCTAACCCTTCGGGAATTACAGGCGTGATGTTATGTTATGGTTCCAAAGGTTCCCGTCTTAATTTTAGAGCCGGAACCTTAATAACCGATGTCCTTTATTAATTTCCATCCTTTACCAGGATCGCATCTGCGAGGAGGTTGAGGACATTCTGAATGGCGCTGACCACGTGACCATGTCTGACCTGGCTGGCATGAAGTACTTGGAGGCTGTCATCAAGGAGATCTTGAGGCTGTACCCTAGCGTGCCGTTCATCGGGAGAGAAATTGTTGAAGATTTTAAACTAGGTAAGACGGATTGAAAAAGCTCCTATTTAATGCTGAGGTGGAGATTCATAAATAAATCTGCCCTGGAGCGTAAATGTGGTGCTGATCCATAAACAATAGGATACTTAATATCGTGTTCGGTGTGTCCTATTCTTTGCTCCCTACGGGAACTGATAGGCGCTACCCAAATCGCCAAACTAGTAGCTCAGTTCACGGCCGACACAATATAGATTGCCATAGACATGCTAAGAAAAAGAGGGAGAATTTGAGTACAAGAAATGTAGTATAACTATCGCTGTGGAAAGACTAGAACGGACAACAACAAGTTTTGAATTCCAACGTATGGTGACCTTCGTGACTAGAGTTTTCAAGAGACATTTTTGGAAAACCTGCTTTTAATCACTTCATTAATTATCTCTTCTTATCTTCGAAGCTGTCAGATCCTTGTGTGCGGCCAAACGAAAAACTGTCACGGAGATTAGATACTTTAAATACTGAATTTGTAATCGGATCAACATTTGAATGATTAATTCAGGCTTTGTTCGATAAATAAGTAGGTACTCCATTTTTGGTGAAGGTTATTTTGTGAATATTTATAATTCTGTCAAACAGCGGTAACTCAAAGAATTGTGTTTTGGGAAAACAAGGGAATTTATGTTAAAATATTATTGGAACGAAGTTTTGGAACGAAGTTCCTTATCGCGCGTTGTGAAAGGGGGCTAGACGGAAAAAATTCTTACGAAAAGTTGTCACGACACTTTTTGCTATAGTAAGCTCTGTCTGTCTCTCTCTCTTAGAGAAAGCAAGCCAGATATTTTCATTTCTACATTTTTTTAAATTTTTTTTTTACATAATAAAAAATAATAACAATAACTTCGTTCCATCCGGGTGTTCCTTGACACCTCTCAAGTTTTTTTCTAATTTAGTACAGAAATGACATAAGTACGTAAGTAGTGCGTATTAGTCCGTCACGCTCGGCTGCTTGCAGCGTATTGTGGACAAAATGCATGGATAAATAAAATACTGTGCGTTAGCAGTCATCGTGCCAAACAAGTCCTATTAACATGGTGTCGTGTCATTTATCAACCTATCTATTTTTTTTGTTTTGCTTTGCACTTTCACGATATTTACTATTCCGTGGTTTATATTATTAATAATTTGTTGTATGTTCACTTTTTTGTGTACAAGTATTTATTTAACATATTATTATTTAAGTACCTATTCACCATCACACACAACATATTAAACTGGTTTACATCTGTAACCTCCCTAATCCAGGTCCAGTTGAAAACCAGACTTGGGTACTTCTTCTTCTCTATCATGTGGTTATCTAACTTAAAAGCCGGGCGACGGTCGCTCGGCTTTTTCGAGATACCGCTTTTTGGCTTACGAGACCTGAATTCTAAGGACAGCCATAATTCTCATTTAAATAAAAATCTGTTGAGTATTACGCATAGCCAAGTCCATTAAAACAAGTTGATTGCGAACCTTGGGGTACGCCCACAGAAGTTGACGTCTTTCGGCTCAAGCGAAGATGATGTATGATGATTGAGTGTGAATGGAAAGAGCCCAGGCCAAAATTACATTCAACAAGGAAGCTTTTGCATTTCAAAACAATTATCACTCGTTCATTCGGATTTCCCCTTTTTGATCATCTAAGACTAGCTTCTGCCCACGGGGTCTCTGGTGTGGAATTTGGTTTTTGTCCCACGGGATCATACTCCCAGAATAAAAAGTATTCTATGCGTCGTTAACCTTCTGATTCATCCTCACTAACTTCCACATGTTAAAGTAGTAAGCCAGTTTCTCAAGAACCGGTTTTACACTCCTTCCCAACATTTCAACTTGAAAGAGGAAGGGGCTCTATAAAGTCCAAAATGCACAGCCTGGCTCCCTTTGATCCCAGGCCGATGATATTACAATTTTCTCCCAGGATGTTCTCTAGGAAATTGTGATACAAATTACTATTCCGTCGGTATCTGAGGCTGCCGACTAAACGTGACTCGTAACGTAAAAGTTAAGTGGCACTTACCGGCACGTCGCACATTGTGAGAATCTCGCAATCTGGCGGGATTTAAATCAAAATAGAAATTATCATAATTGATACCATAATTATAACCTATTCATACCTAAGACCCTATTCGTCACAGCTACATAATTGAATAGTCAAACGAACTTACCTGTAAGTGAAGTTCGACGGTAATTATACTTTGTTGCATTGTCCGAAGATGATTAGGATTATTAATGTAGTCACGGCTTTAGTCTGTGGCGCCAACACATAAGTTTAAAGAAAAAAGTTTATCTGTGCTAGCTTTCTGTCACCGGCTTCTGTAAATATCTTCATTAAGTTCATAGCAATTTATTGGTTTTACAACATAGGGTTCATGCTCATACGAATAAATAGCATGGAGATTTTGGGTCGGGTGGGACCAATCATCTTCGGACAATGCAACAAAGTATAATTACCGTCGAACTTCACTTACAGGTAAGTTCGTTTGACTATTCAATTATACTTTGTTGCATTGTCCTCGATGATTAGGATTATTAATGTAGATGTTTAAAGACTAGTTGTAAAATCAATAAACATTTATATAAAATCAATAAACATTTATACAAAATCAATAAGCATTCATATAAAATCGATAAACATTTATACAAAATCAATAAAAATTTATATAAAATCCATTAACATCCATCTAAAATCATTCAGATAAGTCATATGTCATTTTTTAGAATTTTGTTAAGGCCACTTTAGTTACCTAAAGGTAGTATTTTTACAATTCAGGTTTAATCGTTACCAGTGTTATTAAAAAATTGCTTCAGGGAACCTTCTATTGTTCACTAAAGGTTTCATTTTAAAGTTTTAGTTATAAATCACTAGCTTGTGCCAGCGGCTTCGCCCGCTACAACTCGAAAATTATCCCATGGGAAGATAAAATCGGGATAAAAACTATCCTATGTGTTAATCCAGGGTATAACCTATCTACATACCAAATTTCAACCAAATCGGTCCAGCCGTTTATGCGTGAAAGAGTAACAAACATCCACACATCCATTCTCACAAACTTTCACATTTATAATATTATATATATATATAAGTAGGAAAGTAGGATTAATTTAAACATTTGCTCGTCTAATATCGTCTATATTGAACTGCTGGAGGCTGCCAATGTTGTTGCATGGCGGGTGTACTGTTTATTGAGCATGTACTAATGTCAATTCCATATCTTCCAACACGTTATTGTAATTGAGTTCACACATCTTTAAGGCCTCTTGTGGATATTATTCATGAATTAGTACAGTCCCACAGGCCATGCGTTAATTTTAAATATTTAACCACCCCTATAGCTGGGTTTACATACTCCTATTCTATTGCTAAAGAAAGAAACAGTTATAAAAGGTTGGTATTCGTTTGGCCCACAAATTTAATTAGCGTATCAACCCTTAAAGTAATACGATTTTGTTTAATCACTATATCATAAGTATAAAATAGAGATAGGTATTGTTTGTACTCTTTCTGTGGCTAGCAGTAATATAGTTATCGCTTTTTTGGTAATTATTTGTAAATCACTTTGTTGAATGTGATCCAGTAGAGAGAAAATAAAAAACTGAAAAACATCCCAATTCCCAAGAATTCTCCGGATCTTGGAGGACAAGTCTCTGAACCGTATTTTGATACTATCATCTGTACCTATATGTGGTCTTATAATTAGAGATAGAACTGAACTAACAGAATATGAAAATAGAGGAAGAAACCTTCATTAATCCTTAAAGCGAAAAAACTGAATAACTTCAGTGATGGTTTGCTAATGCTTATAATATTTTAATTACAGTATCTTGTCTTTACAATTGCAGGCAAGCATTGGTATTGTGTACTTTTAGTTATTGAATTCCTAATAATATCAACAGCTTCAATACTAATTCCAAAATCTTAAAAAATGTTCCTGATAATACTCCTGCCATCAATCCCAGTAGAGAATAGTGGAAAAAGTATAGAATAAATGATATTGGTCTAAATACCATTCCTTCCAATGCCACCTTGTATTGGCAAGGAGCATCCACCACTTATCACCGCTACAACCCCTGGAGATACCGGGGCCACGATACATAACTGTGATACTTAGTGTTATTCCATGATACAATTAATCAATTGTAAGTTCACCAATACGGATATAATATTTTAATAATTTAAAACACCTAAGATTCCCTTCCACATTCAAAATATGCTGATATCATATTATTACCTTTGGTATTAATGTAAGTAATATCGAGTAACCATATATACCTAGATTCACACTATTGCCAAGGATTTTAGAAATTTATTTAACTGCTCCTTATTTAAATGAGTATGATACTGTATCCATTATGTACCATACCTATGTTTAACAAATAAAAATTCTGATTCTGATGTTATATTTTCAATTCTTGGCAAAAAATTTCACTATCTCATAAATGACTGACAGAACACTTTAGCCCAGAAAAAAGGGGCAGCACTCAATTTTGGTATTAAAAAACTGAGCTGAATCTACAGTCCATAGTCTGTTAGCAATCTATGAGCCACACAATATTCCGTACCATGCAGATGAAGCATATTTATATGTGTGTATTTTAATTATTAACTCAAAATAACTGGCTATGTCTATGGACCACAGCAAATGATACAATATATACAACATAGTGTTTATATCATAATTATCATAAAAAACGAACTGGCAAAAGTGTGGGTGTACTATTAGGTAGGTACCTCTCTGTCTAATCCTTCGGGATTACAGGCATGATGTTATTTTATCATTGTTATCACTTAGAACAAGGTTTTTGTGCCACTTGAGTTTCTTAGTGAATAGAGTCCTTTAGTTAATAACTGGGCAAGCATATTAAAGTTCTAATAGCCTTTTATCAATAAATTCTTATATTTAATTTCTCTTCAGTGATGTTAAAGCTTAGTGAATAGTATTAAAAAAGTAAACCTAGAAGTTTACTGTGTTGTTTAGGTATGAAATCACATTTCTCTTTGGTACTGATGATTTCATGTTTTCTAAACATTATACAGCCTCTCTGTCTCTAAGGAAGCTTTGAAACCTGTAATGGGTTTCAATGTTTTTGTAATTTATGTTTATGGGGCTGAAAATAAACCAGAAGGTAAGACATATTGAAAACATAACATTTGCCTTGAAAAAATAAAGCTTCCTATATCCTTGCCTATGTCTATCATGTAATAAGCATCCAATCCAATGTGCTAAGAAAAAACCATTATTCTGTAAAAAATTGGTATACTGTTGTATACAAGATTATCTCCAACCAAACTAAACATAATGTAATGTCTTTTATATAAAAGACAGTAAGTTTAATTTATTTCTGTCTCTTTGACAAGGAAAAAATGGTAAACAAAGTTGTTATTGTAAAGGGTAGGTAACAAACTTTAATTGCTATGAAAGCAATTCACTTCTTCATTTCAGATACTATCTGAATAAATTCAAGTATAGAATTTATCATCTAGAGGAGTACCTATAACTCCATCACCACCATCCAATTAAGAATAACTGGGTTGTTTGAGTGATTGGTTTCCAATCACATAAATTATATTTAAGTCCACCAACCTGTGAATTTATTTCTGAAGGGAATGATTTCTCCTGGCCATCCGCATTCTGTCTGCTGCACTAGTACTTTTGATGACAGCCCCCCCTTTCTTTGCACTTATGGAGGAGGGCCCCGCCAGTTTAAAAAATTATTGTTGAAGCACATACGGCTCCCATGTGCTCACTCTATGAGTGAACTTTTATGGTACACTCATATTTAATCCTTAACCAGATTTATTTATAGATTTTGCTGATCTTATGTTTCCGTCTTTGATTGTAACAAACTCTTTTGTCTTTGTTGGTTACCAACAATAAGAGATCTACGTCCCCCTGCTTGTATATATATGTATACACACAAAACAGAAGCATCATTCAGCTTCTTCATCATCATCATCGGCCTGTAATGTTCCTACTGTAAGGACTCAAGCCTCCTCTCTAGGCGAGGAATCCACCACGCTAGCCCAGTGTGGATTGGTAGATACAACTTCTTAACTATGTCCATTTATGCCTTTTGGATACCTCATTCACCACTGTATGATCTTCAGAATTAATAAAACATTTGTTTATAAATAGAGAATGGCGGGTTTTCATTTTGTGTTTTACTTACTTATTTAATATTTTTTATATGAATCTTCTCTTTCTTTCTCTGGGTATAGATCCACACCAAGTATTTCAAGAAACTTGATTATATAATAATTCTTTATATGGTACTTACCACCTTAATTCACTTTCATTTATCTTGATCTGCATTTTCAACTTCTCAACCGATAACGGGAGGATATTTTCTAATGACTGTGAAGGGACAATTTTATTGTTTTCTATAAGGTAACCTCCTTAAAAATGTTATAGGTATCAACTTCTCGAGGATAAAACACAATGCATGTTGTAGAACAACATTACACTTATATAACCAAGTAAGCTCCCGCAGAACTTCCCATGAAGGTTATAATAGAACAGTCAACCGTGTGTGCCCCCACAGGACACCCCTTTAGGGTTGCTGAGTTCACGACACTGCCGTTTCAGGCCATGTACACCCCCGCAGGATGACCTCAGGCCAGGCAAGTCGTTCATAATGTATCCATGAAGGTTATAATAGCAGTCAACCGTGTGTGCCCCCCCAGGACACCCCTTTAGGGTTGCTGAGTTCACGACACTGCCGTTTCAGGCCATGTACACCCCCGCAGGATGTCCCCAGGCCAGGCAAGTCGTACATAATGTATCCATTTTGGGCTTCATAGTTCCGTTGCAAGCTCCAACAGAGCGGTCTCAGGTCATGCTAGCAGCCAATAAAGGCAAACATTTTAATAGGTACTCTCTGAACTTCGATGTAGTGCCCACGTGGCAGGCATGCAGTTAGTTGCAAACACGTGCAAAGCGCAAGGCATATAAAACATACCATGTTTTCGATGTAGCGATTATTGCCACACAACAGAGCTTTAGGCTTTTGATTCCAATTCTTCAGCAGTAGGCAAAAAACGAATCAAGGCACACACAAGGTAAGCCATTTTGTTTTCTTACATAGAACAACACACCAATAAAAACACTTAACACTCGAATCAGAGCTAATTATGTTTAATGCGCTTTTCGTAATCTCTTTGATTTCTTCATTGGCCTCGACTTTGTCAATATTAACCTTATTTTTCCATTTTAACTTTAAAATGAAGTTTAAAAACCTAAAAGAAATCTAAAAATAATCGAAAAGAGTGACGCCATTAAGACATAAAATCCGAATGAAGATATTTACAGAAGCCGGTGACAGAAAGCTAGCACAGATAAACTTTTTTCTTTAAACTTATGTGTTGGCGCCACAGACTAAAGCCGTGACTACATTAATAATCCTAATCATCGAGGACAATGCAACAAAGTATAATATAAATTATTGTAGGTAGGTTAAAAAAATAAATAAAAAATGTTAAAGTAGGTAGATAAAGTCGTTGTACCCTTACAATACGCACAACAACATTATAGTGTCACCTTTACTTGAGATAACTGATCAAATTAACGTATTAGGCCGTATACAGAAAGAAAACTGGTAGCGGTGCCGATCTACCAGCGCTTGTCGGCGCTGGTAGATCGGCGTCGTTGTTGTACGTGTTGTCGTACTTGTTCATTAATTTTATATGGCGGGTGGCGCCAGCGCTGACCGGCGCGTGTCGAAGATTTTCGTAACTTGTCTGTGACTTTCGGCGCTTATCGGCGCTGGTTCATATAAATGCCTGCGCCGGTTACCTGCATGGACTGGTTCCTATAAGCGCTGGTAGATCGGCGCCGGCTACCAGCTTTCTTTCTGTACACGGCCTAAGGCTTGATTTTTGGTCTTTTATTGTACTGTGAGTCCTGAGTTTATTGTTTAATTTTTGTATAGGTCATTCCTTTATTCCGGATGATATGATGAAAACAGTAGTGGTTCCAATAATAAAAAACAAAACTGGGGATCCATCTGATAAGCATAACTACTAACACCTTAATATTTTGTATTATTTCTGTGTACTACTAACAACCCCACTAACTCTCTTTGTATTTTTTGTATTTTTTATGGACATTATGTCTGAAATAAAGATAAATTATTATTATTATTATTATATCTTTCAGGGTAAGTTAGAGTGTATTTTATTTAAGTAATAGTTAAACATTTCTCTTATAACATCATTTGAAAGCACAGTGAAATAAAGCAGTTTTTAGAGAAGATTTGCCAAAGAAAAGGTGTATAAAAAAAGATAAACTGAATATCCCGGTGTTTTGAGTGTTTTAATTTATAGTTTAGAGTCTTAACTTTTGAGAACAATATGGCAACCGAGCCAACAGTTTAACGTGCATTCCGATGCACGGAGGAAACTCGGTATGTAATGGGTGGTCACCGATCCACAGACTAACCTATGCAAGCGCGGCTGAACCTAAAGATCGACCCGAATGGCAGTTGTTATTTAACGTCTGTATTATACTAACTTCACTGAACTTCCTCCAGGTGACATACTAGTGAAGAAAGGCACATCAGTCGACATCCACATCTACGAGCTCCATCGGCGCGAGGACCTGTTCCCTGAGGCAGAGAAGTTCCAGCCAGAGCGGTTCATGAGCCACGACGCGAAAAGACACCCCTATGCCTATGTGCCGTTCAGCGCCGGTCCTAGGAACTGTATTGGTTAGTAGATGATTGTACATAGGGAGTTATATGGATATGGTCAAAATTGGCTATATAGAGTGGATGGTACATCATCATCCCCGCCCGGAATCACCCACTGCTGGGCATAGGCCTCCCTTTTCTTCCGCTACATGTCCCGATCCTGTGCGTCTCTTAGCCAGGCGTTTCCCGCGACTTTGACCATGTCAACCCAGCGATCTTTAGGATGGCACTGCTTACTATGGCCTAACCTTGGCCAACCACTCAATCAATGTCTTCCTCCATCGGCCGTCTTCGCGTCTAGCCAGATGTCCTGTCCAGGTCCACTTGAGGCGCACCGCCCGGTCCCCGACATCGTAGACTTTCGTCTGACGGCGGATTTCGGTGTTACGCACTCGATCTAATAGGGTTATCCCACGCTATGGTTATGGATGGTACACAAATTCACAAACGGTTACCACATATTCAGTTCATCATTCTGAACCCCTTCATAGATTTTTTTATTGTTAAAAAAAAACATACAGATCGGTTAAAAAACTGCTATCATCACTTTTGTAGGAAACAGTTTACAACCGTTTGTGCATCGCTGATCCCCCCCCGGTACTGAGCATGGTACTGACATTTTAAGATTGGCAAATGTTTTAAATTAAAATATTTAAATGATATACCATAACGTAATAGCTACTATGGCTGTTTTCCGAAGGATTTGGCAGAGGCTGGTTCCAGCCGTGAGAACATTATAGGCTGGTTATGCATGAAACACCACTATGCACCTGGGGTTTAGGTGCATAGAGGTGTTTCTATCATTTTTCTTTGCCAAAATGTGGATGAACCCATCCACCGAACATTAATGAACACTCACCTCTTAGGACCAAAATCTATTTTCTGTATGCTAAAGTTCCTTTCCTTGCCAACAGGCCAACGCTTCGCAATGCAAGAAATGAAGACTGCCCTGGCTGAGATCTGTCGCAACTTCAAGCTCGTGCCCAAGGTGAAGGGAGCCAAACCCGGTCTCATGGCGGACATGGTGTTGAGGCCCATTGACCCCATCTACGTCAAGTTTATCCCACGTAAAGGGAACTAACTAAAAGTGATTAATTATCTACTACTATTTCTCGATTAATAAATATAATTAAAAAGCTAGCCGACCCGCACCAGCTTTATTCAGAGACGAATTTTCCAACAAACATTCAAGACCTATTTCACCCGCTTACGGGTTGGATTTTTGTGACGTAGACACCCACTAGGGTTTCTACGTCATAATAGCTATCTGCAAGCCAAATTTTTAAAAATATGATTCTAATTAGTCCGTCTGTTAGATTATCGAAAAATATTGGATATGTATTTTTTGTTTTATCAAATCAATAAAAATTGACGAAGATAAAACGCGTCAATGATTTGAGTAGGGGGTCGTGACGTCACCCACCGGTAAAAAATGCCATATTTATGTCTTAGAATATGACGTCACACGAGTTTTCAAAGCACTGTATCGTCTTCATTGTTTGTTTACGTGAAAAAAGAAAAAATACGTGTCAATATTTTTTGGAAATCTATTTGACGGACTAATTAGATTTTTTTAGTTAACTACCCTATTCGTCCAGCTGTGCGAGTTTCTTAGGTTTTCTAGTTGCTTGTTGCTTACCACTGGCGGTGACAGTGTGAGACAGATCCCTAGTTACCATGCTCAGTTTGCACCATAGAGCAAAATATTTGGAATTAAACTAATTTAAAACAACATTCTATCTCTGACAATTTTATGATGCAAATAATGTTGTTTTTTAATTCTTTTAGCGAGTAATTTATTTAGTGCAAGTGGGCATGACAATTTTTAGAATCTGTATGCTTGAATTTTGCCTTAAACGTAATTTTAATGATATAGCAAATGACCAATTTTAGAAATTTTCTTTGCTGAAAAAGAATTGAAATTGTTAAATATTTAAAATTATTATTAAATTAAGTCAGCTTATGAGGAAATCGTCACAAATTGTTAATTTAATTAAGTTTAACACAATAGATAGTATGTTTGTAAGATGTTCCATTAATATTTAAGTTAAGCATCGAAGTAATTAATTTAAGTTTTAGCATTTACTGAGCAAGATTAACTTTGCTCAATTCTGTTAAGTTTTAAGTACATTTCAAAGTATCGAAAAGGCTTAGCTCGAACTTTTGCTTGCGGATTGTAAATATTTTTTTAATAAAAAATTAAATAAAAAAATGCTTTTTTTTAAATATCGACTTGAAGCTGCTTTTAATTTTGAACCTTTTTCAGGCTTTGTCTCGTAGTAAAAGTTCATAACGAATGACCGAAACAATGATTCACAAAGGTTTAACCTGTTATTATATCTTTGGGTTTAAGTTTTCAACAAGTTTGTCAAAACCTTTACTACCTAAGTGATGGCCTAAGTAATCATTAAAGCTCTCTGAGTGTGGCAGTAAGTCCTCAGCTAATAACTGCCTCGTAGGTCTGGTGGTCGCAAGCACGACAGTTGAGCATGAGGTACCCTGGGTTCGATTCTCGGGTCAGGTAAAGTGTTATTAGGTTTTCCTATCAAGAAGTAGAAGCCGCGGAGTCTGGATTTGCCCTATAACATGGGACTTAAACATAACTGGCGAAATGTCAATGTAATTTTAGGTACACTTATGCCTAACCCTTTGGGGATTAAAGCCGTTATGTTATATAAGTCAATAGGGTCGGTCCAAAACACACAAATTGAGCCGAAAAAGGAAATAACAAGCGAAAAGCTCTTCCCATAAATTTTATCATCCCCTGAATAATTTATGAAATCGTGTCCCAGCATAACACGAATAAAACGATTTTTGCAGTTACCACTTACCAATTTACATCGTCTATTTTTATTTGGCCCGAAAATACTGTTTTCAAAACATGCGTTTTGAATCAGGAAATTGTGCTAACCACTCGGCCGTGTGTGACGGAGTGGTTGCATGATGGCTAATCATCACTACATAGTATAAAACAAACTTTATCTGTCCCTATGTCCCTATGTATGCTTAAATCTTTAAAACTACGCAACGGATTTTGATGCGGTTTTTTTTAATAGATACAGTGATTCAAGAGGAAGGTATATAATTTGACCGACATCCACGCGGATGAAGCCGCGGGCATCAGCTATTAGCAAATAAATGAGAGTTGTGAAGATATGAGATAAGCGGCGTGCGATTTAAGAGGCCATGTCCAGCAGTGGACTGCTGTGGGCTGATAATGATAATAACTCACGGGAAGAAAACAAGAGATGCGTACATGTGTCGTTTGACGCAAGTCGTATAAATCGAGGCCAAGAGCCGGTCTTTTAATGAGGAACATTATTTTCTGATCTAAAATGTATAGTACAGCAAATTCGATGTATTTCGGGAACACTTAACTGTTTACCGGCTTGATGTACTTACGAAGTTTGTTCCTAAAGTTAGTCGTTACCGTATTATCGGATTTTCGGAGTGACAAGTCGTCAAGTGGTGTTGGATACAAAATTCTAGCTCAACTTATAAAACACAGAGATATAAATTTGAATGACACGGTTTTATCTTCTTCCTGCTTCCGTGGTCGAGTGGTTTAGGCATATGCCTTGTGACCCGGTGGTCGTGGGTTCGATTCCCACGGGAAGCATACTTTGTAAAGTTGTTTCCAGATTTTACAGATGCGGAAAGCATAATACGGTTTTTTTTTGTAAGGTGGGAAATCATCAAACGACTCCTCCCGTTCTGGGCAGAGTGGTAGGGAGTGTCAGACTTCTACTGAATAAAAACCACCCATTTTCCTTCTTAACTCTTTGTGTCGACGCCGCGGTATTTTTTTCGAACAACCCGCAGAGCCGACGGTACCTTAATATCGACGTCTGTAGTTTCCTCGTGAGAGCGGTCGTAAAAACTGCAATACAAATAATCTCCGTCGAAATTAGGTTAAAGTTGTTAAACAAAGTGCAAATCTTATTAGCATAAAGAACTTAAGTGGGATAATGGGAAACAACGACAGAGTTTTTTTTTTTTTTTTTTTTTTTAAAAAACACATTGCCCCACACTAGGAATTTATCCTGTATCGTGGGTGCGTTTACAAACACTTAAACACACAAACACACCCAGACCCGAAACAACTATCTGTAGGCCATACAAATATTTGTTCCGTGCGGGGATCGAACCCGCGACACGCAGCGCAGCAGTCCAATCTCTCAGCCACTACGCCAATCGTGCCGTCAACAAACGTGAGTGTCGACGTTGATTACCGATTAAACTAAAGTGAAAAGCTTAACGTTTTGGCATACATACATAAAGTCACGACCATGTCACGACTTTTTCCCATGGGGTAAGCAGAAACCACAGAACGCCATCTGCTTTCATCCTTTTTTTTTTCGGAGTATGGGAAATCATCAAATGACTCCTCCCGCTCTGGGCCGAGAAATACTTCTACTGACTAAAAACCACCCATGTTCCTTCTTAGCCTTTTGTGTCGAGGCCGCGGCATCTCTTTCGAACAACCCGCAGCCCCGACGGGAAAAGGGTATATCTGTAGTCGAAAGTTAACGAAAACATACTCTTTTTGCCTTGTTCGCGTTCATACATCTGGCAATACACGCGGGCCGGTTATGAGTACTATGACGCACTTGACCTTTCTGAAGAACCTCGTGAAAAGGGATCCTCGTCTAGTGATCGAAATTACAGACAGCTGAGCGTCTGGGTTTCAGATGTTGAGTTCGATGCCTGCTTAGGTCAAGTCGTGTGTTTTTCCATCGGGTTTACTTAGGCGGTAGCCTTTTTTTTTTTTTCATGGTGGGTGGAAAATCATTAAATGACCCCTCCCGCTCTTGGGCAGAGCGAAAGGGAGTGTCAGACTTCTATTGACTAAAAACCACCCATGTTCCTTCTTAGCCCTTCATGTCGAGGCCACGGTATCTGCGAACAACCCGCAGCCCCGACGCGGGTTAGGCGGTAGCCTGGTGTTGGGGTTTGGCTGCTCTCTCGAAAAAGCTTAAAAATAGCGTGCAGATGAAGCAGCCTTTCACCGACACTTACAGAGAAATTACATCTGAGAAATTTTTTTAGTAATCTACATGATATGATACGTAATTTGGTTTTGCCATAATTTTTCTATCGGTATCATATAATAAGAAAAAAAATCCAAAAAAACACCTCCAAATCGTTGAGTTGAACCATTTTACTCCTTCATTTTTTATCAAAGAAAATATCTACTGTTTTGCAATACAAAGAGAAGTGATTTGGTTTTGTTACTAAAAAAAAAATAACAAAAATCAAAAGTCATTTATTCAAACTAGGCTGATAATCAGCACTTTTCGAACGTCAAAATTTACTTTACTTTACCTATTTACAAGTGACAGTCTCCCAAAACGCCCACCCTTCGGCACTTCCTAGTGTTTTTACTTTATTTATTTATTTAAGGTTCACCCACAGCACATATATGGACATAGATACATTGAGTCTTATGGTAATATTCTAATATACATGCCAATTACGGGCAAACACAACATTGACAAAAACACGCCAGATTATTAATACACTACTACAAAGAGACACGGTATAAAAACAATAACATACAATACATATGATAAAACGAACTTACTTTACTTACTTTACTTTTTTAAAACATGAATAATTTGAATTATAATAAATTAAAAATGCGTCCGTTTAAAGTCCGTGTCTACGGCCGAGAGGGGTAGTTAGCTCCGCCCAAATGCACAAGGTCATTGGCGTGAATACAAGCCTTAATAGGAAAAAGTTCGGCCCCTATTACATGAAACTTACACGTAACCAGCGAATTGTGGATGCATGACGTCATAAAGGGTGTAAAAGTATCCTTAACGAAGTCAAATGGCACTGGGAGAACAGAACCAGTGTTCTCCCCGTCACTGTAATTATTTTTTTGTTCTAGACCATACAAAGTCAAAGTTCCAAATTTTTCAATTTCTTTTTCTATTTTTTGAATACTAGTTTTTCAGGTTATAACTTTTATTGTATTACCTCCATGAGCCGTTTACTATTCAAAGCAATTAATAATATAATATATAATACTATACTAGCACAATGTTTTAAGAGTGCTACATTAAGTTATACCGCAAAATGTGAATTTTCACCCCAAAAAAAAAGACGTTTCCCAGCAATAATTTTTGCGCAGGGGTATTTAGTTTTATGTACGTAATGCTTGGTTGACGACTCAGTGAAGGGTTTGTTTACATCCTGTATTATAAATGAGAGATTTTCTTTTTAATTCTACATGTAAATTAAATATGACACGAACTTGCTGGTGTCTAAAACAAGTTAGGCAAATGGGAATCCCGTCGGGGCTGCGGGTTGTTCGCAAGAGATACTGCGGCCTCGACATGAAGGGCTAAGAAGGAACATGGGTGGTTTTTAGTCAGTAGAAAACTGACACTCCCTTTCGCTCTGCCCAAGAGCGGGACCCCGGTTATTTGACGATTTTTCACCCGCCAAGAAAAAAAAGGGCAAATGGGAAACTTCTGTAGATTTGATTGGTCGAAAAGGTAAAGATGAAATAAAATAAGATGTACCTACCTACTATTCAAAATTCATAGCCGTTCCCAGAACCTAAATCCATAGGTTTACTAATCCCGAACTAGAAAGTCAATAGACTTTAGGTATAGTTTCAGAACGTTTCTGTCAGTTCAACGCAAACAGAAGTCCGCTTCAATATGTTCACTTTGATTTATTGTACCTTCTAGGAATTTGACCACTCCAGCACCCATAGAACTAGAAGGCGCCCCCGGTTTGTAGGTTGTGGGTTTAAACCCACCCAGGCATACGACTTTGTGTTATTTAATTAATCGCCATTGCTCTCAAATTGACGAAGGAAAACGATCCCAAGAAACCGGCTTGTCCTAGAATCAAGCATACGATAAAAATAACTAGTCCGCCATCTTTGGGAGTTCGCCATATTGGATTTAGAATGATGTCACTGAGCTAACAATGCATTGTCACTCTAAACTGAACATTGTATGCAAAATTATCAGCTCAATCGGAAATCGGGAAAAAGGTTTTTAACTTCAAACATATTTTCATAGGTGAAGGTAATTAGACAGCAGCGATGGCCCAGCGGTAGGGCCCCCGACTTACGAACAGTGAGTCGTGGATTCAAACCCAGGCAGGCACATTACTTTGTGTAATTTATTTCGTCACCACTGCTCTCAAAACGGTGAAGAAAAACATCGTGAGGAAACCTACCAAAAAATTTGTAAGCATGTGACATCTACCAACTCGCACTGGGCCCGCGTGGTGGATTATAGCGTATCCCTCTCCTAGAGAGGAAGCCAGAGTCTCTGCTGTGGGAACATTATAGGCTGATGATGATGAAGGTAATTGAAGTTTCCGAAAGGCGAAAAAAGAACACATCACCAACATAGGCGAGATTCCCTCGTGTGTGACGAAAAAGAAAATTACATTGCACAGGATAGCACCTTCAGTTAATCGAATCATCATGACTTGCAACTCTTTATCTAGCATGATAATGGCCAGGTTACATATACGTAGGTAAGTAAGTATGTACGGTATAACCACTTACCTAATCCGTAAGGCAGGATTAGACTGCACGCCCGTCGGGGCTGCGCGTTGTTCGCAAGAGATACCGAGGCCTCGACATGAAGGGCTAAGAAGGAAGGAACATGGGTGGTTTTTAGTCAGTAGAAGTCTGACACTCCCTTTCGCTCTGCCCAAGAGCGGGAGGGGTTATTTGGTGATTTTCCACCTGCCAAAAAAAAAAGGCTTAAACTGCATGTCTACCTATATAATTAAACTGGGCTTTGAAAATTTGTTACGTAACATTACACTGAATTCTGCCTACAGCCCAACCTTTTGGTAAAATTCAGTTTCATTGTGTGTACACACCCAAACCGGTATTACGCACACCCAAACTTTTCCTGTAACGGCTAAGTCCAGTAATCGTAAAAGGTCAAGCCTATTGCCAACCGACCATAAATCCAGACTGCATACCTTGTTGTAAGGTTGTAAAAATGTTTGTGAATGTCACAATTTCTTCTAATATACTGTCACTTACGGAATATCTCCGTGGTTATCCATTATTCTGAGCTTCCCAAGCGAGCTTATTTTTAGTTAAATTTTTGCCCAGGTACCGTTTTAAGTTTTTTCAGGTTGAAAAACTTATCTTAAAAACAATTTCTCACAGGAGGACCTTAGTTTTTAGTAATTAATTAATATTGTCTTTATTCATTTTCCTAACATCATCATCATTCTCTGTTCCAATTTATTTGGGGTCGGCGCAACATGTCTTCTTCTTCCATACTTCTCTATTACTACATACGAGTATGATGTAAATATAATATTTAAAAAAACATATAAAAATAGTAACCCACCGGCATCGGGAACAGGCTCCGGTGGTCAGAGCCACAGAACAGATAAAAGAGGTTAGAAGGGCCTTGTGGGCGGGGCAGGCGCGCCGCTCATATGTCGCAAACGCTCAAATGTCGACAAAATTTGATTTACCGGCCAACGATCGCGCTCACACTGACAGCGTACGAAGCTCCGCGAAAAAAAAGAATTATGCCATCTTGCGCTATTATAATGTGTCGGAAAAGAAGCCAGGGTGTGTAGTGTGCCTCGAGAAGGGATTTCTTATCACCGGTAAGTCCAAATACCTTAAAATACAAGTAATATTTGTAATTATTACAATAGTATTATGTAGTTGGTAGAAAAAATGATACTGTCGCAAGCAGT
This sequence comes from Diarsia brunnea, assembly GCA_949774965.1. Taxonomy (NCBI): domain Eukaryota; kingdom Metazoa; phylum Arthropoda; class Insecta; order Lepidoptera; family Noctuidae; genus Diarsia; species Diarsia brunnea. Next base: position 2,406,649 of record OX459014.1, on the reverse strand, counting down.
TAAAAAATTACGTACATTGCTTGCAATACGTGGGTACCATCTTGTACTGCGTGGGCGATTGCGCGATGTATTTCGTTCACTGCGAACGTCGCGTACGACGAGCCAAAGCTTGAGTTCTGCAAAATCTATGCGTTTCGATTGTGTTGTACCAAGTTGTAAACGTCGATATTTAGTATGTGTGAATGTATTCAAATGATATTATTATGAATATGATTAAATAACTTCGTTTATTACTGTCAATTATTGTTTATTGTGGGTTATTAATTTTGGTTTTCGTCTAAAATTTGTTTTGAGGTTAGTCATTTATAATGGAAACATAACACAACAAAGTTTTGTTGTTAGGTTTCCAACAGATCCAGATACAAGAACACTATGGCTAGAGGCAACCGGTAGAATTGAATAGATACCTAGTAACTAAATGTAGTAATTAATTGAATGTATGTCTTATTTTTAAGTGTTTCTCGTATGTTTACTTTTGATTTTACTTTTTTAATCTTTAATTTTGTATCTGTGTGAGACAAATAAATACCTTTTCATTCTTTCTATCCCGTTCCGAAATTAAAGCAAAATATTGCAAAACTTAAAGTTACAAAACTAAAGTAATTTTATCGACATAAATTATCGACCTTTTGGTCGCCGTAACATGTATGAGAAATTAAAGCGTGTGTGAGTGTACGTCATACGCAGTGTTTGCGCTAGTGTGACAACCAGTAGCAAGCTCGCGATCTAAGTGAGTGCGGTTTATTTGTGTGCGTTCTGCGCGTACGTATTAGCCTCTTGCTTGTAGTGGATATAGAGAGTGGGAGACAAGCGGCGACAGGCGTTCTAATACAAATCAGGAACTATTTCCTTTCTAATCTCTTTTATCTGTTCTGTGGTCAGAGCTTCTGAGAGAGGAACCTCCTAACATTATGAGGTGTATCCAGAAGTACTATTTTCTGAATCAAGTCCGATCAAGCTGCCAAGGGAGAGCCTCCTTAGATGTTGGTCGTGGCTATTGGTTATTAAGCCATTGGCCGACACTAAGTTGTCGACACGTGCACGTGCCATATGTCAACTACCTCGCGAGCCAGATCTACGTACTAGAATTGTTTCTATTATTACTTAATATAAAGTTGTTGTAAAAGCAAGAGCAGTGGTGACTCAGTGGTTGCGGCCCCGACTTACGAACAGTCGTGGGTTTGAACCCAGTCAGGCGCATTTGAAGGAAAACGTCGTGAGGAAACCGGCATGTCTTAGAACCAAAAAATTCCAACCCTCACTGGGCACGCGTGGTGGATTATAGCCCATCCCTCTCCTAGAGAGGAGCGCTGAGTCCCTGCAGTGGGAACATTATAGGCTGATGATGATAACGTTGTTAAACCAGAGTCCTTTAGCAACATTCCTTCTCATAACAAAACCTCTTATAGAGATTGTAAAAAAAAGTGTATTTACCGGTTATGACTATATTTATAGCGATGAAGTTTTTTGTAAACGTTCAAAGTCCGAAATATTGCCATAACACGGATCTACCTTTATTTTTTGTTGTTATGGACTTTAGACCGAGTAGTCACGATGACTTTGAACTTGATAATAATAATGTTTTTCGTGCTTAAAAATATGTTGTATGAATCATTCTGGTATTTTCTGTCTGATGCAACTTTATCTTAAAGATTTTTTGTTGTCTTTTGTGTAAAGTCGTCATCATCATTAACTTGTCCTTATTTATTAAGTGATTATTGGTGTATTATGAATGTAATACTAATTTAATTTAAATTGACAGACATTTCCTTAATCTTGACATTGTATTTTTTGACATTAATGAATTAAATTTTAATAATGAAGTATTATTGTATTTTAATCTAATGTATTTTGATGTATTTCTTGTAATTTGTATTTGTAATCGAATTTTATTCTTATGGGAAATTATCTGAAATAAATTATTATTATGTCCTTTATTTACTTTCTTACATACTATTATTATACCAATTTATTTGGGGTCGGCGCAGCATGTCTAATGTCTATATTAGAAGTACATACAAGCGATAATTACCTATGTTTGCGACTGTTAAGTATGAGGACCTGGGTGAGTTCGATTCCCAGGTTGGGCAAAATGTTATTGGGTTTTTCCATCGGGAATTTCTCAGTAGCAGCCATGGAGTCTGGATTTGTACCCAATAGCTTGCATATAGGCTCGCCCTCTATGAAATGGGACTTATACATAACTGGCGAAGTATGGGTGTAATTACAACTCTGCCAAACCCTAATTACAGGCTTGATGTTACCTATTAAGACCCGAGTTCACCAACAGATGTTTAAATTTTTAACCGATGTTTAAACCTTAAACGCCTGTTAAACAATATTTTGCTGTTCACCAAGCACTAACCATTGATTACGACTGTTAAACGCCTGTTTTACTTAAACGAAGTATCGGACATAGTTTAACCATTGGTTAGGTGCTCCCCAACGTTATTCTTTGGTTTTGAAGAAATAAAAATAAAAATGCAAGACGCTTTTTGAGGAAAATAATGTGTTAGATTATTTCGAAGCTATTGAGCGAATTTTACGCTCACCCCGTTTGATTCAAACACGGCGCAATTATTTCGACGAATATGGCGAGAAAGTTTTCGGTATAATATTTCGTTTAAATACATACATAGTGCTTTGCGTTTAATATTCTCCCAGCAAGTCTTCAAACTTTCGTACGTCCACAGTATGTACTGTGAGCGTTAAATTCTTGAGTCAGACGCTTCCAACCCTTGACTTTTTCGGGATTCATTGTAGCGTCTGATTTTTTATTTTCTAGGGTCCTTGTACTTTGCTACAAGTTCCATTAAAACTGACTTCTCATCTTGGGTGAAATTTGTTGTACGCTTACGTATAGCTTCCATCACTAATGAATTAATTCTGGACCGAAAATAACTTGAATCACTTCGACGACAATAAAATAATAACACGACATGACATTGACGTAACAGATGCGGGCGAGAAGAAAAAGGGTGCTAAATAATAAAGACGTTCACGATAACGGACATTGCGTTGACATAGTAAGCATTTCATTTCGTAGTATAATAATGTTACGCTGCCATTTTTCGATGTGAGTCGCCTAGAGGCAAAGTTATGCAGGTACATGACCATCTTTACAAAACAATGTTATACCATTCAATCATTTACGACCCAATCGTTCAAAAACGTTTGTTTAGTTAACCGTTGGTTACAAATGGATGGTGAACATTAAAAAAACGCGGTTCGTTTAAACAACTGTTAAATCTTAACGGGGCGGTTATGTAATCAATGGTTATGATCTAGTTGGTGAACTCGGGCCTTAATAGGGATGTTTACCGACTAAAAAAATATGATTCTAATTAGTCCGTCTGATTATCGAAAAATATTGGATACGTATTTTTTGTTTTATCAAATCAATAAAAATTGACGAAGATAAAACGCGTTAAACATTTGATTGGGGGGTTATGTGTGACGTCACTCACCGGTAAAAAATGTTATACTAATGCCTTAGAAAATGACGTCACACGAGTTTTTAAACTGTATCGTCTTCATTGTTTGTTTACGTGAAAAAACAAAAAATACGTGTCCAATACTTATTGGAAATCTATCTGACGGACTAATTAGATTTTTTTTGTTAACTACCCTATTGCACTCAGAGACTGCATCCAGTTTTCCTTGTACTATCGCATCGTCACAATGACTTGCAGTTAGCAACTTATCAAGAAGGATACAAATGCACGGTCTACGCACTAGGTGACTATAGGTCTATTGCCTACAACAGTTCAGTGACCTTAGCGTGGTTTGCGATGGGTATGTCTGCTATTTACCTCGTTTTTGCTTCGTCATGCTGAGTAGATGTTGCGAAATGTTTTCTATGATTGCTTGATTTTGTTTTTTCATAGTACGTAAGAACAATGGACTCGAAACAACAAGTGTAAGAAAGACTTTGCTATTTAAGTGAAATCAACAGATTCTCAAAATGCAGGTATTTTTTCTCCTTTTTGGGGTTCTAAGGTCTCAACTTAATAATATATAATTACTCATTATGTAGAATATAATACACAACAAAAACTTTGTCCGCATGATTTTGACCACGAATTTATTATGCATCTATAATTCCAGATTGTTTTCAACGTGTTATTGGATTTCTCACTTTAGTGTGTT